>JAMZAV010000106.1:0-620717 GCA_024449915.1 Sweltsa coloradensis | reverse complement strand
GAATTTTACAAGCCTAAAGAAGTGTTATTCTACCTAGATTAACCAGTTGCTTTTAGAGCTTTTTACTCCTGTTGATTTTGCACATTTTTCGTTTGCATTAAACCTGGTTTTATCTAGTGAGCAAGCATCATTAATCTCCTTGTTTAAGACTATACTACATTGTAAAGAAAACACACAAATATACCAGAACCTAAGTGTTGGTAGTTAAAATGAAAACGTAAAATGAAAACACTAACAAATACCTGCTTTAGGAACAACTTGTGAATTCCAATACAGTACAAATGTTCAACAAGTGTCTAAAATGTTTTATTAAAAACAATATTATTGTAATCAGGACATGAAACCAAAATTGTTTGTTGTGTTCTGTTTGAGGTACCTAATTCTACTAACTCGGTTCAGCAATGCTTTGCTTCGAACTGGAGTCGTTTGCAACGAATTCTCAGCTCAACTATCTAGGCTGGCACTTTAAAGCTAGATTTTTAAAAATCAAATTAGTACTACTTGTAGGTATGGCTACATCTTTTTTGTAAAACAAATTTGCACATTACAGACATTTGGGTATAATGCTCTGAACTCAAATCGAAAAAAATCATGTACTGAATAGAAAATGTTATTTTACTTTGTTAGGAAATCTCGAGTCCAGGAAAAATAACGATTTGTCCAGTTTTCGGTGTTGGGTTTTGGTTTGATGTCCTGATCTGTACTACTGATCACGTTTACAAAATTGAGCCATAGTTCTATTGGATAATTCAACCAAGTATAAGAAATATACTTTACGGAAATACCAACCATGTCAACCTTGACGAAGGTGGACTTTTCAATATAACTTACTGGCATATTGACATAGCAACTAACATACATGAGAAATTAAATTGACAGGACATAACATAACCAGATATGTCAATTAACATACAATCATATTAGTACAAACATTGTAATAGGGAATATGCATAATCGTCCAATATTGATTCTAGTATAGGGAGTGTATAGTCCATCATATTAATTTCATTACTGTTATACCTAAAAAGTAATTATATGTAATATTAGTCATTTATATATAGGCAAATTTTTATTTTCTTTCCAAGATAATTATTTAAAAAGCCCCTTGATTGAGGCCAAGTTATGTTTCTGGTAATATCCTGTTTATCTAGAGCCTATGAACGTAAACCCTTCTGTGGAAGTACTTTGTCCATGCTCAGTGTTAACTGTTGAAAGTCTTTTTATGATCTATTTTCCAAACTGTTACTGGATTTTTTAATCTGTACTAAGAAATATACTAGATTGTATTTTTAATATTTTCTAAGAGTAAATTATAAATAGAAGAATAATTGAAACATTAATGTGTTTATAACAAGATAATCTGAAAAGAACTATTTTTAAATTATACAAAATGTGGGTTTTTATGAAGGCTGTGAAAGAGTGCCTTTTTTAAAAATATAAGAAAACAAACTGGTATGTTTATGAAGGAAATATTGAAACAATCAATTTATTCCAGATAAATTTGGAATAACTAAATGAATTGAAAGATAGTTCAAAAACTATAAATATGTTTATTTGGCAAATTCCTGAAGTAGTACAAAAACTATAAATGTTTAGCAAATTCCCATCTGAGTTGTCTGAAAACAATACTGGCAATCCCAATCAGCTAAAACATGCATGACAAAAACCATTGCATGACATAAACAATTAATAATGAAATACATAAACAAAATATTAACTGCTGTAACACTAAAAAATATTTTGAACATATAACTTTGTTGTCTAAACTTTGGGATCATTATTATTCATGAAAGGGTTTGCTAATTATTTTTGCATAAAATAGAGTGCTTAGGTCACAAATTGTATCAGGATGGTTAGTTGAAGAGATATAATCACAAATATAGGTGTACTGTCATATCAATATACAAAATAGTAATCATATTATTATTGGTGTAAATAATTACTTTTGAAACTTGAGAGTAACAAGGCACATGCTAAAAAACTGCATATGGTCATGTCCCATACTGGTAAACAATTTGGTTAACTACGTCTGAACAGTAAAACCAATTTTATTTCTACTGCAAAAAATATTGTGGAAAATCTTGTTGTGGTGATTATTGTACCGATAATTTAGCAATATAAATGTATTTTTATTTATTTGATTGAAAACTGTACCAAAATGTAAGGTACATATTTAATGTTGCACACTAAGGTGTATAATAATTTAATTTCAATATTGTACAAGATTAGATTACCAAATTATGATGTAATACAAAAGAATACCAATCTTTGTATGATGGGGAAGGGCAATAATTAAAATTAATTAAAATAAATAAACAAATTCATATTTAGATTCTACCAACTCTAATATAACTGATTTTCATGGAGGGACATTGAAATGAAAGCAGACTAAGCCAACACAATCATTCATAATTTTCAATCGAGATTGCATAATAAATTAAAAGTAGTAAAGCACTAATAAAACATTAGAAATGTTATCGAGTAGGCGCTACCAAAATCCTAAAATTATCCTGATAATGTTTTTAAGTTTCTGAAAACTACTACATAACTACTGCAATGGACGTACTCACCAAAAGTGTAAATTTAGTGTATGGTATGTAAACCAGTACCGGTAGTTAAAATGATATTTTCCGTCAGACATGAAAAGGTTGGTTACACTGTATTGGCATTTGGGTATTAACTTTAAACTAAAATCTTCACAATGAAAAGAAACTATGGATATGATATGACTAATTATAAGTAATATATATGTAGATGTGGTGTAAACTTTTCTACTGATTATTTAACATATAATGATAATATAAAACTGTAACGAAAGATAAGGTCATATTTAATGTCACCGGTTGTAAATTTTAAGTCAATATGATAAATTAGATACTAAATTCATGATGTAGTAATGAATACAAATTCAAGATGTAATTGGAAATAATTAATTCAAGAGAATAATACAAATTTATCTCAGATTACTGTACGCAAAAGATTGTGTGGACGGTGTACCATTGAAATTATAAAATAAGACAAACTTATCAATTCCACGCGTTTTGAGACTAATTCTAAGTAGCAATGACTCATTAACGCGAATTTTGAGTTGGCGTGAAAACCCTAAATTATCCGATATTTTTTAATAATTTTGAAAAATAAAAATAACTATTTTTTCAATGAATTGTAATTTTAAAAAGAAAAAAATCGTAAAGTATGCATTTCAGATAACTGATTGAAAACGCAATTTACCGATAACTGAAATGGTTAGGTCTGTAAAAATTAATTACTGGATATAGAGCATGTAGTGTAATAAGTCAAAAATGTTTAAAAGTAAAAAAAGAAACATGATTGATTTAGACTATTTTGTCGATATACGTCAATTCGAGAATACTTAATCATGAAATAAGGTTCTGTGAAAATCATTACCATCGGATTAAAGCAGTATGAATCTATATGCAAAGAAATTTTAACCAAAGGAATATAAAGATTGATTTTATGAAGAAAAAATACATTGAAAAACTGTGGCATTCAAGTTCAAGATTCAAATCCATGAAATTTAAATTCGTATATTCACAAGGTTTGCAGGATTTTAAGCATCATGACAGAAACCAGCAAGAAAGTAAGCTTGCCGGATTTTTACTACTTGAAAGAATCTTCAACTAATCAAACCAAAACCCAAAACCAATGAGCTCCTAAAACAGGCGGTAAAGCAAAGCAGGGCCATTCTATAAGAGCTGTTTTAATTGTGATATTAATGCCGTTGTGTTTAACATGATGGTGTTACAATCACATTTAATGCAGACCATAGTGAAGCACCCTGCAGGTGTTGTACGAACAGTATTGTAGCGCACAATAGCAACTACTATGCCTCTTGTCAAAGTTACAGTCAGTGATCCTCCAACACAACCATTATTTTATGACTTCTTTTTTGAACATTCTATTTCAATTTCTTAAAAGATGAGCCCTTCTACCTCAAATCCCCACACCTGCCAATATTGATTCTTATAATTTTCTTTACAATTTAATGTAAAAAATCAGACAATATTATTGATACCTTGGAATCGGCTTCCAAACCCAAAATGATCAGCCCATGGCCCATCCCATCAGTCACCTCCACTGTTTACAATAATGATCCAGTTCTATGCCTACACGTATTCTTCTACTGCCAGATAATGACTAACAGACATATTTTCTTGCCAAAGTAATAAAATGGAACACAAAAAATAATTCATTAAGATTTAAGATTACTATTATTAGGAATGACATTCAAAGTAACATAGAAATTCGTTTCGAGACCCTCTCGGATTGGGATAGCCCAAGTCCTTCGACAACAATACATACAGTACTTTGTAGGAAGTACGGTAGTACTTTTACCCAGGTGGAACTCAAGGACAATTAATCTACATGTTGTCTTTATAACTCCAATAAACTAAAACATTGCACATTTTTATGAATGGAAAAGTTGTGTCCATGGTAAATACCCAACAGTTTCCATTTTTGTAAGTCACAAATTTGAACAGAAGGGTAGTTTCCCTAACCAAGACTTTTTCAGCATATAAATTTCAAATTTACCATGTTTCAGTCTGTTGATGTTGATTAATTTAGCAACAAAACATACACATAAATGATTCAAATCCTTAGAAATTAGAATAGATTTGCTTAATATTCGGATTTGGGTAGCGTGTGTACACGACCCGGTTATCCGATGTCATCCCTAATAAGTACTACAATAAACAATACATATATAACATTGTGTACTGATGACAATAAGTTAAACTTGTTGTAAATTATATATTATGCAGTACAGTACACTGTCTGTCTTCACGAGGCACAGTTCTATAGCATTCCAACCACGTGTGTGTTTATAACAGCGCATTTTATGTTGTTCGATCAGATGATTGAGTTTGTTCTCATGTTTAAACCATCTGTATCATTACGCCCATTTGCTATGGCACACCCGATTCTAAATACAATGGGCCATAGAAACCATCATGGCAGAAACAAATGTCAACGCATGTACGTATCAACAGATTAATGTGCACTCAAAGTACAAAACTAACATAAGAATTACTTATAAACTAGCACGTTACAATTAGTGTGGAAAAGGCCAATCGGCTAGTTTAGTTTGGCAGGGAATTTATCGAGACTGAAAAATTGTAATTTTTCACAGTTATACAGAGAACAAAAATGTACTCACTAAAATGATAAGTTCCGTAAATATACAAATGTTTTATCATTCAGGCCGAGATGTGATTATTGGTTGGTAAAAACTAAAAACAATTCCAACAAATGATGCACATAGTTAGGTGGACACAACTGTTCAGTCTCCGACAGTAGATGTAGGTATAATTCAAACGTACCCTTAAAAATTATGTAGTACATGGTGATAGCCCTCAGTCCAATTCTCCCATTCCCAATGTTGTTTACAATGCCCCTGAACCTCACCTGTACCTTGTCTAAAATAAAGACAAATTTGCACATTTGGGTACTGGTAAATGAATTTAAACATGCGTGTATCTCTCCTACCCTAGAACAACGTACCGTATTTATAATTGTTCATAAACATATTGTTGGACAACATAACAAAAATGAACAATGCAATTATTTTGCACTGAACAGGGGGAAGTACGTATCATTGTAAGCTAATTTGATAGACAATATGTCAATGTTTCACGTTATGTTTGCTTCTTAAACATAATCTTTCGTAGTTATACCTGAATAAAGGTATTTCTTTCATTAACAATGAGAGAAATCCTTCATAAGACACAATATAATAATCCTAATGCCCTAAACACAGATGACGCCTCCCTTGTAGTCAGAGTAAAGCCATGGAATAGCAGATAAACACGATCGGAACAACCCGCTAGTAGAGTAGGATCCGCTTCTCCACCTGCTTGCGACAGATCGGACACTCCTGCATCCGATCCCCGCACATCTGACACGTCCCGTGACCGCAGAGGAAGATCATGTTCTTCAACCGGTCCAGACAAACGGGACACATAGTCTGCTCCTTGATGTCTTGAAGCTGTTGTTGGAGTTTCGCAATGTCGGAACTCGAAGTGTCGCGGCTGCCGTTGTTCATTAGCGCACCACCGCTCAGGCACATGTTCACGTTCACATTCGAGACGCACTCTGGAAAAAATTGAAGCATGGTTTATTGCTTGTAGCATGGTTTATTGCTTGTAGATTCTTACATTTAATCTAGTACATAATATTTTTAGAAAAGATTTTGTAAAAAATTAAACATAGCAAGGCCTTACATCTAAAGAAGAGAGCGGATCTCTAGAAAATGTACGCACTTTTGGTGTTTTATAACCGCGGTAACTGTTCAAGTGGTGTTTTGTTTAATCTAAGAAATAAATTGTGTATTGCTGGCCAATGATCAAAATAACAATCAAATAAGATGAGAAAACTATCAATTGAGCCAAAAATGAGTGTCTAAACTTTTTTTAACTGTCTACTATGTCTACAACGAGATCTTCTCTCAAGGTCGAGTGAGCAAGGCCAAGCGGGCTGAAAAGCTTCAACAATTGTGTTTGTTTATATATCATAGTCATGTCTACTCGTCTCACACAGCCACTTATAATTTTCAGGTAAACTGTTGGACTTCTTTCTCCTTTCCCCATGCATTCATTTCACTGTCTACAATGTTCCTATGATCAAATTGATTATTTCTACAAACTCATAAAGGCTAGTTTCATAAAAAATTCGATGATTTACAAATTATTATGGCCCCGTTAGATCCCAACAAATAGGTATGTGAACATTGAATAAAAAACTGTGTTAAGTGTAGAAGGGGGCTATGCCCTTTTTTAGCAACCAATAATGCATCAATGTGTTAAAACAATAAATGTCCAAAAAAAATATAAGGTTTTGGATGCAAAGAGAACAAAACTTTGTTGATTTGATGCATGTTATGTATTCGTAAAGTATGAAAGTACTGACCTCGAGACGCTCGAGGTAATATTTAAAACACACCCAAGCTTAAGGGGAAAATCAACCGCATTTGTCTACTTTCTCGCATTTTTCTCCTAGTCAACATATAGTGAATGGCTTTGAAACTTGGCTGTATTAAAAAATCAAAACTATTTTTTTTTAAAAATTTTCTGATCAGTCACATGGCAAATATCGCCTCTTCAAATTAATTCCAAACTTCAGTGTGTCCAAGCATACCATTCAACGTAGGTAGTTGTGTTTTTTTGACATTAATTTTCAACTTGTGTTTTCGAAGCAGATCAGAGAAAAGAGGTTTTTACAAATCCTTCAGGAAGTTCCGGGAAAACGGTTTATAACATCGGTATCACATTTCAAACGAACGTTAATAAAGAATCAATCTGTGACATCCAGTACGCTTATTCTAAATTAATTCATTGATTTTGAATAAAAAAATTGTGAAATCTCCGTATTTTACTCTATTTTAGTGAACTTCGGGAATTTATTCCAAGTGTACAAATTTTTTATGCACCATGCACATTTTCACACTGGATATCAACGTTAAAATCAATGTGAACGCACAGGTAAATTTGGTTCTATCGTAAGATAAACGGTTTGATGGTAATTTCCTGAATTAAATCCATGTTTTGGATTTCTCATTTTTTCCCATTTTGGTCTTGCAGTTGATCTTTACTTTAGGGCTCATTTTTGCAACTAAGTGTGGATATCAATAGAAAAGTACATTATTAACATAAATACAAAATTTGGTGATGATATTACCAACCGCTCAGCTGCAATCATCAATACCTGAGTGCGTGCATTTGAGTTTTACCAGGAAAAATATTAAAGTTGGTTTGGAGTAGTAAAAAATAATTTTAACTCTCGGTCCCTCGCGTGGGGTTCTACAAACCCCATGTGTTATTGTTGTGTTACGTGTGTTGTACGTGTGTGTGTACTCTGGATGATCAGTACCTTCAAGTCACTATATCTGTTAACAAAATTTGTAACCCTCTAATCATTAGGGATTTTAGTGTTGTTATATTGCCGGTCTGAACTTGGCTGGGGTTGCTAAAACCCCACGCGAGTGATCATGTAACTGTAACTGAATACAGAAACTCAATGCTATTTTGGCTTAAATTTTTAAATTTTGGAATTTTGGAAAAATTATCCTTGCAATTTACTAACTAGTTCATGTTTATTACTAAAGTGTAAAACAAAACATAATTGCATTATTTTGACCTTTTTATGATTATTTTGCAAATGTCTCTTTTTAAAATTTGAAATAACAATAAAAAATTATTTCATAAAAAAAATTGTGTAAACATTTTATTTCACTGTCCTCCCATTAACAACCAGCTACATAGTAGTTCCACAAATCATATGAGCAAAGAAAGAAATACCCAAAACATTCTACTGCACTGATTACAGCCCAAAATAATTTGGGGTTTGGGAAACCCCACGCAAGGAATGGTGTTAAGAATTTCCGCCCGAGTGACCGAAAGTTAAAAATGAATGAATAATTGGTCATGAAATTATATTTTAGCTTTATAATAATAGTACAAGATGTCAAGAAATTTTAATTTAAAAAAATCCTTCTATTTAAATTTGGTATTTTTCAATATGAATGCGTATTACGTAATTTTGAAGTGAATCGTGTAAAGTTTTAAAATAACAATTTTAGCCAAATAACTTCCTTGATTGGTGTGTTTATATTAAAACAGTAGTTAAGGACATTCCAATGAACTAAAATATGTGAACCCTACATCCAAACACCATCACATCATCTAAATATGGGTACTTATATTTTGGGATTATAATATATACCCTACGCAAGTACGGGTGTGAAAAAAAACATGAAAGTAATGCAGGGTTAAAAAATCTAAAATTTCTTCTGCACGTCATAATGACCCTGCCAACTTACCCAGACTGAGTGATGCAATGCTCTCCTCGTCGACTTCCGGCTGTGCTTCTTGCGGCATCGGACCACCACAGCAGACGGTGAACGGCAGGACCCTCTCCACAGACGCGCGGCACTGGACGCACTTCTTCATCAGCGCAGCGCAACTCTCGCACGCGCACATGTGGCAGCACGGTTGGAAGAGAACGTTTGCCTTCTTGTCGGAGCACACCACGCATTCCTCGATCTAGCGACAGACAAACCAGCATGAAGTAAGGGTGGATAAGTATTTAAAATACCATTCAGGTTCAGTACATAATTTAAGGCAACTAGATTTCAAGTTGTATGTATAGGAACACACATTGGATTTACACAATATTTGACAAGCTCATCACTAGTAATAACAAGTTATAGTAAATCATTTCCTTCTAAATACATTTTTAGCATACTAATGGAAAAGCTAAGGATACCCATAATTTAGTTGAATAATAATAACTTGTGTACCACAGTCATTTTCCAAGTTGCAACACCAAGGATGTACAGACACACTAGTTTAAGAACTTGTTGTATTTATTACAAATTTTATTTTTGGTCTGTGGTCATAACTTGATTGTAAAAATTATTTCATAAAAGTGATAATGATAATTGATTTCTAATGTGCATACAGTACAAACAGCTTGGATGACTAGTTACGACAAGATGTAAATATGTTTTTTATTATGTAGTTTATAACTATACAGGTTTGTGTAATATACTATGGTAGAACTAAAATCAAAATATGATACGCAGTGCACTGATCTTAAGTGGACCATTTCATAACCGGTTAACTGAGGGTGACAACTATCGATGTTATCGCACTTTGGCTCAGAGCTCGCTTTTTGAAGACAGACGATAGACATCCTCTGATATTCTACATTGGGGGTGGCGGCTATTAGCATCAAGCTTTATTTCATGACAATCGTTTATCTCTTATGAGAACTTTGTGCCATAAGGTAACAAAATTATGTTCTTATTTGTGGCTGAGTAATGTAAACATAGGTTGCGCTCAAGTTCGATTTTTTTAGCGGTGCACAGTTTCAACTTGCACGCTTATATCATCTGGATGATAGTGGTGCAACAACAAATACAAATAACAAAGATTAAAACAAAGCCAATGGCTATGAGTGCACTCTCGTAAGTTGTAATATTACAATTAATTAATGTCACCCTAGTAAACTGATTAATTGGATGAGCAAAGCAAAGACTTCAATTTCACTGACCCCTAAAAAAATTAAGCTCAAATGTTTTGTTTTTTTTTCTGTCTGTTTGCACGATTCCGGGCAAACGGCATATGTGATCTTGATGAAAATTGGAGGGGACCTTCGAAATCTCTGAACTTAGACCTACCACGTTTTTGGGTACCTACAATCGAAGAAATATTTCTCATGAATATCTTACTTTTACGATTTTTTTCGATTTTTAGCGCGATATTTTCGTGACATTTGGGCCGATTCTGACCAAATGGGCTACAACGTTCATATTTTACATGGACATTAAGGTAATGGTGATGTTTTGCTTTTTGAAAGAAAAAGTTGAAAAAGTTAGCCAGAATCCATAGAATAAAGGTTTTTATATGAGTTTTTTTAGGTTTATAATAACAATTAACAAGTAACAATAGAAACTTGACAACAATCACCTACAACGGCGGGACTTAAGCGTTTTCCTAGTTTACATAATATTAGTAAAATAAGAACAGTGCAGGCAAAACTAGGGATGCACATCGATACTTTTTTCATTATCGATTATCATTATTATCACCATAATTATTATCTTTTTAAGTAACTTTTAAGAGAAACTAGTCATTTTTTAGATCATTTACCTTCAAAGCATAACGTGCTAGATTTTATAGAAACTTCTCTTTATTTTAGTGAACTCTAATATTGTTAATGAAAATCAGGGTAAATTTTTAACTTCTTGTGTTTAATGAATAAAATAAAATAAATCATGTTCAATAAACGGTAAACTGTGTTTTTTCCGAGCCCATAATTCTACACTGTGTTATTTAGTACGGTCTATTACCATGTAGCAAGTTATGACATAGGGGTCGGTCTACCCCACCCCGCGAGCCACTTATCAACAAGTCGGACAGTTTCCGTGTACTAGTAAAACGCCACCTTAATGATGAAAATACTATTTATTTATTTTTACTTTACTAAACAAGATTGGACAACTAGCCGAAAGGCATTTTCCACACAAGAAATTTACTAAACAATAGTCATAATTAGGGATGCACAACAATTAGTGAGGGACCAAAGTGTAAAATATTGTGTCCCGTATGCTCCTTCGTGAAGGAAGCAAGGGACCTATTTTACATTGTTTATATATGTGTAGGGATATCAAAATGTCTTGGTGCCACTTTCAAGATGGCGTCATTTACAAATGGCGGCCATTTTCTTTTTAATCACGTTTTTGCTTGTAATTCAGTTCTTTTCATCGGATTTGAATAGTGTTTTGTTATTATTATAGCTTGTGTATGCGTTTTATAGTATGTCTATATTAAGTTTCATGTATGTGTAATATTTTGCCTTAAAAAATGGCGTCATTACAAAATGACCTACATTTTCTTCTGAATCACAATTTTGGCGGTAACTCGTTAATTTGTATTCTATTTGAATGATCTTTTGTAATTATTATAGCTTTTTATGATTGTTATAGATTGTCGTTACCGGCTAACGATACTCTAGAAGAAAAGTACATCTCAGCCGGGTCTCGAACCCGGGTCTTCCAATTGCCGGTCTGGTGCTTTACTCCTAAGCTACTGAGACAAACTTTATTTCTACACCACACTAACAATCCTGAAGGTATAAAGTTAATAGTCTCGGTAGCTTAGGGGTAAAGCACCCGACCGCTAATTTGGGAGACCTAGGTTCGATACCCGATTGAGAGGATTTTTAAATTTATAAATCGATTTTCATTTAATCAAATACACTTTATGCAATACCGATAAATGATGAATGTCAGAGCGATATTGTCCCGTAACTAATGTAAACATTCGATAAGAACGAAACTACCTTCACAAAAAACAGCAGATAATTGGATCTGCAAGTTATTAAAATGTAAAAAAAATGTGAAAAATTTTTGTCTCAAAACTGCGAACGATGATCTAGTACGAATTGCCTCTTCTTACTCGTCTATTTAGCAGAGCGGACCGGCGTTGCACACTCCATACCCCTTTACGACTTGGTCGTCAAAAAGCTCGCAATTAAGTTTGAAGAGTCTGACTCCGCCAAGGAACTTTCTACAAGTCCTACATTAAAGTGATGTGACCGTAAATGAAAATCGTTGAGTCCATGCAAGCATTTCTTTACTCTGTGCGAGGAGGTGATTGGAATCTGCATCGGTGTTAGCTGTAGGACTTTACAAAAGATTTCTTTGCACTGGAGCACTAGAACTACTCAAGCACGAAGATATGGTATTTAGCTGAGATTTAAATACTAAAGACAACAGATCATGAGAAGTGGGAAGAATTTCAAAACGTTAATTGGGTTGTGAATAAATCGCATGTCCCTTTTTGTAGTCTTGGTGCCAATGAGGCTTGAGAATATGAAAACAGAAGGATGACAGTGAAAGGGAACTGGTTGGAATCACACTGAATGAACGTGCAAGGGAACGTTTTTCCAATGCTCTTCTGAGCTCACAAGACTAGGAGAAGACGCAAAGAAAACGACTGGTTTTCAACTAAGGGTTGACAAAAACACCATGAGCTGCCAAAAGCGGCATCAGCAAAACCAATCAAGAATGGGTACCCCAAACACACATATACGGTAGAAGTAAGCTCGTAAACATCAATACAAAGTGTGTTATGTCAACCAAAATAAAGGAAGGCAAGAAGGCTTTGGCTGAACTAGATCAAAGCCATTTTGTTAGATTACTGAGGAGCGTTTTGTTTACCTGATAAAATCACTCTATATAGGACCCTGTTATTTTTAAAAAAAAAAAAGACCTGCAAACAAGCATAAATGGAATTAAAGAACACCATTGTAGTACTAAAACAGGATAGATAACTTTTATCGCATGCTTATTGTTGTCAGACAACGTCTACGGGTAGACATTCATATGGAATCATCAGTAATTACGAACTGTCTGTGATTCCTCGGTCAATGTTTGCTCCTGATGGCACAATGTTGCACTGCTCCAGCAAGAGCAAACTTATGGAGCTCCTTTAATCTGTATCTGATAAATAGGAATGTATGCCAGATAGTACAGATGTCCAGCATTTGGATTCTGAATGTATAATGCATACCCCTACAGCAGTTGAACCCAGTGCTGATATTGATGTTATGGCAGAGCTACAAGCTCTTGACAAACCACACACAGGATTGAAAGCAAAAAGCAAAGTATACCTCTTGCAACAATTTACAACAAGTCGGACAGTCTGAAGGCAGAAGTCCTTGTTGGTATGCATGCAGGAACTATACAACAAACTAAGATAAACTAAGCTTCTGGAATCCCTTCACGGCCGCCGATTAAGCACTCTAGCAAACCTTGGCAAAACAAGTGAATTACTGAAAAGAAATTTCTGAGGAATTGAAACATTAATTTGCAACGGGTATGTACCAAATACTCCGATTACAAAACATGTTGAGTAGCTTAAGTGGTGTCTTTTTACTCAAAAGCAAGTGACCGGTGAAAGTCTTCCTCCTACAAGATCATCGCTCAGACTCGCTTTTAAAAGAGTTCATCTGCAGGCTATAGATTGGAATTTAATGTGATGAACCACATCCAAACTTACTAGATCCAACTCGCTTTGGGTGACACCACAAAGTAAACTGTTAGTTCATGTGGCTTATTGTAGTCCACCAGCTCCTCAGGCTCAGTCACTACTTGAACTCATCAAGTGCAACTGTTGAAAACAATGCAGCAATGATCGTCGCAAGTGTGCTGCTAATTCACTGTTGTGCACAGAAATGGTAGTTGTTTTGTTAATTAAGACACAAGTGAAAATATTGCTGATTGTAGACCTGTTACCAGCACAGATGGCGGGAGCGAATATGAAGATGAGTGAAGACAAACATTAATTATTGAGCAACTTTATAGAATAAGAATCTATTTCCTTGAAATTTTTTTGTTAGACAAATTCTTATTTGTTACTTTCAATCCTAATTTTAACTCCTTGACCTGTAACACAATATAAACAACATGACACAATATAACCATTTAAAATGCTGTTTTGTCTAACCCTTTAACAAAATCCCAAAAATTACCATTTATGTTAAAAAAAATTAGTGTAGTCCCAAACCGAATAAAACGTTATTAATTGGATGAGCGAAGCGAAGACTTCAATTTCACTGACCCCCCAAAGAATTGAGCTCGGGTGTTTTTTTGTTGTTTTGTTGTTTTGTTTGTTTTTTTGTCTGTTTGTTCGCACTACTGGGCAAACGGCATATGCGATCTTGATGAAAATTGGAGGGGACCTTCAAAATCTATGAACTTAGACGTGCCACTTTTTTTGGGTACCATCGAAGAAATATTTCTCATGAATATCGTACTTTTACGATTTTTTCGATTTTTAGTGCGATATTTTTGTGACATTTGGACCGATTCTGACCGAACGGGTGGGGCTTAAACGTTCATATTTTAAATGAACGTTATGGTGATGAATTGCTTTTGAAAGAAAAAAATTAAAAATTTAGCCAGAAAACATAGAAATAAAGGTTTTAATATAATTTTTTGGAGGTTTATGAAAACAATTAACAAGTAACAATAGAAACTTTACAAAAATCACCTACAATGCGTTCAAAAAGCACTTGCAAAAGAAAAGACATCCCACGCAAACTAAAAACTTACAAAAAAGCTCATACATCAACGCGACTAACAAAAGCGTTTGCGAAGCTTCCTAGTGTATATACACAAAATGTAATTGGATGAGAACAACGAAGACTTCAATTTCGCTTACTCTGAGAAAAATAGCTCGGGTGTTTTTTTGTTTGTTTTCTGTTGTTGTGAACGGCATATTATGCGATCTTGATGGGATTTTGAAAGGGCATTCGAGAAATTTTTAAACTTGGACCTGCAACATTTTAACGGTACAATGTAAGAAATGTTTTAATGGATATCTTATTTTTACGATTTTTAACCGATTTTTAGTACGATATTTCCGTAATTTTCAGCCCTCGACCTGGTAAACGTGGTAACTCCGATCTTGATGAAATTTTATTGCAACGATCGAAATCACTGAACTTGGATATGTTGCTATTTTGGGTACAATCGAATAAATTTTTCGCATAAAAAGCGTACTTTTAGGGCAACGAGAAGTCGATATTACCTCGCTGCCCCGCACCTGTCTGCGGCTAACACAACGAGGCTCATGTATGGTTCTCGGTCTCTCTCTGACGTGCAGGCTTGCAGTCGGTCGCGTCGTATTGTTGAAATGAAGGCATACATGGTTCACGCTTGAACGAAACAAATGTACACAAATATTTGAAACCGTAAAATAAGGATAGACATAGTTAACAAAAAATGCTCATCAATTAACGCGACTGAAAAAACCGTTCGCAAAGAGGCCTAATGATAAAGTAAAGAGGATTTCTTTCAGATCTATAATGCTCCAACAATTTTGGGTAGAATTATTAAAGTTACTATAGCTTTGTGTTACAGTTGCTTAAGGCGCCCACCTGGAATGTGCGAGGTCCGGTTTCAAATCCCGGTTGGGTTGGCTTATTTAAATTCTGGGATGTATTACATATTCTAGAATGTTGAAAGCTTTAATAATAACAAAACTTCATTAAAATAGGCTGAAAATTACCTGAATTACAAGCAAAAACGTGAATTAAAAGAAAATGGCCGCCATTTTGAAACGACGCCATCTTGAAAGTGGCACCAAGACATTTTGGTATCTCTTCACATATATAAACAAGTTACAAAAGGTCTCTTGCTTCCTTCACGAAGGAGCACACGGGACCCACATAGGTCCCGGACTAAATACCTTTTTCATTATCCATTATCAAAATGATAATGTCATTATCGAATCGATATTATAAGCCTGATCATGGAACCTCACGTGTGGCAAGTGTAAGTCAAAACTAAACAATCACGTTCCGTTTACTGCCTGGCTGTCTTTGATGTCATGTGTTTGGCTTCCTTTATCGACTGATAGGTCAATTCCAAACACAAATCTCGAGTTTGACACCACCAGCTCAGCCAGTGTATGGCACAACGTGAGATAATCTTCGTCTTTAGAGTTAAGTTCGTTCCACTATTGACGAACTATTTGATATTTTTGATAATTGATAATAAATTTTGGTTATCGATTATCGAAATAATATCCATTATTGATTATTGATTGATAATATTGATTATTGTGTGCATCCCTAGTCATAATATGTGTATATGCCAAAATGATGAATTTGATAACCCCAAACTTCCCATTAAACGTTTAACCATCCTATCTTTAGTTTGTAGTTTCGTTTAAACTCTGGATCCGGACGCATGTTCTAAAACTAGACATTTCGCATAGAGTTTCAATCAGAGCAAATTCAAACCACAGATTGAATTTTGTAATTTCTGAATAGGGAACTGTCCTTCATTATTAAATTTGAATATGTCCTTACTAATAACCTCAAATACCGACCAGTAAAGTTTTATATGCGTCCGGCTTTTATTAGCGCAAACTGTGAGCGAGGAAAAATTTGAACAGGGCTTCGCGCCGGAAAATAGCCATGCGCCATTGCAGGTGGGCATGACGTCATCGTGAGGTTCGCCGAGGCAGCGAGCTGACAGTTCTGCCAATCAGCTTCCCCTTCTCACCTCACGATGACGTCACAAGCAAAAGAGCGCGTACTTAAGTCTTTGTGTGGGAAGTCAAAACCCAGGAACTTTGAGTATGCATAGAATTCACAGATTTTATTTTTTATAGTTTATTTTAATTGCGATGTTTATTAAATTGAATATTACAAATTACTAATTACGTGAAAGATATATTTGAAACCAAGGACAGTTCCCTATTGTACTAAATATTATCATAACAAGATGCCATGGCTACTAGGTAAACAAGGGGAGTAAGATACTGTATATCCATTGTGTTTTTCGCTTTGCTACATCAGCCAAATATATTTTTGGAAACACAGCAAAGTGCTATATTTGTTTAGCTATGCCAATATTTATTAATTTATCCTATTATTCTTACTTTTTGTATGATAATCACAATTCAATATATTTTAGCTCAATAAGACAAAATTTTAACCCCTTAGCTGTTCATGCCGTATATATACGTCCATGCTAAATGGCGTCCGTACTGTGCATGCCGTATATATACGCGTATTATCGCCAGCAGCAGAGGTCTTCATTCTAGTGATTTTTGTTCTGTTATGTTGGTGGTAGATGATCGATTTTTGAGGCTATCCTAACGGGAATAGGAGCCTATTGCTTCATCTGTGCATAGTTGCGTCGCGTAAGGGTTGTTTATATATTCAGAACATGTCGGTTATTTTAGATTCAGATATAGTTTGGAGGGTGAACTGAATGATTTAATTAATTACAGTGATGATACAAAAAAAAACTATTGAGATACTTGCAAAAATGGCAAAGTAATGATAGTTTCAACTAAAGTATAAATAAGGGCATTTTACCTTAAAATTAATACACAGGGGAAGAACAACTTCTGAAAATAAATTCCACAGCTAAGGGGTTAAAGACGGCCTGACATGGAGATGCTAAATTTGAATACACCTATAGTAGTATGTATTCTAGATATGGTTTCACATGAATACGTAGTCACACTACAAACATAAAAAAAAAGAGCGTTTGAAACAATAAACAGGAAACGACTAATAAATAAACTAAATCACTACGGCATTGAAGACTCAGCACTCAAATGGTTTAAAAGTTATTTAGAAAATCGAAAACAAAAAACTTCATTTAATGGTAAATCGTCGGAGAAAATAAACAATGAAAATGGTGTACCTCAGGGTTCAGTCCTTGGCCCATTATTGTTCATTATTTATATCAATGATATCTGTAATAGTGTAGACATATTTATAAACCTGTTTGCTGACGATACAATAATCTCATTTTCATGTTATAATTTAGAAGATTTAGTTACTGTTTTAAACCGCGAATTATCAAAACTGTTTAGGTGGCTGACTGTAAATAAACTCATGCTGAATACTGCCAAATCGAAATGCATGATTATTGTAGGTAATAAAAATGAACGCTATGATCAACAAAATATGGCTAATGTAACTATAAATGGCGAGACTATTGGCATAGTTGATGAAATGAAATACTTGGGTGTAATTTTAGACAATAAGCTAACTTTCTCTAACCATATAGCATATATAAGAAAAAAAATAAGTAAAAAAATAGGATTTCTAACTAGAATTGGCAAACACTTATCATCATGGTCACTGGAAACTTGTATATAAAACCATAATCCAACCCCACTTTGATTACTGTAGTACGGTCATGTATGGGATCAAGGAGGCTGACAAATCAGCCTTACAGTATTTACAAAATAAAGGTATGAGAGTGATACTAAAGTGTAATAGATACACTCAGATTGAGTTGATGCTGGAAGTTCTAAAATGGATGTGTGTACGTAAACGACTAGAATATAATACTACATTAATTTTTGTGTACAAACTGAAAAACAATAATTTACCGGTTTATTTTTCAAATTTCATGTTGTATAATAATGATGTACATAATTACGACACTAGAAACAAAGATAATTTTAATCTAGGACACAAAAACAAAAAATCAACGCAGAAATCTGTGTTTTTCTTTGGTCTAAGAATATTTGATGAACTACCAAAGGCCATAAAATGTATAAATAACCTGTCGTTGTTCAAAACGTAAATGTACTAAATATATTTTAAGTATGCCTATGTAGTGAGTGGGTAGCAATATATTGAATAATATAATTGATGTAATGTATCTAACAATGTATACAATAGCATTATGCTAAATAAACAATGCTTACTTACTTACTTACATACTAGAATTGTCTTTTAGCTACTTGCCTTTTTCTCCCGAGTGATCAAGACTTCGTGTCAAAACGTCTCAATTTTCTGTGTTTTGTATATAGGTACTATTTATATCTGTATTTAATATTTTTATTTATCAAGAAATATAGCAGCCACCATCACTTTTCAAAGATAAGCTGTTGGATCCTATCACACACCAATATAAAAGAAATAAAATGCATTTTCACTTTTGCCTCCTTGCTTCCACCTGTCTGTCGTTTGTGCAACATGGTTTAAGTCTCGTCGGCAAACTTTGGCATTCGCTACCGGTGTTTCAAAATTGTTTTACAATTAGGGCTGTGCGAACGGGAGATTTCAATTCGAGTCGAGTACGAGTTCGAGTTCAGTCAAATGTTCGGTTTTCGAGTTCAATTCGAGTTCAATTCGAGTTCATTTAAAAATTAATTTATAATGATGTTGGGCCTAATTATTTTTTTATTTTATTTTATAGATATTTATTTTATTTATATTTAAATCGAGTTTATTTCCAAATTGAGAAAATGTATTCTTTATTTCAGACTTTCTACTAGGCCTATCAAACAAATTCTTCAGTTTTAAAGCCTAGGCCTAGGCCTACCTTCTGGGTTAAATATTTTTGGTTATGGAGACCTAGGGCCTAGCTAGGCCTACAACTAACCTTGGTTTGAAGGGTGCCATAGGCTAGGTCTAGTGCTGGGTGCATTTTGGTATGGCAATGTGAGTTTGTAAGCCTAGCTAGGGCCTAATATCGGTAAAATATACTAGGCCTAATCTTGACCAGAAGAAATCCTGGCAACTAGGCTAGGCTAGGCCTACTAGCAATTGTACTGTGCTACTAGGCCCTACCTGTTGTCAATGGTACTGTCACGCAGTGTTGTTTGAATGTTTACCTGCATTGTGACAAGTGTTCCATCTCATGAATATTTCAAAATTGTATTTTATGCTAGGCCTATGCTTTAGAGAAGAAATTACGCCTAAGCCTAGCCTAGTCCGCCGCAAATTTTTACGAATCATCTGGTTGCTCTGCTCTCGCCTCGTGAATCGTGGCCATTTTTGTTGTCAACATACATCTCGGACACAAAAGTGGTGATACACGGTAGACGTGAATTATTTCACAAAAACAGCCAATCAACGCTCGCATGTGACGTATGACTAGCTCCAATTGGATCTCGCAAAGTTCAGCCGGCCAATCATAACGAGTTTCACGTCAGAAGGAGTTCGACTATCGTGTATCACGAACTTTGCCGCGTATGCTGCTATCTAACGGAAGAAACACGTAACTTTTGACGGGTCGGTAAATGAAAATGCTGTTTTTACCGACGTTCGAATATTCGAGTTCAAAATAAATGAAACTCGAATTTGTTCGAACTCGCCGTGAACTCGACTCGTACTCGAATATTCGAGTACTCGCACAGCCCTATTTACAATACGTGAGAGTTGCAACAAATATAATGATGTACAAAGTGTCCTGCATTGTTGTTTTGGCCTACGTAGTCGGATTTATTTATTATTCCAGAGATTCGTCTCTATTGATGAAAGTGTATTATTTGGTACAACACGTGGTTTATTTATTTGTCTATCCTATTCAGTTAAAAAACTGATTTACAGAGGAGGTGGTTCATTTATTGCTCTAGTCTAATAGGTCAATATAGGCTAACTACACAAATAGCTACATCATCTTGTGTATTTAGATCGAACACTTGGCTGATGATGCTACATTGCATTGCATTAAATGCATATATTGCATTATTATTTCAGTTTTAAATTAAGTTTGTTTCGTCAGGCAGTTTTAGTATATTACCCAACTCCTACCATTTCATAGCCTTATTGCATGTTACAATTTTTTTGTAGTACCCGGTACTACATAGTTAAAAACTGATTTTTTCTGAAGATAAAGAGTTACAGAAATCAATTAACCTTTTCAATGCTGCGTTTTGAACGGAGCACCCAACACCCCAGTGCTGGGTTATTTTGAGCAAAAAGTCAATTTCTCTCACTTGTATTTGATAGTAATATTTAACTTATCAAAATGTTTGATCATCCTTGAAATGAAGTAGATTTCATGACACTATACACCTTGTTTAGATTGTCTTGGTTTTATACTGTCAAGACTGTTATTTACATGTGACAATTGCCCGAGCATAGGCCTACGCAAGTGTGAGCTGGTTTTCGTCATCTAGGCCTACTGACAACGTCCTCTACTTATCTATTATTTCAACCTTTACTTCAAAGTCTATGATTGCTAACAAAGTCCGAAAAGTGATCATAAACCTCCTAATTACAACCTATTTTGCCTAATAACTGTGTTCTTTCATCATCCTAACATTTTCAAGACTCCATTATTATCTTCACGTGTTGTTTTTGTCAATTTGCACTACTGAAAAAACTGACAGAGCCATCTGTGGTCAAACTACCAAACTAGAAGATGGTTAAACAGCTTGCCCATAGAGTGCAGCACAGTTGAAAAATCGACTTTTTACAATCGATTGTACCTATAACCAGCAACAAGCGCGCGCGTTTCGAAACAACCCCAGCTCGAGTATACTCGACGGCCGCACTGGGGAAACAAGATGGCGTCATCGAGTATACTCGATGGCCGCATAGAAAAGGTTAATGTATTCAAACAGAAGTCCGTACGTGGCAAAATGAATGCATTAGTTTAAAAATTTGTCATAATTTGAACGTAATCATGGAGCGCATTCACTTGAAAAGTTCCTTTCAACATACCTACCCAAAGCCACGTGGGCGGAAACGTTTTTACAATACTAATTGTATGTAGTATTTATGTCTAGTGATCTCACGCAGACACCTACAATTTTCAGGCAGGCTGTTGGACTCGTTTTTACTTTCCCCACCCATTCACTTACCCAGCCGGAAGACCTGATCTATTATATTCATCTAATAAATTAAATTTAAAAAATTGTATTTAGAGTCTACCCACTCAGTTATATAACTGATTTTCAGTGGGGGACAGTAAATCAAAGCGACCAAGCCAACCCTGTAGGCCCCGACGCAATCGACGAGTGAGCGATAACCAACCAAAGATCAATATTTTTCATAGGAAATATAACAATCAGTGGTATGGACAGTGCGAACACTTGCGGATCAACGCCAGAATCAACAAGGTCGATTCAGAACATCTCTGAATTTATTATGTGCTAAGTTGCTAGGACGGCTCCAAAGTCACTGTTTACAAACTCCTAAGACAAAAACTGATGGACTTAAGTCCAAATCAGAAGTTAAAAAACTGCTGACTTTGGCGGGAATCGAACCCTGGACCTTCTGCATTGGAAGCAGATACGCTAACCACAAGACCAACGAGCCACACACGTGGGTTATTTGTTTGGTACCTGCATTAGGTAAGTGGGTACCTAATATTACAGAGTGTGTGTACCTTGACTCTGTTGACTACGGGCTCCCTGCAGACAAGGCACTTCTTGACACGTGGGGAACACACGGAGCAGCACGCCACGTGGCCACACGGCTTGAAGAGGGTGTCTCGCTTGAGGTCGCTGCATACGAGACACTCGTCCAAGGTCACGACGCCCGACCGCCGAGGCTCGATCTGGTCGCTGCGATGAGAATATGTACACTACCGTTAGTAAGTTCTATTACGTATCAACAAGACAGGATGTTGCGGTCAAGCCATCCACATCTTCATAGCAATTACAAACTATTTAATGAAAATATCCTACTATATAATTATAAATTGGTAAAGTTGCACTTGTTTCATAAATATAAAATTAAAATTAGGTAGTCAGTTCTTGAGAACCATAATTTTATATATTTCTTGTATTTCTATATTTTAATGGTGATTTTTTAAGATTATTTACAATTTTTCTTAGACACTTTTAAAAGAAACTTCAAGGAACTAAACTCTGTTTGAGGAACTTGCAAGTGCCGATTTTTTAAGAGTATCATGAACTTGACTGCGGTCCGTTTTGTTAAAAGTAACTTGACTTTAATTTTAAAAAGTTACTTCTTTTAGGTAACTTGCCCAAGACTGCAGTAAAGAATATTGCATACGTATAATATGTTGACCCGGTACCGCCACCATCTCATTTAAAAAAAATTGTGGGAAGACTACCCAGGGTGCAATGCATTCCACTCTTCAGGTGTCCAACTAGGTATATGGGAGTAGGGACAATTGTGAAGGGATGACCAAGGGCTGTTTAAGAGGACTCAATTCCTTGCATTTGCATTAACGACTGAGGAAAACGTCGGAAAAAACTTCAGTCAGGACTGCCAGTCACGACGGGATTCGAACCCGGGACCACCTGAATCCGAGTTGTGTACTTAACATTCGAGCCAACACTGTCGGTCACCATCTCAATGTTAGACCCTCTAAAAACAATTATCTTGATGTTTATTACATGCACAATTGAATTATTGCTAGGAGAAGATAAACACATGTATCAAACATTTATATGCCTCCATTCGAATAAATTTCTAAATTTCCTGACACATTTGAACAACAGACAATAAAATTAGTTTACCTTTTTAATAATTACAATGTAACATTGCAATCAGTTTTCAGTGTATTGATTTTTCAATAGCCGAGACTTCAACTTCTTAATGAGAATACAGTACGTGGTATTATGAACTCAAATTTAACTTTATTCCGAACTAACAGGGGAGTTACTGTTGAAAATCTAGTTGATTTGTGGTTGAGTACAATTATATTAGTAATTAGTTTTAGCATCGGTGGTTGAACACGAAGTAGGATTTAGATAATGAACGCTAATTTCCCAAGAGAAAATACAACATGCAAATTTAAATCAGACTGTTATTAGCCAATACAAATACGTATGATGTCTGTCTCAAAAGTACACATTTACTACAGACACACACTAAAACAAACTGTAATGAGGCTAAAACAAACAGATGTTAAAAAATTTCCACGGAAACATTTTTAGTTTCATAAAACATTTTTCAGTTTGCTTACAAGCAGACTCATGGAAGAACAGAGAAGCTTACCTAGAATAAGACTAGCTTGTTAAGTCACAAAAGATAAAGAAAAGAAAAATAAGTATCAATTCATAAATTGTTCTCATTATAGTTCTCAGTATATACACCTCTATAGCAAATCTAGAATCGTAGTGTTGTTTGTAAATGAAAAGGCATAGACAGTGGCGGAACTAGGTGCCCGCAACCAGGGCGCTAGTTTAGGGGGCCCCATTAAAACAAAATCAGTAATAAAAAACAGTATCTCACCCTGTTTGGAAAATATTGTATTTGTTTTCGTTGCTAAAATGACCGTTTTGTGAATCTAGCAGTTTGAAGGTGAAATCTAGCGGATATTTAGGAACTTTTTGCATCTACAACACAACAACACACAAAAAGTACATTATTTTGGTATTGCATTCAGCCTACAACTTTTTTCTAAAACGCACCAAATGCACACAAATCCCGTACTCGGTCCCTATATAATACCCCGGGGATATTATATACCCCCCCCCCCCCCCCCGGATAAAAAGCCTGAATTGAACACTGATCCTATACATGTGTGAATCTGTTAAGGGAGCCACCACAGTGGCAGTGGCGCACCCAGGATTTCATCCAGGGGGAAGCTGACTAATCCTGGTCAGCATAGGCATACGCAGAGATTTTACAATGGGGGGGGGGTGCCACAGGTATGAGCGTCCGCAGGAATTTTGGCAGAGGTGGGCAAAATTGATAATTTGTACTTTCGTTAAGCAAGCACAGGGGGTTTGGGGGGAGGCCCCCCCCCCCAACACCAGCGCTGCAGGCGAAAATTTTGAAAATCAGGTTTTTAAAATGTATTTGATGGGTTTTAGAAAAAAGTAGTGAGCTAAATACAATATCAAAATTATGTTATTTTTGTGCAGTCGATACTCGAAACTAGAAAACCATCAAAAGGAATCGTACAGGAAACCTTCAAAATATTTTTCGGACACTTTATTTTAGTTTTTATTTTAGTTTCAACTGATTGATATAAATACTGAAATTTATTTCATGTGCTTTGTCCAGGGGCCCCCCGTTTTCCGGGCGCTCATGGCCACAGGATTGCCATACCGACGGGGGAATGGTGGCAGCGGAGTAGGGATGGGGGGTCTGGAGCGTAGCCCCAGCCTCTGGAGGCGACATTTTTTTGGGGTAAACTTTTTTGGGGGAGGGCTTAAAACGCGTTTGAGAGTAGGAATAGCTATTATTTACAATTAATACCTTATGGCATTTTTGTTATATACAATTTATTTAAAAGTGAGATGATGACAGAAAAAGGTAGGTAGCCCGAAAGGATTCGAAAAACTAAGAAGGGCCTAGACATTTTAAATTTTTTTTAAATTTCGTATAAATTATTAAACGTGATCAGTTATTTTGATAACATTTCTAGGGCTAATGTGGGGGCCAAGGCCCTCCTGCCCCCTCCCCCCTGCGCACGCCTATGCTGGTCAGCCCCCAAAATTGTTCTAACAAATCCAATTCTTCGGAATCGGAAATACACTATTTGAAAGTGGCAGCGCTGCTGATTAGGGGTGCCGGGTGAAACTTAGGTTTGGGTCTAAAAAGTTGCCACTAGAGCGTGTGGCGGTCATAAAAACAAAGCGCAGCTCTAAAATGAAAAAAATACCGCAAAGTGACCACAGCGCTAAACTCAAGACGCAACAAGGTGTTTTGATTTCTTTCTTTTATTTATTTGTTTGTTTCAATATTATTTTCATCAAAATGTATCATTCAGAAGATACGTATATTAAAAGTGAAGAGCTTTATATATAAATTAAATGTTGGTGCTTGTGAGGGGTTCTGGGGGGGGGGCTTTAGCCCCAAAGTCCCCCCGTTGAGTGCGCCACTGGGCCACCATAGAAATTTTGTGGGGGGGCCCATGAAACAAAGTTCCGCCACTGGGCACAGCTGAAATCTTTAGTATTGTGCCAACGAGGCTTTTCTACCAGAATTTTATTTGACGATAATTCTTACCCTCAGGTAAGCCTCCTGAAAACATTTATTTGCAAACAAAACCATTTAATATTGTCCTGGCAATCCAGAAGTTATTAATATTGTTAGTTTAGGGTGGTCCATGGTATAGTGGTTTAGACAGCCACCTAAATGATGGAGACCTGGGTTCAATCCACAGTTTAGTGGGATTTTATAACTACTTTATTGGATTAAATAGTATAAAACATTGTGGGTTATGTATTTTCTATTATATAGTGCACGTCCTCAAGAACAAAGCTGTAGGTAGCTTGCAGTTAAAAAAGTCCCTAATTTTGTTTTAAATTTTGTTGAAGTAAAAAGTAAGCATTAAAAGGTTTTCACTCCTACTGTCAACTTTTACATTTTACTGTCGAAAATAGAAAACCAAAAATAGACAGGTTTTGTGGATTTTCTGTTTTTCAGATGATGATACCCATTAAATTTGATTTTTGGAGGGAAAATGTCTATAGATTTTTATGGGTGGGTAACTTTTTAAGGAATGTAAAGGAAATAAGTTCCCCTCACCTACCCCTTGTCCCCCGCGTCTCCCTTTACGTTCCTCCCCTTGAAAAGAAGTATACATGGTGGTAACTCTCACTTAAGAAATTGTTTTACCTTGGAGACGCGAATAATCTTAGCCGTTAAAGCGCCCTAAAACTACTAATACTAATACTAATTTTATTTTGTAAAGGGACGGAAACGTGACCTATTTTTGTTGACAAAGTTCCTTTTGTTTTGTGGAACTTGCTCAAGTTCCAGACTTACGTGTCCTTGTCCTTGTGGCACTTTGCGAGCGCTTTGCACAGGTTTGGGTCTGGACACAGGTCGAGGGGCGTCTGTCCCTTCTTGTTCTTGATGGCAAGGTCGGCGCCGTTGCCCGCGAGGAAGCAAGCGATGGAGGCCGAGGACTTCTTGTCCGCACCCTGGCTGCCCAGTCCCATCAGCAGCTTGCCCACGTCTTGTACGTCCTGCAGCTGACGCAGTTGGGACAACGTGTGGTGACGCAGCGCCTCGTGGAGGGGAGTGTCGCCGTCTTTGTCCGGGATGTTCAGGTTCGCTCCTTCGCGCACCAGCAGCTGCAAGTAGGTATAGTACCGAGTAAGTATTTGTACCTTATTCACCATCATCAACATTAGAAATTCAAAAGATAAAATAACAATAATAAAAACTGATGAGATATTGTAGGATTTCACGACCCGTCGATGATCATAATCATTATCTTGAAGATGCCACTTATTAAGTCAGATATAGGATTTTTTTATAAACAGAACACTATCGGAATGGAATTCATTAACGAGAGTATTGTGGAGAAAGTTAGGCTAATACAATTTAAAAGCTGTTTGGAAAATTGGAAAATTATTAAAATGTAATATATAAAACAGTATTTAAATATTTTGGAAATTTTGTATGTTAGTATTCAACCTTGCTACGATACAAAACTGCTGTTTTCCTGTAAGTAACATAGAATAGAATAGAATATATAAAATAATAAATAATAGAAATTAAACTTGTAAAAATAATACCTGTTATTAACATTTAGAATAGAATATATAAAAATAAATAATAGAAATAATAGAAAATAATTAAAAGAATGTAAATAAAGGTTGGTATTACATAACTTATGATTAAGTTACATGCTAAGTTCTGTCCTAAATACAGATCTGAGTTTCGTAATGACTGTTTAGTCTTATTTACAGTTGATGAAATTACACTAAAGTGTACATTATTAAATAGTAAAGTAAATATAGTATTTATAGTACCGGTAATATTTTTTTATTATTATATAACAAAATATGGATCCAATACTAGCCTAATACCATGCAACATCCCAGGGTGCAGTATCTGAGTAAGCCTCTCTTCAGGTGTCTTACCCAGTATTTTGGAATTTTGAATGTCCATGAGTTGTTTTTAACAACTGAGGAAGATCTCGGAAAAACTTTCAGTCAGGATTGCCGGTGGCGTGTTTCGAACTCGCGACCTTCCGCCTCGGAATCTCGCACGTCACGCATGAGATTGGGCTGCCTACCTCTATCGGTGTCGCAGGCTCGTGGCGAGGGATGGACCGAGGCCGGATGCGCGCTGAGACGACGTGCACCTCGTGTGAGTACGATGCAACCCCCTCCCCCCCCCCCCCCGAGGAGCAACACGAAAAGAGCGGATGTATATTCCTTCCAACAGGAACCATTAGGTTGTTACGACAAGTTTTATTGCCTACAGTTGAGAAATGAAATGGGAATCCAAATCTCGAATGTGAATTGAAATAACGCAAAATAACTACTGCCTTTGATTGCATGTTATACTTTTAGGAGCCACCGTAGGATTCGAAACCAATACACTGCGGAACAAGGAAATCATTTGTTTAAGACGCCAAACAAACGTATTATTTATATTTTATGGATTCAATGGTACAATAAAGACTTTTGTGGTTAAATTTTGGAGGTGTGTGAATTAAGAGGATGCAAATTCCTGATCGTTGAGACCACAGTTCTTTGGAACTTTGCAAAGTTGACACGAAAGTGGAAACGAAGGGCTCTACAGTAACACTTTTTGTAAATTTATTTTCAAATCATATTAATTTATTTCGAATTTGAATTTTGCTCAAATAAAATCGAAAATAAAAAAATTCCGTGATTTTTTTCTGAAATTTTTTCACAAAAAATATTGATAATCTACGACTCTAGGGCTGTCCATGGATGTTTTAATGACACCAGACCCTATGTTAAGTTTCTTAATAAATCGCGGGTGGTCCTTGGCCGAACGAATAGATTGCTACTACTGTCTGTGTTTTTAAAGTGTTGATAAAAGACTGACGCTAAACATTTGCAACATTGGTTGAACTTTGATTTTAGCGACGACTAACTTTTAAAAAAATTTACCACAAGAGTACGAGCTAGAGGGTTCCGACCCTTGCACTACGACGATATTACTATTCTGTGATGTGACATATCTTTGATCCTTGCACACACTGATATAACGCTGATACCCCCGGGCCGAGCGTCCCCTGCAGTTATTACAGTTGGAACTCGCGACTGTGTCGCTGAAAGAGTAGACCCAAGGCCTGACATGATATTTGATATCTGATACGAGCATATTTGATCCTCAGCCTTGGGCCTCGGTTATTAATCACACATGCCGGGATATACCAACGTGCTCGCCATATGAGCAGACGAAATATTCTAGCCTCAGACCACATGTGCGCGGTTTTACATTCTCGTAGCAGATAAAACCACATTGGGTGAAATTTAATTTTAACCCTCTGTAGTAATCTTTTTAATTAACTGTTTAATTACTCCCAATGTACAAACACGAGTTGCGAGAACCCATAGAGGTAGCCCACGTGTTACAAGGTCAACACCTAATGCCGGAGGTCATCGGTTCGATACCGCTCATCGGCCATTCTGGATGAACGTTTTCCATGGTTTTCTCAGTCAAGAATTAATGCTGATATGAATCATACATAATAGTACCACAATCCCTTCCAAATATTCTCATTGTATACTATACACCCGGAAAGTGATAAGTTGTCACACTGGCAGTTTTTCTTTTACAACATACGTTTTCATTTATCTCTATAAGTATAATTATAGGTTATGGCTCCTTTCAAACTTGAAGAACAAATCTCCCCTTTTGGCACGGACTCACTGTGACAAACGAATGAAGCTACCATAATTATTTAAAATAGTATAATATTGATAAAAAAAATATGTCACTCTAAAAAAAAGTTCTTGTAAAGTTGCCAGTGTAGGGTACATCCGACAAACTAGGTTGTTAGGATATTCGGGTAGTTAGAAAGGTTCAAGATTTCAGCATTCAGCTATATGATTGAGGAAAACCTTGAGCAAAGTTTGAGTTGCTGGGATCGAACCAGCGATCTCCTCACTTGGATACAGGATACATACACATCATAAATTGTCACGTGAAGTAACTATAAGCAATTCAAACAATATTTATAATTCGAGCGTTGCATAGCGTAGCATAGCACGTAGCATAGCGAACAGTCGCCTGATGTAATCATATTGGTGTAAACTAGGGCTGGAATTTCGATATCAAAATTTTAATATTTGTGCAAAAAAGTCAAAATTAAAAAAAAAGAAAAGAATGGTATTTAAAAATGTGTGGCGAAAAAGGTTTGAAAGGGTATCGCCAAAAATTCATAACGATTTCTACGTTCTCACACTCGCGTTAAGTGACCCGGCACCTCCACCATGTGTAAAAGTCAGGCGACCCGGCACCTCCACCATGTGTAAAAGTCAGGCGAACCCGGCACCTCCACCATGTGTAAAAGTCAGGTGACCCGGCACCTCCACCATGTGTAAAAGTCAGGCGACCCCGGCACCTCCACCATGTGTAAAAGTCAGGCTACCCGGCAACTCCACTTTAAAGATTTCTCTCTCATTATTTCGAAGCGGAATCCAACTCTCGATATCGAAATTTTCGCAGATATAGTATAGAGACCAACTGACTCGCGTCGTGCGGCGAGGCTCTACCGCGCACATAGATCACCATCTTTCAACAGTGCACCCCGTCGGCGTCCGTATACACCGCTAACGTCTGGCTAATCGGGCCACATTCATAAATCCTCATTCCAAGGTTGTAAAACGGTACATTGCGCTTTACGGCTCATATTGCGTGGCATTTATTGTATATGTCGGCTTGCACCGTGCTATATAATCATACGGTGCGGCGCTGCTAGCTTCATGCAATCCACTTACCTTAATGGGCTGCAGCACACAGGGGCAATCCAATACATTACCTTGCAGTACCAACAGAGAGGGTTAATTACGACGCTATATCAATAACCAGACGTGATTTCAATCACAATACTGAAGAACAACGTTATTAAGTTAAATTAAACTGCAATATAGCCTACAGTCTGACACAAAATATACGTGGCAGAAAGGCGAATTCATTATACCATACGTGACTTAGCTTAAGGTTAGTCTTCACTTCCCCAGGGGTCATTAAATCTAGCTAACTACAAGTAGAGTATGAATACGAAATGTTCACGAAAATAATTTGTTTCTTCTAGTTGCAAGTCCAATTCATTACCTTCAACTCCAGTGAATCAATTCTAGCCTTAGCTGTGGCCGGAAACTATTTACTACCCGCAACGGAATTATAAATACATTTTATCAATTTAGTGCGGGCACAAAGAAAATTGTTTGTAAACTTTGATTTGGTAATTTTTTTAATAATATCTTATTTAATGGCATATTTTTTAAAAAGGGGGGCCCCCCCCCGGGGGGGCCCCCGGGCACCTCCACCATGTTGTAAAAATTTTTCGGGGGTTTGGAAAAACCCCCGGAAAAAAAAAACCCTCCCCACCCAAATTTTTTGTAAAAAATTTTTCCAGGGCCCCCCCGGGAAACCCGGGCCCCCCCCCCCCCCCCCCCCCCCCCCCCCCCCTTTTTTTTTTTTTTTTTTTTTTTTTTTTTTTTTAAAACCTGTGAAAAAGTTAAGGGTTTTACCCCCGGGGGAAATTAAAATTTCTCCTTTTACAAAGGGAATAAATTAAAAAATTTTTCCCCCCCCCCCGGAAAAAAATTTTTTTCCGGGGAAAGAATATTTAATATAATCAACTGTTTTCCGTCTGGGCCCAAAACTTTACCCCCCAAACAATTAAAATCCCCATTTTTCAAAGTGCCCGGGAAAAGAAAAATTTGGGAAAATTTGGGTTTTTAAAAATTTTTTTTAAAATACATTTTTAAAGGCTTATTTTGGGGGTTTTTAAAATGAAATTTGTGGTTTGAAGGTAGAAAAAATCCCCCTTATTTGCAAAATTAAAGGGGAAAAAGGGGCAAACCAATCGGGGATGAAAAAATAAAAAAGGGTTTACGGGGGCTTTTAACAAAAAAAGAGGGGGTTTTTTAAAAAATATAAAAAATTTTATGTTTTAAATAAATTTTGAAAAAAATTTTTAAACTGGAAAACAATTCAAAAATAGGTTAGTTGGGGGGCTTTACCCCGGGGTAAAATTGGGCCCAAAATAATTGTACGTGTTCCCCAAATTTTGCCTTCTATTTGGGAATTTAATTCAATATTTAACAACTCCACTCCAAAAATTTTTATCCCCAAGGGAATTAAAAACATTTTTAAATTTGGCGGGAACGGGCCCGGGGAAAATGTTTAATTTTGGGATTGAAGTTTTAAATTTTAAACCCATATTTTTTATTCAAAATTTTTTGAAAAGAAGGAAAGAAAAAGTTTTTGGAAAATAAAAAACAAAAAACAATTTAAATGATAAAAAAAAATTGGGGAAACCAACCCCAGTTCAACCCAAAAAAAAGGCATTGGGGGTTTTTTCTCTAAAAAAAATTTTTAAAATTTTGAACAAAATTTGGGAAACCTAGGGGAAAGTTTGTTTGTAGCCCTAGAAGGGCCCTTAGGCCAAATTGTTTTCCCGGCATTGGGGCCTTAAATTTTAAAAATTTTCCCCTCAAAACCTACCCTTGAACCACTTCTTGTGCTTTTGCCAAGAAAATTTCCCCGGGCTTTTTGGGTTCCCCCTGCCCCTAACGGAATTTTAAAACCCCCCCCAAAAACTACCCTTGTGCGGGCGCCCACAATTTTAACCCAAAAAAACCCTGACTATTTGCCTTTTGGGGCTTGGTTCCTAAAAAATTTTAAAATTTAACCTTTTGAAACCTGGTGTTGTTGTGCCTCCACCGAGTAATTTCCCCTACATTGCCTTAAATTTTTTGCCCCCGAAAACCTCCCCCGGGACTATTTTGCGTGGCTGTCGCTCCAGGGAGAAAACCTACCCGGGAATATCTGCGTGGGGCGTCGCTCCACGAGAAAACCTACCCTGACTATCTGCGTGTCCCTGTCGCTCCAGAGTAACCTACCCGGGACTATCGCGTTTTGTGTCGCTCCACGAGAAATTTTACCCTAAACTATTTGCGTGTGCTGTCGCTCCACGAGTAACCTCCCCTAAATATCTGCGGTGCTGTCGCTCACGAGTAACCTCCCGGGGACTATCTGCGGGCTGTCGCCCAAACGAAAAAACCCTCCCCTGACTACTGCGTGTGCTGTCGCCCCAAACGGGGAACCCCTTCCCCTGACTATTTTGGTGTGCGGGCGCTCCACGATTTAAACCAAACCCGACTATTTTGGTGTCTGTCGCTCCACGAGAAAAACCTACCCTGACTATCTGCTTTGTGTTTGTCGCTCCACGAGTAACCACCCTGACTATCTGCGTGTGCTGTCGCCCACGAGTAACCTACCCTGACTATCTGCGTGTGCTGTCGCTCCAGGGAGAACCAACAGGGAATTCTGCGGGGTGCGTCGCCCCAGGGAAGAACCAACCCTGACTATCTGGTGTGCTGTCGCTCCCGAGTAACCTACCGGGACTATTTTCTTTGGCTTTTCGCTCCACGAGTAACCTACCTGATTTGCGTGTGCGTGCCCCAGGGAGTAACCTCCCCGGGATATCTGCGTTTTCTGCGCTCCACAAAGAAACCCTCCCCCTGACTATTGCGTGTGCGTCGCTCCACGAGTAACCTACCCTGGACATCTGCGGTGGTCGCTCCACAGTAACCTACCCTGACTATCTGCGTGTGCTGCCCCCCCCACGAGTAACCTCCCCTAAATATCTGGGGGGTTGCGTCGCTCCACGAGTAACCTCCCCTGATTTCCCCCCCCCCCCCCCCCCCCGTTTTCCCTTGCGGGTGCTGTCGCTAAACGAAACCTCCCCCTGACATCTGCTGTGTGCGGGTCGCTCCAGAGAAACCCTCCCCGGACTATCTGCGTGTGCTGTCCCCCAGGGAGAAACCCCTTACCCTGACAAATCTGCGTTTTGGCTGCCGCTCCACGAAACCTAAGACTATCTGCGTGTGCTGGCGCTCCACGAGTAACCTACCCTGACTATCTGCGTGGGCTGGCGCTCCCACGAGAAACCTCCCCTGACTATTGCGGTGCTGTCGCCCCCGAGAAACCCTACCCTACTATCTGCGTTTTGCTGCCCGCTCCCGAGAAAACCTACCCGGGACATCTGCGTGTGCGTCCTCCACGAGAAAACCTACCCAAATATCGGCTGTGCTCCCGCTCCACGAGTAACCTACCCTGACTATCTGCGTGGCTGGGGCCCCACGAGTAACCTCCCCTGACATCTGCGTGTGCTGTGCTCCACGAGAAAACCTCCCCGGACTATTGCGGTGCTGCCGTTTCCCACGAGAAACCCTTTCCCCGGGACTATCTGCGGTGCTGTCGCTCCACGAGTAACCTACCCTACTATCTCCCGTTTTGCGGGTCCCCTCCACGAGAAACCCTTTCCGGGACATCTGCGTGTCCCGGTCGCTCCACGAGTAACCTACCCGGACTATTGCGTGTCGCGCCCCACAAATTAACCTACCCTGACATCTGCGGTGCTTCGTTTACGAGAAAACCTACCCTGACTATCTGCGTGGCTTTTCGCTCCACGAGTAACCTACCCGGGGACTATCTGGGGTTGCGGGTCGCTCCACGAAAAAACCTACCCGGACTATTGCGTTTTGTTTGTCGCCCCACGGGGAAACCCTCCCCTGACTATCTGCGTGTGCTGTCCCCCTTCCCCCCCCCCCCCGATTTAAACCCCCGCCCTACCCGGGCGTGGCTGTCGCTCCAGGAGTAACCTCCCCGGGATTTTCTGCGTGTCCCTGTCCCCCCCCACGAGAAACCCTCCCCGACAAATGGTGTGCTGTCGCTCCCGAGAAACCCCACCCGACTACTGCTTTGTGCTGTCGCTCCACGAGAAAACCTACCCGACTACCCGCGTGTGCGTCGCTCCACGAGTAACCTACCCGGGACTATTTTGGGGTGTGCTGCCGCCCCCCCGAGAACCTCCCCTGACTATTGCGTGTGCTGTCGCTCCACGAGAACCTACCCTGACTATCTGCGGTGCTGTCGCTCCCGAAAACCTCCCCCTTAAACTTCTGCTTTGGGGCTGTCGCCCCCCCACGAGTAACCCCTACCCTGACATCTGCGTGTGCGTCGCTCCACGGGGAAACCACCCGGACTATCTGGTGTGCTGTCCCACGAGTAACCCCCGGGGATATCTGCGTGTGCTGTCGCCCCACGAGTAACCTACCCGATTATCTGCGTTTGTCTGTCGCTCCACGAGAAAACCACCTGACTATCTGCGTGGGGCTGCGCCCACGAGTAACCAAACCCCTGACTATTTGCGTGTGCGGGCCCCGCCCCACGAAAAAACCCTACCCTGACTATCTGCGGTGCGGGCCGCTCCACGAGTAACTACCCTGACTATCTGCGGGGCTGTCGCCCCACGAGTAACCTACCCGGGGACAAATCTGCGTGTCTGTCGCTCCACGAGAACCTTCCCCTGACTATCTGCGTGTCTCCCGCTCCACGAGAAAACCTACCAGGGACTACCCGGGGGTTTTGGGGCCGCTCCACGAGTAACCTCCCCTGACAAATCTGCGTGTGTTTCCCGCTCACGGTAACCACCCGGGACTATCTGGTGTGCGTCGCTCCAGGAGAAACCCAAACCCTGATATCTGCGTGTGCTGCGCTCACGGGGAAACCCTACCCGACTATCTGGTGGCTGGGGCTCCACGATTTAAACCTCCCCTGACTATCTGCGGGTGCTGCCGCCCACGGAAAAAGGGGGGGGGGGGGAAAAAACCCCCCTGACTATCTGCGTGTGCGGCGCTCCAGAGAAAACCTCCCCGGGACTATTGCGTGTGCTGTCGTTTCCACGAGAAAACCTACCGGACTTTTCTGGGGTGTGTTTCCGTTTCCCCCCGGTAATTTCCCTGACATTTTGCGTGTGCTGTCGCTCCACGGGGTAACCTCCCCGGGACAAATCGGGGGTGCTGCGCTCCAGGGAGAACCCTTTCCCCTGACTATCTGCGTGTGCTGTGGGCCACGAGAAAACCTACCCTGACTACTGGTGTGCTGCGCCCCACGAGAAACCCTTCCCGACTATCTGCGTGGCTGCCGCCCCACGAGAAACCCTCCCCTGACTACTGCGTGGCGTCGCTCCACGAGAAAACCCTACCCTGCCCTTTTTGGTGTGCTGCCCCTCCACGAGAAAACCTTTCCCCTTTGACTATCTGTTTTTGGCTGTCGCTCCACGAGAAAACCTCCCCTGGACTATCTGCGTGTGCTGCGCCCCCGAGAAAACCTACCCTGACTATCTGCGGGTGCTGTCCCCTCCCCGAGAAACCAAACCCTGACATCTGCTGTGCTGTCGCCCCACGGGGAACCCTCCCCTGATATCTGCGTTTTGCGTCCCACGGAACCTACCCTGACTATCTGCGGTGCTTTTCGCTCCCCGGAGAACCCTACCCTGACTATTGCGGTGCTGTCGCCCACGGAAACCTACCCTGACTATCTGCGTGTGCTGTCGCTACGAGTAACCTACCCGGACAAATCTGGTGTGCGTCGCCCACGAGAAACCCACCCTGACATTTTGGGGTTTTCCCGTCGCCCCAAAGAGAAAAACCCTCCCCTGACTATCTGGGTGTGCTGTCGCCCCCAGGGGAGAAAACCCCCCTTGACTATCTGGGGGGCCCGTCGCCCCACGAGAAAAACCTCCCCGGACTATCTGCGTGTGCTGTCGCTCCAAGAACCTCCCCTGACTATCTGGTGTGTTGTCGCCCCAAGGGAGAAACCCTTCCCCCGCCTATCTGCGTTTTGCGTCCCCTCCAGGAAACCCCCCCCTGATTTTGCGTGTGCTGGTCCACGAGTAACCTCCCCGGGAATATCTCCCGTGTGCGGGCCCCACGAGTAACTACCCTGCCCATTGCGTGTCCCTGTCGCTCCACGAGTAACCTCCCCTGACTATCTGGGGTTGCTGTCCCCTCCACGAAAAACCTACCCGGACTATCTGCGTGTGCTGTCGCTCCACGAAAAACCCTACCCTGATTATCTGCGGGCTGTCGCCCCAAAACGAGAAAAATACCCGATATCTGCGTGTCCCTGCCCGCTCCAGGGAAGAAACCCTTTACCCTGACTATCGGGCGTGGCTGTCGTCCACGAGAAAACCTACCTGCCATCTGCGTGTGCTGTCGCTCCACGAGAAACCCAAAACCCTGACTACCCGCGTGTGCGGGCGCTCCCGAGAAACCCCCCGACTATCGGGGGTGGCTGTCGTTTCCAACGAGTAACCTCCCCTGACTATCTGCGTGTGCTTCGCTCCACGAGAAAACCAAACCCGAAATCTGCGTGTCTGTCGCTCCACGAGAATTTTCCCCGGGGGGGACATTTTGCGTGTGCGCGCCCCACGAGAAACCTACCCGGGGACTATTGCGTGTGCTGTCGCTCCACGGGGAAAACCCTACCCACTATTCGTGTGCTGTCGCTCCACGAGAAACCTACCCGGGACTTTTCTGGTGTGTTTGCCCCTCCACGGAAAACCTACCCGACATCTGCGTGTGCTTTTCGCTCCAGGGAAAAACCTCCCCTGGACACTGCGTGTGCTGTCGCCCCACGAGAAACCCTCCCCTGACTATCTGCGTGTGCTGTCGCTCCACGAGAAACCCCCCGACTTCTGCGTGGCTGTCGCCCAGGGAGAAAACCTCCCCGGTTATCTGCGGGGCGGGGTCGTTTCCAGGGAAAAACCACCCGGACTATCGCGTTGTGGGGCTCCCACGAAAACCCTACCCTGACTATCGGCGGGGTGCTGTCGCCCCACGAGTAACCTCCCCGGACTATCTGGGTGCTTTTCGCTCCACGAAAAAACCCTACCCGTTTATTTGGGGCGGGGCTGTCGCTCCACGAGAACCCTTACCCTGACTATCTGCGGTGCTGTCCCCTCCACGATTTAAACCACCCGGGGATTTATCTGCGTGTGCTTTTCGCTAAACGAGTAAATCCCCTTTGACTATCTGCGTTGTGTCGTCCACGAGTAAAAAACCCTTTGACTATCTGCGTTTTGCTGTCCCCTTCCACGGAAAACCTACCCTGGACTATCGCGGCTGTCGCCCACGAGAAACCTCCCCTTGACTTTTTCTGGGGTTTTCTGCCCGCCCCAAACGAGAAAACCCAACCCCGACTATTTTGGTTTTGCTGTCCCCCCAACGAGAAAACCTACCCGATTTTTCTGCGTGTGCTGTCGCTCCACGAGTAACCTCCCCTGACTTTTCTGGTGTGCTGTCGCTCCACGGGGAAAACCTACCCGGGGACTATTGGTGTGCGCGCTCCACGAGTAACCTCCCCCGGGACTATCTGCTTTGTGGTCGCTCCAGAGAACCCTACCCCGACAAATTCTGCGTGTGCTGTCGCTCCACGAGAAAACCTCCCCGACTATCTGGGGTTTTCCCGGGTCGCCCCACGAGAAACCAAACCCGATATCCTGCGTGTGCTGGGGCTCCAGGGGTAACCTCCCCTGATTTTCGGGGGTTTTGCTTTGCTCCACGGTAACCAAACCCCGGACTATCGGGCGGTGCTGGCGCTCCACAAATAACCTCCCCCGACTATTGCGGTGCTGTCCCCTCCACGAGAAAACCCCCCCGACTATCTGCGTGTGCTGTCGCTCCACGAGAAAACCCTACCTGACTACTCCCGTGTGCGTGGGTCCCACCTTCCTCCCCTTTTCCCCCCCTTCCACGGGGGAAACCCTCCCCGGGACTATCTGCGTGTGCTGCGCTCCACGAGAAAATCCCCCTTGACCACTGGTTTTGCTGTCGCTCCACAAAAAAAAACCAAACCCTGACTACTGCGGTGCTGTCGCTCAGGGAGAACCTACCCGACTATCTGCTTTTTGCTGGCTCCCGAGAAAACCTACCCTGATATCTGCGGGGTGCTGTCGTCCACGAGAACCTACCCTGACTATCTGGGGTTTTTGCGCGCTCCACGAGTAACCTACCCTGATTTTCTGGGTGCTGTCGCTCCACGAGTAACACCCGGACAAATTGCGGTGTTTGCCGCCCCACGAGTAACCTACCGGACTATCCGTGTGCGTCGCTCCACAAAGAAAACCCCCTCCCCTGACTATCTGGTGTTGCTGTCGTCCACGAGTAACTACCTGACTATCTGGGTGCTCCCGCTCACGAGAAAACCTCCCCTGACTATCTCGTGTGCTGGGGCCCCACGAAAACCCTTTACCCGATATTTTTCCGTGGGGTTTTTCGCTCCACGAGAAAACCTACCCGGGATATCTGCGATTTGCGTCGCCCCACGAGTAACCCCCCTTGACTATCTGGGGTGTGCGCCGCCCCAGGGTAACCAAAACCTGACTATCTGCGTTCTGCCCCTCCACGAGAAAACCAAACCCTGATTCCCTGCGGTGCTGTCGCTCCACGAGAAACCCCCCCTTTTGAAATCTGCGTGGGGCTGTCGCTCCACGAGAAAACCTACCCTGACTATCTGCGTGTGCTGCCCGCTCCACGAGTAACCTACCCGCTATCTGCGGTGCTTCGTTTCCACGGGGAAACCTACCCTACATCGGGCGTGTCGGTTCCCACGAGTAACCTCCCCTGACTATCTGCGTGTGCTTTTTCGCTCCAGGGAGTAACCTACCCTGACATTTTGCGTGTGCTGTCGCCCACGAGTAACCTACCCTGACTTTCGGGCGTTTTTGCGGGTCGCTCCACGAAAAACCTACCCTGACTTCTGCGTGTGCTGTCGTCCACGAGAAAACCCTCCCCTGACATCGGGGTGTCCCTTTTCGCTCCCCAAAAAAACCCTACCCTGACTATCTGCGTGGCTGTCGCTCCCACGAGAAAAACCTACCCTGACTATTTTGCGTGTGCGGTCGCCCCCACGAAAAACCTACCCTGACTATCGGGTGGTTTGTCGCTACGAGAACCTACCCTGACTTTTCGGGCTTTGTGCTTTTGCCCAAAGAAAAACCAAACCCTGACTATTGCGGTGCTGTCGCCCCCGGGAGAAACCTACCCTGACTATTGCGGGGCCCTCCGCTCCACGGTAACCCCCCCTGACTTTTTGGGGGGTGCTGTCGCCCACGAGAAACCTACCCTGACACTGGGGTTTGCTTTTCGTCCACGAGAACCTTTCCCCTGACAATCTGCGTGTGCTGTCGCTCCAGGGAGAAAACCACCTGACTATCTGCGTGTGTTTGTCGCCCCAAACGATTTAACCTACCCTAAACTTTGGGCGTGTCTGTCGCCCCACGAGTAACCTCCCCTGACTACTGCGTGTGCGTCGCTCCACGGAAACCCTACCCGACTATCTGGGGTGTTTTTTTTTCTTTTGGGGGGGAAATTTTTCTGCTGTGCCACCACGAGTAACCTCCCCGACTATCTGCGGTGCTGTCGCTCCAAGAAACCTACCCTGATATCTGGGGTTTTGCGTCGCTCCAGAGTAACCTACCCGACTATCTGGGGCTTTTCGCCCACGAAAACCCCCCTTTGACTATCTGCGTTTTGTTTGTCCCCTCCACGAGTAACCTACCCTGACTATCGGGCGTGTGCTGTCGCTCCACGAGAAACCCTTTACCCGGGAATATCTGCGTGTGCTGTCGCTCCACGAGAAAACCTTCCCCGGGACTATCTGCGTTTTGCTGTCGCTCCACGAGAAAACCTACCCTGACCCCCCCCCCCCCCCCATTTTGCGTGAAACGGGTCGCCCCAGGTAACCTACCCTGACACTGCGTTTGGCTGCCCCCCCAAACGGTAACTCCCCTGACTTTTTGGGTGTGGCTGTCGCTCCCGAGAAAACCTACCCTGACTGTTCGTTTTGCTGCCGCTCCCCCGGAGAAACCCCCCGACTTTTCTGGTGTGCGTCGCTCCACGAGGAACCTACCCTCCTATTTTTCCGGTGCGGTGCCCCACGAGAAAATTTACCGGGAATATCTGCGTGTGTGTCGCTCCACAAAGAAAACCTACCCTGACTATCTGCTGTCCGTCGCTCCACGATTTAACCTACCCTGACTATTGGGGTTTTTTGTCCTCCACGATTAACCTCCCGGACATCTGGGGTTTTGCTGCCCGCCCCCACGAGTAACCAAACCCTGCCCTATTTTGGCGTGTGCTGTCGCCCCCACGAGAAAACCTACCCGGACTATCTGCGTTTTCTGTCGCTCAGGGAGTAACTTACCCTGACAATCTGCGTGTGCTGTCGCCCAAACGAGTAACCTCCCCTGACTATCTCCCGTTTTGCTGTCGCCCCACGAGTAACCTACCCTGACTATCTGCGTGTGCTGTCGTCCACGAGAAAACCTTTACCCTGAAAATCTGCGTGTGCTGTCCCCTCCACGAGAAACCCTCCCTGACTATCTGGGTGTGTCCCCCAAAGAGTAACCTCCCCTGACTTTGCGTGTGCTGTCGCCCCACGAGTAACCTCCCCGACTATCTGCTTTGTGCGGGTCGCCACGAGTAACCTCCCCCTGACTACCCTGCGGTGCGGGTCGCTCCCCCGAGAAACCCTTTACCCCGATATCTGCGTTTGCGTCGCCCACGAGAAACCCTCCCCGGGACTATCTGGGGGGTGCTGTCGCTCCACGAGTAACCTACCCGACTTCTGCGTGGGGCGCGCTCCACGAGTAACCTCCCTTTGACTATCTGCGTGTGCTTTTCCGCCCACAAAGAAACCCTTCCCCTGACTATCTGGGGAGTGCTGTCGCTCCACAGTAACCTACCCGGGACTACCCGGCGTGTGCGGGTCCCCCTCAGAGTAACCTCCCCTGACTATCTGGGGTGTGCTGTCCCCTCCACGAGTAACCTACCCGTACCTGGTGTGCGGGTCGCCCAAAGAGAAACCAAACCCGACTATCGCGTGTGCGTCGCCCCACGAGTAACCTCCCCGGACATCTGGGTGCTGTCGCCCCACGAGAAAACCTTTACCCTGACTATCTGCTTTGGGCTGTCCCCCAACGAGAAAACCTCCCCGACTATCGCTTTGTCCCTGTCGCTCCACGAGTAACCTCCCCTAAACATCGGCGTGTGCTGTCGCTCCACGAGAAACCCTACCCTGACTATCGCGTGTGCTGTCGCTCCACGGAAACCCTCCCCCTGACTATCTGCGTGTCCCTGTCGCCCCACGGTAACCTACCCGACTACCCGCGGTCCCTGTCGCCCACGGAAACCCTCCCCAAAATATTTTACGTGTGCTGTCGCCCCCACGAGAACCTACCCTGACTATCTGGTGTGCTGTCGCCCCAGGGAGTAACCTCCCCTGCAAATTTTGCTTTGTGCTGTCGCCCACGAGAAACCTACCCTGCCTATCGGCTTGTCTGTCGCTCCACGAGAACCTCCCCGCCAAATCTGGGGTGGCGGGCCCGCTCCACGAGTAACCTACCCTGACATTTTGGTTTGTTTTGCGCTCCACGAAAACCCTACCCTAAATATCTGCGAGTCCCTTTTGGGCTCCACGAGTAACCTCCCCGGGATATCTGCGTGGCTGTCGCTCCACGAAAAACCTCCCCGGACTATCTGGGGGAGTGCTGTCGCCCACGGGGAAAAACTACCCGACTATTTTGCGTGTGCGTCGCTCCACGAGAAACCCTACCTGACTATCTGCGATTTGGCTGTCGCTCCCGAGTAACCTACCCTGATATCTGCGAGGGCTGTCGCCCCCAAAGAGAAACCCTACCCTGATATCGCGATTGCTTTTCGCCCCAAACGAGAAAACCTACCCGGGACAAATTGCGGTGCTGTCGCTCCACGAGAACCTACCCTGACATGGGCGTGTGCTGTCCCCTCCACGAGAAACCCCTACCCGACTATCTGCGTGTCCCTGCCCGTTTCCACGAGAAAACCTCCCCCGGAATCTGCTGTTTGCTCGCCCCAACGAGAAACCTACCCTGCTATCTGGTGGCTGTCGCTAAAAGAGAACCCCCCCCGGGACTATCCGCTTTGTGCTGTCGCTCCACGAGTAACCTACCCTGACTATCGGCGTGGCTTTTCCCCTCCACGAGAACCCTCCCCGGGAATTCGTGTGCTGTCCCCTCCACGAGCCCCCTTTACCCTGACTATCTGCGTTGCTGTCGCCCCACGAGTAACCTCCCCGGACTATCTGCGTGTGTTGTCGTCCACAAAGAAAACCTCCCCTTTACTATCTGCTTTTGGGGCGTCGCTCCACGAGTAACCTACCCTAAATATCGCGAGTGCGTCGCTCCACGAGTAACCTCCCTGACTTTTGGGTGTGCTGTCGCCCCACGAAAAACCTCCCCTGAAATCTGGAGTGCGTCGTTTCCACGATTAACCTCCCCTGACTATCTGGGGTTGCGTCGCTCACGAGAAACCCTACCCGGATTTACCCTGCTGTGCTGTCGCTCCACGGGGGGGGGGTAAATACCCTGACTATCTGCGTGGCTGTCGTCCACGAGAAACCTACCCGGGAACTATCGCGGGTGCGTCGCTCACGAGTAACCTACCCTGACTATTGGGGTGCGTCGCTCCAGGGAGTAACCCCCCTGACTATCTGCGTGTGCTGTCGCTCCACGAAACCCTTTTCCCCCAAACTATCTGGTGGGCTGTCGCCCCCAAGGAGAAAAACCTACCCTGACTATCTGCGTGTGCTGTCGCCCACGGGGGTAACCTCCCCTGACAAACTGCGGGGCCCGTCGCTCCACGAGTAACCTACCTGACTATCTGGTGTGCTGCGCCCACGAGAAAACCTTTACCCGGGACTATCTGCGTGTGCTGTCGCCCCAGGGAGAAAACTCCCCGAATATATGTTTTTTTTTTTGTCCCTGTCGCTCCACGAGTAACCTCCCTAAACTATTGCGTGGCTGTCGCCCACGAGTGGGCCTCCCCCGGACTATCTGCGTGGGCTGTCGCCCACGAGTAACCCCCCCTTTGACTACGCGAGTGCTGTCGCCCACGAGTAACCTACCCGGGGACTATTTTGCGTGTCCCTTTTCGCTCCACGATTTTAACCTACCCGGGACAAATCTCCCGTGTGGTGTCGCCCCACGAGTAACCTCCCATGATTTATTTTGGCGGTGCTGTCGTCCACAAAAAAAACCTCCCCGGGAATATCTGCGTGTGTTTGCGCCCCACGAGAAAACCTACCTGACTATTGCGTGTGCGGGCGCTCCACGAGAAACCCTACCCCGACTATCTGCGTTTTTTTTTTCTTGTCACTCCACGAGAAAACCTACCCTGACTTTTGGCGTGTGCGGGCGCTCCAGGGAGAAAAACCTCCCCGGGACTATTTTTCCCCCCCCCCCCCGGTTGTGCGCTCCACGAGTAACCCCCCTGACATCTGCGAGTGCTGTCGCCCAAACGAAAAACCTCCCCCGACTATCTGCGTGTGCTGTCGCTCCACGAGTAACCTACCCGGGAACTATCGCGTGTCCCTGTCGCTCCACGAGAACCCTTTACCCTGACTATCTGCGGTGCGGGCCCCCCCAGAGAAACCTACCCTGACTATCTGGGGGCTGCCGCTCCACGAGAAACCCTCCCCTGATATCTGCGTGTGCTGCCGCCCCCGAGAAAAACTACCCTGACTATCTGCTTTGTTTGTCGCTCCACGATTTAACCTCCGGGACTATCGCGTGTGCTGTCCCCTCCACGAGAAACCTCCCGACTATTGCGGTCTGCCGCCCCAAACGAGTAACTACCCGACTATTGCGTGTGCTGTCGCCACGAGAAAACCCTCCCCTGACATCGCTTTGTGCTGCCCCCTCCACGAGAAACCCTCCCCTGCCTATCTGCGTGTGCTGCCCCCTCCAGGGGAGAAACCCTTTACCCCGACTATCTGCGGTGCTGTCGACCCCCGGGAGAAACCTTTACCCTGACTATTTTGCGTGGGGCTTTTTCGCCCCCACGGTAACTCCCCTGCCTACCCTGCGTTTGCTGCCGCTCCACGGAAACTCCCCCTGACTATTGGTGTGCTTTTCCGCCCCCAGGGAGTAAACCTACCCGGCTATCTGCGTGTGCGGGCGCTCCCGAGAACCCTCCCCCTAAACATCTGCGTGTTGCTGTCGCTCCACGGGGTAACCTACCCTGAATATCTGCGTGGGCGGCCCCCAAGAGAAACCTACCAGGGAATATCGGGCTTTGGTTTGCTGTCGCTCCACGAGAAACCTCCCCTGACTATTGGTGGCTGTCGCCCCCAACGAGAAACCCTACCCTGACATCTGCGTGGCTGTCGCTCCACGGGTAACCTCCCCGGGAACTACTGGTGTGCTGTCGCCCCACGAGTAAACCCCCCCGACTATTGCGTGTGCTGTCGCCCCACGAAAACCCTACCCTGACTACTGCGTGTGCGGGCCGCTCCACGAGAAAACTACCCTGACTGTCTCCCGTGGCTGCCGCTCCACGAGAAACCCCCCCTGAATTTGCGTGTGCGGCGCCCAACGAGCCCTTACCCCTGACTATCTGCGTGTGCTGCCGTCCACGATTTAACCTCCCCCTGACTATTTTGCGGTGTTTGTCGCCCACGAGTAACCCCCCTTTGACTATCGCGTGTGCTGTCGCCCACGAGAAAACCCTCCCCGGACTATTTTGCGTGGGGCTGCGTCCACGAGAACCTACCCTGACTATCTGCGTGTGCTGTCGCCCCAAAAAGGGGGGAAGTAACCCATCCCCGGGGACTATCTGCGTGTGCTGTCGCTCCACGGGGTTAACCTCCCCCTGACTTTTGCGTGGCTGTCGCCCCCACGAGTAACCTCCCCTGACTATCGGGCGTGGGGCTGCCCGCCCCCACGAGAAACCCTTTCCCCTGCTATCTGCGTGGGGCTGTCGCTCCGGGGAACCTACCCTGACTATCTGGGTGTTTGTCGCTCCACAGAAACCCTTTACCCTGACTATCTGCGTGTGCTGTCGCTCCACGAGAAATTTTCCCTGACTTTTGCTTTGTGCTGCCCCTCCAAGAAAACCCTACCCTGACTATCTGCGTGTGCTGTCGCCCCCACAAAGAAACCCTTTTAACCCTGACATCTGCGTGTGCGTCCCCTCCCGAGTAACCTCCCCTGACTATCTGGGGTGTGCTGTGGGCTCCACGGTAACCAAACCCGACTATCTGCGTGTGCTGTCGTTTTAAACGAGTAAACCTTAAATATCGCGTGGCTGCGCTCCACGAGAAAACCTACCCTGTTATCTGCGTGTGCTTGCCCCAACGAGTAACCTCCCCCGACTATCGCGTGGCTTTTCGCTCCACGGGGAAAACCTACCCGACTATCTGCGGTGCTGTCGCTCCACGAGAACCTCCCCGGGATATCTGCGTGTGCTGTCGCTCCACGGTAACATCCCTGACTATCTGCGTGTGCGTCGCCCCGGGGAGAAAACCTACCCTGACTACTGGTGGCTGGGGCTCCAGGGAGTAACCTCCCCTAAACTATCTGGTTTTGCGTCGCTCCACGAGAAACCCTCCCCGGGACTATCTGCGGGTGCTGTCGCTCCAGGGAGAAACCCTACCCTGACTATTGCGGTGCTGTCGCTCCACGAGAAACCCTACCCGACATCTGCGTTCCCCGGGTTCGCTCCACGAGTAACCTCCCCTGCTATCGCGTGTGCTGTCGCCCCACGAGAAAAACCTCCCCTAAATATCTGCGTTTTGCGGTCGCTCCACGGAAAACATACCCTGCCCTATCTGCGGGGTGCTGTCGTCCACGAGTAACCCCCCTGACTATCGGCGTGTGCTCCCCGCTCCACGAGAAACCCTACCCGACTATCTGGGGAGTGCTGTCGCTCCACGAGTAACCACCCCGACTATCTGGGTGCTGTCGTCCAGGGAGAAAACAAAACCCTAAACATCCCCGGGGTTGCTGTCGTCCAGGGAAGTAACCAAACCCTGCTACCCTGGGGCTGTCGCCCCCAAACGAGAAAAACCTTTACCCTGACTATCTGCGTTTTGCTGCCGCTCCCCCTGCCAGGTGTGGGGCAGTCTTGGGGTTGGGACTTTTGCAGGTCCATGTCGGCGCGGCCTTGGCGCACGAGGAGTTCGGCCACCTCCACATGGTTGTTGAGTGCAGCGAGGTGTAGGGCGGTGTAGCCGTCGTCTTTCTTCTCGTCCACTATCCAGGGTCGGGGGAGTTTCACCAGCAGGATTCGCATGGCGCTGAAACACAAAGGGGTAATGCATGTTAAAAATATGCAAGGAAGCGTATTAAAAATACTAGCTGCTTACAATGGTCAAATATGGCATGACAAATAATATGGTATATGTCCTGAACCGAAAATCGACAGTGTAAGCTCAGTTCAGTTCACTTCATTTTCAGCACACTTTTAGTTTCATTTCCATTGAAATGTGTTACAAATTTGAATTCATTACGAATTATATACTATACCCTTTCGGGTGTATTGGAAATGGTCAAATTTGGGATTAAGGTTTTACACATAGTAATTTACCCTACACGATAACGTAGTACAAAATAAAAATTTAACACTAATAAGTAGAAAATACAAAATTACATAATACCAAATATAAAACAAGTAAGCCTCCTACCTCTAAAGTAATGTACATGACGGCTTAGCAACGCTAGAGTATAGATTGCAGATGGTAGTGTTTTGATTGGCCGGCTGCTGGCTTAGCAACGCTAGAGTATAGATTGCAGATGGTAGTGTTTTGATTGGCCGGCTGCTGGCTTAGCAACGCTAGACTATAGCCCCAAGTGGATTACTTAATTAACATCACTAAATCGTGGATGTGTACCGATTTCACATTTCAACGTAATTGTCTTTGTGCCCTGATTAACTCGGGACTATTTTAGCCTCACTGTGTAAGCTATCTGACTTTCAACAGGGTGCTACACAAATATGACATAGAGAGAGACGATATCCCTTAAATCTGTTCTGGGTATTGTAGTTACAAGTTACAACATGTTTTAAATAAGAATTTGAATGCCATAACATAATAGTTAATTATAGTTATTTATTTAATATATTTAACTTAAATATTAAATCTCTGCGATAAGAAGATACGAACCAAAGTCATAGTTACAGCAATCAGCTCAGCCTTTTATAGAGCGCGCGTTGCATATACAGTTTGCAAAAAAAATCAGCTCATTCATAAAAATGATAATATGTTGGACTTTTGTGGAAATGCTACAAATTAGAGCAGAAATTGTTATGTCAAAAATTTTAAAGAAAAAACAAAACTAGGATACACATTTTTTGGGGGAAATAATTGGTTTGGGTTTCAGATCAAGCAGGATTTTTTTTAATTGCACAATTTTTTAACTTAAAAATAAACATGTGTCTTTAAGTGTCTTGCATCCTTAAAAAGTAATGAATGAGAGTGAATGAGTGACAGCTAAAATATATGATGTATAAGTGTTAGGAATATTTTTCAACTGCACAAAACAATATTTCCAGTCACATTTCCAACTTCGCAAAATGTGTCCAAATACACACACACATGACGACTTTAAGTTTTGGTTTCGTCTGAAGCCTACGCTGTAGGCCAACCATGCAACCACATTTGCCTCCAAGACGGCGCGTATCCAATATCTCCACAGCAAGCAGCACGTGCGTGCGATCTAGGCTGTAAAACTCCCCCACAAACTGCACGTGCACATATCCTGCCATCGCACGTGGCTTGGACGTTATGCGTGATCATGCGCTGCCGTAAAACCCTTCCAATACGCGGTGATAATGTACCATGAACGATATTTGCAACGAACCCAGGCCCATAAGGTTAAGCGAAGTTTATGTGAACAGTTGCGTTTCACCACGTGGACAGTAAGAAGTGCCAGGTGTTGAGAGCGCCGGTGTGACGTAATAGCGAGGCTAGACCAATCACAGGCGAGATACTAGAGAGATGGAGAAAATAATTATAATAAAGAAAATATCGTCTTAGTTTTAAAATTGAAGATGAAGTGACAAAAGCAGGAATTGCGTATGAATTACAAGACACATTTTGTTTCTTTTTAAACCGTATACAAATTATATACGAAATAATAATGAACAATGTTCGTATTTGTAGAAATAAAACCAAATTAGTTTTCGCGATAAAATCCAAAATCGTCTTGGGGGAATTATATTTTGACATTTGTTTAAAAAATCTGAAATTACGGTTGGAATTAGCTTAAAACACAATTCGAATTTTGAATATACAATAATTGAATTGCAAAGATTCCGTTTTCAGATTTTTAGCTGAATTAATTAAATGGCCGTATAATCCCACGCAATATAAGAGCAAACCAACACCAGCTTTAGCTATAAGTTCCATGATCGTTATTCAACACAATGTAGATGTCTAAACGCCGAACGATTCACAATTCACTCCCATAACTTATACATTCCGATACCCTATATTTATCTAATAATCCTGATTTGCTTTAAACTAGTGAAAATGCCCCCCCCCCCCCCCCGCCCGATCCCAGAGGCAAGCAGACGAGTATAACATATTAGCCCCCGTAACTCCCAGGACTAAACCAATGCAATCCCACGCGAACCATTAAAATGAAAATATATCCAGATGCGAGACCGGATTAAAAAAAAGTAATTCCAGTTTATTAAGGGAGTGGAAGGTGGGAATATATACCGGTGAAATAGAATGGCGGCTCTCGAGGATGAAGACAAGACTCAGTGGCTGAGTTCTGAGTTTGTTCTCCAACTCATGCACATAACCCTTTTACAGGGTTTCTTTTCAAAAGTGTCCTGTTCTGTTATGTTCTTTATTGTTAAAACTTAACTTACATTGATATTTTTTTTTTTTTTACAGAGGTCCAGAGATTTTATCCCGAATTGTGAATTTATTTATAAAAAGTATAAAACCAACGATTTTCTTCTAGAATACCTTTCCTTCCCCATTAAGGTCTCTATAGTTGGTCATTGTTCGCTCTTCGATGGTGTCGGCGCCTGCAGGGTTGGCTTGGTCGGCTTTAAATTTAATATTCCCCACTAAAAATCAGTTATGTGACTGAGTGGGTAGGTAGACTCTAAATACGACTTTTAAATTTTTCTATTTGTCCTGTTAGAATATAAAACTTGCAAAATTAAATTGTGATTCACCAGTTAATCCAATCATACTTCACCGACAAAATGAAGATGATATGTAGGTTTATGATGTCGATAGTAGTAGCTTATTTATAACAAGAATGTGCTTCGACATTCACTCTGAATAGAAGAGAATGATACAAAATAAATGGCGAGGATGCGTGGCAATCATTATTCCATGTTGGTTCAGATCATAAAATATGCAACGAGGAGCGACGTCGCGCAGATCTGACTCGACAAACAGAGAGAAGGGTGTTCAAACCTTGACGGCGGTTTATATAAACAACATGCTGAATACACAATAGGGAACGAAATTAACTGATTTGATAATGTGTACGTTTCGTTCTTCGGATGGAAGAGAAGATACAGTCAAGACATTGCTGGGGGGGGGGGGGTCTTATGACAGGGGTAGGAAGCAGTTGCACAGGAGGGATTAGCACATAGGTTTACAATTTTTAGATTTTTTCATCATATTTTACTCAGTTGTTTAAGAGATAAAGACAATAATTGATCACTTGATCACTTTTTTTTTTATCACTTCTTTGGATCCGTGTCTTCGCACAATCTGAGCAAATAATGAATAAATAAATTTAGATTACGAGGTTATAGCGTAATAATACGATGATCTAGAATTTTGTGACATTCATCAACATAATCATGGATTACCAAGTAGCAGCTTTGCCATATTACAAGCAATACACGAAAATAAGAAGAATCGTTATATTTTGAAGATGAACTTTACCGAACTCTAAAAGCCTGGCTTTACACGGATCAATCTATCCATCTTCTTGAATCCATAGAAAGAATACAAACGCAAGAAAGGGAGGCGTTGTTGTATTTTATTTGCCTATGCAAGGGTTTAATTCTCTTTTGTCTTTGAATTTAAGAAGTTGGATAGTTGGCTTACAATATATTCTAGTTACATTATTCATTTTAACAAACAAGTCCCGTCACCAACAATTTTCTTTTCCTTTCGATAAAATAAAACAAACAAAGGTACATAGTTTCTAAAAAAAAATCGATTAGGTCCTGGGCACTAAATGTTATCTATATATTTAGAGTAGAGTAGAGTAGAGTAGAGTAGATCTTTATTCACTTAAGACTAATACATGGTACAAGTATACACCTCTTCGTGAAGAGGGAGTGAATAGTTCCTAAGGCTAAAACATGGTAAAAAATGAATTAAATAATTAAATAAATGAATTATTAGTTCAAGACAATAGGCTAATTGTTATCACGCGAGATTGGCCGCATTAATTCTGTTCTGTTCAGCAACAAACCTTTGCTTGAAAACAGCTGTTTAATCTAGGAGTCATCCCCATGCAAGTATCTCAATCACTTGGTTCAGCTGCAAACAGTTTAATTCTGCGCCATGTATTGTTAGATAGACTATAGCGGTGTAGTTTATCGGGGCACTCTAGCTATAGCCGGGAGTAATAGTCCACGGAGGGTAGAGCTTCCACACTACACGAAGCAAACTCCAGTGCACATGGAGCCTAACTCGCAAGCGTACTCCCGAACTTTAAAGGGCGAAACTTATAAATTAGAGGGATTATGCAGTAATTGCGGTGTTTCAAATTTCAATAAGTCAGGCAGTAAAGTTTCATGCGATGCGAGGCTAAACCAGGAATGACTCGGGCGCCATGTTGGATAATCTCGGGCAGAGAAGAGCCTGAGCAGCAGTATCAGCATTGAGTTTGGAAACTGGAAACTCAATGGTATCAGTGAGCGTAGAGTATCGTAACAATACGTAAAAAACATGCTATACGGAGAGCGAAAATATTGCATCGGTATGGGTCAGGTAGTGGATGAATGCACTCGTATCTTACCACAGGGTATATGAGGCAAAGGATAATGTAATAAATTCTCAGCTATTTTTTTTCGCATCTATTTGTAATTTAAATTAATTGTGGAAAAATGAATTATGAAGGCATCTATCATAGCATCTTTTCATTAATTGATTATAGAAAATAAGCACAAAATACACATTATTTAGAATTTAGAATCTGTCAAAATTGTCAAAAACACCCAAATAAACTACGCATTTTCTGATAGATCTATGATGAATATTGAAAATATGATATGATAGGGGCGAACAGATGTGCTTGATTATCAAGTATGCCCAGTTGTTTTCAGATGTAATGATTTATGGCTGCAGGACAAGGCCTTCTCCCTCTTAATTTAAAATATGTTTGCACAGTTCTTGATTAAAACTCCTTTCTTACAACATGACATCAGTCTAAGACGTTGTGGGCAATGAGTGGCAAAATGGGCAAGGGAAGTTTCCCTCAATACGTATCACTTTTCTGTCCGTCCGTCCGTCTGTGCGAGTCACGTATCGCAATTAAAACCAAACATGCGTATTTTGTTGTCATGTTCCTTCAACTAGGATGATACATAATGTTTTTGGTTACCCTTTGAGTCAGGGGACAGGAGGGGAGGGAGTATAGCGTCACACACACGTTACAAACGAATACCCGGCACCTCCACCAACAACAATTGAAATTAATGTATTATCTCTTTTGGGTTCTCTTCTAGGTAAGCTTAATTTATTATTTAGTATACAGCCAATATCACGTATAATTTTGCAACGTATAGTATTTACTTGAAGGCACAATATTTTGTTTGTATAGACCACGACATTTTGACTAGTTACATTTTCCAAGTGTATACAAAAATATGTACAGCAAAATGAAGTGTATTTTATTGTATTCATGTATATTCAGTATATTTTTGCTTGAGATAACCTAACAATTATTTGTTTCTAGTTACATTTTCATCGTGGTTCTAAATCGTTGAAACAATAAAGTAAATAAATGTTTAATGCAACTCAAATAGTGTTTGAATTGAATACATGATATTTGTTTTCATTATTAATTTTTTTAGATTTCCCATTGGTGGAAACGAATCAGAAAGTACACATTGAATTGAGGTCAGAAGTGCACAAATTCAACTTGCAAACAGATATTTTAATTTCAATGCTACAACCGTATAGAGTTAACTATACCATAAGTGGAGATGACTTGAAGCTGTGTGTCCTAGAATAGCACAGATGCTCGGTGCGTGCTATAGTTGGTGTTTTTCTATCTGGAGCGACCCCTCATCCTATCCTAGGACGCTTCCGCTGTCTCATAAAGTTGAACATGTGGACGCGCACAACGCACACATGGGGTGGAGAGGAACCCGGTCTATTTAGACTTTTAGACCGCGATAGCTACTGTGATCATTAATTACTTGATGAAACAAACAAAAAAGTAGTTTGTTTTAGTTAAATTTAAATTGGCGCATTATGACCTAACGGTTGACGCGCCCTTAATCCAAATAAACAAACAATACATATTTTAAAAAAAACAAGTGAAGAGAAATCAACGTAGCGGTTTAAATATACGTATTGAGTTCGTAGTACTTTTTGAGAAAGTTGCTAAGCTCAAGAGTAAAGTACATTTTAACCGCTGGTATGAGTTTACGGGTTCAAAACCAGTGTACTCTTTTATAGGGTATTGTTTTTAAATCTTTAATAAGGGGCACCGGGAAAATTTTTTTTTCTTGTTCTTGCGTTGCGTCAAACTACTTTGTTGCAACCATTGACATTTGATAATGCCGAATTCACTACCATGAGAGAGTTAGCTTGAATTTCGACTTTGAGACTCGACACAAATAACATTATTGTATATTGTATCGTACGTCATGTTGGAACGCAAATTAGGGGATGCGATAGCACATTAATAATTATCCCCTATACAGGTGATTTGCACGATAATTGGCAACTCCGTAAAATTAACCCCTAGCAACAACAGCAGTGATACAAACTATAGGTCTTCGAGACATATTTGGGTTCGCGGAAGGGTGGCAATATGACGTATTATAAATTATATACGTAAAACACATTAGTCATACTCTTTGATGGTAAAAGTTGCACGCTGTTCTGCGGTGTGCAAGAAGGCGTACAGCCACAGTAGTTTGGACCCCCCCAAGATAGATGAGCTTGCAATCCCCCCCCCCCCCCCCCCAAGATCCTCGCTGTGGTCACCCCAGCGCGGGGGTGGGGTTAAATTAAACCGCGCGCGTTTTTGTGCCCCATCGTGTGGGTTTCGAGGGGGGGGGGGGGGGGCGATTACTGCGTGTATGACATCCGTGTGCGACAAACGGGAGGGGAAGTATAAAAAGTGCCCTGGAATTTGTTGAAACTTTGGAGCCGGGAAAAGAGCCAACGAGTTGGAAGAAGTGACGATAGCGTTTTTGAAACAATGACTAAAATGGGGCTCGTCAAGAGTGAAATTGAATTTAGACAATTAGGCAGCAAATGGACTGAACCGATTTGAACGATTCGGATGGAAAGGTCGTGAAAAGTGTGACTACTACAAATAAATGTATGAATTGATAGCGAGGAATTTGTGTCGGGGAAAAAGTACCCGGCTACAGCAATCTTTCAAGGAAGTTGCTCATTTGGCAGTTAGCAAATAGCTGTTCGCTCGGCTAAGAAGCATCCGATGTATATGAAACTTTTCAAAGTTGTCAATAAAGCATACATGGACTGTCCTACATGTCATATGTTTTCAAAATTTTGTCCCGATCAGCCAGAAAAAAATCACGAGTATAGTCAATTTTGGACTTTTTAACAGAATCAAAATTCGTGAAAACTGCTTTATTTTTTATAAATTATTTAAAAACAAATTTGAGAAATGTGTTACTGCAGCACTTTCGTGATGTTTAAAATTTCAAACATATATGGTGTCAGCCGAGCGAATGGCAATTCGACTAAAACGCATGTCCTATACTCTTGCTAATTGCTAACGCTAATTGACTCCAAAGATCGAGTGCATTTGATTTGGTGTGCATTTTTATGACATATTTTATTTGTCATCACCTTTTGGAATTTGGGATGTTACTAAACAAAATCAAGTGTAATAATTACATTTTGACCTTTGAGTGGGGTAAGTTGAATTGCCACACAGAAATCCATTCAGTCGCCCGGCACCTCCACCACGTGTGTATAGTATGGATGAAGCCGGGAAGAACGGAATTAGTCACTGATCACCACGTGGCATCTAGTCAACTAGATAGGAAGTAAACAAGTAATCAAGCAAGCAAGCAAGCAAACATTCTCGTCGACCATGCGTATCCTGTTACGATACGCGAAGATGCTGGCTGCAGCAAGCAGCCTGCACATGTGGCCCCCAGGAGCGAGTGGGGGGGGGGGGGGGGGGGCAATCCCACACGACCACGAAGAAGACAGACAGACAGACGGACACATGAGCAAGCCCGCAGTTAATTACAGAGTCCACGCGGCCTACAGAACACAAATAATTCAACAGTCCCCGAGAAGGCGGCGTCCAGTGAGGGCAAGATATCTGGGATAAGCGATAGCTGAAGAGCGAGAGAGTAAGTCAGTGTCATATTGTCTTTAGTAGGGTATGTCGCACATCTCTGCCAACATTCCATCCAAGTGTATTATAGTCAGTTTCAACCAGCATCAACCAACAATCAACGTGATATTATGGTATGTGTTAGTTAACTTTTTTATATTGAAATTTCGAAGAGTTTCGAATAGTACTTTAATTATGACGCTATGTGGTATAAATATGGCACTGGATCGAACAGTTCGTATACAGTAATGCTGTGGAAACACTTACTATGTAGTAGGCCTTATCGTTTAGTAAGCTGTTAAAACAGGACCCGCAGTCTGCCACACGTTTAGTTTTACTGAAAGTGTATGAATATTTGAATTAAATGGTGTATCATATCATATCATTGTCGTTGAATAGACTGTGGTGCACGTGAACTATGAAGCACTACGTGAAATAATAAAATCAACTCAACAAACTTTTTCAGAACAGTTTTTGGGACTCGATAAAATAAGTATGTTGTCTCACTGTTGGAGGAATTCAGTGTAGCCTTGCACTTGCATCCTTTTACCTAGAAACCAGTTGGCACCCTCATCTTTTGGGTAATTTGCGACAAAAATAGATAAAGTTTCTGCAATAGATGCCAGGCTTACTCTAATTGTCCCTTAGATATTGTGAGTGTAACTTTACATTCATTAGGTGGGCAAGGAGAAACATTAGTCCGGGATCTGATTGATGAAACGGTTAGTCGAGTAAATGCACAACCAAATTAATTCATTTCGATCATCTAATTTTCAATGTCTGTATCATTTCTCAATTGAAGTTGAAGCGTCCACATACTTGTTTCCACCGCGGTCTCTGGAGCCGCGATGTCGAGCGATGACGTCATCAGACGCAAAGCAGTGATCTCATTGGTTACCCATGACGTCACAGAGGGCAAGCATTTCACGGTCCTGCTGATTCACTCCTACAGTGCAGATGAAGATAGCGCTATCGCATTTCCCGCTCTATAGCTGCATTCCAACACACACAGAGAAACTTTGCCCACTCAAGTCGGAAGTACCAGCAAGTTGGACACGTTGTGATTTATAGTTGTTGTACAAAGCGATTAGCTAATAGGTCAAACTTTGTTTAGCGAGTGGTTTTGCGTCAGCAACATTTTACGAGAATTGCCAATTTATAGGTCAATGTTGCAAAGATTAAATTTTGTACAAAACAGTAAAACTCAACTTGTCGTCAATTTTGAAAATATACCCCACGAACTAGTGATTTTTTTTCAACGCGCCTCATCAACAACATTAATTTCTTCCAACTTTTACTTTTAAATGTTATCACTGAGGCGAAAGTTATGTTTTTAGGTCGTGAATATAAAATTTAGTCAAGGGCATACGGGCTTAGCCGTAATCAGTGTGTGCCTGTGAAATGCCCATGTTACTGCGTGCAGTGTTTAGAAAATGTGTATTTTGAATAGGTGTGTTGGATAACCATTTCTGGGCATCATTTATTGACATCTTCCCAAACTCCGATATTCGATATAGGATCCTGGCCTTATTTAGGATTCGAATCCTAGTCCTTTGGGAAACAGTACAAATTCTACTTTTGCGATCTAAGTTGTTGGAAGTGACAGAATTCACTACTTTACCAAGAAGAAACTGAGAGAATGTTCGCCCAGAACATAGAACAGAAGCAACGTTTGTCGCACCCACATCATAACAACAGCTGTCATCGTCGCAACACTCGGCCGACTATCAACATTAACTTATATTATTACTAACGGGAACGGAAAACCATCCGGGGAATTATTTAGTACAACCTGAAGATGCGTTCTTGTTGTGGAGGGTCCCATATCCGTGCAACAAGACCAATCTAGACGACCGTGTTCTTTTTTTTTACGTTTCAAGTTGGTATTACGTAAAACGCCTCGGTTTTAACTTTGAAGTATCATCGTCTGTAATAATACCCCTCGTTGTGGATCTATTCACGTAATTAGTGGGGGGGGGGGGGGGAGTACAGAAATATCTTCTCCAAGAGAGGAGAAAAACGTCACTTCTCTCCAGCACGTGCGACGGTGCGTGCAAAACCGGTCTATCTTTGGAAGACGGGCAGGGCAGGGCACTCTTCTGATTCAAAAATACATCGTCGTCGTCGACATCACGGGGTGGGTGAGCCGCTCTCCTCTCGGTCGCGTCTCGGGAGCATCCTCCCTCCCCCCCCACCGGCCTTCCTCACGCACTAACATGAGGCCACATGGCCATCGGCAGCTCAGAGAATCTCCTTCCTTTCTCAGCGCACACACATCATGTGATAGCTCAGACACGCAAGAGTTGCAAATATACAAGATTCACATTACGGTGTTGTGAAGTTAATTTTCGAGGGATTATTAAAAAACTAATTTATAACTAAATAAGAAGGTTGTTAATTAGTAACATTATTTTTCGTAAATTTTATATTTTATAAAGAAAAACTACCAAGAGCATTTTTAATATGATTTCATTATTTTGAAGATAGTTGTTATACTTTTAGTTTACTGATACCGCAATTTTCCATTTTATTTACTATATAAGAACGATTCAGCGACCTTTTTATACTGATTTACCTCGAACATGAAGAGTTTGGGTTCATGCAATGAGTGTAAATTTCTCCTTTTAACTTTATTTTCTACCATTTTATCTCGGACCAACAATATTAGTAGTTTTATTTTTAAAATGGCGTTTACTATTATTAGCGCCACTGTGTACGTCACCAGTCTATGCGTTGATTCTTCCAAGGGCAATGGCTAGTGAGCTTTGCGGGGTTACGGCCAATAAAGCAATATCAGATGATCGGACTCGAATTAGTTGACTCGTCAGATGAAACCGAGAGGCGAGTGTGTGCGGTGTTGGAGCCCGGGCGGGTTCGAGACCCGGACAGGCGCGAATCCAGTGGCGTGCGATGGAGGGAATGCACTTACACAAGACAGGTACGATAGTTTTGGAACGCAGTCCCGGACATCAAGGACAACAGTTTTGCAGGTATGTTCTGTGTGTGCCCGGAAAATCACCGAAAATAATTTTAAAAATCGTATTTTGAGTCCACCCTCTCAGTCAAAAAGCTGATCTATTCTAGAGTACAGAATTTGAAAGCGATCCAAGCCAATTATATTGGATTAACCATATTTAATTTAGAAAGTTTTGAATGGGCCCTCTAATCGTAGCCTATATTGTAAAGCTAAAACTTTCACAATTAGAACTTTACCTCTTTAGCATTGGTTGTATTGTACGCAAGTTGTGCGTTGGGGATATTGTTAATAAACTCTGAAGATATCAAATACATCGGACTAATTTACAACATATCGCACTCATTCAAAGCCAGAGGAAATATATATATTGTGATGCTCAAAAAGAGTCGTATGTATTTTTTGTTTAGCAAAAGAAAGAAAGGAAGAAATACCAAAGTAATGCGCAATTTCCACCTCAAACGATTTTCCTCATTCTCAGTATCTGTGCTAGTATCAATGATTTACTTGATTCACGTGTATCAAAATAAACTCACGTGTGAAACAACAGATAAATATCAGCAGTCAGCACAAGTGATATTTTTACATTACAGTAATAAAGATGGAACATTTATTTTTATGTTTACCACATGGGCACGGAAATACTATAGTGAGGCTAATTACTATTACGATGGTGGACGTGAAATGCAAGAAGAACATAGGTGGCTATTTTCAGCCGAGCATATTATGTTATACATTCCACAGCGCCATCTTGGTTAAACTGAATGTGAACCAACGTCTTGATTGACCTCTCTGCTGTTTGGATTCTTTCCAAAGATCTTAGGGCGTATTTTTATGAGATATTACGCAAGCAAAACCGACGAATATTAACAATTGTTACTTCGCCGCGCGAACACAAGCAAGACATCATCCTCTTGGCAATCTATAGACTCTTAGAGGCATGCACACATTGAAGTTCAATTATTCCGTACTTCCCTTTACCAGTGGCAGTCGTCACCCATAGCGCCATCGCATAAAACTATAAAACTATAGGAAATGTTATGATTTTTTAGTAGATTTCAAGAAATGTTTTTTTAAATTAAAATTAAAAAAGTAGTTTGATATGACAACAATTTTAACAATCAGCGTTGGATTTTATTTTTATTTGCCGGCCGGCCCACACCGTTATTTTCTCAAATAGTTATAATTCAAAACTTGAAATTTCTCTTGCGTTTTTTTTTTGTAAAACATTTGTTGTTCAAATCAGCGGTTATAACGTTTTTTCTTTTCTCTATTCTTTTTAGAATGAATTAAATTGTAATTTACTAAAAATGATTTATTTTACGCTGTACGCCATTCAATTATTTCATGAATGTAACGAAAAAATGAACTAATACGTACAGCTATAGATAAAACTAATGAGTTCTTTATTTGTCTTTCAGTCAACGACCCCTGGGTTCGACTCCACGGTTATAGTCAGGTCACAAGGCGGTGCGGTTATGCAAGGGGGTGGGGGGTGGTAATGAGGAGGAAACATCCGAGGGAATGGGCAGGAAAAATGACTCCCCATAGTCCAATAACGAGTTATTTCAGATATTAGCGTCGCGATATCATCTCCGTGGCTGTAACACGCGGGCGGGAGGCTCACATGCAGAGTGGCCTCAAGACTAGACAGAAATAGCCGGGATCACGGGACCATCTTGACATTGCGAGCTGGTGCCAACTGTCTTACATACCTTCATACGCGGCTCACACATCGCACGGGGACACGAACCCAGGACGTCCGGGGGTCCTTGCGATATCATCTCCGTGGCTGTAACACGCGGGCGGGAGGCTCACATGCAGAGTGGCCTCAAGACTAGACAGAAATAGCCGGGATCACGGGACCATCTTGACATTGCGAGCTGGTGCCAACTGTCTTACATACCTTCATACGCGGCTCACACATCGCACGGGGACACGAACCCAGGACGTCCGGGGGTCCTTGCGATATCATCTCCGTGGCTGTAACACGCGGGCGGGAGGCTCACATGCAGAGTGGCCTCAAGACTAGACAGAAATAGCCGGGATCACGGGACCATCTTGACATTGCGAGCTGGTGCCAACTGTCTTACATACCTTCATACGCGGCTCACACATCGCACGGGGACACGAACCCAGGACGTCCGGGGGTCCTTGCGATATCATCTCCGTGGCTGTAACACGCGGGCGGGAGGCTCACATGCAGAGTGGCCTCAAGACTAGACAGAAATAGCCGGGATCACGGGACCATCTTGACATTGCGAGCTGGTGCCAACTGCCTTACATACCTTCATACGCGGCTCACACATCGCACGGGGACACGAACCCAGGACGTCCGAGGGTCCTCTTATGTACCGGGAACTTACGCCTAACGTTCGAGTAAACATATCACGGATTTTGTACAAAGTTTGAATCCTTGGTTTATCATGGATATCAATATCATGGATCTATCAAAATGTATCATTTTCACAGTTTTATCAATGGTTTGATGCATCTTTAAAAAAATATATTGAATACAGCGAACTAATACCATTACTTTTCTAATTATTGATGCCTACCGTGGATTATACGTGGATTTGCGTTCTAAGCATAATATTATATCGAAGTGCGTGTTGTGGAATAACAAAATGTAAGTTTAATTGTGTTTTGGTCGTTCATGAATGATAATCGTGTCGTGTGCTAACCTAAAGAATGTTCGCCTCTCATTGCGGGCAACAGTCACCTCGAGTACCAGTCTTCAGGGAAACAAGACAAGAGCATTTCTCCCGGTTGGGTGTGATTTACTTTTAGCAACTGTTGGACAGAAGCCTCCACACATCACTTCAAGATTGACATCCCGGCCTCATCCTCCCAAGTCTACGTGTACTATGCGGGCGGGAAACATTCTCTGCGTGGCTCGAGCACGAGATAGCACAAGTACTTGCAAGTACTCACTTGTACAGAGACAGAGAGTACACCAACTAGGAGACACGCAGGACGGTAATGTTGCCAATTTATCGCAGTTAATTTCCCCGAAGCTAGTTTCAAAGAGAACAGACTTTAGAATAATTTCAATATAGCTTTTAGCAAACAGTGAAGTACTTTGTTTGTCAAGAAACTAATTTCTAAGCCAAAATTGCTTTTTGAGGAGGGGGGGGGGGGTAACCTTGGTTCGTAAGGAAAATCACTCGTGTTCACAGATTGTTTAGAAATAACGTGTGTGCGCAACTATCAAAGTTTGAGCTGATTTCTGAAAGTGATCAAAACGTATAGTTGTGTAACTAAATACGATAAAAATGTGGTTTATTAATACTAGGAAAACGCTTAAGTCCCGCCGCGTTGTGGATGAGCGTAATTGGTGCATTGAGCTGCCATGTGTTATGCGAGTTTTCTGTTGTTCTGTGGAAAAATCATTACTAAGTTTAATTTTTTTAATTAAATTAAATTCAATACAAAATTAACTTTAATTTTTTAATTTATTAATCGTAATTGTTAACAAAAATCGTAAAATTGCGCTTTTTTATAAGAAATAATTTCTCGATTGCGCTCAAATTTAACACTAAGTGTATAATTCATAAAATTAAGGTTCTGTGCAAAAATCATAAAATCGAATAAAGCATGTAGGTGTTATAAGTCAAATAATTTATTTAAAAATCGAAAAAAAATCGTAAAATTGCGATTTTTATTAGAAATAATTTTCCGATTGGCAGTTCTAAGTTCAGAGATTTCGAAGGCCTCCATAAAATTTCATCTTAATCGGAGTATCGGTTTAGCCGGAATCGTGCGGACAAACAGACAAAATATATAAAAAAAGAAAAAGAAAAAAGAAAAACATTCTGGATTTTTTTCTGCAGTGTAGTAGAATGGAATCTTCGCTTCGCTCGCTACGCTCATCCAATAATCCCGCCGGGGGGGGGGGGGGGGGTACTACTATGCACAGGTAACAGACCCCTCAAATAACTATTATTCACGATTTTAATCTAGGACTACTTGTTACCATCTTCAAAAGTGAATATTTACATATCAATATAATTCCACTTAAAGGCCGGGCATAAATTAAAAATATATACATTTCTAGTTTTATAACATTTTCCCTGTATACATGAATTTTGCATGACTTAACAGTCGAGATTATAGGGAGAAACTGGTTACAAATAATGAAATAAGTTTAGGCTATTTTAGGCTATATCAAACTTTCGCAGGAAAACCCAATGCAATGTTACCACTACAATAAACGTTTACTTTTATGATCTAATTTCACGACCTGTTCATGACTATCATGCCAAGTGTATTTCTTGAGTAGATGAATGGGGGAAAGTGGGGGGAGGGGCGGTATACCAAATTTACTCTTAATTTCGATTTTCATTGAATAAATTGTAATAGACAGGAGTGTGTTCATGACCGAATGTTTGCGCAACAGCTAGTAGGTCCTTGTGCCGACACGCATGTTGACGCACATGGCACCGTGGACCACATGTAGAACAGAGCAGAACAGGGGGTAGCTAGCTTCCGAGGGAGGGGCGTCTTCTAGCTCACTCTCATCCTCAACATCTCCCCCAAAAAGGATCTCCTTAAAAATAATACCCAGTGCTGCAGAGCTATCGGCCGTATCCACGTCGGTCATTTATAGCTCGTCGGCGTGAGGAGAAAGCCGCGGGTATTTTAAGAAATGAGACAAATTTGGTTTGCCAAGGCGTCGTCGGCAGGAGAGTAGGGGTAAGCTGAGCCGGCCGTGTGTGTGTGTGAGTGAGGGTTCCCGATTTAGAGCGAGCCTCCCCTGGCTGGCTGGCGGGCTCCGGAGAGCGTCAGTCGGAGCGTCGGGACGGCGAGGAGAACGACGACGCCTTCCTTCTGGTGCATCACCGCAGGTCTAGCGTCAGTTCCGTACTTCCTTACTTCTCATATTGCACTTGATACTTATGGAATGTAAAGAAGTATGGAGCGAACGCAGGCATTACCACCGTACAGCAGGCGAAGACAGTGAGCGTTCTACTACTTGCCTACCAGGGCGGATGTCTGAGAGAGCGCGGCGGCAGAAGAACCAGAAGAAATACTAACACAGTTTCTTTGTGCGGTATGAAGCGTATTATCATGCAAACTAAAACCATTGGTCTTACATCGCAATGTGATAACTAAGTGCTCGATCTCGTTAGTCGGCGTTAATTAATAAGCTAATTATTGTCTGGAAAAGTGATCAAAGTTTGAAATGTTTCGAGAGTCGATGGCGTTCGATGAAATGGGATAACTTTAAGGGAATAGATTATAATAATGTGTATACATTTATATATAACCTATTTTTCAGCGGTGCAAGTTTGATTTATGGGCGTAGGCGGTTGAAGATATGCACGCTTCATTTACATGTTTGCACCAAAGTTCTTAACTTCAGAATCAATCTATTTTCTTGTGATATTCCTTATATACCGGTAATGCTAACGATTATAGACAATAAAAGTCACATGATAACGATACGGTTATACTATCAATGGAACCGATGCAATAATTTATAGTTAACAAGTAACCACCTATTTTAATTAAGTGGGATAGTAAATTCACTTGTGCACACAATACCGGTATTTTGAGTCAATGCCTTCCATAGAATTTCTTATACAGTGTAGGCCTAGGCTATCTTTCGCAAAGACCCCAAGATTCCACAAGGAATAATATAAAACTGAGGAGGATAAAATGAAGACGGATTTCTAGTCAGATTTGCTATCGTTGGTCGCTAACAGGGCAGGGTAGCAAGTATTACATTGAAATCGCGTGTAACTTGGAAGTTTGGTGAAAATCTCTAAAGATAATTTATAGTCCAAGTCACAAGAAAACAAGCACATTGGTAATTGATTAATTTGTTGTTCGGAAATATTAACATACTACCCTAAACGAAACAAGCAATTAAATTTGATTGAAATCGGTTAGTTTAGGGACACATTTTTATGTTATGACGTGATACATTATTTGTTCATATATTGAAGGAAGCGTTATCTATTTTTTATGTGTCCGACGAAAGCTACGAACAATACAAAAATTAAGGGGATTTGGCATGGGTCCGTTGGTGTACAGTCTACGACAAAAGCATGCTGCACTTGATGGCAAATATGTCGTACAATCGTACTCTTACGTTCGGTTTAGAGTTAAAAGACGATTGGGGTCCGGATAACAAATTTGTTGGTTTGACTTAAAATAACTAACTAATAATTATATAACTACAAAGTTTTTGATTGGCGAAAATCGGGTCCAAGTCCGCAGATACTAACTATTTACTAACAATGCCAATTAAATAAGTTTTTTAATACGTATATAACTAGTGTTTGGGGCTAGAGATGGCCAGGCAATACATTTTTCTTAGGTATACCAAAACTCAATTTCGCATGAAAAATTTGAAAACTTTAATTTTAATTCCAAGTTTTTAAAACTTGTAAAGATAATGTGAAGCACAACACAATTCGTTCCATGTTCTGTGTCTTTTTTGTGCTTATTTCTCTATCTTTTACCATCATCATGCCCAGGACAAGTGGGCCTTACACTCCGAGGTAAAAACATTTGTTGCGTACGTGTGAGTGCTCTTTAGCAGGCCTATGTTTTGTACACTGAAACAGTGCTTTGGCCCAGCCAGACGGAGAGAGATTGAGCTTTTTAATGAAATATCCAAAGTAACATGTTTCCAAATATTTTGTTTATTCTAAGTTTGTATTTTCTAGAAAATGTAAGGTGAGAGTGCATGTTGGGTGGATGAAATAGATATCATTTGCCCACCCCACCCTCCACCCTTCCTCGTCTACACGAGATGTGGGTGAGAAAGTTTGACGTAAGTCCGAGAATTTTGTTTCATATAATTCATACACTACAGGAGCTAATGTAATTGCCTTTTTGTTTGTTTGTCCAGTGTGTTTTAGTGCAAAACGCCAATGTTGTTCTAACATTATATTAGTGTAAGTACCACGGGAGTAGCTACTGTCCCTGTATCACTAGCACGTATGGAATGTGAATTAATTTAAACCAATTTACTAATGAAATTGCCAATTCTCATTGCTGACGAAGCATTTAATTTATCGGCTATAATCACGAAGAATCTATAGTGAAATGCTAAAATCCCCTATGACCATCTGCTCGTCACCAAATAATAAAATATAAATTTTGTATTTCACTTTTCACTTAAGATAATTGATATTGTGATAAGAAGTAGTCAGTGGGTCATGGAAATAATGAAGCTCCTCGTAAAATTTGTCTAAAAAATATATAAACCTTTTAGAGTATTTATAACTTGTCTTAATAATTTTAGTGGCGATAAGGCAATTATAACCAGCTGCGCTTCCGGTGTAAAGTGACGTCACTTTCTATGAATGAAGCCCGTTACTCATGAGACGAGGCCTATCTGTGGTACTCGTAGCCTGGCGCCTGCTCACTCACTGACGGGCTAATGCACCCACCGGCCGCCGGTAGCAGTACCGCCACCGAGGAACACAAACTATCACAAACAAAGCTTTCTGCGGAGTAGATGGCAACTTTTCAAGTGTACACCTATTTCGTGTTTTTGTTTTATTAAGTGTTTTTGTTTCCTATGAGTTCAATATTACAGTGGCTTACGAGGTACGAATAATTGCAAAAAAACAAAACATAATCTCAACTTTAGATAATAAACTTGGGTCTAACATAAAAACGATAGTATTCGTCGTAGGTATGGAAAGGGACAGTGGACTCACTTTTGTAATGTTAGGCTTTAAGTATTGTACCTGTTATGTGGGGTTATTATTGTAAAAGTTGTGTTCGGATATGTTGTAAGAATAGAATATTATAAATCACATACCACACGTTATAAACAATGTTTTAACAAAAACAAACCAACAAATATTCAACAATTCTCCCTTGACTGATGTTGACTGGCTAGATCATCTGCCGGGACAGCTGAGGTCCCGGCTTCAATCCCCGATGGAGGCACTTTTTTAATTTCTCTCTAAAATACTGTTTTACACGTAAAGCTAGATATTATGTTATATCCACTTTGAAATTATAATTATAAATTAATAATTTTATACTAACAGTAGCGAGTAAAACAAAAAGCGAGATAATGCTTCCATGTGGAATCGTAACTGTTGTGAATTGTGTGATTGTACTATTATTGTTTTGGGTTTGTTTGCGGTGATGGTCTATTAGACTATTACTGGCACGACAGCGAAGCCTACCGTGATCACACATCTTCCACCATATATAAATCATCCTTGGTGGAGGTGCCGGGTCTATACAGATCTCCCCCTTCAGTGGAGCGACTCCCCGAATCCTCGAGGATACGAACATTCTGCATCATCCTTGCCGAAGAATGGCAACAAAACCCATGTCAATCGGAGGTCATGTTCGGTTATTATAGTGCACAGGCACAATTGGACGGCCAGAAAATATATGCATGTAGGGCACTTCACTCCCTAATTTTCAGACACACCACTGAAAAGCTATATAGAAAGTTACACAGAGAGTTAACTGGTAAGTAATAATATATCTAACAATCTAAAAAATATTTATTTTAGTTAAATCAACTTATTTGTTACAATACCTTTCGCAAAAACGTTTTAGATTCGCTTTGACGGATGAGCTTGTTTAGTCTATACCAGCTTTCCTACGCTTTTACTTCAGTTTTGATTTTCGATTTTTAACATGGCAAAACAACGAAAAAAAACTATGAATACATTGGCACCCCCATATTTCTCCCGTTGAGTAGGGGCACGTGTTGGGGCACAATACCACATAAGTCGATTTGACCTCCTCCGTTATGGTCAATGAATAAGTAGACTGTTAGACAGTTCACCGTCATCTATAACCAAAAATTAATTTGACCGGCAAATTCAAAGCCCAAAAGTTCAACTCGTCTTCGCGCTAAAATAACATGCGAGCGTCTCGATGGCAGAGCGCCAAGAAAAGCTAGATCATGTGCCTCAATCCATGCAAAAACTAACTTTCAGGGTCAATGTAAGCGAATAGTGATGCACGTTTTAAAAGAACTGCCGTCTAGCATTTCGCTACGGTTTATACTTTATACAAACCTGAAATTACGAAAAAATAATCTTTCGCGCCCTAAAACATCTGATAGTTCGATCCCCGATTAGGGTCAAAGGTTTTACATTATACTTCTCAATCACATATCCTACCGTTTCCTGTTCATTGTAATGCAACAAGTACTGCACTGCAAACCCTAATAGTTATGTATTGCTTTAGTTATTTACTAAAGCCTGCATTTTTTTAAAATTTAGACACATTTGATGAGGTAATAACTTAAGGGTAATAAATTAGGCATCGTCTCTTCAGCTGGACCAATTCAACCCCAGACGGGGGTTCATTTATACCTTGTTATTCCATTAAAATGTGTTTATGGCTTGGTTTATGGTCAGAGCAGGCAGAAGATTCGTTGCGGTATACTGTGGAGTGTGGACATGGGCCAGATGTTGTTTGTTGTCAATGTTTTTGTTCTGAGCCGAGCTGAAAGTATTCTTGAAAGAGAAATCGCGCGCTTTTGGTATCAATGCAACAACTTATCATCTATTCAAATGTTGGAAATGAGACCTAAATTTTTATTATATTTGTTGCTCTGAAACTTTTTATTAAAGTGTACTGTTCAGGGGAGTAGCCAGGATTTTGATTCGGGGGGGGGGGGGGTGCCTTTGGGGGTTTATGTTGAGAAATTTGTAAAACTGCCCACGAAAATATAATTTCGGGAAAAGTATATATCTAGGCATTTTTTGTTTTATTTGGTTTATTTGGAATAAGAATGCGTCAACCGTTAGGTCATCAATGCTGCTCTAGCTAGGGATTTGGGGGGAGGGTCCAGTGGTCAACCGCAGGGTAAGGGGAGGAAGGGGGTTTTCACTGGGTCGCCATCATCTGTCACGTTCGTTGTGTTTGTCATCTCGTCGGGGAAGTCGTCTAGGGAAGGTGAGGTGTCCTCGACGACGTGCGAGCTCGCCTCTGATTCGGGAGTATATACTCCCCTCTTCTCTTACTAGCTGGTTTGCGAGGTGACTTTCTCTGAATGCCTTTACGATTACAGAGCATGCTGGCCAGTTACCGGGCCAAGACGGCCTATCTCAACAATGTATCTGTGGGGCTTAGTGGGTCTGGGGCGCATAGTCACATTTTTTATTGCAAATAGTGACATTTTACTAATTTTTTTTAGTGGTTGGATCCAAATACTGTCAGTTTACAAAATCTTGCCATTAGTAGGGCCACAAAGTGCAATAGTGATATTTAGTATTATTATAAGCCTTCTTCTGATTTCGGGGCGAGGGGGGGGGGTCACGAACATCCTGATTCCCCCACCCCCTGGCTAAGCCGCTATATAGTACAGTTGTCAGTCAATTCAATACCAACTGCAACACCACAAAATGTGTGACTTGCGCACTTGCGAGTCCTGGGCTCGAATCCCGGTCGGCGAAGAACTTAATTAATCAATCCTAGAATTACTGTTACACTATTCTCCAATCTAGTTGCTGTGTTTGTTAGTTAACTAATTGGCAATAAATTCCCCGGAATGATGATTTACTTCGTTTTCGGTCGATTTGAGCGAATCAGGTTCAATTGATACACGTCGAATGCGTTAGCCCAAATGGCCACAAATTCCGGTTAATTTCAGCTCAATTAGGGACGGTCGGTAAATGTGATTTCGCCCGTGTTTGGTCGATAATGACGGTTGTGAAGTTCCACATCAAACACAGACACGCCTTCTTCACACGCACACATGCTGGAATCTACCTGTATAACCATGGCGAGTGCTGAATGGGACTTGTTAGGTTTGTGTACTTTCTTTTCAAAAGGTCCAGGGTTAAAAATAATAACTGTGGGTAGGGATAGCCCCTAATTGGCATAAATAAACAAAATTCGTGTTTATAGTGTACCCATCACTCAGTCACATTTTAACTGATTTTCAGTGCCATCGACAAGCGAACAATGACCAGCTAGAAACCATACATCAATATGGTATCATTATCTTTGGGTATGGTATTATTGTGGTCTGCGTGAAACGGTAAAAGGTGACATTGGAGCCGTCCTAGCATCGAAGCACGAAATAAATGTCGTAATAATGTGCCCCCCTAAAAATATATAGGCCTAAAGGGCTTAATTATTTGTAAATTACATTTCTATTTAAAATAAATAGGGAAAAGGACTTTCCCTTGAAAAGGAGTTGAATCTTTTTGTTATAAAAAACTTAAAGAATAGAACATTTTTGAAAAATCAACAGGGCCAATCAAAAGACCTAATTTTTATTTCGTTTTCTGCGTACTTTATCCTAATAATATCTATTATCCTCTTGCAAAATCAGTTTTTACAACTTAATGAGATAGCCTAGAATTTAACACAAACAAGCATCTTTTTGTCCACCCCTGACGCATGATGACGTAGGGAAACAACATTGCGGGAAGCATCAATTAACTACTTCAGTTGCACATTCCTGATAACACGCGGTCACAGAGGACGCCTGCGCGGGTAGTGCGCGATTGTTCGCGCACTGCGCACCCACACGTCGTATTCGAGACGATGAATGCTTTTAGGTGAAGAGAACGAAGAATAATTCAATGAATCCTTGGCTTTCCATACGCTGGCCGATTGTTCTTCTCTAAGTAATAAACAAATTAGGCATTGGGAATATGTTGTGCGGTGTGGAGTGTGTGTAGTCTTTTCAATGTAACCCTTTCAAATAAAACATTATTTAATTTCATTAAGGTCGTTGTCGAGAAAACGAAATAAACGAATTAACGGGAAAAAAATTAATGTTGATTTTTTAAATTTCTGGATTGATTTCCATTTCACATATTTGTCTATTGACTGACAAGTGACAATACCCATGGAAAACACATTCAGACAGGATTGCCGTTGGCCTAAATAACTTACCGATGACCATGACCTGCAGAGTTACAGACTCGTATGCTGGCACTTAGGCAAGAGCCAAGGGTGAATTTACCGACATTGATTGGGGTTGTTGGAGCACGACTCTGATACGGGAGGTTTTGGATTAAAATCCCGTCGAGACCGGCAATCCTGACTGAAGGGTGTGAACGCAATGGATTGAGTCCTCTTAAACAGCCCTCCGACATACCCACACAATTGTCCGAACTATTTTCACAAGCATTCCAACATTAAATGTCTGCGAGTTTCGTTACAAATTGTGCGCGAATGTACGTTAGTCTGGCATATCTTATTGGAAAGCGCGCCATAAGTCTCGTAGTTTCACGCGACACCCGGCAGAGCGCGCGCAACGCACTTCACCAGCGCAGCCTGGCGGGAGAATACGATAATGAGCCGCCTGAAGCCAACTAACCAATTACACTAATTAAACGTGATGGAAAGTTATTACGCCTGAGGCTTCCATATGTCAAAAGTTTGCAGTGTTGTAGAATATGTATTTCATAATAATAACAAATACAATAAAACAACTAGTGGCGATTGGCAGAAGGGCGGCTTCCAATGTTGCCTTTATTTATCTATCATTCTAAAAACCACCGTTAGGGGGGAGGGGGGGGGGTCTATCAGACTGGCCAACCTGCCCAGGGTGCAACGCTGCATGTATTTTGGAATTTGGACAAATGTGAAGGGAAACAGCCCTCGGGCTCAAGGGCGGTTAATAACTTTCAGTCAGGATTGCCGGTGGGAAGAATTAGATCCCCCGAATCAGGGTCTAGCGCTTTACGATTGAGCCAACACTCTTGTCGGTTACAATGATGAATGCGAGTTTAATTAAAGCGAATTTACAACCATGGTCAAACGTTTCGTTTTAGAAAGAAGTTAGTAGCTAATTTGACACAACTCACTTGTAGTACTTACTAGACAAAAGTGGTAAAAAGTATTTCAATGCATGTTGACTTGAATGTCGCCTTTATTTCGCCGACGTGACGTAATAATCAACAACACATATTTAGTAATTTCCAGTATTGTTTATATTCCTGTGTCGAAATTAGAAGAGTTAATTATTTAATTTCAACATTTTTTAGTGGATACAACTCTTTATTTTTACAAAACAACGTTTTATAAATCAAAAACTATTCAATTTCGTATTTATAATCTTTATTCGACCATTATTTATTGTTAATATTTTGTCTACCTATGCTAATTGTCTTTGCTTGTTTTAATATATTTGTGATATTATTATGATTTTTTGTTTGTATTAACCAGCTGACGGAAATAGCTTCTGATTTCTGAAACGTTGTTGTTTTGTAATAAAAAATGAATACTTGTACCCACCTGTGTTTAAAAAATTAAAGATTTTCATTGTTACACTTTTACCTGTATTGTTCTTGCTTCTATTTTAAGCAAATTACATTAGGATAACACTCAAACTGATTGATGTACTCTTCGCTCCGTTCACAATTACCACACAACATAGCGAACCGTGCTGGCATGCCAGTGTAATTAGGGCAATTAGCCTCGTAAAGCAGCATGGAGATGTGTTGAAATAGCGTTCTGTGCTGTAGCCTATACGCTGCATAGAAAAAACACGGACTTTTGAAGCTACTATATTCAACAGTACTTTCCCCTAAAACGCAAGTTTGCCAAGTATTAAATAGGGAGCAGCAGAGCAACCTCCACTCACTCTTTTCATTAAAAAGGTTCAAGAAAACCTGATCGTCGGAACACACAAAAATGTACTTACTATAACAAAACATGGAAATGGAATGCAAACCTTTACCTTTTATTATTTCCTTTTATAATTCTTTTATAACAGGTTTAATTCCCTCGGGAAAATTAAAATTTGTAAGTATTAAGTATGGAGTAATCGAGCAACCCCCGATCATCATTTTCATTTTAAAAAAATCCACAAAACCCGGGCGTTGGTTGTGTGAAAGTTTCTATTTACAAATTTTTTGTGCAATTTTTTATAAAAATAAATTACATTACAATTTCGAAAATCTATATCACTCAAGTTCTAGTTAATTTTATATCGTGAGTATATTAAAAAAAAAAAATGCAGACATAACAAGTGTGGTCCGGCCATTTTGTACCTGTGAAACGGTATCACAAACTATGTGTATGCAGTGAGGACTAAACTGCCATGTAGCTATTGATCAGCTAACTTGTCTTGCGGATCGAGTGGGATGTAAGGGTGACAAGAGTGACACTCACACAAGCACGTGGCACTTCTTCCGCGCCGACCGAGTCGCTCAGTTATTTATAGTAATTTCATATGAGGAAACGAGTTGGGCTCAGGAGGGCGAGGACCGTGCGCCCAATGTTTCATTCAAAGCTTCGTAGAACTCTCTACTCTCTCGGTGGAGGGAGAACGCGGAGAGTCCGTGGTCTATTCGCACCAAGAACATCCTTTACCACACTTGTATACCATCGACCATAAGTAAATCAAGGGCTATAGTTGTAGCTACTATACCCAGACCTTGATTTACTTCTGACGCCGGGTGTACCGTACGGAGAGTCCGTCTTGCCATATCTGAAGTAGCAGCAGCATAGGAGATACAACAAAGACTGTTCACTACACGTACGTACGTACGTCAATAATAGAAATAAGACGACGATGAGTGATGATGAGATGACGATCAAGCTACGACGCACACCTGGAATGTAGGAGACCTGTGGTTCGAATCCCGGTTGGGGCGGACTGTTTTAATTTCTGAATTGTAGTAAATAATAGAAATTACCAAGTTGGTCACATTTCACATGCAATTGTAAACTTGCAAGTTAGAGAAATTATAACAGCCATGCGTAGGCCAACGTGACGCAAACTTCACCCAACTTAAAAATGCGCAAATGCTCTAAAAATACATTCCAAATAAATAAGAGGTGCCAATAGTGTTAAGATACAGCGATATTAATATATAGTCTAAATGCAGCCATCAGTAATGTGTGACTGCCTACGCCCAAATGGATCCATGTGTCATTTTTATGAAAGGTCGTCAACGATCATATCCATCTTAATTTCTGCAATTTTCACAAATAAATTTTTGTAGTTTTTATCATTGTGAATAAGGCTTGAAATAAGATATTGCAGAAAATATGATTTCCACATTGAATATCTCGTTGCCAATTTTGATATTCAAATATTCTCAAATAGGTTTTAGAATTACGTCCATTGAAGGGGGGGGGGGGGGGGCAAAGTTACATATCACATGCATGACCAAGGGAGGTGATGTATGCTTCATGCGGAATCCACACTTCACTGCGCATGGTGCCACGAGTTCAATTTAAGTTTACCAACCAATGCACTACACGTACAGACTTCAAGATGGAACTATTCACTATCCGATGAAATACAATATCTTGCTATGTCTGCTTTCAAGAGAGCTATTAACTCGACTACATTATGATTGCTTAAATTAATTTAATCTGATTTTGATATCGTGAATTGTTAATGTTTTGTTAATTTGTCACTTCTATGTTTGTCTCTTTTATGTTTCTATGTTCCATGTTTTATAAGTGCTTGTTTATTCTCACAATGTGTTGTGTAGAGGTTGGCAGACACCTTGTGATTGGGGCATACTGCCCTTTTCTGTCAACCTTAAGCCTAATACTGGGAAAATAAATAATAAAATAATAAAATAATATGCATTGCTCAACGCGATTGTTCATGATTTTAGTTACGTTTTTATGATGATTGATTTCTGTTGTGACTTGTGATCCATGACTTTTGAGTTGGAAGGGGAAGGGGGGGTGGCCCGGCACACAATCTAGTTCTGTGACAAAAACGGGCTAACGACGACATATGCTCACAAAAGTGACCGATTTACGACTTTTGAACCGTCAAAGCAACATCAGTTTTTGAAGTTGCGTATAGACAATATAGTGGTACCTAAATATACTTTGGTTTTTAAAAAATCTCAATAGGGTCCCGAGCAATACCCACCATTCCTAATATTTGCTTTCTACCCTCTCCCGGTATCCCAATCCCGACTATTCACATAAATCACATGCACGTCGTCCGCTAAGCCTCGTTGCACGACTACAAGCAAGCCCCTTCACACGACAAGTTTGGAACCTTGTGATCTCTGCTATTTCAGAGCACAGTCCTGTAACAGGCTGCACGGAATTCCAAGGGGGGGGGGGGCTACCCACACGAAAGCACGGGATATAAATACGATCCCGAGATGAATCTGGTTTCTAATAGAGAGGATTCCGACCGATTAGGGGCGGAAATACACGAGGATTGCCGAAGGGTTTGATGATAAATCAGTTATTGGAAGTCGATAAGCAGTAAATAAGTAAAATAGCAATGAATACGGTTACAAGGCGCGGAAAACCTTGACTTTGAAGATGTGTTGAATTTCGTACTGTGAGCTTCGACGATATGACTGGGACGGAACGGATGAAGCCCATGGGATATTTCATACACAAGGGACGAAGGCATGTCCATGCCCTACGACGGTCAGTGTGAGAGTAGAAGCAATAGAACGTAGGTTTGGGCATATCACAAAAACGACGTTTCAATCATTGTAAACGGAAACTAAAACCCCCCCCCCCCCCCAAATACAAAAATTTGTAAAAAAAAAACAAAAGGCAGCCAAGCTCTCTTTCAAAAGTCTTCGGCTATAAATGCTGTGAGATATAGAAGTTGAGCCAAGCGTTTAGTTCTTTCTCCCTAGTTTCGCATTGAAAAGAAGTAAGATCATTTCGCCTGTTGACGAGCGCCAAGCCAACCATTTTCGTGGTTAAAAAAGTAAACATTTTTAAACTCAAAATCATATCTGTATTCATCGAAGTCAACCTTATATTTTTTTAGCAGCCTCATGCCAACTTAGACCAAAAATAGTGTCACAGCTCCCAAGGCATATTGCAGTTCATTATTAGTTATCAATTTGCCATCAATCATTTATACTATGCAATTTCGTTCAGTGTTTAAAAACTGTATTGTTATGTTGTAGATGGTTTAATTTAAATTTATATTGGATACTTGGTTTTCTAGTTCTGATACCTTAGGCTTTTAATGCCAAGATTTTAATTATTATTGTACTTAATAACGATTTCTCGATGTTGCAGTTCCGGGCATGATGTTTTCTTAAACAATTTGAATAAAAGGATATTGTTCAGGATCAGGAAGGAAAAATAAGCCAAGCTCCTGTCTTTTACAGACAATATTTCCACATAATATATGTCTCCTAGTCATATACAAGCTTGGCAAAGAAAAGTACTACAAACTGTCTCTATTGTGGCACAATAGTATGAATATGTTCATGACGAGACAACAGCGACTAAAATTTAAAATCTTAGGGTAATAATCATGAGTGGTCAAAAAGTGGTCCAGAACAATTTCTTGCCTTGTTTGCCCGAGCAAAATACTTAAAACTTTACAACAATTTAACAACATCGTTCCTCGGATGCGACATTGAACGTGCGTACATGTATAAATACACCTCTCCAGGTGGCGCCGTGAGCCGTGACGTCACGCTGTGGCTCACGAGTCTTGTGGGGGGAGGGGGGGGGGGACACACCACCTCATCAGGCACACAAGCTACGCGTCTATATCGGCATGTCCTTCTCAACGACATGCTGGCAGACAGCTGACGTCGCGGGGGCACAGCGGGAGGGGGGGGGGGGGGGCACATGTCACGCGCTACGATACACGGGGGTTTGCTCAATCTGCCCGGAGAGTTCAAAACAACGTAGTCACAAATTATTTGCAAAAAAAAAATCGGTGCCTTTATAAAACCAAAGAAAATGTGTTTCTGGTTTCTCGTTATGAATGGGGAAAACTTTCATGAAACATTGATAATAGTGAAAAACTTAATGTTTTTAGGGTCATTTGTATTAGGGTGCGTCAACCGTTAGGTCATAATACACCACTTTAGCCTAGGGGATGTGGGGAGGAAAGTCCCATGCTGATCAGAAAGCCGCGGGTAGAGGGAGGAAAAGGGGTGTTCTCACGACGTGGTCGTAATCGTCTGTGTCAAAGTTCGTGTTGTCATGGTCGTCGTCGTGGGGGAGGCTTTCAATGGGATGAGGGGAGTCCCCGACGACGACTGCCAGAGCTCGCCTCTAGTTTCAGGGAGTACTACCCTAATTGCTAGCTGATGTTTGCGAGATGGAACTTATCTCCTTCCTCGCCTTTTAAACGATGAGGAGAGCCATGCTCTGGGCCAATTCTACCCCGGGCCCCACGTTGTAAGATGACAAGTACACAGCATATTGCTTTTGTGTCACCGATTAGGTCAGATGATAGGTGAATCGGTTAAAAAACGGAGAAATTGGGCACGTTCCCGGCAGGGGCAATTTTTATGACAATATCATTTGACATAACAGTGATGTCATTCATTAGACAGTTCAAACATTTAGATAATTCTCACAATGCTAAATTACAAAGAAAAGTTCATGACTTAATCGCCCAATTACCCCTGCTGCATGAGGATCCTGGTTCGTTACCCGACCTGAGCAATCCCGTAGAATGTCGACAACAAAATAATGATTAATGAAGTTTGAGTGTTGAAACCGTCGTGGATTGGAAGTAGTGGGTGTTAAAACTCGTCACAAAGTCTTTCTCTTTAGTTGTTTTGTTATCCCATCTCATTCTTATCAGAATCCATGCTTAGCATGCCGCACTCGATTTCCATTACTGTAGCGAGGAACGAGTAGTGTAGTCTGTAGCGGAAATAAAGTTTCATTAGTTGACTTTGTTGGCAACATTGCAATTGTTGGACTAAGCTAAGAAAATGTCCCATACGAGAGCAGTTTACTTTGCTAGCTCTTCTCAATGAAACAAACGAACGACAAGGAGTGATTACTCGTATGTATAGAACGACTTCTCGCAAACTATCTCTTGTTCAAGTCTTTCAAACCGGGTCACAAAAGTATCAATCGTAATAAAAAAGAAAACCGTACGAAGGGTCGATCCCATGTTAGGCAGACTGCTAAGTGCTAACTAACACAGCTCCAATGCCGCCAGTCCGATTGTTGACCATTGTTGAATAAGTTTAAATAAGTTTAAATAAGATAGTAGATACGGCAAAAGGGAGCTTTGGGATACACCTTTGTAAATAATTATGAATTTAGCATGTCAGAAATATTACATAAGAATGTGGAGTGGGGAAAAGTTAAAAAATTATATTTGAACTTTACGGATATGTATACTGAATAAGAATGGGTCATACTCAAATGCTCAAAACACACTCATTGAAAAGTACCTTCCTCCCCCCAAAAATGGTATATTCAAAATCAATTTTTGAACCCGACGTACGAAAGTTCTCCTAAATTACTCGTTTGGTAGAACAGTTCCTACAAGACACAAGCAAAGTCGAGATCCAAATTCCAAAATATGACAATCGTCATTGTATCGGAGATCCAAATATCGAATCGTATCAAATACTCAATATCGACTAGATTTATCGGAATCTTCTCTTTCGTTTTATTTGAATACAACACACATTTCACCAATATTCCCCCAGCAACTTTTCTCTTCTACAAGAAATAACAAGACATCCTCCCCAACCCAACCAGAAATGACGTGAGATGTTGACGACGCGTTGTTACGCCAGGTTTTCTTCGACGATAAAATAAATACGCGATTCCTGGCGGCACATGTGATATGGGGTGGGGGGTTCGTCGTGGTTAAATCAGAGCAGTAGCTGAACAAGCCGTCAAGCCCAGGAGATGGTTGCGTTCCACACGCACACTGGATGCAAGCCACGGCATGGAGGTTCGCGGGGCGGCCGACAGAGCGCAGCACGGGACCGATATAGTAGCCTACTGGTACTTGTACCGACGTCTGGCAGCGTCGCAAGGGCCGAGCGCGTCATTCTGATCTTGCGTATGTTAAAAACTTTAATGAATTTTACAACATGTTCAAAATGATGTTCCTCCGTTTCCAATCCCAAACATTTATTTGTATTTTATTTATCACTTATACATTTACATTTCCAACATTTTGTGTTCTTCGCTCAAATATAAAATTTTGTTTAAAAATATGGTGGGTAGCATGCTTAGGGAGCAATGCATTCACCTCTTCAAGTGCATTTTGGAATTGGGGCAGTTGTGAAAGGAATGCCCGAGAGCATGCATTCGTATTACTGACTGAAGAAAACCTTGGATTTTTTTCAGTCAGAATTGCCGGTGGCTGGGATAGAATCTGGACCTCCCAAAATCAAGAGTTTCGTCTTCTACTCTTGTGCTATCAATTTTACATGCTTTACAAAATTACATTTTGCTTGCATTCTTACACCAAAAACTAATATTATTAAATGATAAGTTGATTTAAAACCAAAAGAGAAGTCAAATACACTACCAATAGTTATAGATAGACCTTATTTAAAGTAAAAAAAATAATTCTGTTGCGTTTTCATCCCTATTAACTAAAAGTAAGTCGTCGGAAGAGGGGCAAATTGACCCTCGGCTGCTCTCCTAGTATAAACATTTTAATTTATTCCTAATATGAGACTGTTGAGGTCGAATCTAATTCGTTTCTTCAACAGAATGAAATACAACTGTCACCGCCGTCTTGCGTGACACAGCCCCCTGTAGTTGGGGGGGGGGGGGGGGGGGGGGCACGCACGCAACGTGCCGGAGAAACCCACAACTTTGCCCTTAGTTCACGTAAGTTGCAAGGAATAACAAACACACAGTAGAAAACTAAGTTTTCACAAAAAACACGATAAAGTACACCTACACTCAACACAATCAAAACTTGTTACAGCAGGACTTTGGTTGGCTAGGCTACTGTGGGAGAGCACCTAGGGCACTGGACACTGCTGTTATTTAATGAATCTGTTCACTACAACTTATATTATTGACCTACATATTGAATGACTATCCATCCTTTTCAGTTACGTAACGGATACACAAGGGAAACAATCAATATTTCTTAGACCGCACATGACACACACGTATAAAAAAATTGTGACATTCTACGACCATTTTTAAGTAAATAAATGCAAATAAAGGTAATATTAATTTGTATTATTTGATCTTTGATAAAAATACAGTTTTACACCATTTTCAAAACGGGGAACACAAATATACACAATTCGCTAAATATGATGAATTTCGAAAATAAAAACAGCAACATGTTCAAACAGACACTGATGTTTAATAGTCGGTGGGTAGGAGTAAAAACGTGGCTATTTGTGATACAAGCCAAGCGTTTTGCAGACGTGTTTAATTTGTAAATTAAAAGCATTTTTTCCGCAGTTCATTGTTTGCAGTAATGTGGGGGGCGTGGTGGGGGGTAAATTCAACAAAGGGGGGTGTAACATTTTTAAAAATAAATTGGTGGTCTATTTTTACGGTTGCGAATGTCATTTTCACATATTTTTGGGACGGCAAATCGAATAAAAAACATTTCAAATTCGTTAGTCCAACCATTTGGGTTCCAGGGCGCCATATTGGAAATTGCCCCCAAATACAATGTTGATACCTAAAGCATGTAAATATGGCATGCTTGGTATCAATTTCCACTAAATCGTACTCCCCAAACACGCTGGTAACACTTAAATTGTAATAGAACAAACGAAACTCTCAGAACCCCGCCATTTTGGTTATTGCGGGTACCGGTATAGGCACCAATTTGACCCTAAGCACGTAAATATGGCATGCTTGGTATCAATTTCCACTAAATCGTACTCCCGAACACGCGGGTAACACTAAAATTGTGATAGAACAAACGAAACTCTCAGAATCCCGCCATTTTGGCTAATTTAGGTGCCAGTAGGCACCAATTTGTGAGGTGAATAGACACATATGCATGTTTGGTGTAATTTTCGTATATTTTCCGGTCAAGGATTATGAATGTTGTGTTGAAAAATGTATAAAGAGGCAAGCTCATCGTCCAATTTCTATAATTTGTCAATCTTGTGTGCTTATTTTGTGAAGTGTGTCTATAAAATGTGAAAACATACACAGACATTTACACTCAAACACCATTTGCTATAGTTACTATTACTTGTTGCTAGTATATTCATTAAATAATCATTTATGTTTAATTCAAATCAACATTTCAGGTGTCTTGTAGTTCGTCAAGTAAGTTTGTGTGTCTACTGCTGGAGTAAAATAATAGTAGGTAATTTAAAATACTTTTTCAATATTCTGTTTCCGATCAAAAGAGCTCTTAACTTAAATAAAACAATACAATACAATCCTTATTCCTTCTCCTCGGTAATACCAAAACTCTTATGCCTCGAGCGAAAATGAAAAAAGTTATTGTATGAGTATGAAAATGTGTTTCATTTCTCTCAAGTAAAATATAATTAAATTTAGACGCAAGTACCTCTTATTGCTGCAATCTCCCTTGCAATTCTTGCAATTGAGTGTGCAACACAAATCGTTTTTCCGGCAACAGCACCGACGCGTCTCACAATCTTACAGGGTCACATAAAGCTCACGAACAAAATAACACCGAAGTAAAAGCAAAAGTTGATGCTATTGGACTCACTCAAAATCCTGCAGCTCTTCGACGCTGGACACTTTAGGTGGCCCTGAAGTGATCAGGCTGCTCTCTGATTTCGAAGATGAGACTGACGATGGCACTGTCAGTTATGGTGACACACACCACAAACAATATTCATCATACGTTAAAATGTAAAAATGCGCTGCATTAAAGGACAGTTTCTTGCAATGTGATAATCTATCTCTGCACAAGTGCATGCAACTTATCAAACTATAGTAACGACAAGTCATGGTGGACGAAAGCGTCGCAAACTTTACGGTGCTGAGGAAAAGGGCAAAGTTATGTTCAAGGACCGTCAATGAGAAGGCAGGAGAAGTAAAAATCCTTTTTTGATCATATCCAAAGATGTCAGACCAAAATGTTGTGTCTCAAAAGAAACCATCCCAAGGCAAGAAGATTCAAGTGTTGCGGGAGCCACTACAATTGAGCACAAGACTTTTTATTATTGTTCTGTCCCGTGATATTCAAATAGACGTTCTTTGAATATGAAAATGAGCATTACCCTTCTTCTATTTGTCTCAATGATGAAATGCGTGTTGGTGGGAAATCTCATTTAGTTGAGATATTTTGAAAATATTAAAAAAGGAAAAGAAAAAGACAAAATATAAAGATTAAGATAAAGAGCATCAGTCCAAAAATTATTCATTCGACGCTCCCAGGCAGTCACTTCAGCCGGGCTTAGGTCCGGAGTTCAAAGTTTTTATATGCCAACTAAATCTTACTGTTTGTTTTACAGGATAAGTGCCCAAAGATTGGGCCAATTACTTAAGAAACGCTAGGAATAAGGAAGAACTATTACGCTCCCTTGCAAGTTTTATTTGGCTTGCAGATAGTTACTAACCTGGACGCGGTGATTTTAACAACCACTGGGTGTCCTTCTAAACTTGACTGGGTTTCGTGCGGCCATATGGAGGAAGCCGATGGTCGCATGTTTCTACACGTCAAAGATATGGACACGGAGCTAAGTCAGTGTTTGATCTGGAGCTCTGACACAGATGTTGTTGTGTTCTCGGTCTCCTTCATCCACACCTTGGAGTCGTTAGGCCAAAGCGAACTATGGATAAATTTTTGGCTGCGGCCCTCATCGTCACCACATAGCTGTACATACCATTGCACGGCTAAATACGGTGCCCTTATTGGTTTTCAAATGTTTATAGGCAGTGACACAGTGTCGGTTTTTGCTTCGAAGGGAAAACGCACAGCCAGGAACGCGTTTAGAAACGAGAAGACAGTAGATGCGTTTAGAGCCATATCTCTTGATGAAGTCGACAATACAGTTTTTAGTCAACTTCACAGACAGGGCTCAAGGAGTCAAGGGATGTTAGTGGAATTTAGTAATTGTATCATTTCGTCGATATTGATAAGTTCCGGGCCTGCAGTCTGATATAGGAATGATGCAATCCATCTATTGGCTATACCTCTTAAGCCTAGAGATTCCAGTTTTGAGAGAAGTATAACATAATCAATTGTTTCAAACGCCTTACTCAAGTCGTATCGAATATTCCAATAGCCAGGTCACCATGATCCAAGTGCCTTGTATAGTGCAGATAGGAATGAGAAGATGGCAGTTATGGTGGATTTTCCCTTCTGTAAACCGTGTTGATTGCTTCGAGAATATTTTGTTTAGAGAGGAAGGATGACAGACGGATGTACATGATTTTTTCGAATAAGTGTTAGGATCTCGGTTGTTTGCTTGTTGAGGGGTATAACTTTGGCCACTTTTGAGTTTGTAGGGGAAGGTCCCTGTGCAAAACAAGGCATTTATGATAAATGCTAGTGTGTGAGAGATGAGGCTGCCACTTTTGTAAGCACAGATCCAGGAACATTGTCTAGGCCTGCTGAAGGTTTGTTATTCAGTATTTGATTTGATGATATATCGGGAAGCACACATTTTTGAAAAATTATAAAGAATGGACGATTATATTACCTATTATACATTTTTTGACACAAAATTTATAATCCTTGACCAAAAAATACACGAAAATGACACCAAACATGCATATGTGTCTATTCACCTCACAAATTGGTGCCTACCGGTACCCACAATAATCAAAATGGCGGGATTCTGAGAGTTAAGTTTGTTTTATCACAACTTTAGTGTTACCTGCGTGTTCAGGGAGTACGATTTAGTGGAAATTGATACCAAGCATGCCATATTTACTGTTCTTAGGGTCAAATTGGTGCCTATACCGGTACCCGCAATAACCAAAATGCGGGGTTTTTGAGAGTTTCGTTTGTTCTATTACAATTTAGTGTTACCAGCGTGTTTGGGAAGTACGATTTATTGGAAATTTGTACCAAGCATGCCATATTTACATGCTTTAGGTATCAACATGGTATTTGGGGGCAATTTCCAATATGGCGCCCATGGAACCCAAATGGTTGGACTAACGAATTTGAAATGTTTTTTATTCGATTTGCCGTTCCAAAATACTTGAAATTGACATTCGAACCGTAAAAATAGACCACCAATTTATTTAAAAAAAGTTACACCCCCTTTTTGAATTTACCCCCCACACGCCCCCCCACATCACCTGCAAACAATGAACTGCGGAAAAAAATGCTTTAATTTACAGATAAAACACGTGTGCAAAACGGCTTGCTTGTATCACAAATAGCCACGTTTTTGCACTATTTTCCTTGTACCCACCAGACTATAAACTAAAATAACGGCTGCGACCGGATCTGAACACTAGTCTGCAATCAGTCTGTTGTTACATGGTTGTTTGTAATTTGTATTTTATCAAATAATTGTGTTCGAACACAGCTATAAATCGTGCACGTTAATAATACGAGGTACATCAGGCATCAATCAGGGATAGAGTGCATGCGCGCATTTAGTTCTACACAATGCTCGTTACTCAGTATCAATAGTGTATTGGCAGACGGGCGTATAACACGATATCGCACTTGATATCAATCTAGGTTTGATTTGACCCCCCTCCCCCCAAACCTGTGTTGCAGCCCACATATAATATTGCGTTTGGCGCAAGACTACATATAGTGCACAGCCGAGTTTTCGATACCTAGGGTGAAAAGTTGTCTAAACAGTTTCGTCGTATGAAAAAGGTAAAATTAATAAATTTGTTTTTAGTAGAAATGGGCAAAGAAAACGATATTTGAACTCCATATCACAATATTGTAGATATATGGTGGAGGTGCCGGGTCATTAAACACGAGTGTGAGAACGAACAAATCATTATAGTGTTAATTATAGCGTTAGTGTGGCTCGATGGTCTTGTGGTTAACGTCTCTGCTTCCAATTCAAAAGGTCCAGGGTTCGATTCCCGCTGAAAGTCAAAAGTTTTTTAACTTCTGATTTGGACTTAGTCCATCAGTTCTTGACTTAGGAATTAGTAAACGGTGATTTTGGAGCCGTTCTAGCAACGAGGCACTTTATAAATTTAATGTTGTACTGAATCGCCTTTGTTGATTTTGGAGTTGATTCGCGGGTGTTCGCACTGTCCATACCACTGATTGCAATATTTTCTATAAAAAATATCGATCTTTGGTTGGTTATCGCTCACTCATCGATTGCGTCGGGGCCTACAGATTTAGCTTGGTCACTTTGGTTTACTGTCCCCCACTGAAAATCAGTTATGTGACGGGAGTGGGTGACTCTAAATACGTATTTATTTATTTATGCATTTTTGGTGACACCTTAAAATTTATCAACCCTTTTTAGACTTATTTTTAATAGCAGGCTTTCTCATCTAACTTTTTTAAATTAATAATTTTTTTGCACCAACAATAGACTTTTGATATATCGATATCAATATTGAAAGGTCCGTATGATATCGATAACTGATTGGTATTTCATGGCCCAGCCAATATTTAAAGTGAACCCAACGAGACACAGTACTGGTTCTCAGTGTAGGACTTAAGTTACACGTGGTCGGAGCCAATCCTGAGGGCACAAACACCTCGACGAAGATGCGCGAACAATGTCCAACCAGAGATCGGTATTTCAAGTAGGAAATAGCGAGCAAATAGTTTGGAGCACAGCCGTCTGGATGTATGTAAGGGACAATAGCATTTACCTCGAGACGGCGGTGGTTGAAAGCAATTCCCCCGCGGAGGATGCCAGTATCAACAAGGATAATCGGAACTAAAATAAGAGGATATGACATGCGTTTTCGATTAGTTATGTCATTGCCTCTAAGCATTAAAAATTTGGATGGGCTGAAACATATTATCATTAAAATATCGATATCATACCAAAATAAAATTTCAATATCATAAAATCGAAATTTATATCTAAAGTTCTAAATTGAAAAAAATTGCACAATTGTATCAAAAGAGTATAGGTCTGCTATTAAAAATGAGAGGTTAAAATGGTTGATAAAGTATTGTCAAAATGCATAACGATTTTTACGTTCTCTCGCTAATAAAGACCCGGCACCTCCACCATACGTATAAGTCAGGACGACTTTGGTAATTTCCCAAGGCTACCCGTCACCTCCACCATTTAAGCAGGCGAACCAAAATTTGAATAAATAAATAAATAAAGTTTTCTTTGGTATTTGCAGCGTAAAGGTCTCACACAAATAAATATCCAAAAATATTTCCTCGTTTTAATTTTTCTCTTTAAAAAAAATCAAATTTTTTGTATTGAGATATTTAGTTATGGAATCCAAATATCGATATCGAACATATTCCCACATATCAATATCGTATTGAAATATAGATTTATTTGCCCAACCCTAAAAATAAATGTTTTAATTACAATACGACGAGCACGCAAATTGAATATTATCAATTCCAACCGAAAAAGATGATCAACGACAACCTTTCTAAACTTAGTGTATTCCCTCAAATTACTGTCTGTATGTGTCATTTCTCTCACACCTCTGCATATAAAAAGCGTCGTTTCTACCCTTGTCACTTGGCCTCAGCCCCGGTAATAAACATGTTAATAACTCGAAATAAAAACCTGCGTCAACAGAGACAAGCGTGTGGGGTGGGTGGGGGGGGGGGGGGTAACACCTCGTCACCCTGCACACCTGCACATAAGAGAGCGAGGGCCAGAGAAGACACTCTTGTACCGGGAGGTCATGGGAGCGATCCTCGCTGAAGAGCTATCTGGGACGTGCGGCTGATACTAGGACACAACCAGAGTTGTGAAGGAGAATTTTAATTAGTAGTGTTTCAAGTCTGAATTTTTACGGTGATGTTATGGAAACATAATTTAAGTCCTCTAGAAAATTGAAATCATTTCTAAAAAATTATTACACCGGCAATAAAACATGTTTTAAATGATTTGCATTTGGTTAAAATTTAAAAAAAAGTATAATTTGTGTACCACCTTTTTGCCTAAATCAACACTATTTATTTTAATAACCTGCATACAAAAATCTGTTCAAATCATTACAATTGACAAGTGTACAAGTTTGAAGTTTTATATCAATCTTGTGATTAATGGCAGATGCATCTGCAGGTAAATCGTAATTACATGCCCAAACATATTTAAACAATAAATGTGTAATTAATACACTACAAAAACGTGTATTTAACTAATAAATTATAAGGGAGCTTAAAAAATAAATAGCGAAACTAAAAATATTTTCTTTATGAAATATTTGCCCCAGTGCCGAGTATTGCTTATGATTGTTTGTGAGGAATGTTATAGTAGAAACACAATATTCAGTTCGTTTAAGTATTGACTTTCCTTGTGTATCTGAAGAATGTCTAGGTATTTAATTAAAACACGACCAACATATTGACAACTTTTTAAACCGACGGCCTCCCCATGTGCTAATTAATTTTTTTATGAGGTAGGAACACATCACAAAAGAAAACACCACGAGTTTGTTACTTTGTCAGCTGACTGACACAATATATGAAGTATGGAAGTGAACGAGTACACAACTCCACTGCAGTTTCGGACCCGCCCCCCAGACGACCTCAGACTGTGACCTCCAATCGACCTTGGGGGTGGGGACGCACGTGATTTCAATAGATTGAAAATTTATTATGTGTGTTTGTCGTTGAAGCCTTCAGCTACAAACTATTCTAGTAAAGCATAACAACCAAAATGTTCCCGATATCCAATAATTCTCGTCTGCTTTGAAGGATTCAATGCGATATCACAGTAGAACAATAGCGGTGACGTCGCTATGGAAATATCAGCGCCTTCAGCCGTGTCGTTGTTGTGACGTTGTGTATGACGCGCTGCACAACTAAAAGAATGACACGATAATATATTATGATGATCACAAATACTCATTACTGATTGATTGATTGATTTAGGTCTTTATTACAAGGATTCAACGTTATCGTTTTGTTAGCGTGACTCCATAGCTATTGAGTGAACAGTGCGGGTAGTTGGTTTTACAGTCGGGTCGGGTTCGGGTACTAAACTGCTTCGGGTTCTCGGGTCGGGTCGAGTAGGGAAAAGGCGGCTGTTATAATACTGCATTTAAAATGAATAATGCATTTTACTTGCGAAGAAACATTAAAATTTTCCGCCAATTAATTTTCTATTATCTAAATTTTCATTGAATAAAATTTTGAATGTGGCTTTAAATTTTTTTTAAATGTCTGGACCGGCACCTCCACCAATAGTTTAAAAATTCTGGACCGGCACCTCCACCATCTCCTAAAAATATTTTTGTGTTACCCGAAAATACAACTTTTTTACTACTTGGTCGGTTCGAAATACCCGACCCAACCTGAAATACCGGGTACTCGCACACCACTACTATTGACAAATAAGGTTTAGCCCAAACTTGTTCTATTGTAATAGCCATAAATCTGTACTAATTTGAAAACCTACCTGTTCAAATAATCCCATCGTTATTGCATAATTAAATTGTATTTGCGCCAGTATCAAGTAAAAGTCACGTAAAAATACGTCGATGGTACCTTGAGAGAACAATTTCTACACAACTTATTAACTATTATTTTGATGTTTTATAGTAGCTTACATTGTACAAGTAGATATTCGTAATAATAATAACCAAGCCACGCTTTTGGGGGATCGTACACTTTTAGTGTCGTGACATGTTGTCTTATAGACCTATGCTATTTCCTAAGTTTACAACAATTTAGGGTATGAGAATTGGAGTTCGACAAGTGATCCATTAAGTGTGATTTAACAATCAGGCGACGTTGGACCTAGCTCATCAAACAGCTCTGGATCCCTTTGCCAAACGTCGCAATATTAATTTGTATATGGTAAATAATTGTGTTCGTATAAGCACATATTATTATCTGTCGTATAAGTACCAAAGAAGAAGCGTTGTACTACGGTTTAGAGGCAGTCCGCGGTGCCGGTGGCACATCCACATACCGCCAGAGCGCTGGTCCGAAGAGTATTCCCATGTATGGCTCTACGAGGACGTGGGGTCGAATTTCGCATATGGTCTGTATTTGTTGTAATCGTCTTTCATCGTCATCTATCACCACTCATAGTCTCGAATATAAAATTGAGTAACATAAATCATAATCATCCTGAAGTTTTAATTTAGAGTGTGAAAATTGAAGGTCGACAAGTGATCCATAAATTGTGATCAATTCACTGGATTTAGCGATCAGGCGACGTTGGACCAAGCTCGTCGCACAGGGATATGGTAAATTATATTTTAGTATGTAAGAAAGAACCAGCGTTGTACTACGGTTTAGGCCCGAGGGTTTCTTTCTACCCAACCCGCACTAGATTACCCTACGAGAACCATCAGTAACTAAGACCGCATATTTAATAATCAATCGCCAGTTTGTCAATATGTACCGTGTACACGGACGTCGACCGTCGTCTGCCGGTTTTTGTGCCGCGTGTAAATGAAGAAACCGGACGTCCAGGGCGTACGATGTCACATGTCAGCTAAATCTGGCGCCATGATGGATGACTGGCGGTGTCCTCGTGTCAGCGCGAAGTGGAGCCATTCGTCTACGAGGGACGGCGGGACATCTTTATTACCAACAGAAACAACTTTATTGTGCCACAGACTGCAGATCCAGACATGTTTACTGGTTGTTATTTATGTTATTAACCTTTAAAAGGCAGTCCAGAAGAAGAATAATTTGTATGTATTTATTTTAATTTTATACGCTTATGATTTTATTTTTAAAAGGACTGAAAAACAAGCATTTTAGTGCATTGTTTCTGGCGGATTAAGAATAAATATTGGCAATCTACGACCTAGGCCTGTCCATATTTTCTTACTTTACAACTATGCGCAAAAATGACGTCACTAGTAAAGTGTACCATGCATTGACTCTGCAGAGCAAGTGTGCCTGTTTTTATTTAGGGAATTGTTGAAGAACAAACACTCGGAAATTTATTCCGAAGATTAAGTGAATGAGAGCCTCCTCTGTTAGCCCCCCCCCCCCCGCTAAAGTGTCATGCCCACAGCACAGTATGTTACGTTACAACAGATAGAGGCAGACGTGTATTCAAGCTACGTCGCGTGGCTAACGTACGAAGTTATTACAATCATAATTTGTCAGGCTAAACCGGTTTGGTCAGTCCGATGAAAACCAATCAATTGTCGTTACAAGAGGCACGACTGAGAGAAATTAATTCATTTAGCCCGTGTACCGGATGAACTGTTACCAGCCTGACTGCCCAACAAAGCGTATTACGTCAGGACAGCATAACACACTTTATGTGAGTGGGGCGATTTATCAATAACCCGCAAAGAACTACCCCTCGCAGGAAAAAGAGTAAATTAAAGTCTTAAAGATAAACCGAACCGACTGTTCCGTTTGTAGGACGATCCCCTGCCAAAAAACGATTTCGGATTCGTAACCAACACGAAAAGTCCCATAATCCGAAATGGGGATATAAAACGAAACGCAATACTCGAGCGGGGGTAGCAATCGATCGTCCGGGTAGAAATTAAAGAGACAAACAGTGAGACGATAAAAGGGCCAAAGTGTTTGTTCCCGAGGGAGACACAGGACTTTGTACGCTAGACACGCGCGTGATTGGGCTAAATCAGTTGAATATTTCAGCGGGGGCAGAGCTGATGAGCTCTTATCGCTACAAGGGTAAATAACAGGGACACCTGATTGGCTCGTACTGCATTGCGGGGTTAACAGCTGCTATTGACTTATCGTGTGTTCACACTGACCCTGTGCCAAGTGAACTGGTGGGACGTGAGACGGGGGAGGGGGGGGGGGGTTCTCATATGGGGAGGAAGGAGGGAGTCTGTGTCTGATCTATAGGAAGCTATCCTAAGAGAGCAGGAGCTGTTGCACAGGAGGTATGATCATCACTAAGTGAGGAGGAGTGCAGGAAGATACATATGTAAGGTGAGAGGGGACAGTAATGTAGCAAGTGAGGGGATGGCAGTTTGACCTTGAATATAAATTAAGGTGATGTGGGAGGGGGGAGGTTGATTACATTAAATAAAAACAATAACTTTAGATTTAGGTGGGGGGAGTCCCTCAAGGATTATATGAGCGTTTCAGCGAGGGGAGGCAGTTTGACCTTGAATTATTATTTAAGGGAAAAAGGGATGTTCATTAATTTAAACATACTCAGAAAGTAGGGGTAAGTCCTCAAGGAGTGTTGGCCTATGTCTGATTATTTGCGCGATGGGGAGCTTTTGGCCTTGAAGGAGAATTAAGGAGGAATGGACAGCTAGAATTTTTCCCTTCCATACGAGGACTGAATAGTGAACATAATGTGGGAGGGATGATTACGACCAACAAAGCACAATTTTTTTAAAGAAAAAAGTAAAATGAATATTGAAATTACATAATAGGAGTAAGCCAATAAAGTTTGGCCGATGCTCTAGCTAGAGCATATTTGTGTCTGTTTTTAGTTTTTAACTATTGTTCATACTTTACATCATATTATAACGAGTGACGAGCGAAGAGAGCACGAAATATTAATATTAAAAAAATGATTGTTTTAAATATGATAAATATTCTACCTACATGAGTATTTCTCGATATGGAGACACAAAATATGAGAGTTTCTTTAAAATCATCAGTCCATTAAAAACATTATTTTCGCAGGTTAAATAAATCTTTAGTATTTATATATCGCATTCCTTGGTTTAATTTGCTTAAAGTTGTTCGTGAAAAGTAGAAATCGATTTATTTAAATTCAATTTTCTCATGAGGCCTCACCGTATCCAGCATCTTGAAAGATCTAGTACCGCACAACCCCCCTCACGTCGTCTCGATTGTCTTCGTCCCCTCGTCCCGACACGTTCAGCGAGCGCCTCCAACAACAACAGACGACCTCAGCGCGTGTCGTGCGCAGACGGCTTTGTCCACACGCTCCTTTTGAAGTTGTATTTAAAAACCCAAGCAAAACATTCCTTTTTTATATATAAAACAAATTTGCATAACGTGACGACCGTTTGTCATCGGTAGAACATAAGCCCATCAAAAGCGGCTTCCTAATGAGTTGGTTAATGAACGGAAAGGTATAGCACCCCTAGGCTGGCTACACGCGCCGCGGACGACGCACTCCGCGCGCTCTGGCGGGGGGTGAGGGAGGTAGAGATATAATATGCGAAGCCAGAGAAATCAAACGGCGGACAGTAGAGGTGGGAAACGAACCTTTTATTACGAACGACTTCAAAAGACGTGGCTCTTGATTTTTAAATTTTTAATAAAGTAGCGGATAATGAAAAAATGTACTGTACAGAACCAAAAAACATTTCAAATACAATTTAAGGCTATTCCATAGCACTCTTACCGATATTTTGAAAGTCAAAGGAAAATGGTTGAAAGTTGGTTTGTTTGAAAGAGGAACTTGAATAAAAAAGGGGATTTTTTTGTACGCGACAATAGCTCTTTTTTGGCCATTATGCAAAATAAGAAAAGTTAAATTCTAGGTGCAATACTTAATTTTGAGCTATAATTTTTTTAATTATATTTAAATACACCTTTGTCTCCAATACGAAGGGAAAATCATTTTCTGAAATAACGTTTGATGTACGAGTTTTTTCGTCCACTGGTTCAAAACTGTCAAAACACTTTAAAGACAAGTAAGATAAGTTTGTAGAAGTAGAAGAAAACGTAACATGTACATGTGCCAAAACCCTTTGAAACCAAAATTAAAGTCTTTACAATAGAATAATTTGTTTAGCAACTACATAACAAGCATTAGTATGGGAGTACCAAAATATATTCTTATCCCGCATTGAACCTCTCGGGGGAGGAGCCGAGGACACAAAACGACTCATTTGAAAATGGCGATAGCGGCCTTCGCCCCTGACCCAAGGGTTATTGAAAAAACGGACGGACAGAAAAGTGATGCATATATAAGGGAGTGCTATCTACCTAACATATGTAAGGGAGTGCTACCTACCTAACATACACATGAATGTGTCTAGTTGTGGATCATCCGCAATTGATTGTAGATTAGCCACAATTAAGTCACGAAACGGACTTTTTATAATAAACAAAATCGATACCCTAATTGCAAAACCTCGTATCTGCACTTTTCGTTAATTAGAACAGAGCCATTTTATCCAGCTTTAATTAATTGTTGCCTAGCAATTTAATAACAAACATATACCGGTAATAGGTTTTAGATGATGGTATCGAAATCAATGCAAGTTTTGAAGGTGCGAGTGGTGATATTCTAACCCGGGTATTTTGTCTGCACGGGATTGCATGTTCCCGCTGTTGCACCTCCATCTAGCATGTCGTGGGGTTTAGATGTTGTTCCACTACTCTGTACACAAATCATTCCAGCATCAAGCACTGAGCATACGGTTTGTACATTAGTTCGCAACTTGCTGTACTAGTTTAATACTTTTGCCACTGAGCAGATGCTGTAGTGTTGGCATTGTAGTTTCAGAAGAGCGATTTGTAATTACAGTTTAATGAAACACTTCAAGCTGACTAACTGACATTGAATGAAATACTGACAATGTAAGTAGGACACATAATATAAAGTTAATTATACGTAATATGGAACTTGCATGATCATATTTTAGTATTCTCACAACCTTCTTGATCACAACATTACGTTTTGGTGATTTAGGAGTTTTGAATTATAATGTGGGTTGAAGTTTCCCAGATAAAGTTTGACGATGATGATGATGATGATTGAATGATGATAAATCAGATCATCACATTACCGCAGAACATACAAATTAATAAAATGTTATCACACATTGAATTATCTTGATGGAGGTGCCGAGTATACAGAAATACTCCAATTGAAATACTGAATCCGTCCTTAAACCCACATTTTAGAATTTAATTGTTTGTAATAAAGTGCATGTTTAAACTTTTGTACAAAAGTATAATAAATATTATACATTATTATTTTAACCCGTATATTAAGAGGGAATAGTACAGTTTAATTTAAACAATTATTAAATAGCTATTCGCTCGGCTCAGAAGCATCCGAATTATATACAACTTTGCAAAATTGTCAATACAGCATATAGAGACAGCCCTTTAGTAATAGATTTTCAAAGTTTTGTGTTAATCAGCCACAAAACATTCACGAATGTTGTTATTTTTGTTCTTTTTAAGAAAATAAAAAAATGATGAAGTTTACATAGCTACTGCTAGATGGCATTGTAATGATGAAGAAGTTTACATAGCTACAGCTAGATGGCATATTGTAATGATGAAAAGTTTACATAGCTACCGCTAGATGGCATTGTAATAATGAAGAAGTTTACATAGCTACCGCTAGATGGCATTATTGTAATGATTAAAAAGTCTACATAGCTAGATGGCATTATTGTAATAATGAAGAAGTTTACATAGCTACCGCTAGATGGCATTATTAAAACCGGATTGAATCCTTGTTCGATTCTTGACATGTAAACATGTACCTCAGAATTCAATCCAATCCCAATACAGTCTCACGTTTCAAAGTTTGTGAGTCAATGTGAAATTGAATATACTACGGCCACAGTTTTTTAATTCCTATCAATTTGAAATGTTGGTGTGAACAACAGAGTGGAATTTCCCCTGAGTAAACATGTTGACGGTGTGTTGGTTAATTCGAAACAAACTATAGTGGTAGATTGTCTTTCAGTGTACGAGTAACTATATCATCCAAGGCGCGCACGGTTTGATATCGCATTCAAAGGGATGGAACACATTCGTTAACACAACACTATTATTTACAAGGTAAATACATTGTGTTGTGTCACACATCCAACAGAGATGGGGTCAAACAAACATTTCAACACACGTGCAGAATGTGGGCGCGACGTGAAGTTGTAGCTTTGTGGGCCGATCAGAGAGACAAGAATCGAAAAGCGCAACTTAGGGGAGGGAGGCGTTCTATGCGACCTCCACACCTTTGTCTTTATTTTAGTGAGTGGTGGAAATATGTTACTGGGATTAATTTTATTCTCGCAATAATATAAATATGTCAACATTGGGTCCTTTTACTAACTGAAATGACAACTTGTCCATCAACAGTGGCAACTTTGGAAATATAAAAAGTTGTACGCAGCGTTCTTTTAGTTTATGTTAACCCTTTACTGAACTGTCAATGTCGATTAACAAAATTCAGTATGAGTTGTTCTGTTTACAAAGTTGTCACTATTGATCGAGATTTTTTTTGTGAAATCATGAAAGGAGCTGGTGATAAATGATTAACTCTTGACAATGAGAAAAAGGGTCTAATTTGGTCGAACTTGTGTTAAATCATTGATGTACAACCCCAGTCAACACAGGGCCCTCTGACAACCGAGTCTTCTGCGCACGCGCCGCTCATGACGACGACAGCGACCTCTGGTCGGGGACACGAGAGCTTTGGGAGAGGGCGGCGCGGCCACCGGATTGGATTGACTAGAGAAAAGCTAAAGTTTGAGTTGAAATGAACAAACTCGGAGAAAACTCGTCCGCTCTGTTAGGGCCTAACCCCCCTGGGCCCCCCGCGTTTATGTCAATATGCAGCAGTTCTCAAACCGTCTCCTCTCGACCTCGATACAACGAAACTCCCTCCACTAGAAGAACGTTAAAATGTTTATTGACCGCCACTAAGGGACAAAAGCGATCCTTGATACTCACCTTCAAGGTGGAATCTTTCTCGGAGGAGACGTACCCATATCGTAATAGACTTCCCTCGAGTCATAACAGTAACTTTCACTCAAGAAAAATGCTCGGCATAAACTAAGTAGTTTCTCTTCACGACAACAGAGCGGGTGGTGGCGAGGTGGAGACAGCGCATTAAATTGTATCTTTATGGTGTGTCTAGTCTCTGGTGTCACAGCCAGAGTCTCTGTTATTACACAGGCCACAATGAGGGAATAGTGTTCGCTGATGGTGAAGTAAAAAGTACGTAGACAGATCTTTTAGGTACAGGATGAAGAAAAAGTAAGATGTTTCTACCTATGTATGTTTTGTGTACAAATCCCAAGAAGCAACATTAATCAGGGGCAGGGATTTGTGGTGAATATGAAATACAATTCTCGTTTTTGTGATACCCAAAAGTAATAAATTGGCGGTGTAAACAATGAAAAAACTTGGTAAGCAGAATATCTTACCCCCTCGCCCCCTCAACTTTTTAAAGAAATGTCGGACCGGTATCTTGAAAAGACCTTGCAGGTTCCAAATAAACTGTGGTGTCCACTTATAAGAATTTAGACATGAAATTTACAATGAAAATAAAAATGAATCGTTATTTTGCCCAAAAGCAATGAATTGGTGTTGAAAATGGAGAAAGTTCGTTTACAGTGGTGTACCAATAAACTAATTACGCCAAACAGCACAATACGCTGGCTCACATTTTAAACAAACAAACGTCGTCGAGCCCATTATTTTAATTAACTATCCAACTATCCAACCAATCAGTAATTTGTTGATTTCAAATCGTTTGAAATAATTCAGACGATTATATGCTATCAAATTAATTTTAGTATTTTTTGTTGGAAATTATTTTGTCACAATTTTAATGGGTTTTGTATAACCTAAAATACACGGAAAAGTCGATGAACTTATGACAAATAACATACATACTATAATGGCTGATATTGTAATTGTAACAATGAAACAACGTTGCTTAAAACTCCAGGATAAGGATAACAATAGTAATGTAGAAAGCGAGTGTGATTGTGAGTGAGTGGTCTTTACTTGCCGATGCCCAAGCGGTTACTGTGCTGTGTTTGAGTGACTTAACTTTCGAGACTTTGAAGAAGTCAATTTGTATTGAAAGTAAGGGAATTTCTCTCGTATAATTTATTTACCTTCGGAAGGTCTTATGCCACTTTAAATAAAGCAATCATTTTATTGATGTTTCTGTTTGGTACTTTGTACAATTACAGAAAACGAATTATATTTTGGTTAGTAATTGTGCAATTAACGATTAAATTTATTTTTGACAGTTATGTTAAGGAAATTGGCTGAAAATGTGAGCCGATTAAAGGCGCGAGAAGCGTCGATTATAATCTGGAAATATTCCACGCATCTAAGATTCACCCGAGTTCCCACCGCTCTAGGCAGCCATTGTGATCCCAAACTAAAGCACAAACTGAAAGAGATTAGCGGAACTAGAGAGACAGAACACGGTGCTACGATTGCCAAAGTTGAAATGGGACGAAAGTTGAACGCGAGAATGAAATCCATTCAGTGGTAAACACCTCGGCGTCCTCTTCATTGACTCCCCCATCACGCACGTGATTGAAGCCCGCCCCTTGTAATTGTCACCCTCGCTGGTGGTCGCTCCTCGGCTACACCACGGTGCGTGAGAGTAGTTATTGTCTGCTATTGATCTCCACACACATCACCACACACACTCTCTCTTGGCCACGCCCCCTTCCTCAATAACGTCCGTGTCTACATCAAAAGTCGCCGTAGTTGCTAAAAATTGAGACACGAGTGAAATCTTCAAAGGGTAATAGTCAAGTTGCCAGTCATCACAAATAACCCGAGTGTATCTTGAGCGGGGAAAGACACCGCGGAGGAAATTTTGTTGCGTTATAGTCCTCATTATAAGGTGTTTGGTTCATTTGTTGTAGGTGATATCACGGTTGGGGTCCGAATAGTGATACAAATTAAACTAATTGATTAATAGCGATTTCGAGGGTTGCGAGTGACTAAAACGCCGGCCGGTCACTAGAATGGTGGCAGCGGTGGCAAGGAAACCGAACCGGGGACGTTTCGGCGTAATTAATCAAAGTCCAACAGCAACGCGCTTTGTTGTGCAAAAACAATGCTCGGTACATCCTAACAAAGACAAAACAATATCACATAACGCAAAGGATGCCATGTTCCGCAGATGAAAGTGTTGCGGTTATCGCGTTGTCCCGCTCGCTCCCTCGTTGAGCGGTCTTCACTTTAAGGGAGATCCACAGCGACGGGGGTGGATGCCGAAGTTACGAGCTGCGCCAACACTGCGGCGAGTCGGAGTTAAGAGGGTCCTAAAATCAGTTATAGTTTTCAGCGAGTCGGTCTGTCGTGTAAGGACATCTTGATGCGGTGTGAGAGCCATAAATAAACTACTTTAACGTGGTCTAATTTTTATTCCGGCCGATGCGAGTGGCCGTGCTACGCCGGTAGGAGTGCGGGTAATGGCAGCTGTAAAGGTCTGCAAGGCTATTATACTGGTTCCTTACAGCTTCAACCAGACTAGTGCCTTCCGTGAAGTTTTACCATAGCACCCTTTCGAAATGGTATAATGATGCGTAAAACAGACGCCGACGATGTTTCATAACTAATTATGTTCTTGAGGACGAGTAATTTAGAGTATCTGCCGAGAAAAGGAAACTCGCTCTAGTAACGTAAGACTCCGCCTTAGTTGGGTCTCATAGCATGAGTTCAACATAAAATAAAGAACGATTGTAAATTTCAAAATCGTCCGAATGGTGTCTTGAAAATAAAATTTGAGTTATGTATACAATATAGACTACAATACAAAGTAATGTTTTCTTCAAAAAAGGAGATTAAAAAATAATCTGGGCTGGAGAGGACTGCTGTATCAACGGTACTTATTTATTTGGTATTTTTAATTATGTTAATTACATTTTAGGACTAGCACGTTCGATATTGCTAAAAGTAAGAGATCAAATACTTAAATATTTTAAAACAAATAATATATGTTTCTTTTGACACAATCACAAAACAAACAATGCAAATATCTAAAAGAAACCAAATTAACTTATAATATACAGACAGAACACAGAACACAGCACACTCGAACATGGAACATGTATGAATGGTGTCTATGTTTTGTGCCCTTACATATAGTAATAGTTACATAGTACTAGTGCATGTCACATTGTGTGCCGGTAAATGGAAACTGTAAGTTGTAACTTAACATTGAAATACGTTTTGAGAAGATTGGAGTCTCCAACCAAGCTCGTATACTTAACGTACCGCTATACAAGTCAATGCTAGTTCCAAACTTAAGCGATAGAGTGCGGGCTGCTGAACACAAGAGTTATACGATCACATCTGTATCAGGTTCCAAGTAGCGCACACCTTCCACAACCGAGACATGTTTCTTGATAATTAAACTATCGTCTAATTCATTAACTGGCAATTAAGCGAGGTCCATCGCGCAAACAACACACACACAGCAAACAGAACACTGGCCACAATGGGAGGGGGGAATCCCCATCAGGGACAGTCCAAACAGAACGACGGGAGGTATTTAACAGAAAACGCGTTATTGGACCTCTAATTTTGTGTGCGTAATGTCCCCAAAGACACAGCAGGGATAGAGCGGTACGGTCAAAGATAATTGGCGGGGGGGGGGGCTCTATTGCCAGTTCTGTACCCGAGCATCGAGGCTATTTTGCATGTCGTACAATCATAAAGCAAGACGATTGTAGCAGGTATATTCGTCAAGGGTAAATCATAGGATTTTTTAAATTTGTAATTGCGGCAATCCTGGCATAATTATCTATTTACATTTCTAAAATATATTCATTGTTTTATTCACCGTCTCATTTATCATGAATTTTCGACAGTTTCATCGTAATGACCAGAAGTCCTTACGTCTCTAGAAGTGTATTGGATTATAAAATTCGTGTTAACCACCTGTAACAATCGTTGTTGAATGCTTGTATTGATGCTCTTGTAACTAGTAACGCAATTGGAGTAAGAGGAAATAAAAAAACAATCACACATACGGGAGTAGTACTATTTTGTGTAATTGCATAAAATGGACAAGTATCCACGGATGTTTTGTAACGTTTAATGTCATGCAATTTTCGGAGTTTTCGACTTTTTTCAACATAACCTAAATATTTGAAAATTTTAAGTGTTTTTTACCAGTACAGTGCGGTCACAGATAACATATTATGCGGTAGTGTGGTAGTACCCAAAATAGGGAGCAAAGCTTACCGTTACTATAAAACTATGTTCAAACGTTATCTTCCCTTGGTGGAGGTGCCGGGTTAAGTAGAAATTCTTACTTAATGGTAAATTAAATTCCGACAAGTTAAAAAATATATTTTGATTTTTACTACGTAAACAGCATGCCCGTGGCCTCTACTTGTTCACAGTGTTTCACATACCTAGCGGCGCACTGTACCTATGGAGGTAATACGAGCGAGGGTTAAGTTAACCTGTGCGGCTTGTATCTCGTATGCTAGTCACGCGTGCGACAGACCCGCTATTAGCTCTAGACGAGGGTCAACCTCTGATTGCCATCTCGGCCGACAGGTCGCGCGCAGGTCTTCACGGCTGCTGCAGATAGTCCGCAGTGCACGACGACGACGTAGGTGATACTAATGAGAAGACTAACCGGGGCATCACATTTTAGAAGTTATCGGTGGGAAAATATATAAAAACGAAGGATGTGCACTAAAGAAATGTGATCTTTGTTCTATAAGAGTGGTAGAGCCTTACAAATATTTTTTAAAAAAAAGCTTTATCCAACGTTTCGTATAAGTTCCTATGTTTGGGATATCCGGTTCCTACGTTTTAAGATTCTAATGCGTTTCTTTATGACACTGTGGTTTGTTAATATTTTATTTTGTAAAATACACAGCTATTGTTTAAGGTTAAATACTTTCAAAGGACGAGGGGATAATGCAATATAGAATCTAGAACATCTTATTTAAACTACACTCTAAACAAACATTACATTTATACCATTCAACTGGTTTAATTAATAAATAAAAAACTTATAAATTCGTCACATAAGTAAATTAAACTTCAAATCTCTACAATTTGGGAGCTCTGTACATTACCTCTAGGACGTATCTATTATGCATTTTATTATAGCCACATATACTAATAACAACATAACAATACTAACATACGAATACTTGTTAGAACTTTCATTATTATACCACTTGTGATTAATATATTGGGCACTTTTATCTGATTTGCACCTCCAACTTTAAAACAAATCAAATTGCAGTATAAAACGTCACATGAACATAATGCTGACGCACATACTTAATATGTCATGTAGAAAATGATATGCAATTATTATAAACTAGACAATCGCACAACTGCACTCGACATCTGTCACAAACGTGAAAGCAAGCATTTCTATGTCAGTTAGTATAAATTTCACATAGCTTACCCGAAGTAAAACGGAGTACCGTACATTATGACAACAGCACATTTATGAAACAATTATAATACGTAGTAGTTTTACTAGACTGCAACTTTAACCTCAGTCTGTAATGAACTGCTGAGTCGCTAGCTGAACTAGTTAGACATGAGAGACCCCAGACTCGCTTCAAATCACAAACATGATGGTGTTATTTTCTTTTTGTAATTTCGTGTGTAACAGATAAATCGAACTGTACAAAGTGACAGCCATTTTGTGGTCGTTACTGAAGTAAGTTTCCAGGTTCAAGCTGTTGGCAAACAGTTATTGCAACGATTACCAGCTATTGGTGAACATCTATGTAGGGTTTCGTAGCAACTATATAAGTAGCAGTTTGTCTCGAGTAAAACCCTGAACATTTACTGCTGTGTGGCTCATTAGTCTTGTGGTTAGCGTCTCTGCCTCCGATGCAAAAGGTCCAGAGTTCGATTCCCGCTCTAGGCAGTTTTAAAAATCTGATTGTCCACCAGTTCTTGTCATAGGAATTAGTAAACGGTGACTTTTTCCGCCCTATCAACGAGGCACATAATAAATTCAAAGTTGTTCTGAATCGGTCTTGTTTTTTATGGCGTTAATCCGCGGGTGTTCGCACTGTCCACACCACTGATTGCTATATTTCCTATTTAAACGAGGGAGCGGAGCGACCGAGTGTCTCCATTCAACTTAAACGGCCCTAATTCTGTGATTCTGTCTGTCTGTCTGTACGTCGAAAATCAGCCGAACCGCTGAACAGATTGGGCTGAAATTTTAAACATACATCCGGTACGAGTTTACTGAGAACTGCTAACAAATTCAGCTAGATCCATTGCGATTTAATCCTACAATAAATAAAAATGTGATTTTTTTAAATATCGATAGCATTTGTTTAGTAGCAGCTAGCGGGACGAGATCTACCTGGCTGACATGGCCCAGTGGTAAGCGTTATACCTACCGCACGGAGGGTTGGGGTTCGATACCCGTTTACTCGAACTTTTTTATATTTTAACACCCACATATTATTTTTGAGGGTGTTAAATGGGAAATTAAACTTAGGTGATTTTGTTTTATCTTGGAAATTTGTTAATGTTTCACGCTAATACGTTTTGAACATGATTCGCATTTTAATGTTCAATTTAAATAACTAGGGAAACGCCAAAGTGGTTGTTAAACAAATGAGTGAGTGAGTGTTGAGTACCCGGTATCATTCCCCATACTTAGCTTGATCCAGCCTTAGGTATATGGGAGGAAAAGGGATGATCCCGGGTACTCAACACTTGGCTCTCTCACTCGTTTAACAACGACTTTGGCGTTTCCCTAGTTAAAAATATCGATCTTTGGTTGGTTATCGCTCGCTCGTCGATTGCGTCGGGGCCTATACAGGGTTGGCTTGGCCGCTTTGGTTTAATGTTTACCACTGAAAATCGGTGACTGAGTGGGTAGACTCTAAATACAAATGTATTTATTAACGAGGGAGCGGAGCGACTGAGTGTCTCCATTCAACTCAAACGGCTCTCATTTCTGTGATTCTGTCTGTCTGTACGTCGAAAATCAGCCGAACCGCTGAACAGATTGCGCTGAAATTTTAAACAGACATCCGGTACAAGTTTACTGAGAACTGTTAACAAAATCAGCTTGATCCATTGCGATTTAAGCCTACAATAAATAAAAATGTGATTTTTTAATAATATCAATGGCATTTGTTTGCTATCAGTTAGCGGGACGAAGTTGACGTGGCCTGCATGGCCTAGTGGTAACCATTTAGCCTACCGCACGGATGCATGGGGTTCGATACCCGTCAGTTCTAACTTTTTTATATTTTTATACCCACATATTATTTTTGAGGGGTGTTCAATGGGAAATAAAATTAGGTGATTTTGTTTTATCTTGGAAATTTGTTAATGTTTCACGCTAATACGTTTTGAATACGATTCGCATTTTGAATGTTCAATTTATATAATAATGGTGGCAAGCAGAGTGAGTTCCTATAAGGTGACCAGACGGTCCGGTTTTAGAAGTCAAAACACTTGGCTAACTCACTCGTTTAACAACGACTTTGGCGTTTCCCTAGTTTCTATAATGTGATGAAAAGTATTGAAAAAACAACATATTTACAGGGTAAAAATATAATTTTAATTTCGTTATGTACATTATTTTAGAGTGTTACTTAAACAAATATTTAATACGTTAATATTTGGATGTATCATGATGTTGATTTTTTTATAGTGGCTGCGTAATAAACTTGAATATTCAAAATTAAATTTAGTATTATCTTAATATTTTCGAATGTTCATACTAAAGAAAGTAACAATTTGAAAATATCGTCTCTCCTAACTTTCAAAAGAGAAATGAGCAAAGTAAGTGAAAGAGTCGCTGTGCATATGTCTTGCGCAGTACATGACGCATTACACTTTACGTGGATATATGGCCAGAGTAGTAGGCGACATCTTACAGATATGTGAAACATGCTCCTCGGATAATAATTTATGAGCTCGCTATATCTCCTGGAAGTGACATTGCCGCGCGTTGCACTGAATACAACCGGGGCAGGTCGGGCTGTAAAGTGTACACCAGCCTCGGTGTAAAAATAAACAAAATCCGCACTATATGCGAGGGTGGGGGAGCGCGGGGGATTGCGACACGCCGGACGACCGAGTGCACTTAGGGGTTTTATCACGTGCTTATTGGGGGGGTTTAAGCCCAGAAAAGTGGCCTATTTCTGAGGGGATTTAAGAAAAAGGAAATGATAATCTACAGCGAATACGTTGGGGGAGGGGAGTGGAGGGGAGGGGGATATGAGGATGGGTGGGGGGGGGGGTAACCCAGTGACCGAGTTTTTAACGTGAGGAAGGGGTAGAAACAAGATGGTGGGGAGATAAGTGGCGGAAGTAATATAACAGTGTGTCGATATCAATTAAAAGGGGGAGTGTCAGTACCTACAGTTACAAAGACCATTTTGAATTCAATAAAAGTGTATTTTTATTTGAAGGCGTATGTTACATTTATTAACAATTAAATGTAATAAGATAAAGTAATTGAGCGAGCGTCTCCACTTGACTCTTATGGCTCGAATGTCTATTTTTTTCTGTTACTGCTTCGATACAGGTCGCACCGTTTCTCTGATCGACCTGAAATTTTGCACACATGTACATACCACCTAGGCGGGTTGCTGTATAGTTTTTGAACAAAATCCGATCGTAAAAAATAAAAAAATAAAAAAAAATAAAAAAAAAAAATGTTTAAAATAAAAAAAAATAAAAAAAAAAAATGTTCCGATCGTTATGAAATTTTGCAGGGTCAATAAGTACACCATTTTCTCCTATTTTTCAAATTTTCAGCTAAATCAGTAGACCTTAAGACTTATTGGTAATCATAATTCGAAAATGATGTTAAAAAATGAAGGAGGCAGTGAAGATACAAAGTTACACTTAAGAAGGCATGACGTGAATTAGTACCAATGCAAAGATGTTGGAATAGTATAAAGTGTACAATTTCAATATCTAATTAGGCCTATACTGTGTGGTGGGCCTTATGGGAATGTCGTACTCGGTCATGTTGCACGTACCGGTGCTCGCTCAACAACGCGTCCAACTGAGCGTTTTCCTAGTTATTTGAAGGCGTACATTACATTTATTGAGCGAGCGAAGCGAGCGTCTCCACTTGACTCTTATGGCTCGAATGTCTGTTTTTTTTGTTTGTTTTTTTTTCTGTTACTGCTTCGATACAGGTCGCACCGTTTCTCTGATCGACCTGAAATTTTGCACACACGTACATACCACCTAGGCGGGTTGCTGTATAGTTTTGTGGCAAAATCGTTTCAAAAAGTTACATTAAAGTTAATCGAAAGTTTTTTTTTCAACTAAACGGCGACAAAATCTGAGGTGGCCAAATCATTTAGAATGTCCGTCCGATCACGAATATGTTATTTTTATTTTGATCCGATAAGTAGTGTAGATGGAAATTACATTATAACAAAGTCCCCGTTACCATGGCAACGGAAAGTCGCACAGCTTTTTTGGCTCATGATAGCGGTCAAACGGAGGCTCGGATCGAGTTGAAATTTTGACCATCCGCAAGTTTCGTTCCCGATTGAATGCCATTAGTTTTGTGGCAAATCGTTCAAAAAGTTATAAAGTTACATGAAAGTTAATCTAAAGTTTTTTTTAAAAAACTAAACGGCGACAAAATCTGAGGTAGACAAATCATTTAGAATGTCCGTCCGGTCACGAATATGTTAATTTTATTTTGATCCGATAAGTAGTGTAGATAGCAATTACATTTTAACAAAAGTAACGTTACCATGGCAACGAAAAGTCGCACAAGAATTCTGGTCACTATGTACTGCCACCTAGAAGAAATCAAGAGTAAAATAGTTTTCCCAAAGAAATGATGTCAAGGTCCTCTAGATGGCGGTGGATTTTATCCATTCTCTCCTATTTTACAAATTTTCAGCTAAATCGGTCAAGACCTAAAAGACTTATTGGTATGTAACATTATGGGAATGTCGTACTCGGGTCGTGTTGCACGTACCGGTGCTCGCTCAACAACGCGTCCAACTGAGCGTTTTCCTAGTAAACAATTAAATGGAATAAGATGAAGAAAATTTGAGCGAGCGTCTCCACTTGACTCTTATGGCTCGAATGTCTGTTTTTTTTTTCTGTTACTGCTTCGATACAGGTCGCACCGTTTCTCTGATCGACCTGAAAATTTTCACACATGTACATACCACCTAGCAGGCGCGTAGGAACTCCTTTTCGAGTGGGGGGGAACAACAAATCTGCTGCCAAGTACGGGGGGTTTGGCCCCCCAACTACAGCGCCGCAGGCAAAAATTTTGAAAATGAGGTTTTTAGAGTGCGTTTGGTGCGTTCTAGAAAAAAATAGTGGGCTGAATACAATACCAAATTAATGTATTTTTTGTACAGTAAAAACTATAAAACTATAAATAAAATTTGAATAGTTAAGAGATAGACCATGCATGCTACAGCCATTGAATATGCATATGCTTATCATTGATCACGTCGAACAATAATAGGATTGTCGAAATTTTTGGTCATTACTATAAGGAGGTATAAAGGGAAGGGAAAGGGAAGTGGAGAATACACTGCAGACGTGCCAAAACAAGTCATTATCAGTAAGTATAATGGATTAAAAAAATCACTTTTATTGAAAAATTCGTTATTCAGAATTTGTTTCCGTGCGTATTTACGGCGAGACTGAATTTCTAAGATTCTGAAGTGGGGGGGGTCACGGTAAAAAGTGGGGGGGGAAACTCCTCCCATTCCCCCCCCCCCTTCCTACGCGCCTGCCACCTAGGCGGGTTGCTGTATAGTTTTTGAACAAAATCCGATCGTTGGTTATAAAAAATAAAATAAAAAAAAAAAAATGTTCCGATCGTTATGAAATTTTGCAGGGTCAAAAGGTACAACGTTCTCTCCTATTTACCAAATTTTCAGCTAAATCGGTCAGACATTAAAGACTTATTGGTATGTAACATTATGGGAATGTCGTACTTGGGTCGTTGTTGCATGTACCGGTGCCCGCTCAACAACGCGACGGGACTTTAGCGTTTTCCTAGTATACCCTGCTTTAGTTATACGGACAAGCGTGCCCATAAAATACAGAAATAACTCATAAACAATATTTAGACCGAAGTCAGTTAACCTTTATGATAATTTTGAAACATATTGAACGGATTAGAGATTTATAAGGTAAAACAATAAGAATCAAGATAATTGATATATCTTCTTGTTCAGTTCAGTCAGCCATCTTGCTGCGTTTGGAGATCATGTGCGATGTCTACGAGCACGTGTTTTACACGAGTTGTGGTCGATATTGTACTCACAATCTTTAAAGTGGTCAATCTGGTCATAAAATGTAATTAAAACGTATGAACAATAGCAATGGCTAAAACCACGTGATCTTTCAGTTATCAAGGTCCGGTAGATCTCCTTACACTCGCTCACTGAAGCACGACCCGGCACCTCCACCATTCTAGTAAAGTGCAGCTCGCTTCAATCTTCGCTTCCCTTATTTTTATGTGTCAAGTTATACTTTTTTCTTACTTTTTTAAGTTAATTAATATTCCGCCAATGAGGTTGTTTTGACAACTGCTCAACATTTACTAATGTAACTATAGCCCGAAGTCCATTCAATGAGTCTTTTGGTCTTTTGTGTGGCTCGTTGGTCTTGTGGTTAGCGTATCTGCTTCCAATGCAGAAGGTCCAGGGTTCGATTCCCGCTAAAGTCAGAAGTTTTTTAACTTCTGATTTCGACTCAAGTCAATCAGTTCTTGTCTTAGGAGTTTGTAAACGGTGACTTTGGAGCTGTCCTAGCAACGAAGCACATAATAAATTTCAGAGTTGTTCTGAATCGGCCTTGTTGATTCTGGCGTTGATTCGCGGGTGTTCGCACTGTCCATACCACTGATTGCTATATTTCCAATTAAAAATATCGATCTTTGGTTGGTTATCGCTCACTCGTCGATTGCGTCGGGGCCTGCAGGGTTGGCTTGGTCGCTTTGATTTAAAGTCCCCCACTGAAAATCAGTTATATAACTGAGTGGGTAGACTCTAAATAAAATTTATTTATTTATTTTATTTAGAAATCTTTGCCTCGAACCTTCATCAAAGCGGTAAACGAAGTATGAAGAGTATATACCACATAGTAATATAACTCCTGTACATACTTATAATAAATATCAAAAACATTATGCATTAACCTGAAAACGAATAATGAAACATTAAATTAGTAAAAATCCTAAGAAATATAGCCTAGATTTATTTAAAACCTATGACACGTGAATGAGCTGATGTAATATTTTCGAGTTATCTGAGTACAATAAACTATGTTCATTCCAACGTTTTAACTAGATCTATGTGTGGCTCGTTGGTCTTGTTGTGTGGCTCGTTGGTCTTGTGGTTAGCCTACCTGCTTCCAATGCAGAAGGTCCAGGGTTCGATTCCCGCTAAAGTCAGAAGTTTACGGTGACTTTGGAGCCGTCCTAGCAACGAAGCACATAATAAATTTCAGAGTTGTTCTGAATCGGCCTTGTTGATTCTGGCGTTGATTCGCGGGTGTTCGCACTGTCCATACCACTGATTGCTATATTTCCTATTAAAATTATCGATCTTTGGTTGGTTATCGCTCACTCGTCGATTGCGTCGGGGCCTGCAGGGTTGGCTTGGTCGCTTTGATTTAAAGTCCCCCACTGAAAATCAGTTATAATAACTGAGTGGGTAGACTCTAAATAAAATTTATTTATTTATTTTTTATTTATCGCTAGAACGTCGGAATTAAAATATTTCAACACATAAATATACTCGGATTACCGGAAATAAATAATTTGTGTTCATGTATTTACACAGTGGCTCTGCAGTTTAGTCGTAGCGTAGCAACAAATCACAAAATATGGTACAATGTTCTCAACCAACATGAGTTGTTGCGCCGCGGTGAGTCGACCGTACACGTCCAATAGTAATAAATTTATTATTTACAACCAATACTCTAGTTTCTAACTATAAATCAAATGAGGGGCGTAGAAGCAAAGTGGACCAACCCACATTTTTTTTTAAATGGAGTTAGGTGCATTTCTGTATAGCTCACATTCAAAATATTAAGTGGTAAAACGGACCAACCTCTCACCGCCACCGTTATCATGTTATATCAAGAAAACAGTTGGACCAACCTAAAATCATGAAAAAGTTGTAGAGGCAAAGTGGACCAAGCCACAAAGCTACATTTCAGTTGTGATTTCAGTGTTTGTTATTGTGTGCTGCAACTTCGTTTCTTTTACCAGGTGAGTTTGTAATGATATAATCATTGTTTGTTAACATTAATAATGATTTTATGCATGTATTACATTAGCACATTACATGCTCAAAATGATTGAATTACTAATAATGTTAAAAGAATAAGCTTAGGCCAACATAACCTAACTTTTTTGGAGCATATTTTGACTTTTGAGTGTAGGGGGCCACTCCCAATCAGTTAACTACATAGGCTAGCTTCTATTAATAACTTTAACTGTAGTTCTAAGTCGATATTCACAATATCAAGTTGTAATAAGTTATTTTATGCCTAACCAAACAAATCCTAGGCAAATGTTGTCATGAAAATTACGGTTTGTAAACATCAAGCAATTCTGAATGCATGTTCTTTCGTTATATCTCAAAATATCGGCCTAGGCCCCTAGGCTTTGCCTACTCAATGTGCCTAGGAGCCTTTAAAATAAGCCCAGATGACTGAATCTTTCACATGCCCCATAGGCCCTACTTTTTCTTTGATGTATGCCTAGACTTGGGTCTAACCCTAGGCCTAGTCTTAGGCCTAGGGTTAGGACTTACATCTTTATTAAACTTGTGTAGTAGGTGTGCATTAAAACAATATTTGGCTGTTATTAATATGGCCAGAGATTTTGCAGCACAACTATGCAACTTAACGAATAAGTTAGGCCTACCTACGTCTTTTTAAAGTACCTACCTCAAGGTAGCTGAGAAACATATTTTTCTAACACTATAACAATGTAGCCCATGCTTGATCTAATAAATAATCTTATATTTATAGATTTCAATTCAATGGAGGATGATTATATCGCAGAGCTTCTCTTACACGAAGAAATTGTGGACTCTGATGAAGATGCCGATTTCATCCCCACTGTAGACGACGCTGCATCATCTACTGATTCTGATGCAGATATGGAGATTCAACCTACAGAATTAACCAGTATTGCCATAGATGACGTAGCTGACAATGAAGGAGCTGACAATTGGGTACCGATAGCTGACGATGAAGTAGTTGACAATGATGTAGCTGACAATGAGGAAGCAGGTAATATAGGCTTACACAATACAAATAAACGAAAGAGGGGTGTACGGAATACGTCCCGATGGAAACGAAACTCCAAAAAGTTTGCTCGTCTCGGGGGAAAAGAGCACGCTACTGTAAAACAAGTTGTCCCAAGCAAGAGCTGCAATATTTTGCCTTGTAACTGTCATTTAAACTGTTCAATGCACATCAGTAATGCCCAGAAGTTGAAACTCTTCGAGTCCTACTATAGTCTTACCAGTGTAGACGCCCAATCTGCCTATCTGTGTGGAGCGATTCGACAAGTCGATAAGAAGCGTACATATGTTGCTCATAATGTAAGCCGTACTAAATCTAGAGAATATTACTTAAAGGATGAAAATGGCATTGATTGGCATGTATGCAAGGCCATATTTCAAAATGTACTTGGCGTTTCGAGCGGTCGAATTGATCGTTTAATGAAGAATTCGACTACGCATGGAGTGATCGCTAGTGATCAACGAGGAAAACACGAGCCCATTAATAAAACTTGCGACGAGTCTAAGCTTGAAGTACATAGCTTTATAAACAAGTTTCCGAAATATAAATCCCACTATACTCGTAAAGATAACCCTGACCGTATGTATCTTGCTCCAGATCTTAATCTAACAAAAATGTATGATTTATACAAAGAAGATTGTGTAAATATTGGAAATGCTGCAGTATCTGAATATGTTTTTAAGAAAATTTTTAGGACGGATTTTAATTTATCTTTTCATCACCCAACATCCGATTCCTGCAAGACATGCGATACCTTTAAATGCAAAATAGATGCTGTAGAAGGGCAGGAAAAAGAACTTTTACGCACTCAGCTAGATTTTCATCACCGCAAATCACAGTCGACGCAAGAGTGTTACCAAAGCGATAAGCTAAGAGTCACAACTGATGCCAATGTGTCTGTCATCACGTTCGATTTAATGAAAACTCTACCAACTTCGTTGCTGACAACAAACGTTGTATTTTACAAGCGTCAGTTCTGGACCTATTGTCTTGGGATCCACGATTATCGCGCGAAAAATGGATACATGTATATGTGGCATGAAGGTGTTGCTTCAAGAGGGGCCAATGAAGTAGCATCCTGCCTTTTTCACTATTTAGTAGATGTGCCTCCATGTCCGCATCTGATAGCGTGGAGTGATGCTTGTGGCGGACAAAACCGCAATATAATAATTGCGGTTTTTTGGCTGTATGCCGTAACATGTCAAGATTTTGCCCATCATTTGGTAAAGGTAGGCCTAACGCACAAGTTTTTTCTCAGTGGCCACTCATACAATGATAGCGACAAAGACTTTGGGATAGTCGAAAAGAAGAAACCCACCCAAGGTGTCTACATCCCATCTCATTGGATGGATGTTGTACGTAGTGCTAAGAAGAAAAATCCATTTCCAGTTACGGAAATGCAATCAATTGATTTCCAAAATTTTAAATCACTGCTCCAGCATGTGACACACAGAAAAGTGGACACTAATGGGGACAAGGTGGAATGGCTTAAAATTTTAGTTATCGAAGTCACAAAAGAAGACCCATTTGTCATAAAATTTAAATATGGACATGGAGACATAGAACAGTACCGTACACTCGATCTGACGAAAGCCCGTTCCAAGGGCAGGCCGGCATGTATTGGCAATAAACCTGTTGATATCTTATACCCACAAGGAGTGGCGATCGCTCAGCCAAAAATAGTGGACCTGAATAGCTTGATGTCTTTCATCCCACCGGTGTATCAAGAATTCTACGACTCCTTACGAGGGGTAGAGGATGAAGAAAATACTGACAGCGAATAGATTAAAAATACATTAATGAGTGATCATACTCAACAACGGCCTTGCCTCTGAGGCCCAATGTAATTTAACTTGAAAAATAAACTTAAAAATGCCTCGATTTATGTTTTTCCTTTTTTTATTTCAGTGTAGTACCATGAATTTTTTTAATCTAAGTTTAAAATAATTTTAAATTTATAAATGAAACATATTTTAGGCAAAAGTAATAAAACAAGAACATAAAAACATTTTCATAAAATTTTAATATCAACAATTTGGACCATGCCACAAGAAAAATTTCAAAAGACATAATTGTTGAGAGGCAAAATGGACCAACCACTTTGATAAGGTATTTTCTGCTGAAGTTATGAATTTTTAATAAATTTCAAGATGTGATATTTTAAGTTAATATGTTAGGAAAGCAATAGACTGCATTCCAAACCTTCCAGTTTAAGCTGCATTTTATAAATTGCTCCCAACTTTAACTCAAATTATCTCAGAACGAGAATTGTGTGGGTTGGTCCACTTTGCTTCTACGCCCCTCAAATCTGTAATCGAATGCAACTATTTGCGATTAAAAAAAGGATATAAAAATACGGTTTGCATAACTTTTTATTTCGTAAATACTGTTTCTATATATATATATATATATATATATATATATATATATATATATATATATATATATATATATAATAAACCTAATCAAATTCTTACTAGCTCAGTTACTAGGGTGAAACGGGAACATTTACTTATTAGTATCATACAAGCAGAACACAATAATTACTTATTCTTTTATATCCCTTCAATTTTTGTAGCTATTGCACCTACAACAAAGTATTAGCCATTGATACAGAAATTTACATCAACCGCATGAACATTTTCTCATTCAAAAGAAAGCTGTTTTTCAGTTTACTAATATGACTCATTAATCACCCTTCATCACCTTTTCACTAGTTTTGTATTTTATAACTTAAGTTTTTAAAATTGTGATGAATGTGTGTTTTAATTGTCTAGTTTGTGTTACATGACACTTGTGGGTTGATAATAACCAGTTGTTAGAGATAAATAAATATATAATATCACAATGATGGGAAATTATCGAACAATGTTTGCCCCATAAAAAAAGTTATTCCTTTTCTTCATTCTAACAAATTGTCCACGTAATAACTTACAAATGAGTCGAGAAGTATTGAAAAATCAGTATTGCGAGTTTGATAAAGAGAAAAGTTTGGTTTTAAACGCAGTTTGTGGCCATGTAAGTATTGAGCTAACAAATGCCTGGTAAATAACGTTAATGGGATACTTATTCCTCTGAAAATGTTTATAAATTTATAAGAGCCTTCTATTATTATGGTAAAAATAGAGAAATACAATTTACTTGGTTTGTAGCCAATAACAATTTGTAGTCGGAACAACCAAGCACAAGGGTTCATCGTACTTACAACGATGGTCAACAAAATTTTTGGAACTAATGTGTTTCAACAATAAATCTTACACATAAACTATTGTTAATGTGGTCGAGAGCACAATATTACCATAATGTAATATCAATTTATTCAAATAATCCTTCCGAATACTTTGACTTCAAGAAAACCAGTCTAGAAAATATAACTTATTGCAAAATCACCTTAAGGAGATAAATTTTCAAATCATACATTGGTTACATAATTGTTAATTTAATCACTAAGCGGTTGAGAAATTCCATATCAGCAGTTACAATAATTATTTAAGATAGCTTTGTATGACATCACATTTGCATCCAGTCGACGGGAGTTTTAAATACCAGACGTTTGATAAAACACCCGCTAACTGCCATTTAAAAATTTAGAACCTTTTATAGCTCTGCAGTAGAGCTTAACTTTTCTGCTGTTAACCACAAATGTATCGTGTTAAATTCGATACAGAAATTAGAATTTTAATTTTTTTTAAATGAGAATGTTTATATTTTTCCCCCGTTTTTAGTGCTGAATGTATTGCTAGTTATGAGTTTTTTGTTTCTTCCAGCAACACTCAGACCACATCAACCTTAAGTATGTCTAGTCTAGTGCATACGGCAAGCAAATCACTCGAGGGATTACCGTCTGGGATAATTTACTTTGTCGCAAAAGTGGGACGTAGTGAGGAGTGTGTTGCTGCGGCCGCCGTTACTCTCAATTATTATCAACTCAAGCGGACGAGGTGAGGGGTAGGGAGGGGGGGGGGGGGTAAATTACGTCGCGTGGTCATGATTATTCACTTAACAAAGGCCACGGGGACCGGCGTTCCTACAGCAAGGAGCCACACAAATCTCAGCCACATTAAATCTAATGACTTTCATTACCTTGGCTAATGTGTTCTGGTAACAATGTCGACGTGGTCTCGCCAGCCACTTTGAGGTCGAGGTAATTTCAACCAATTTTCATGTCGTTTCTACACAACAATGGAAAACCGTCAACATTATTTCAAAATTCTACAACATTTCAAAATAATGAAACCCATTGTAGGGATATATATTTTTTAAATGAACAAAACGTTTTCTACGTGAGTGAAACTCAGGCCAAAATAGCACGGGAATTCTCACGGGTTCTTTGTCAACTTAGCTATACCACTTTGTATAGTCCTTTTATTTAAATCAACTCTCGAATAACTAATATATGAGGCTTGTAGATGCAAAACCGGTAATCTCCAAAAACGTGATTTTTTAGAGGTAATACCTCGTTGGATTCGTAAGCTTGAATGCAACAACTTGAAAATAAGCATCAAATTCATAATCGGCATTCTCCCTTTGAAAAAAGCAGAATGAAAATAAGTTTAGATTCAAAGTCAGCATTCTCCACAACCGTTTCAAATTCAAACTCAGCATTCTCCATGACACCCAATCAGAAAACTCCAAATGATCACGTGACAACATGACACAATACAACATAACCTTGAATTGTGATTTAGTTTTCTCCGATTTGAGATGCAAAAGCGGCTTTCTCCAAAATTAAATAATAATTTTAAATGCAAACATGGCTTTCTCCAAAATTAAATTGAGATGCAAAAGTGGCTTTCTCCAAAATTAAATAACTAATTAAACATAATAACAATAAGACTACTTTTAATTCCCATTCAGTCTATCATCAAGAAGGTACATACATTAAAGGGGCTATAAACTCAAAAAAATATTTTTTACCACATGATCTATAGCACAATACTACACTAAAATGACAGTTAAAAAATTATATCTTGTAACTGTGATTTAACACGAATTTTTCAATTTTTTTGATCCAGAAATGTGCAAAAATTGGTGTTTTGGGAAATTTCTTAAATCGGCTTTAACCTGCTTCTTTTTTGGTCCACATAGATACTAGAGCAAAGTACCAATCTAAAATGCCCATTTTTTACATCGTGTCTTGAAACTGTGTCAAAATATACCCTCAAACATGCAAAAATATGCATTCCAAAATCACACCCCATCTTAGTAATCAGCATATTTTGACCGAACTACTTGCCCAAATTACAAAACAAAATATAGAAAATTTACAGAAAAGGCTGTAGAGTACGTCAATAATGGCCAATATTTTTTTGGATCAAAATCCTCCAAGGTCACGGGGCATAAAGATCGTCCCCATGTTATTTCTTATGGGAGATTTTTGCCGATGGGACCTAGCTCGAAAAATGTCATGTTTGACAATTTTTTGGGAGGTCATGGTGGCCCCAATAATTTTTCTGTTAGTTGCTAAATTCATTACTAGTTAGCCTGAATGAAATATATTTTTTGAGTTTAGCGCTTAAATATCCCTTTAAATATGCATAAACAAACTTGAAACAGTTTTTTTTTAGTTTTGTGACAAAACACTTTTTTGGAGATTGCCGGTTTTGCATCTACAAGCCTCATATGAGTAATAAATTATTGCATTTTTTTAATAACACGACATTTTCGCACTTTATCTGTCATATTAGTCATAGTAGACCGCAGTCCAATATTTAATTAAATAATTTTACACGACATGAGAATCTAAGTGTCATCACTAATCACCATTGATATCTTGACTTAATAGACTGTGCAGAAGAGACCTCGCGTCTGACGAAGGAAGCGTAACTTCCGAAAATTTACGCTCTTTTGGTAAGTGTTTTTTTAATTTCTGAGCATGGTTATTGATCGTGTGTGTTTGTGCTTTTTATTGATTACAAACAATGTTATATGTTTTAGTTACTTTTCAATTTACTGTTGTGTTCCTTCATTATCCCTTTGTATTTCGCTTCCTTTCAAGCTGTAAGCACAAGTTTACGTAAAAAATATCTTATAATAAAAGAGACACAACATACATTTTAATGAGCAGTTATAACAAAAGATGCCTTCAAAGGATTAAAGCCCGATCATCCGACTCAAGCTCTGATCTTCCCTTGCCACTTGAACTCTAGCGAGTGTATTAGAAGAACTCTCGTCAACAGCTATTATATATTATTACCTCTCCCCTTTATCATTTATAGACGTACAACGCAAGAGAGAGGGGGAATCACAAAGAAATAACCACAACCCCCTTGATGTGGAAAACAAGACTTTCTCAAAGAAAACCGACCGCCTTTCTAAACTCGAAGTAATAAAATCTCATCCGCGAGGGATGATTCGAGAAGAACACAAAGGTGACTAATTGCTTTATTATTTTTATCTACCCTTGGAGATTAGAGTTTGTACAACGTAACGGATTGCACTTTGAAAAATATTAAATGAACAATCTTTAAAACAAATTGGGTAATTTGTAATATTGTTTTATTAACAATGGATGCACTAATAATGCCACCCCACTTGGTTAACCTGATAAACTTCAACTCGATTAAAACCATGTTTACACGACTGCCAACATTTCAAGGGGAGACCCAGAGATAAAGTCTAACTCAGGTTAAGTCAGAACTTGCAACCTTTTAAAATAACAGTTAAACCTACAAACTTTTTGCGATTTCAGCGTTAACACCAAAAGTTAACTTTTGAAGCTGTATGTCATTTCCGTTTTAAATCAGAATATATATCAAATAATATGAGCAATTTAAACATGTTTAATTCTTAAACGTGAACTTGAGTATATACATTCAAAGCTAAACCATGCGAAACTACTTTTTTCTCTCGTTTGGCCACACAATGAGGAATAACAGATAAATTAATGTATTGCTGTCTTAATTTGGTGGAGGTGCCGGGTTTTCAGGGAGAAATCGCAGCCGAACCGGCACCTCCACCAACGCGATAATCTTTACGTACGGTGATGATTTGATGATGATTTTTGTTGTTTGACGTATTTATTAATGCTCGAAGGCTATTCTAGACGATGAATGATGATAGATGACGTTAAAGAATCGATCACTAAACACCCATGCGTAAAACACTCCATCTCTCCCCCCACCCAAAAAGTAATAAATTTAAAAAAATCATTTTTATCTTATGCTAGTTTTCTCTACATGCAATGATAATTGAAAAGGTTTAAGTCAAGCCGGTTCATTCACGTGATCACCCCAAGAAAAGCGAAGAAACTCCAGCTTTAAAGTAGGTTGATTACTCTCAAACCCTTCCCCTGTACGTCCGTGAGGAATCGCAATTCAAACACACCGCATCATCCTGTTCGCTCAATCTAATTTGCTGAGTTGGAGCAGTTAACATTTACTAGCCATAATTAAATCCCTATCCTGATCTGGTAGAGGTCAAAGGTTCCGCATGTTAAAATGTTTAATTAGCTTCGCTCATTGTCCTTGACGTGTATATGAGCTAGTCTAAAGAAACACTATACACGAGATTGCACGACATTGTCAACCCTCGTGATAAGACGGTTGGTTCTAGGCAGTTTCTTACAATGTAACACTTTGCTGTCTGAAGCAAGGCAAGATAGGATCATAGCTGCATATTGACACACTTGGTTGAGACTAGAAAGCTTCGGCCAACGTAAAAATCACTTGATCGTCAGCGCAGTTCACACAATTTTCACACATAAAATTTTAACCTTTTGGAGACTGTTTAGGAGGTATATTAGTTGGGCTCGTTCAGAGAACATCCATATATCCAGATTTCAAATAAATATTTTCTATACAAACTTCTGCAAATTGTCTCTTTTATGAAATATTAATGGTGATTTAATAAAAAAAAAAAGTAAGACATATTATTATGAAAATGTGTTTAGATAGAGCCTTGCGAATCTTTCTTAATGAGGAAATGAGTTTCAAACAGACATAAGTAGAACAGACACTTCAAAGTAGAAAGAATCGAAGTAAGATGTTTCTTTCAAACTTTGAAGGGTCTTAGAGAAGACAGATATTTCAACACGGTATCAACATGAAGGAATATTCTCAATCTCGGGGAAAAAAATCAAGAAATGTAAGCGTTAATAAATAAAAAGAGGATAGAAACGTTTGGGGGTATAAATATTTAAAACTCTTTATGCTGCAAATGCATAAGAAAAATACATTTCTTTCTTCAAATTGACTACCATATTATTGTATTTTGGTGGAGGTTCCGGGTTTTTCTAATGCAAGAACGAGAACATGGCGATGTACACTACGTGTACTCTATTATCTGTATACTATATCAACGCATTTTAGCCATATACGTTATTGATACAAGGCAAACATTTCCCTCAATTTTACATTTAAAAAAAATTGTTTGTAAAATTAATAAAATTTTGCCGTATTGATATCGTCATTTTTGTGTGATACCGATGATTTGCATCATAAGTCATAGCCAAGCTTTACATTAAGCGTTTTTGATCTATAAAAATTATTTTGGGATTTGTGCAGTGTTGCCTGTTCTACGGTTGTCTAAATTTATACAAGAGTGAAATGAAAATTCCAAGATCTTTAATAGCAACCTAGTAGCAACTCCAGAAACGTTACCTCCGTAGACGTCACGTAGGTAATGACAGCGTCTTGTAACAAGCGTCGCGACGGCGTTCCCGCGTAATGTGTGTACCGAGAATGCGCTATGCGTGTTGGCAGCGCGTCGTACGCACCGCGCAAGAATATATCCCTCTAAAACCCCGCGCGATAATTCCGACTAATTTGAATCGCAAGCCAAGTCAACAGAATGGAACAGCAAGGATGAGGGGCACCTGGCTTTCTAAACGCTTCCGACGACGACGACTGCAAAAGGTCGTCTAGTACTATATGCTACGTACAGAGAACGAAATTGCGTATATTTAGTAAGTAATTGTAACATAACTTCAAAGACACCTTCATGACTATATCCCGGGGAAGGTACAGTCACAACCAAAGAGGCTGCCTCCAGAACTGAAAGTCAATTTTGAATAGAACACCTATTTCTCTCAATTCTCATTACAATAATGTGGCCATAATTTAAATCCGGCAAGTAATTTGAAACAATAATCACCATTCATCGTTTAGAATTTTATTATTATGAACTAAAATTAATATCATTACTTCGACTCGTATAGGAATACCACCCTATTAGGAAGAGAAAGAGAAAGAGAAAGAGAAAATGAAAGAAAGAGAAAGAGAGAGAGAGAGAGAAAGAGATAGAGAGAGAGAAAGAGAAAGAGAAAGAGAAAGAGAAAGAGATACGACAAAGAGAAAGTAGAGAGAGAGACAAGAGAGAGAGAGAGTGTAAAGTCGCATACCGCCGTGTCTAAGCCGTTTACAACAGCAATCGTGTCCCGTCCGCCACCGTGCTCAAGTGACCCCCCCCCCCTCAAAAAAAGCGCAGACAATGCCTCCTCGTCAGCACGAGAAGAATATGTGACGTCATGCGAATATATCGAAGAGTCGATCGATAAGTCCACTCTCGATCGCGACCCACTCGAACGACGCCCGAACTCTATTAGACGCGGTTCAACGACGAGACGGCCAGAGAATAACAAACGGCGCGGGCTAAGCCGCTCCGCGAGTGTCGTGCGGCGCATGGACATTTGTTGGTTTTATTTAAATGGTAATAATAATAATTTTTAAATGGCTGACGCAAGAGGGACGAGTTCCAGCACGCAAGATTCTAATTCCGAATGCCAAGGGCAAGATTCACATAACCGGAAATCCTGTCATGGCAGCTCAGCTCAGATCGCTTTTTTTTGTAAATTTAGTATATTTATTTACTTGTAAATCACAGCAGGACACGGCCTAACTTTGATCGAATTGTAAATTATTGACTCATTTTGTCATCGTCTGAAAACAATATACTAGGTAAGAAGCTTTTCTTTACATAAGTCGCCGCTTGACTCGATTTAAATGTACTAATTTATGTGTCGTATCATCTTTTGACAATTGACATGACAAATTTCTGTCACTTCAAAATATTCCTTGTGAATATAAAATATATCGCGTGAGTGTAATCAGTGTTACTAGCCAGTTATTTGCTGTGATTGACCTTGTAGACACACTGTACACAAATCAGAACATCTATCCCCATAACCATGACTCCTCGCCAGCTTTAAGATGAAAAGTGAGCTAAACTAGAAGTACCCGTCTGCAGGCAGGATTGCCTGTGTTTGAAATTTAGAGGATGACTTCCCGAATCAAACTATGACTTCGCCGCCCCGCACCTGTTACTTTCTTCTACTCATCGCTCGCGTTTACCCTCATTAACTTGAATTCAAGTCAACCCGTTTCGGTCAGGGCTTTTTGTGGTGTTGCGCAGATCTATATATAGGCACAGTCGCAGAAACTTAATACTCAATGTGAGACGTGGGGCTCGCTCCCATGTTTACCTCTAGGGGGTTGTTTACCGAGACTGTCAGCTGTCACTTACCAGTCAAGTAGGCCACTACCGCCACTCACTAGGCACCAGTCACTAGGCACTACTCACCTGAAACAGAAAGAACACACTGTTAGACAAATCACCCAAAATCACCCAATCCAAGTCAAATAAAACATTGTAAATTCGATAGAAGTTTGTTAAAATCTTGCCAATGGAACAATCAATCAGACATCTGATCAAAGACAATTCAGACGCCATCAATCAAATGCATTATAATCGAGAGAGACTATTTTTTTATCGTACACAATAAACTCTCACAAGACAGACACACGCAACCCTTTAAAAGTTAAACCTATTTTACGATTTCAGTGGAAACCCCGAAATTTAACCTTGAAGCTTTGTGATAAAATTTTCTTTTTAGAATCATCATGGATATCCAAAAATATAGTGCGTTTAAATATTTTTACCAAACTTTTGAATAAATACAATAAAATTGATGTAACAAAACTATACTTTGCACAAACTACTTTCCCCTTATTTGGTCACTCAATGAAACGTCGCTACATAAATGTAATGCTGACTTGGTATGGTGGAGGTGCCGGGTCGGCAGGAAAGATATCGCATACAACCCGGCACCTCCACCATCGTGACGACATACAGTAAAAGGAATTAGGAATCGTTCACTTGTACATTCCAAGGTCTTTTACTACAAAGCTATATGTTTATAGAGGTCAATCATCCGATCCGTAGTCTTTGAAATAACATTTTACTATAATGCAGTTACCCCGGTAAATCCCCAAAGAAATTAGCTTCAAAGAAGGAGAGGCTAGATCGATGCGTATAAGAAAGCGTTTACCTCTGCATGCACATTTCACTGAAGGAGGATTCTTGAGAGTGGTCAACTATAGGCAGGCGTCGAGATATCACAGTACAACGTTTAAAATAACAATTCGCATAATGAACTTAAGAATTTCGTGATCAAAGTCAGCGCTCGCATGGAAACGTACATATTTAATATTTTTTCTTGCTGTGTTAGAAACAGATTGTCTATATGGAACTCACCATCCAAATAAAGAAGAAAGAAGGTTAAGAAATTGGTCGAATTGCACGAGCGAAGTGCACAAACGTGAACGCTCGACGCCTAACTTGAAATAATAAACCCCCATCACGTGCCCCCCCCCCCCCACCCCTCCCCTCATGCAGTCGTCGTCGTCGTTCTATTGACCGCGCGGGTGCAGGCCGCGACGACGAGAACGTCTTGAAATGTTGCTTCTTAAAACTAAATTACCTGCGTCGTTTGGTCTTGAGGTCGTTGAGCGTAATGCAACGCGATATCCCCCACCTCCCCCAGTAAAAACCCACTTCCATTACTCTTATTTGAATAATCAAAACATGAGTTATGTAAATAGGGAAGCGAGGATTGTTCAGAAACAAAATGAATATTTGGTTACTTCTCCTAGGGCTGTGGGTTCTACAAACCGAGCAGAGTGTATAGTATATGCCCCTTGGCACTCGGTATATTTATTCTGAGAGACAATTCCCGTTCCGAAACGGAAAAAGGCTCTTCCTTGTTGAAGGAAAATGTACTTAGCTTCCGTGATTATTCACATTCCGTTCATTATGAAGATTTACAAGCTAAAAGTCGGCAATTAGATTAAGTAATGAACATTACGTATTATTACGGACGACGAAACGTATAAAGCCGTTAGTTAGAAGTGGAATAGAACATTATCGCAGACTATTTGGGATTAGTTGAGTTTGTTAAAAAATAACGTAGTGCAGATATGAATGGACCCTATGCGAATGTTGCTAACGACCGCATTTGTCTAGTTTTTAATTACAGGGGTATTTCTAGCTTTCATGAATAAACTATGTTTAGTTACGGTCTGGGGTTTACACTGCACTACCTAGTTAACTAACAAATTTAAAAACAACGCGAGAAAACTTTAATTACGTGCGAAACTTAGCGTAGTTAATCTTAGCTTAAATTAACTTAGTTGCGTTACCCGGTACCTATGCGGAAACATGGAAAAGGAACTCTTTTAAAGAAATTATTTTTAAAATAATTTAAACAAAATAAAAATGATTTTCGGGTCTTTGAATTTTCTTAAAGAGTGTAAAATTGACCACATTCGTGGATTGATCCTGGCTGATAAACGTAAAATATTGAACAATTGTAGCCGGAGGGCTGTCCATGTATGCTTAATTGACTATGTAAAGTTTAATATCACATTCTGGATTCATTCTGGCAAGCGAATAGCTATGTGCGAACTGCCAAATGTGTCCCATTCCCTCTTAATTAAAATTAGGATTACTTTAGTGTTAAATTCGTATGGCGTAGCGAATCTTCGGAGTCGGACATCACAGTTGTTTTGTTGCTTGAAATCGGTTTTCCAATGTTATAGTGGTTCCGAGGCAACCTTGCCGATGCTGCCGGCAGCGACAGGTAAATCGTGGCCAATAAGCGAACGGAATTTAGAATTGTAACCCACTGATTGGCCAACGTTCATCCACCAATGACGTAAGCATCTACATGGATGCTTCCAAAGAACTTAAATTTCTGCTTTCAGCGGTCAACTGTTATAGTAAATTTCTCACTTTGTGTTATATTGATAGAGATCGTAGAGCAAACATTAGTTCGAAGACGAATACGAAGACGAAGAAGAACAAGAACAAGAAGATTACTGATAAGAACTTATAGAATTGTGCAGTAAAAGGTTTTTAGGTCAGCTTATCAGAGCGCTGAGACGCTGACATGCAAGGGAATTTACGACTTTAATTACCTTGCATTCATAAATTAGCCCAGAAGCGAAATCATCGCACGGTCTAGGAACACATTAAAACAAATCTCCTTGATAAAAGCTACATTTCCAATTGCCAACATTTAATTTGTATGTACTTACATGACTTTTTACAGGTTACTCTTTCCGAAATTCATGCATAATATATAAGTTAAAAAAGTAGACTGATCGATATTTGTTTAGAATCTTAGTTTCTAACTTCGAGAAAATGCTACATTTATGATCAAACTCTAGATACCCGGATTAAATCAAACTTTTCAAATGCAAGCCATAATAAGTATAACCGAATAAACCCTATACAATATGCACAAAATTGGAAATTTTCTTAAGTATTTCTATGTTATTATCACAATTAAATATTCCCTTGCGTTGTACAAAACCTTCTCGTACACTGAAGCTACCTGTTTTGAGCCCAACATCGCGATCTTCTAACCTTACACTGACTGTACATTAAGCCTATGCACCCGCTAAGATCACGAGTGGTTGTGGTGACAACTTAAAATGGCGTCGTAAGTCACCGTCCTATTCTAGGCCCAGCCTCGGGGTAGGTGACCCTAACTGGACCCCGCGAAGAACTTGCGGTTACCCCGCCTATCTTATCTCGGCGATAACATTCTATTAAGCACGCCGCAACGGCTTAAAGATAGCAGCACCGTCGCAGTTAGCGAACTTCTTAGGAGGATAATGGCAACCCTGTTTACTGCCATGAGCTGCGTTGCGTCCGTTGGTAAGCACAGTGAAATTGAAATGTTCGAAATGAAAGGCCGAGTAATTCTTTGTGTTATTATAAAAATCAACGTACCGATTCTAAAATTGTAAGTAAAAACCCTCTCCAGTTTCAAGAATTGACTTTTTGTAAAAGATAATAAAATAAAGTTGTATGAAAAAACACTTAAGTGGATAAAAGTCGTTAGTATGAAGTGAATATAAACAACGTTTTAGAAATATAAGCTTTTACCTTGAGTTAAAAAAATATATATATTTTAAAAATATAATTATTAATAAAGCGTTCTTTTAATATGGTAAGTTCAGGGACGATTTTCTGCTCTCATATTAATTTTTGTTTTGAATCAAATGTCGGCGTATTTAGGCCCTATCATCTGGACTTACAACTGCAAATACGAATGAGTAATATACTACAACAATCAAAAACTTTTAAAAGTGAAAACAAGTAATAGAACAAGAGATGTTATGGGATAGCTTTTCAACACTTGATTTATATTTTATACATTACGCCAGCGAGTGTAGATGATAAAAAGAAGGAATGTTTCGTGGCTGTGGTTCACGGAGCTCTATTATCACCGAAGTAATGCGCAATCAGCCAGCTTTCAACCAGGTAACCGAGAGCTACGCCGATGTATCCCGCTTCGGTTAGATAACCAGATAGGGGGTTGCAAACTACGAGTAATACCCACACTATGCGCGACGTAGAACTCTGGTGCGAGGAATCACCGCTAGATCGCACGAGTGTGCTGCTGTCTAGGTCACCGCCTTGCAAGACACGTTCAACCAGCCAGCTTTCAACCAGGTAACCGAGAGCTACGCCGATGTATTCCGCTTCGGTTAGATAACCAGATAGGGTGTTGCAAACTACGAGTAATACCCACTATGCGCGTGGTAGAACTCTGGTGCGAGGAATCACCGCTAGATCGCACGAGTGTGCTGCTGTCTAAGTCACCGCCTTGCAAAGACACGTTCAACCAGCCAGCTTTCAACCAGGTAACCGTGAGCTACGCCGATGTATTCCGCTTCGGTTAGATAACCAGATAGGGGGTTGCAAACTACGAGTAATACCCACTATGCGCGTGGTAGAACTCTGGTGCGAGGAATCACCGCTAGATCGCACGAGTGTGCTGCTGTCTAAGTCACCGCCTTGCAAAGACACGTTCAACCAGCCAGCTTTCAACCAGGTAACCGAGAGCTACGCCGATGTATCCCGCTTCGGTTAGATAACCAGATAGGGTGTTGCAAACTACGAGTAATACCCACTATGCGCGACGTAGAACTCTGGTGCGAGGAATCACCGCTAGATCGCACGAGTGTGCTGCTGTCTAAGTCACCGCCTTGCAAAGACACGTTCAACCAGCCAGCTTTCAACCAGGTAACCGTGAGCTACGCCGATGTATTCCGCTTCGGTTAGATAACCAGATAGGGGGTTGCAAACTACGAGTAATACCCACACTATGCGCGACGTAGAACTCTGGTGCGAGGAATCACCGCTAGATCGCACGAGTGTGCTGCTGTCTAAGTCACCGCCTTGCAAAGACACGTTCAACCAGCCAGCTTTCAACCAGGTAACCGTGAGCTACGCCGATGTATTCCGCTTCGGTTAGATAACCAGATAGGGGGTTGCAAACTACGAGTAATACCCACTATGCGCGACGTAGAACTCTGGTGCGAGGAATCACCGCTAGATCGCACGAGTGTGCTGCTGTCTAAGTCACCGCCTTGCAAAGACACGTTCAACCAGCCAGCTTTCAACCAGGTAACCGAGAGCTACGCCGATGTATTCCGCTTCGGTTAGATAACCAGATAGGGTGTTGCAAACTACGAGTAATACCCACTATGCGCGACGTAGAACTCTGGTGCGAGGAATCACCGCTAGATCGCACGAGTGTGCTGCTGTCTAAGTCACCGCCTTGCAAAGACACGTTCAACCAGCCAGCTTTCAACCAGGTACCGTGAGCTACGCCGATGTATTCCGCTTCGGTTAAAGATAACCAGATAGGGTGTTGCAAACTACGAGTAATACCCACTATGCGCGTGGTAGAACTCTGGTGCGAGGAATCACCGCTAGATCGCACGAGTGTGCTGCTGTCTAAGTCACCGCCTTGCAAAGACACGTTCAACCAGCCAGCTTTCAACCAGGTAGCCGTGAGCTACGCCGATGTATTCCGCTTCGGTTAGATAACCAGATAGGGGGTTGCAAACTACGAGTAATACCCACTATGCGCGTGGTAGAACTCTGGTGCGAGGAATCACCGCTAGATCGCACGAGTGTGCTGCTGTCTAAGTCACCGCCTTGCAAAGACACGTTCAGCCAAGCCAGCTTTCAACCAGGTAGCCGTGAGCTACGCCGATGTATCCCGCTTCGGTTAGATAACCAGATAGGGGGTTGCAAACTACGAGTAATACCCACACTATGCGCGACGTAGAACTCTGGTGCGAGGAATCACCGCTAGATCGCACGAGTGTGCTGCTGTCTAAGTCACCGCCTTGCAAAGACACGTTCAACCAGCCAGCTTTCAACCAGGTAACCGTGAGCTACGCCGATGTATTCCGCTTCGGTTAGATAACCAGATAGGGGGTTGCAAACTACGAGTAATACCCACTATGCGCGTGGTAGAACTCTGGTGCGAGGAATCACCGCTAGATCGCGCGAGTGTGCTGCTGTCTAAGTCACCGCCTTGCAAAGACACGTTCAACCAGCCAGCTTTCAACCAGGTAACCGTGAGCTACGCCGATGTATTCCGCTTGGGTTAAGAGTAACCAGATAGGGTGTTGCAAACTACGAGTAATACCCACTATGCGCGTGGTAGAACTCTGGTGCGAGGAATCACCGCTAGATCGCACGAGTGTGCTGCTGTCTAAGTCACCGCCTTGCAAAGACACGTTCAACCAGCCAGCTTTCAACCAGGTAGACCGTGAGCTACGCCGATGTATTCCGCTTCGGTTAGATAACCAGATAGGGGTTGCAAACTACGAGTAATACCCACTATGCGCGACGTAGAACTCTGGTGCGAGGAATCACCGCTAGATCGCACGAGTGTGCTGCTGTCTAAGTCACCGCCTTGCAAAGACACGTTCAACCAGCCAGCTTTCAACCAGGTAACCGTGAGCTACGCCGATGTATCCCGCTTCGGTTAGATAACCAGATAGGGTGTTGCAAACTACGAGTAATACCCACACTATGCGCGTGGTAGAACTCTGGTGCGAGGAATCACCGCTAGATCGCACGAGTGTGCTGCTGTCTAAGTCACCGCCTTGCAAAGACACGTTCAACCAGCCAGCTTTCAACCAGGTAACCGTGAGCTACGCCGATGTATTCCGCTTCGGTTAGATAACCAGATAGGGTGTTGCAAACTACGAGTAATACCCACTATGCGCGACGTAGACTCTGGTGCGAGGAATCACCGCTAGATCGCACGAGTGTGCTGCTGTCTAAGTCACCGCCTTGCAAAGACACGTTCAACCAGCCAGCTTTCAACCAGGTAACCGAGAGCTACGCCGATGTATCCCGCTTCGGTTAAAGATAACCAGATAGGGGGTTGCAAACTACGAGTAATAGCCACTATGCGCGACGTAGAGTTCTGGTGCGAGGAACACACGCTAGATCGCACGAGGTGCTGCTGTCTAAGTCGCCGCCTTGCAAAGACACGTTCAACCAGCCAGCTTTCAACCAGGTAACCGTGAGCTACGCCGATGTATTCCGCTTCGGTTAGATAACCAGATAGGGTGTGTTGCAAACTACGAGTAATACCCACACTATGCGCGAACTAGAGCTCTGGTGCGAGGAATCACCGCTAGATCGCACGAGTGTGCTGCTGTCTAAGTCACCGCCTTGCAAAGACACGTTCAACCAGCCAGCTTTCAACCAGGTAACCGTGAGCTACGCCGATGTATCCCGCTTCGGTTAGATAACCAGATAGGGTGTTGCAAACTACGAGTAATACCAGAGTCGATAAAGAAGTTTCCCCGTTGGGGAGGTCCTCCAACTCCCTATACCGCCCTGGGTTAAATAAAAAGTCGGTTTTTGGCGTTGGGAATCTAACGTTCCGCGCGACTCTGTGTGAAGATTGATGGAACTACTTCAATAAAAGTACGTCACTTTTCTACTAGTAGTTAACAGTCGATGACGACAAATGGCGGAAACGTCAAAATATTAAATACGATCGAATGTTGGCGAATGTTTTGGCATAAAGCAAACTCTCTTTATTGATGAGGATATTTCTGATGGAGTAGACCTTAGCTTAGGAGCTAGGTCGACAATATGTATTGTTCAAGATTTCGATTTGAGTGCCTTAGGCGTACTTACATCTGAAAATTGTATTGTGGCCTAGGGCCTAGGCTACACTTACGTCCGTTAGGCTCAAACAAGGCATATCTCGATTAATTTCGCACGAAAATGTCAGTGACGCCTGCGCAACACTTTATAGTACAGTAATAAATCAAAAGTAAATCGTTTTAAAAGGCTAGGGCCATGGGCTAATATAATTGAAATAAAATTCACGTTTGACGTTTCGTCTGTTGTTTTGTTTATTGCATTGTCACTGCATATCGATAATCTACTGACCGTATTTAGCGTGCAGTGATTTTATTAGTTTCACATTTGAGCCGCCCTCAGAGCGCAGAGCGTTAGATTCCGTTTTGACTTGGGAGTAAGGGGACCTCCCCAATGGGGAAACTTCTTTATCGACTCTGGTAATACCCACTATGCGCGTGGTAGAACTCTGGTGCGAGGAATCACCGCTAGATCGCACGAGTGTGCTGCTGTCTAGGTCACCGCCTTGCAAAGACACGTTCAACCAGCCAGCTTTCAACCAGGTAACCGAGAGCTACGCCGATGTATTCCGCTTCGGTTAGATAACCAGATAGGGGGTTGCAAACTACGAGTCACTGCCTCCTAGATGTTCGTCGTGGCTCCTCGTTACCTGCCTGTCCACGCGCACAGTGTTAATTGTTGTCCAAAGCGCTAGTTACCGTCCCCAAGAGCTTTCTTTTGTTTTTGATGTTGTTGTCACATTAAATGTCATCTCTCATGTATTTTACTGTTGAATCCAACTAAATTGAATGTTTTAGATTGTATTTTGTATACGTACATCACTTATCATGGTTTGCAGAATAGTAATATACAAATTTGTCTAGTTTTATTATGCTGGTAATTAAACAAAAAGTAGATATTGTAAACTTTGTTGTTTGATAATATACCTCATATGAGGCAAGGGCTAATAGGCATGTTATTTTTATCTATAAGGCCTATGCCTCCTATTCCTAATCATATTAAAAATCAATAGGCTTAGGTAGCCTACTTGGGCCCTAGTCTTGACTAGGCCACGAGCTAAACATTACTTTCCATCAAGCAGAGGCGCGTGATAAATGGGAGTCTGGGGGGGGGGGCCTGGGTGGCACAATTTCCTTATTTCCCTGTAGTTTATGCAAAGAAAGACCTACTTGTTTTAGTTAGATAATGGCATCCGGTATCTTACAACTTCTTGCACGCACCATTGCCTATTAGGAAGAAAAATACAGCTGTTGCATGATGACATTTTAATCGTATGCAGATCGTATGTAAACAACGAAAACAAAAGAAAGCTCTTGGGGACGGTAACTAGCGCTGTGGGGAAAAAGTGCGAATTGTCTTCAACAATCAAAACCTGTCGCGTGAACAGGCAGGGAACGAGGAGCCACGACGAACATCTAGGAGGCAGTGCTACGAGTAATACCCACTATGCGCGAACTAGAACTCTGGTGCGAGGAATCACCGCTAGATCGCACGAGTGTGCTGCTGTCTAAGTCACCGCCTTGCAAAGACACGTTCAACCAGCCAGCTTTCAACCAGGTAGCCGTGAGCTACGCCGATGTATTCCGCTTCGGTTAGATAACCAGATAGGGGTTGCAAACTACGAGTAATACCCACTATGCGCGTGGTAGAGCTCTGGTGCGAGGAATCACCGCTAGATCGCACGAGTGTGCTGCTGTCTCAGTCACCGCCTTGCAAAGACACGTTCAACCAGCCAGCTTTCAACCAGGTAACCGTGAGCTACGCCGATGTATCCCGCTTCGGTTAGATAAGCAGATGGGGGGTTGCAAGCTCCGAGTAATACCCACTATGCGCGTGGTAGAACTCTGGTGCGAGGAATCACCGCTAGATCGCACGAGTGTGCTGCTGTCTAAGTCACCGCCTTGCAAAGACACGTTCAACCAGCCAGCTTTCAACCAGGTAACCGTGAGCTACGCCGATGTATCCCGCTTCGGTTAGATAACCAGATAGGGTGTTGCAAAATTTACGAGTAATACCAGAGTCGATAAAGAAGTTTCCCCGTTGGGGAGGTCCTCCAACTCCCTATACCGCCCTGGGTTAAATAAAAAGTCGGTTTTTGGCGTTGGGAATCTAACGTTCCGCGCGACTCTGTGTGAAGATTGATGGAACTACTTCAATAAAAGTACGTCACTTTTCTACTAGTAGTTAACAGTCGATGACGACAAATGGCGGAAACGTCAAAATATTAAATACGATCGAATGTTGGCGAATGTTTTGGCATAAAGCAAACTCTTTTTATTGATGAGGATATTTCTGATGGAGTAGACCTAAGCTTAGGACCTAGGCCGACAATATGTATTGTTAAAGATTTCGATTTGAGTACCTTAGGCGTACTTACATCTGAAAACTGTATTGTGGCCTTGGGCCTAGGCTACACTTACGTCCGTTTAGGCTCAAACAAGGCATATCTCGATTAATTTCGCACGAAAATGTCAGTGACGCCTGCGCAACACTTATAGTACAGTAATAAATCAAAAGTAAATCGTTTTAAAAGGCTAGGGCATGGGCTAATATAATTGAAATAAAATTCAAGTTTGACGTTTCGTCTGTTGTTTTGTTTATTGCATTGTCACTGCACATCGATAATCTACTGACCGTATTTAGCGTGCAGTGATTTTATTAGTTTCACATTTGAGCCGCCCTCAGCGCGCAGAGCGTTAGATTCCGTTTTGACTTGGGAGTAAGGGGACCTCCCCAATGGGGAAACTTCTTTATCGACTCTGGTAATACCCACTATGCGCGTGGTAGAACTCTGGTGCGAGGAATCACCGCTAGATCGCACGAGTGTGCTGCTGTCTAGGTCACCGCCTTGCAAAGACACGTTCAACCAGCCAGCTTTCAACCAGGTAACCGAGAGCTACGCCGATGTATTCCGCTTCGGTTAGATAACCAGATAGGGGGTTGCAAACTACGAGTCACTGCCTCCTAGATGTTCGTCGTGGCTCCTCGTTACCTGCCTGTCCACGCGCACAGTGTTAATTGTTGTCCAAAGCGCTAGTTACCGTCCCCAAGAGCTTTCTTTTGTTTTTGATGTTGTTGTCACATTAAATGTCATCTCTCATGTATTTTACTGTTGAATCCAACTAAATTGAATGTTTTTAGATTGTATTTTGTATACGTACATCACTTATCATGGTTTGCAGAATAGTAATATACAAATTTGTCTAGTTTTATTATGCTGGTAATTAAACAAAAAGTAGATATTGTAAACTTTGTTGTTTGATAATATACCTCATATGAGGCAAGGGCTAATAGGCATGTTATTTTTATCTATAAGGCCTATGCCTCCTATTCCTAATCATATTAAAAATCAATAGGCTTAGGTAGCCTACTTGGGCCCTAGTCTTGACTAGGCCACGAGCTAAACATTACTTTCCATCAAGCAGAGGCGCGTGATAAATGGGAGTCTGGGGGGGGGGGGCCTGGGTGGCACAATTTCCTTATTTCCCTGTAGTTTATGCAAAGAAAGACCTACTTGTTTTAGTTAGATAATGGCATCCCGGTATCTTACAACTTCTTGCACGCACCATTGCCTATTAGGAAGAAAAATACAGCTGGCATGATGACATTTTAATCTATGCAGATCGTATGTAAACAACGAAAACAAAAGAAAGCTCTTGGGGACGGTAACTAGCGCTGTGGGGAAAAAGTGCGAATTGTCTTCAACAATCAAAACCTGTCGCGTGAACAGGCAGGGAACGAGGAGCCACGACGAACATCTAGGAGGCAGTGCTACGAGTAATACCCACTATGCGCGAACTAGAACTCTGGTGCGAGGAATCACCGCTAGATCGCACGAGTGTGCTGCTGTCTAAGTCACCGCCTTGCAAAGACACGTTCAACCAGCCAGCTTTCAACCAGGTAGCCGTGAGCTACGCCGATGTATTCCGCTTCGGTTAGATAACCAGATAGGGGGTTGCAAACTACGAGTAATACCCACTATGCGCGTGGTAGAGCTCTGGTGCGAGGAATCACCGCTAGATCGCACGAGTGTGCTGCTGTCTAGTCACCGCCTTGCAAAGACACGTTCAACCAGCCAGCTTTCAACCAGGTAACCGTGAGCTACGCCGATGTATTCCGCTTCGGTTAGATAACCAGATAGGGGGTTGCAAACTACGAGTAATACCCACTATGCGCGTGGTAGAACTCTGGTGCGAGGAATCACCGCTAGATCGCACGAGTGTGCTGCTGTCTAAGTCACCGCCTTGCAAAGACACGTTCAACCAGCTAGCTTTCAACCAGGTAACCGAGAGCTACGCCGATGTATTCCGCTTCGGTTAGATAACCAGATAGGGTGTTGCAAACTACGAGTAATACCCACACTATGCGCGTGGTAGAACTCTGGTGCGAGGAATCACCGCTAGATCGCACGAGTGTGCTGCTGTCTAAGTCACCGCCTTGCAAAGACACGTTCAACCGACAGCAAGGTCCTTGGGTAGCGGAGTTTCGCTGAACTACATCATAGCAGAGTTAAGGTCGTTAGGAATCGATCTAAATTGGCATCAATTAATCTGGAGCTAGATTTGATTTATCCACCACAATTTAAAATATTTATTGGGGGTCAACGATAAAACGGACCATATACCTTTTTATTCACTATTCAGAACCAGTGTTAGTGCATATTGATGCGTTTGTTTTGAGCGTTTATTCGTCCAGTAAAATAGACAACATTGTTAAAACTGTGGAAATTGAAGCGATATCATTATTTGTGGGGTGGCGACATTTAGAGGACTTGCAAAAGGGTCCTGTGCTGGTTTAAGAAACAAGTCATTACTTTACTAAATAAATATCCGAGAGGGAGAAATTACGCTAGTATACTACATAGGCCGCGAGGTTCATTATGGCTGCCCAAGGAAAGTGGAAAGTATTTATCGAGCCATTTTAGCGTCAGATTATGCTTTAAAAATCTTAATCCGAATACCGAAAAGATCATTTCATTTGTAATTTGCAATTCTATTTCCAGATAGGCTTCATTCTTCGATGTATTAACGTGAAACTATCCACCAAGTCATCTCTCATAATAAGCGTCTAAAGAATGATTTCGCACCCTTGGAACGTCCGGCCAGTTCTTACCCTGCATCCAGGCTGGATGTCATAACTGTAATGATGGCACTGTGCGAACCACATCCACGTATAGCGTTCTCCCTCCCGCAATCAAATTAAGTACAACCGCGGGACAGACACACAGCCTTTGATTTTATGTCATTGCTTTTATGAATTTAATTAATTAGCAGAATACACGTACGTTCTATTTCTGCACTAGACTTTGTCGCTGTCCCCAGGTAGCCACGCCTACTGTGTGACAGCAGGTGACTCTCACTAGGCTGGGGCGAAGGGGGCGAGAGCCTCACATCGTCGTCTTCCACCTTCACAATACTTACTTATGTTTTCGTATTTTATTTCCTTACTTCTTAAATTGCATTTTCGTATTTGCTTTTTTCCCGCGCTACATGTCAATACTCAACACAACAATAATTGACGACTTGAATTGTACCCGCCTCCTGACGTCACGAGGCAACATGGCGGAATTAGTTGGTATAAATCCTCATTTCGCAAGTTGACGCCTGCTTCACGGCGCAACACTTATCACGCTCTAACTTTTATTCTGTTCATTATTTGGACAATAGTTAAATGAATAATATTTAGCAAATATATCATTCTTTGTAATAGCGATTATTTCGATTTTTTTGACACAGTCGTTAGCTTGTTATAACAATGTACGCATCATACATGTGAAAATTATCAATGACTAAAGTTTTCTCAATAATTATTTGAAACTTAAATTACTGATCGGATTTTGACAAGACCTCTTTAAAAATTTGCATCAGACTGTTTAGACAAGAAATAAACTAACTTTCTAGATAGAAAGTGCACTGAACGAAACTTTGCAGCATAGAGTAATATGCAGGGTATGTGTTTTTATCTAAAATACGCACTCTTGACGTGCGGATGAGCCGTGAAAAAGTGCACGCTGCATATTACTCTATGCTGTAAATTTTCGTTCAGTGCACTTTCTATCTAGAAAGTTAGTATATTTCTTGTCTAAACAGTCTGATGCATTCTTACAAAGAATCCTTGTCGAAATCCGATCAGTAGTTTTTTGTCAAATTAATTAATGAGAAAACTTAAGTCATTGATGATTTTCACTTGTGTGATGCGTACATTGTTATAACAAGCTAACGACTTTGTCAAAACAATCGGAATAATCGCTATTACAAGGAATGATATGTTTGCTAAATATTATTCATTTAAGTGTTGTCCAAATAATGAATAGAATAAAAGTTAGAGCGTGATAAGTGATGCGCCGTTCAGCAGGCGCCAGCTTGCGAAATGAGGATTTATACCCAATACTAGTCACGTGACCTATCGATCTTTTTTAAGCTCCGCCCATTTCGAGTCGTCAATTGAGGTTTTTTTATGTATTGATATACTACTAGGCCTACATACACTTCCTCGATATTTGGTACCTTAAAACATAATAGGTTATAAACATACTACTTATCCATGGGAGATTTAGGCAATATTATTAATTTACGCTCAATAACTTTTCTTAGATTTACAATGTATAATTGTTCGTTTAATGGAAAGCTAAATGGCAGCTTTGCATCGTTTTTCCATGTCAGCCAAAAATGAAATGACTATACATATCTTTGCATATATGAAGAAATGCTCATTAAATAAGACTAAATTTTAGTGTTTTATACATAGTGGGCCGGATAACGTGATTTGCAAAATTAGCGGTAAGTAAAGCTGGAGGTTCTGGGTTCGTTCCACATTTGAGGTAAACTGGTATGTCAATTGCAGTGACATTTTTTTAGCCCAGGGTAAATTTTAACGACAATAATTGCAGCTATCAATAACGCAAATAATATTGCTAGATATTAATAACATGAGAAACATCTATTTGGTGCTATCCCGCGTCCGAGCCTCGTGCACTGTACGCGGGCGGCTAGGCCTGAAAACTGAGCCATGTAATGGCGCTGGGGATCCCCTGGCACTTTGCCTCCCAGGGTTTTGGCAGGGTGCGGCCGTTAGCGTAAGAATCGTCTTAACGTCCCTAAAACTTGTCAATTTACTTTCTTTTTTCCAAATTTATCGTAACTCATTAAGAGTGTTGACTTTTGCACAAGAGCCGTTGAGAAGCTCTCAAGAAATCTTTCATAATTTGCAGGGGAAAAAATTCAACGATCTCCAATTCTGAGCAAAGAAAAACTCAAGTTGAGAGGGCTCTTTTCTGCCGGACTGAAATAGCAAGGGAAGAAGATAATGCAGACACCAGTTAAACTTAACTAGCAATTAAAATCAGTTTTGAAGTTCGTTGGTGGGTTGCGAAGGAGGTGTGTTTTTGCTGCAGCCGAGTCTGCTGCATGTAGGTTGCCGGGCCGGGGTGTACCGCAGAGAGGTAAAAACCAGGAGGCGAAGTAACTGTCACGCCGCATGCAAACTACGGGGATTTATCTCCACCGCCACAAGAAGTCGACAACACTTTGTGCTCCTGCAGCTCTTGTCACGTCTGCTGCGCTGTTTGCAGAGAGGGGCTGTTACTTATGCGTACACGGGTAGGTCACACGCGTAGGTCACATGCGTACACGCGTAGGTCACACGCGAGGTCACGCGTAGGTCACACGCGTACACGGGTAGGTCACCCGCGTAGGTCACACGTGTACACGGGTAGGTCACCCGCGTAGGTCACACGCGTAGGTCATATGCGAAGAGAACATGCGCACACACTTCAAGACGCATTTCCGTCTGAAAATACTCATCATTTTTTTAATTTTTTTAAATTTCAAGCTGTAATTTTAAACGTTTAAACAAGTTTGCAAATCTACGTCAGTACGGGAACAAAAGGTCAATCAGGTATAAAAAACACTTTGCAGGCAGCACACGGAGTGCAATCTCCGGCATAGGGGTTGGATTGAGTAATGTCAGGTTTTCATACCAGACATATATGCACTCCCCCGTATAGGGGTTGGATTGTATAATTTCCGATTTTCTATCCAGACATATAATCATTTTCAACAATAAGAAATTGTCTTGATTATTAATATTTAACAATTTTCACACAAAACATCCAGATCTTTGTCACAAAACACTCTTCATTCGTGGTGCATCAATCACACGGAGGAAGTTCCACTCTATTATTAGCTTTATAGTAAGCATGGATTTCACTATATGGGTGTGCGCAACCGTACTTACATTCTATTGTTGTGTAGACGGTAGACCATGGGTCTCCTAGCATGTTGGAAGTATTGCCTTATCGTCAGACACGAATTAATCAACATCACAAAAACTGCCTACACGATGGTGTGGTTTCAAAGTTACGTGTCCGAAGCCAAAGAGTCACGTGACCACCCGTGCACAGACTGGGTAATGGTCTTTGTGCGTTTTAGAGGGAAATGCACTAGACGAGTCTCAAAGCCGCCCCCTACACCATTTCAACCTTTCGTAGTTTCATAAACAGAATGGACTGTTAAAATCAGTAGACTGTGAAATAAGACAATAGAAAATGCAGCTTTTGAAGCAGAAGTTTTGATGAGAACATTACAATGTAATATATGGTCAACTACTCATAAAAGGAACCAACATTCGCGCCATATTAAGGTCTGAATTATTATTGTGCTTCTGGGAGCATACCAATGGATCGAATTCCTAACATACATTTGCTATTCATATCATGCGGCCCAAGGTACAAGAGTTGCAAGTGTATGCATTAATAAACTCCTTCAAATGAATTCTTTAGTAAAAGCGCTTGGCGATTTGCAAGCTCATCACATATTAATATTAAAGTGGTAGTTTCACAAACTGAACGACATTTTTGCAATCTCCACCACAGTGTGCACTTCTTTTTTGCTCTCCACCACGCCGTGCCGTGCTATTGCGCTCTCCACCACGCCGTACCGTGCTATTGCGCTCTCCACCAACCGTGCCGTGCTATTGCGCTATCCACTACGCCGTGCTATTGAGCTCTCCACCAGCCGTGCCTTGCTATTGCGGCCTCCAACATACGACGAAGCGCCGCGCCGGCTGCCACGTAGAAATTCTTTCCCACGCCGACGCTCGCGAGAAGATAACCTCGCATCGTTGTTTTAATGGATGTTCCGGCGTTGTTTAAAGCTGTGCCAGCACGCCCCAAGGTTCCGAATGTTCGATATATGTAAAACCGAGCTGAAATGTCTACGAAGAAGAGCAGACACTAATTTCAAACCGGAGGTCTTGTCGGCCTTGTGTTGGAGAGCAGGCGAGGAGATGCACATGCAAATTCAGAGAAAAACTTCGTGACAGATTGGGGCTGCAGACTTCATAAGCATTTGACACACTGCTTAATGATCACTGTGTATACCAAGGATAACATAATACTCTTCGTTCGGTGTACATATTACTGTTGTTATTCTGTATCATTCTATTCGGTGGCTTTGGGCTAATAATACATTTTAACTTGACATAACTTTTTGCGACGCTATGATATATAGTGGCTAAATTTTCGACAAATTTATAAAAATTATAGAATGAAATATTATGTCTCATTGTCTAGATTGATTCCATAAAAAAGTCTACTTGCCTGCGATTTGCGACAGAAGACAGCGAATATTTTTTTTTTTTTTTTTTTAACAAAGCCAAATGACACTACACTACAGAGAATACAAATTATATATGACAAACAAAAATAATTTACAGTGTAATAATAACAATGATAGAAACGATTATGTTTTATTTTATTTTGATTAAGGACGCGTCAACCGTTAGGTCATAATGCATCACTCTTGCCTAGGTGATATGGGGAAGAAGCTGACCCATGCTGGTCAGAAACAGTCACGGGAAAGGGGGGAAGGGCGGTTTCTCACGTCGCGGTCGTCCTTGTTTTTGTCATCGTTCGTTGTGTCATTGTCGTCATCGTCGTCGAGGGGTCGTCAAGAAAAAGGGGCAAGGTCCCCGACGACGATTGTCAGAGGAGCTCACCTCTAGATTCGGGGAGTAATATGCTACCCTTCTTTCTATAGCTGATGTTTGCGACGTGGACTTTTTCTCTTGAATAGCCTTATACGATTAGCAGAGCCATGCTCTGGTCCAATTCTACCCTGGGCCCAGACGGGATTATGTACAAGTAAGGTAGTTCTCCAATATAACAATATGTACAAATTAGCACCATTCTGATGAAAATGAAGGGAAAAAAGAGAAAAATTGAAAGAAGTATGACACTGCTTGATTTCCACTGATAAACATCAGCGGCGGATGGGAAAATATCTTAATAGTTTTATTTTGTTTAACTATCTAGTTGTTGTTTCATTCATCCACGACGCGACTGTACTTCGTTTACCTCCAACCAACTACTAGAATTGAACCCATCTTATTTGTCTAAAACGTTGTGAGTAAATACTGCACGGTAAACATTGTGCTACACTCGAATGTTGGTTCTACGTAATGAAGCTCCGATGGATGACACGTGCGCCCCCCCCCCCCCCCCCCCCCCGACGAATAACAAAACTTCGTTCAACTTTGCATCCATTGTAATTGGAATGGATCCGGGCATTCTACTTTCCATCCAATAACATGCTGGCGTTGAAACGGCAAGACGATTTCAATCAACTTTCAAACAGGCAAGAGATCAAAGCGCGCTGTTGTTTTTTTGTTGATAAACCTTTACGTGTATCAAACAAAAACATATTTACATAACGATTAAACTGTATTGATGGTTGGTGAGAGTTATTGAGCATTCCATTTAAAAAAATATGTCGTCACTCAATATCCCTATGAAGTAAACAAAAAATATTGTTTATAGACAAACACACTCTGGTATCCAACAAACAACTGTCGTACGAAAACAGAATTATATTGGATTTGAAGTATTTACAGTAATTCAGCAAGGTGGACATCTATACCAAATGTTTTTATGCCTGTTGGATGAGCTTAGACAAACCAGGTTTTGGTGCAGAATGCATGGGTTTATTCTGGAAAGCTATGAAGCTCTATTGGTTGTCACCAAAAGGGGTTTGAATCAGTTTGCCAAGTAAGAATGTGTACACATGTCTCTATTAGAACACATTTTCAAAATCAAGCTTAGTTTTCTTAATGGCTGACTGTAAATTAGCAATCAATGATATTCTTTTTAATATTTATTTGATTTCCAAAGCTTGCTTTTTAATATCTTGACACAATTATTTTGAATGATGGAATGTTCTCTGATGCACATATCCTTTGCAAATAACCTCCTAAAATAATTTGAGTGAAAATTTAAGGTCGAAAAATGGACCAAAATGAATGTGAAATTTCCTGGAATGGCGACCAATCACTTTTCAAAATCCAACCAAAAATTGACCCTATAGCTCATTTAATCGTCTTAATAATTAATTTGTTGGTGGCTTAAAATATGCCTACTTTTCTACGTGACAATGACAATTATTATCTGGTCAGCGAGATGCATACTCCAAATCCTGAATTTGGATCACAATACATCAATACTTTTCACGCCACTTTCTTCAGCCAATCCCTCATTCCAACCTCTCATCGTCTATAAATCCAATCCAACACACATATTTTTGTAAGGCTCTATTCGGACAATCAGTCATGTGTCAAAACCATCTTCGTAACCATTTCATATTTATCAATCAGACTATTTTCACACGACGTCGTACTTCTTATAAAAACATCGTTAGCCAGCAGCTGTGACTACAAGGCCGCTAAGTACGCAAACATTTCAAACATTCACTAAGTACACGACATGTATCTTGTTTATTTAAAGTTTATCTGCATTTAATGCACATACGATGGTATACCGGACACAAAACCCGCCACGCTACAGGAGACTTCGAATATACAACCTAGACGGCAAACTTTTCAGTGTCTGAAGTTTTTAAAGATTTAAACATGAATATGTTCAACTGCTAAGACCATTAGGCTACGTGCTTCATGCTGGGATTGCGTTCACAAGAACTTGGGAGCAACGAGTTTTTAGCTCTAAACCCGAACGGTTTATCATTTTTGGACAAATTTAATTGTGCCTAAAACGTACTTTAAGTGTTGGATAGGCCTATATTATTTTGATTTTATTTCATATATTTTGTGTAAAATTTCAAATTCTTAGAGAGCTGTCGCAAATTGAGAGCCATGAATGTCAACACCATTGAAGATGCTCTATTGCCACGGCAACTACCAAGTTCATACTGTACAATACGCTTCCCACACACACGACACGCGAGGGGAATGCGTTGCGGGCTGCCTGCGTGCTAGGCGCCACGCGGAGCCCGTTCAAAGGCTTCGTTACGGGAACAACGTAGTTGGGCTATATTGTATATTAACTTCCGTTGGAACCATCACAGCCAGAGTATGTCATTCGAGATGCTATATGACAAATGTTGGTACTTTATAAGAGGCGTGGATCGAAGGCCCATTCCTGACACCAACCATCCTTTTTGAACGGCTTTCCTCTAAATTTCCTCTAAATGAGAAATTTGAATACTTTCTAATTAGGGAGCGAAGGAATCACTTTTCCGTCCGTCCGTGCGTGTGTCACTTCTCACGATAAAAATAGAACATGACGTACTAGCATTGTACTTCAACAAAACATAACGTTTTTGGTGACCCTTATTGTTTCAAGGGGGGAGTGCCTAGCTCCCCCCCAGAAAGTTTGTAATGTATGACCCGGCACCTCCACCAAACAATCAAAACCGTGATATTTTTTTATATATTTTCAAGTATATACTTTTGGCGGGAATTCCACACTTTGGAACCGGCTCCACCGTTCCACGTCCCATGTCAACCCAGCTCCGACACCGCAAAGTCCTTCGACATCGTCGCGAAACGTGATCGATAATTCGCCAGCCATCAGGCCAGGATTTACACCATCCTCTCTGCATCATAATTGAACCGCGTTGCTATTGTTTAATAGGTCGTAAATTAATTTTAAAGCTATGAGAGAGATTTCATCTCATCCACATGAAGTCACGTTAATGTGGCTTGTAGACCAGTGGGGCAGAAGCAGTTTAGGAATAGCAATATCAGATGTGCAACACAATAATAATAATAATAATAATAATAACAGGGTAACACTTATATCAACACTGTAAACACATGGAACTTGTTGCACACCATTATAAAATAAAGCAACAACAATAGTGTTTACTAAACGTTTTTGTAGGAATGCCTTCTGTAAGGGTACCAGCAAAGTGGTCTCCTATCCTTTCCGAGTGAAAAACAAAATAGAGTATTTGGCTATTATAAAATGAAGGTGCAATGGTTTTTCGCATCATGGCTGAGGAAAATCTAAAAAAAAAAACTCTCAGTCGGGATTGCCGATGGCAGGTATTGATCCAACGATATCCCGATTAAAACTCCCGCGTTAAAGCAACGTGTGACCTTTGGCTGTGAAACTGTTAAACAATGGAAACCACAGATTGCAGTGTTATATAATTATTATCTATGCTAGAACTATTGTAACAGTAGGTGCAGTGGCGTACGCAGGTACATATATATTTTTTTTTGGGGGGGAGGGGGCTAAGACAAAAGACTCAATAGCGCAACAGGCAATGAAAAAAATACAAAATTATTATAAAGTGGTTTTCATGTGTAATAGGAGGAGTTAAGGAGCTTTGCTGAACGAAAAAAGATAAATTAATAGACGAATATTATTTTTTGCGTTAACCAACAAGATTTGCAGAATATAATATTAAAGCTGGGATTTCAAGGGGGGGGAAACCCCGCGACCCCCTAGAAACGCCACTGAGTAGGTGCATAATAATATGTTGAGTGACATATAGAAACAGTGCAGTATAACCACGTAATACTTGCGTGCTACAATTAATTATCTGTGGTGCGACAGTTGATGCAATACAGCAATAACAATAGCGTTTAACTAGATCGAGAATAATATAGTACGATCAGTCTACCACTATTCATAACAATTGCACAGTGATACCAGCGTAACGCGAGACGCGGTAAACACGGGCTACGTTGATTGGAGGGATGCTTCTGTATTCCGGCTGCTGTTTACTCTGCCTGTGAGTGAATTATTTGTTTTCATCCACACACCAAGGTAAATACGCGCGTTCCGGGAATATTGTTTTCTGCGTTCCACGCTGACAAACCCATCGCGTAAACTTAATTTAACTAACTTTAAACATGGAATTGCATATAAATGAATTATGACACTATCGTAGAAGAAAGTTGTGAAGATTTTAACTTTTAAGTAATAAATATTAACGAGTTTATGGTATAATTCATGGTCCCGTTTATGGCATCCCATCTTTGCGTCCAAGGGAAGAACGATGAGGCCATGAACAGTACAATAGCGATTCCTGTACCCCAACCGTTGGTCATTTACTGATTCATCAGCCTACGACTGGCGTAAGGTGAAGCTATCAGTCTAAGTTTCTATAAGTTAAAAATTAAACATAGATACGGATATAGTACGAAATTTATGTTCATGTGAGATAATCATTTTTGTTTTATAGTTTTGGTTAATAATACGCCCATTATACACGTGGAATAGATAATTGATTGCATTTTTAATTTCTAACGCATACTCTTCTCTAAATACTAATATGGTATTTAAGAGTTTTCAGACAAGAGTATGTGTTACTAATAGTCTAAAATCATCCATCCAACCCTTACATTGTCAGTGATATGTGTTACAAATATTCATCACTGTATTTATAAGAAATACACGACAAAAAAGTTGCGTCAGACAATCATAATTTATAGTCCATACTTTTGTTAAATTCGTGTAAAAGAAAACTAAGATTAGGCCAAAAAACTTCATCAAACGAACAGTGATTACCTGGCAAAGAAAGCCGAGCGGCCATCTTGAGCCTCAGTCGGTTGAGCTACCGACACGGCAAGAACACTTGGTGCGAGTGTTCGCTACTAGATCGCGCTGCGGACGCCAAGGGGAGCGGCGCTTCCCACAACCCTCGCCGCGATATATTTTCTTTTCGGCAGGCTTGTTGTTCCAACACAAAAGCTGGCACCAACAGCGCACAGAAATAAGATTTAATTAAAGGCAACGCTTGTTTGTACAACTTTGTAACAATGTAATTTTTCACCCTCGTACTACAGCAGAAAAACAATGGGTTGTGTCTCTTGTTGAAATGAAACCAAACAAGTTCGAATAGGACAATAATACCCCGGACTTGCCGACAACGACACCATAGCTTATTAATGACACAAAAAAGCTATTGCAGTACCAACATAACCATTACAAAGGAATGTATATTGACCAACCTTCACACACAGTATACTCAAGGTGAGTTATGTTATTTATAGCAATCATGTGTTGGTTAGAAATACATCTATGATAGTTCACGACACGGAAGAGTTATACATTAAACAAATATTAAACTAGTTATTTATTTATTTATTTATTTTAAAAGAACAATATTTCCAGTGATCAGTTTTTAAAACTGAATAGGAAGACTTTTTATGAATAAATAAACGAATAAGAAAGCAAAGCTGGAATAGCAAAGAAATATATACTTTTTAAATAAATAAATAAATAAATAAATAAATAAATAAATAAATAAATAAATAAACAAATAAATAAATAAATAAATAACCTTGGTTAAAGTTTATTAAAAAAACATGTCATCTAAATCCAGTATAATAAGAACTGCACTAAACCAACTATATCACTTTAAACACAATAGAGAGTTGTATGAAACTCTTTGAGTGGCGAGAAAAATACATTAACATAAATAAATAAATAAATAAATAAATAAATAAATAAATAAATAAATAAATAAATAAATAAATAAATAAATAAATAAATAAATAAATAAATAAACATGATATTCGGAGACATTTCACATTCCAGGTATTTTGCCATTATTAAAGAACGACATGAAATATATTTTTGTAAATGAATTTTGAAGTCGCTCCTCGCAAATAAAACACTTGTTTGTTGTTTGAAGTAAAAATAATATTATTAAATCCGTGATTGAGTATACATGTGTATATTTATGTTGAGCACCTGGTATAGTACTTGTTTCGAACGCCCACACCGCACGCATATTTACACGGTCATGACAGTTACGCAATAAAACACGCACGTACAGTGGTAATAATGATAACAATCGTGTCGTGCAAAATCAGCATTTTCATTAGGTATCCACCCCCTCGTCCGATAACAAACAGAAATATTGGCGATTAAGTTCCAATTATTCGTGGATTGCATATAGTACGCTGATCCATCACCATTACGTCCGCTTCGTTCAGATATTAATGAGGTACATGTGTAGATTGGTTGATAACCTTATTCACACGCGCACTCACGTTCCCCCTCCACCGCTGGCTTGATGGTGAAGCCCGAAGTGAAAGCCCATTGCCATGTTAATTCAATACGGTAATACGTAACCGCTTGCTAAGCAATACAATAACCAGGCCGACCATAGGAAGCAATGCGATTATAAGTGAGGGAGGGGTACTATGAACAAGGTAGAATCGATCGTGTGTATAGTGAGTTTTCGAAACACTTCTTTACAACACAACAATACCCCATGTCCTTCAATGCACCAAACAATAATCAACGTTCCTTCACAATACCGAGTCTATTTATTAATCACATAAATTATCGACGAAACCAGGCTAAAACCTAGGGAAATACAACCATTTGCTATGTATTTTTTTTTTAAATCAGCGGCTATGACCCGCACTAGCTGCCCTCCCCCCAGACCCCCATATTGTACCAGGATATACATACTTTACCAAAAAACAATTGTTTCATGGGCAATGTTCGCTCCCCAAACAAACAAGGGCTTTAGTGCGCCACTTTTCGTGAACGATTTCATCTGCGTCTGTAGTGCCCGTGAGTGCGTGTGAGCGTGAGTGTGTGTGTGCAAGTGTGTGCGTGTGTGTGCGTATCTCCTACGCACGGATAACCACACAAGTTTAGCCACTAAGTCGTGTGTCTACCCAAGAGATGGATGGTATAGGACCAACACACACACTGAACCCCGACCACAAGAAAGTTTCTGAGCCTTGGCTTACGTCGATTTAGTTGCGAGAGATGGTAAGAATAGCTCCACTAAAACTAGAGCTCTGAGATTAGGGTCGTTTCACACACCATTGACTACACCTATCAAGTCGCCTCAAAAGGAACTTAGACCACTCAAAACAATATTATGTGTACACACATCTATGCCTGGAATTATAAGATTTAAAAAAAAAATGGCAAAATTATTGTAAGATTTTGACAACCCTAATTTCACACATCCACTAAGTTCCAGGTTAAATTTGATATCTGCTTTATATACTACAGTTTTATACAGGAAAATGTTAATAAAAAAACCGATAACAAAACGGATAGCTCACGAGTTTCAAGCAAAACTGTTATTTACGATGTCAGAACTTAGTAAAGTATAAGAGATACCAGCCACTGTAAATTCCGCCTGGTTTTTACCAATGTTTCCTTACTCTAATAAATAGTCCGTCTGCTATGGTACATCATGTGGATCAATTGTGCATTTTGGTATAAATACGACAATTTATATGTGAGTGTACAAGTCCAGGGTCATATATATCAGAGGTCTGAAAGATCCACTCTTCCCGTATCTCGTGTCAACCTTGCGTTCATTATTTATATCGCCCTGTGACTGCATAATGACTGTAAATAAGAATGGTACCAAAATTCAAAGGAAATTCCTCTATTCACCGAAACTAATTAAGCTTAGAAAACTATAATATGGAACTAAAGAGGCATTAACAATACCTTGGCATTGGCATGCAATTAGACTGTCCTAGTCTCTTAATTTGCCTGAGATTAATGAATTAAAAATTCTATCATGGCTGTCAATTATTTGCAACAACCATAATTCATATCTCTTGTTTGATAAAATTTATTTACTTGACTGCCTTCACGATATTGACTATTTTGTTGACCAAGAGTCTTCAAAACTCAAATAATATTAAAACATCAAATAGTAAAGGAATTTCATCGATCGAAATGCAGTTTCCAGTACGATATATAATATGCACAAGAGTTGACCACGAGATCGGTGAAAGAGGTATCGTTTCAGACCTCTTGATTTATTTGACCCTGAGTGTACAAGATACCCAAGTAGTCATTTTCAGGCCAGGAGGCCACTCGTTCCTTATCAATTCACCGTATGCGTCCATCTTTAAAGATGGTGTCTCAACTGTGATAAGATTACCAAATATCGACGGAATCGTGCCATGTGGCACTATTTATACCACATAATTGAGCATTAGAAACTCAAATATGGCCATAAAATTAGTGTATTAACAAAATCTGCAAGAAAGAGAAATAGACTGGTTCCTCATGGTCCTTAATGACAACTGAAAATGAAAAAAAAAAATGTCGATAATGACTGAAAATGACAACAGTACACAACCAAAAAATTGACGCCTCTACACCAACATGAACATTTTGTTTAACAACCCCGCCACACAGCAAAGAAGAAGAACAAAGAACAACAAAGAAGAATGTTGGGATTGAATCATTTCATTACATTGCATAATTGCAATTAATACATACAGTCACTTGAAGAGAGACCAAGCTATGCCTCTATACCTGGACTTGTGATTGAGAAAAAGATAAAATAAAAACAAAGATATATAATGCATTGATGATAGAATTGCATAATATGAGCCTGATTGCAAGGTCACTTGTAAGAGAAGCCACCTTGGCATTGGATTAAATTTGACTTTTTCTTCAACTAGATGCTATAAATAAACAAGATTCAACGTTAATACTACTTGCTTTTATTTATTAAATTATACAAACATTTGTAGTGAGGTTTTACAAAAGGTAAAGTGTCGGATGCTACGAGATTATAAAGAACTAGGAAAACGCTAAAGTCCCGCCGCGTTGATGGATGAGCTTTTTAAAGGTTTTAGTTTGCGTGGGATATCTTTACTTTTGCAAGTGCTTTGTTTTGCTGCCTACGCATTGTAGGTGAATGTTATCAAGTTTCTTTTTTTTCCTTGTCAATTGGTTTTATTTACCGTAAAAAACTTGTATTAAAAGCTTTATTTCTATGGATTCTGGCTAAATTTTTCCACTTTTTCTTTCAAAAGTTACTACATAACCATAACCTTAATGTCCATGTTAAATATGAACGTTGTAGCCCCACCCGTTTGGTCAGAATGGCCCAAATGGCACGAAAATATCGCACAAAAAGTCAAAACTTATATTAAAAGCTTTATTTCTCTCGATTCTGGCTAACTTTTTCAACTTTTTCTTTCAGAAAGCAATACATCACCATTACCTTAATGTCCATGTGAAATATGAACGTTGAAGCCCCACCCGTTTGGTCAGAATTGGCCCAAATGGCACGAAAATATCGCACTAAAAATCGAAAAAAATCGTAAAAGTACGATATTCATGAAAAATATTTCTTCGATTGTACCCAAAAATGTAGCAAGTCTAAGTTCAGAGAAAACGAAGGTCGTGTCAAATTTTCATCAAGATCGCATATACCGTTTGGCCCGGTAAGAGAGCGAACAAACAGACGGAAAAACGAAAAACAAAAAAAAAACAAAAAAACACCCGAGCTAAATTTTTTGGGGGGTCGGTGAAATTGAAGTCTTCGCTTCGCTCATCCAATAAAGATTGAATAACGTTTTGTTATTGATGTCACGCCATGTTCACTACAACTCCTGCCACTGAGATACATACTTCCGCTTCCTCGTCGTCCTTGGAACTGCATCTACTTACTTAAGCGGGAGAAAATGAAATACGAAATTGCTAACACAGATATATAAATACATTATTATTATCATCATTTACGACCATTAAGGTCCAACATGGCCGCGGCACACTGTTCGGTCGACACAACGACGTGAGGTTTATGCCAGTGTGTGCCGGACGTTGCAGATAATAACCCACCCTGCCCGCCTACACCTAGTATATCGTATCGTACGCGGGGTATCGACCCGCCTCATTCATGCGGACCCACGTTACTCCGATATATACCTCGACGTGAGACGTGGGAGGGAGGGGTGGACGACGTCGTGCCATTCATAACATAAACGTCACAGCCTTCCGCTGGAGACGGCGAACAATTTCTTGTGCTGCTCTCTAGCTTCCCTACACTTGGGGCGAAGAAAAGTGCACGAACAGAGAAGCTTGAAATATAATGAACCTACGCCAAACTTGGGTGTGTAAAGAAGTGTGATATGTCAGGTAGTAATAAAAATGAACAATAATAAGGAAAACTCTTAATTTAGGGAGCAGTCCGCGGTGGCAAATACGACGAGGGCGCTGGTCCGAAGAGTATGGTTCAGTGAGGGCGTGGGTTCGAATCCTGCATGGTGCATTTTGGTAATCGTCCTTCATCGTCGTCTAAAACTCGAATAGCCTTAGTGCATTAATAGACGATAAACAACAACAATCATCATAATTATCTCTTTTAGGGAGCATAGCTTCCCCATTATGTGTATCACTTTTCTGTCCGTCCGTCTGTTGTACGCGTGTCAGTCTCACGATAAAAACCGAACATGACGTCCGATTGGTATTACCCTTTCAACAAGTACAAAACATTGTTGGTGAGGGTATAAAGGGGGGTTAAAGGGGGAAGGGGGTTATAGTCCCCAAAACGTTTAAAATTCATGTGCACGGCACATAGATCATTATAATTAATTTTCAATTTGTGTATCCACCTTTGACCCGGCACTTCCACCAAAATCTAGATTTTTTTTATTTTTGTGTTTTTCTACGATTTGAAGCGGCTTCGCTCCCTCTTTTGGGTACTTTCGCATCAAAATATATCTAGAGGCGAAGCCTGAACAGTTGCTAAGAAATACACCTGATACAGGCGTTCTAAAGTGAACGCACCAGCACAGAACACACACGGCCACTAACGAAGATGTTGCGTGCAGCTTCTGTGAGTGATAGCAGGCTACTAAATGACAGTAATTGCGTCAATCTTATAGTTATTATCATCATATTAGGATAACGTGTAATCTTTATTATTTTGGGCAAAGTTTCAAAACATTAATGATTCTAAGGAATGATGATAAACTACCAAATAACACTTATCTAGGCGGGATTCGAACCTAATACGCATTGGCCCTGCAATATCATTGGATGAGCGTAGCGAGCGAAGCGAAGATTCCATTTCACTACACTGGAGAAAAAAATCCGGAATGTTTTTTTTTTCCTTTTTTTTCTTTTTGTGTTTTTGTCTGTTTGTTAACACGATTCCGGCTAAACCGACACTCCAATTGCGATGAAATTTTCTAGAGACTTTCGAAATCGCTGAACTTAGAACTGCCACGTTTTGAGCGCAATCGAAAAATTATTTGTTATGAAAATCGCAATTTTACGATTTTTTCGATTAAAAAAAAAAAAAAAATCGACCTTTAACACGTACATTCTTTGTCCGATTGTAATGATTTTTTCACATAACCTTAATTTTATGAATTGATATATTCGTTTGAAATTTGAGCGAAATCATAAAAATTATTTCTTATGATATTCGCAATTTTACCATTTTTTCGATTTTTTATTTTTCTTCGACTTATAACACCTATATGCTTTATCCGACTGTAATGATTTTTTCACAGAACCTTAATTTTAGGAATTAATATATTCGTGTGAAATTTGAACGTAATCGAAAAATTATTTCTTACGAAAATCTCAATTTTACGCTATTTTTCATATTATTTTAAACAATTACGCTCATCCAACAACGCGCCTGAAAAAGCGTTTGCGAAGCTTCCTAGTGTATATACACAGAATCCACCATGAAGCTACACTGATTGCACTCTGCATGACAGTGTGTCAAACAGCGTATTGTTCAGCATCTGATCCGGTATTTTGTGTATATATACTCGTTACCTGTACTTTTATAAATATTTGCTTGCATTTAACTATTTTTTTAAAATTTGTATTAAACTATTAAGGATATAAAGGGTTAGTAAGGCACGGTATAGCGCCAAAAATAAAAGCGATTTAACCTTTTCACACTCGTGTTTAACGACCGGGCACCTCCACCAGGCGTACGATTAAATGATGACTTTTGTTGCTTAACGTCTATCACTAGGAAAACGCTTAAGTCCCGCCGCGTTGTTGGATGAGCGTAATTGGGGCATTAAGCTGCCACGTGTTATGCGAATTTTCTGTTGTTCTGTGGAAAAATCATCACTAAGTTGAAATTTTTTTTAAATTAAATTAAATTAAACTAAAAATTAACTTAATTTTTTTTTTTAATTAATCGTAATTGTTAATAAAATCGTAAAATTGCGATTTTTATAAGAAATAATTTCTCGATTGCGCTCAAATTTAACACTAATATATTAATTCATAAAATTAAGGTTCTGCGAAAAAATCATTACAATCGGATAAAGCATGTAGGTGTTTTAAGTCAAAGAATTGTTTAAAAAAAGAAAAAAACTGTAAAATTTCGATTTTTATGATAAATATTTTTTCAATTACGCTCAAATTTCACAAGAATATCTAAATTCATAAAATAAAGGTTCTGTGCAAAAATCATTAAAATCGGATAAAGCATGTAGGTGTTATAAGTCGAAGATATTTTGTAAAAATCGAAAAAAATCGTAAAATTGCGATTTTCATGAGAAAAAATTTTTCCGATTGCGCTCAAAAACGTGGCAGTTCTAAGTTCAGAGATTTCGAAGGCCTCCATAAAATTTCATTGCAATTGGAGTATCGGTTTAGCCGGAATCGTGTTAACAAACAGCCAAAAATACAGAAAAAAAAAAAACATTCCGGATTTTTTTCTCCAGTGTAGTAGAATGGAATCTTCGCTTCGCTCGCTACGCTCGCTACGCTCATCCAATTATGTACTTAAGACTATTCGAGACGATGGGTGGTGATAGATGACGATGAAGGACGATTACAAAAAAACATGTCTTATGCAGGATTCTAACCCACGTCCTCGTAGAGCCATACGCTTCAGACCAGCGCCCGAATCAGGACAAATTGACTATAGGCTACGCTACCCGGCACCTCCACCAACCATATTCCAATGTACGTAGTTCGCGAATCAACTGCGAGGCAAACCAGGCTAGGGCTTCCCCGTGCAGGCACACCGCATACAAAGCTCTTAACACCAACACACTTTGTTGACTTGTTTGAAATTTAAGCAGTTATCACAACACGGCTGCTCTGTAACAGGCGGGGAGGGAATCCCTTGGCTAGAACAACCAATCAAATTCCGCCGAGTAATCTCTGCCCTGTAGCTTTACTTGTTTTAAACTTGGCGGCAAGTTCGCAAATAAACATACGGAATATTTGGTTATATTAAAATCACATTTATAGAATAAGGATTAAATGATTCTGCTTATATTATAAATCATCTGAACACAGTATAAGGAATTAAAAAAGTAATTAAATTTGAATTAAAAATAATGACAATAACACCTACGGAGTGTTTCCCGATTAAACAAATCGGGAAACAGTATAAAGAATCCATAATTTTGATTGGATCTTAAAGCTTCCTGTTATAGTCGATTAGCTTAGTTGAACTAATTCAAGAATGATCAACCATGAAATTGACGTCACAAGCACGTGTCAGCAGTGAAGCTGTGAGTTAGCAGACTGGGTGGTAGTCTACAGCTTAAACAGCCTTGGGATAGGCCTGTCAATATTTAGAGTAGGTATCCCAATGATTTTGATTTTGTTATCGTTGATAAAGAGAATATTCAACAATGTGCATGATATTATAGCTAAACGTATTCCGAGTAAATACAGTAAGGTTGAGTAACTCGGGTTGAGTAACTCGGATTGATCGGAAAAAGATGGTAAGGTCCACTAAATCTCCTCGGACTTTCGGATAATGGCACATTTTGAAAGAACGTTTCATCCGTCTCAAATACGGACCTTCCATCTCTACCTCGCCTTTACTTGCAATAGAAAAGCCGATGATAAAAATGTATCACCCTTGGGGCTAGCAACTCTCATTTGCATACACGTTTTATATTGAAAGTGTAATGAAACGGTACAGAAATATAATTACACATGAATGTCAAGCGTAGTCCCTTTGAGAAGAGTGTGCGCTTCGATAATATGTTTGTATAGCTCGAGAATATTCCTCGATTCACAAACACAATTATTTATCTATGAAAAACATATAATGGATCTCCCATATTTGCCATCGCAGTCAAAGAAATTTCAACGTTGTCATTTTTATTGGTGAAAATCTACCATCTTCATGGTTTTTCGCACATGATACAATATTACCATGCATTTCGTCATCGATTTCCAATATACAACTGTACAATTATTTCAATCTCAAATTAGTGGAGCAAACACAGGAAAAGCTCTCGTCTTTTAACAGAGGATTACCCAGGGAAACTCCTCCCTCAAAAGTTCAACCTCCCCATCCCCTCAATCATAAAACCTCGTTCGCAGTGTCTGCCGCTGGCATTAATTTATACACAGTAGTTCGTTGAAGCAATGTTATTGTAGAAGAATAACACATGAAACTTTAAATTCGTAAACAAAGCAACTTCTTCTCAGCGCATTACTTCCAGATAATAAGACTTCTCCACGTGAGGGCCTAAAAGTTATATCCGAGCTAGCTACGTCACAGTTTGTAAATGTCACAGTAACTTTAAAGCATAACGGTCGTAATTTCTCGACGTTTCTAGACGAGAGCTGGCCACAAACCAAAATACAAATTCACATTTTTGACATGACGCGTAATCGTCAACCTACCGAGATGGTGAAATGTTTCTGACAGGCGCTCTGTAAACGTGTTACTGTTGATGTGTGACCGTGTTATATTTCCATCGCTTACAGGCCACGAGATTTCTCGTACGAGTGCGCAGACCTGGTGCGCAGAGTTCATACAGTGTTGGAACCATCACGAAAACGTACTTGGTAACTATACCAATATTGTTACAAGACATTTGTTTCAGCCTTGAGATTGCCGAATATATAACCAATTAACTATTATGTATAGAATTTGTAATTACACCTCTTCGAAAGGCAAATGTGCTCCGATTATCGTGCGGCCGAACCTTAGGTATGACAGACTCTATAGCGTCTTACAGCATTAATACACTTGACCGTCAATGCCATTAGAGGACCAACATAGGCCAACCACCTATCACTTGACACTTAAGTCTGACTTAAGTAAGCTTATCCTTTAAAGTACCTACTTACGTAATGTCCACATGGGTACTTGAGTAGATAAGCATTTAAGTAGCCAGTGGAGACAGGGCAATAGGTCACGGGTTCGATTCCAATAACACACATTCACAGACGTTCTCTCGTCTGCACATCATCGTTTCACAGGCGACACTTTATTTATACCTTTATTAATGTGATCCTATACAAGACATTCATAAATAACGTTCTACATAAATTTTAGTTCTATACATCTGTATATATTTTATCATGTTTAGTGAGACACATACATGTCTTGTCTTATTTTGGTAATTAAATACGATTACGTTTTCACGACTTAAATTTAGGCACTTGCGCACTGACATTGGCCCATTTTCATGTACAATTGAACATATCATTACAACCATTTGTCAGTAATCCCCGCAATCCCCGTCATCGTGGGCGTGAAATAGTAGTTATCTCAGCCCCAACATCGTTGTCTGTATCTACCAGGGAGACAGCCAACGCTATCTGTGGCGACATTAAGGAACCGTGACCATTTTGAAGCTTGGAGCCGACAAACAGGGCTGCGCTAAAAAAAACAGCTGGAATTATCTATCTATAGTAATTTAGAAAATCAATTCAATTAGTAGAGGGAAAGAGAAACAATGAGTTGCAGTTTATATATTGTTTTAATATTCGTTTGACCCTATCTAGTTGACTTTGACCTTAAATTTGGGGATCGAGTCTATCGGGAAGACCAACATGTCAGCGATGAATCTGGCGATGGTCGTCATGCTATCTTCGTAAGTATTCTTTCCTTCAAGGTTCAAGTCGTCCTTGGTAGCACATACGCTTAGGGCGCTGGTCCGAGGCGTATTGCTCTACGAGGACGTGGGTTCTAAGTCGTCCTTGGTAGCACATACGCTTAGGGCGCTGGTCCGAGGCGTATTGCTCTACGAGGACGTGGGTTCGAATCCCGCATAAGGCATAATTGTCGCGCATCGTCATCTATCACCACTCATCGTCTCGGATAGCCTAAGTGCATCAATCGAGACGTCAAGGCATAAAGATCATATCAACGCGCTCCTCCATCAACGTGGCACAGTGGAGTAATAGAGCAGGTCGGGTGGCCCGGAGTAAGCCATGGACGTGGTACCATATTTAGCCGCCACAAGACTGACGCCTCTTTTAGCCCGCGCTAACTTTAGCCGGTTCGCTTCCCTCACTCACCGCTAGCGAGCGCTAGCATCGTCTAGTACGCGACGCTTCCAATCAACGCTGACTAATTACCAAAACCTACACTTTTATTGCTACTTAAAAAAAGAGTATTTTCCGCCACCGAATATGTTTTTTACCTCAGTTCGTGGAACGTAGTTTACAAAGGGCGAACAGTGATTACCATACGATGATGATCGTCTCATGTTTATGCAGGGATGATAATGAACGCGTGGGTAACATATGATGAGAATTAGTCACGTGACAAGCCAGTCACGTGACGTGACGCGAGCACAACACCACCACGTTATAGGTTAGAAACACGGCAATCAGGGGCACACATTCTATTTTCTGATAGTTTGGGTCGCCATTGTAGGATAAGGGTGCAAGATTTCAGGTGTGGGGTGAAAAAACGTAGAAAGATTGATACACATCGGCATGTAATGTTTTTTTTTTTGAAATGCAAAAGTAGCTTTATAAGTAAAAGGTCCTGTTTTAAAAGTTGTGCTTGGGGGGAAAATAAAAATGTGAAGGTGATTAATGGGGGCGGGGGGGGGGGGGGGGCAAGGGGCGGATACAGGACAGTTGTAAGGAGGGGCGATAGAGTTGGCGCAACGTAACGCTGGGGGGTCTGGGAGGGGGGGGGGGGGTGCAGTATCTCTGCCCCACAAGTACATTTTTAAGGAAGTTTATTCAAAAACGTGTTTAAATGGCTTTAGAGTAGATATTTCGATGTTTTATTAGATTAACCATACTTAGTTTGGTTGTTATCATTGAAGAATCATTTTTTTAGGAATCAAGGATCCACCACTGGGGCCGGGGGGGGGGGAGAGGGTAAATTTTGAGCGACGTAATGGGCTTGTCGATCAGACCAAATTGAAGCTCCATCCAAACCAACAATGTGATAACAAATGCCCCAAACTAAGGCACGAACCCCCTGACCATAGACAAAAACGATACGATACGAATAAATACTCTTGCCGCTCCATTTTATTAGGCTACTGGGGCCAAACGACCGACTATTTTTAAAGTTCTATTTCTATTTCAATTGTTGGCAAACAAATATGTTGCAGGTAATTTGAATAATATGAAATATAGAACGAGAATAAAGTCGTAATAATGTTCAGGACATTACTCATCACTGACGAGGTTCACAATTGGCAAACGTTCGGGACAGTATGGTCTTAAGTCCACGGTCCAATTTATTCATCAACTTCTTAAATTCAAGGACTAAAGATATAACAACTCGTGCGCAGGTAATTAAAGAAAACATCATCCCCATCATTGGTTATTTTTGTGCTTGAACTCAAAAAGCTGAATGATATTGTCCCAGACGTTTAAAATAAGGCATTAGTATTGGTACAAGGTAGATAGTTAATTAATTCCGTGTGATGTTCAATTTTAAGAACCACAATTACGTGTTAATGTTTATTTCTAAAAAAAACAAAAAAAACTATAAAGATCATAAATAAACAAAAAACATCTGTTTCTGGTAAATGACATATTACACAAAATAATTATTATGGATCACCTTGAAGCACAACATCACACATTATCTGTAATCGTTTTTATTGGTTCGATATAGTATGTTGACCTATAAAATAACACGAACAATTAAAAGAGCTATGCTTGTGTATTCTTGAAAATAGTAATCAAAGTGCCACTCAGTTCGATCATTATGTGGCAGCTACGACATGAATAGTGACAGCTACGCTTGACTTTGATTATAATCGCTGTTACATCACATATGAGTACCGTTGGTCAACATGTCGTGGTTGCATAGCAAGATTAGGATCGTTACATGAGCGGCGCACGAATGCACAGACATGCTCGCTAACCGTGACTCCGCATTGACAGGTGATATGCAAGTACATTGCTTGGGTCATAACATGTACTTCACGCATTAATGATATTAATCGCTATACAAAAGTACAGATTGAAGAACGGTTTGGTTGTTTTTCTCAAATAGTGGCGTAAAATTTGTGATAAGTTTATGAATTTGCCGCATTATGACGATTTGGGAGACATTATGTAAGTTTTTAGGAGCATTCTCGTAATGACTATTATTATTTAAAGATTAACAGCGCACTTCAAAATAGGATAGTAAGACGCAGGTCTTGTAAATAAAACCAAAGATTCACAGATTGAACTTGTATTATTCGGCTAGGAGAGTTTTATCCAAAGCAATAAAATGCAAAAACATTTAAATTCGTAAGAAATGTAGATTGTAGATTAAACCCCCAACTATCTCAAGCATGGCAATTTGACAACTAAGTTATGCTCCAAAGTGCCCACTACTTACCTGCGCCAGTGACCTAAATGTGGTTTGAGAATGTTGGAATGAGTATGCCAGAAATGGGGTGTTACCTCTTGCCAAGTTATGTGGAGAGGAATGATTGGGTGCTCAACTGGACGCCTCAGTTAAATGTGACAACCCTAACGGGATAAACTCGTGAAAATGTTGTTGTAAGACATAAGACAGACGACAATAACAATCCAGCTGACCTCAGCACGCATAAAACAAGGACTGCTATAAAATACACCTTCCTGAATAGAAACGACTGCTCAATGCGATGAGACACGGAAGACGAACGCATACATTAGAGGCTTCGTGACGGTACGCGATAACGAGGCGCCATCTTGAATTACTACGGTGACGGTACACGATTACGAGGCGCCATCTTGAATTACTACGGTGACGGTACACGATTACGAGGCGCCATCTTGAATTACTACGGTGACGGTACACGATTACGAGGCGCCATCTTGAATTACTACGGTATTTGGAAGTTGGAGTTGAAACGTATATTCGTCCTGATCGTATGAAACGGATTCGTGTGTGCAAGAAAAATATACAATACATTACAAGGGTGTAAAAAGGTCGGTCAGTCTGTTGAAACTCCGGTTGAGTGAGAATCAGTCAGTTCAGAGCTAAGATCAGTAGAGACGCCCTCAGATATTCTCGAACCACAATAATATCTTTAACAGAGACGTGAAGCAATTAAACCTTACGTATGTTCTGAAAATCTGCATATTAGTGGCATTTTAAGCGTATTGCTTGTATAGTTGTTCTACAGCAAGTTTGGCGATGCTGGCGAATTCGACGGGCCAATTAGCAAACGGTATTTTAAATTGTGGCACGCTGATTGGCTCAAATTCATCCGCTGATGAGGTCAACATCGACAAACATGCTTCGGAATAGCTATATCTTTAAACCGTTCTGAGAAAAACCAATTTGGCGACGTAGAAGATAATTTTTCATGCCTTTACGAAAAATGAGACATTTAAAAAGCCATAACAAAACTGCGAATTCTAGCACGGCGTATTAATCTATATTTTTGACAGTTGGAAAATATCACTCTATATAGAGAGATATAAATGACATGAAGCCCACCTTATGACCCGTATGACCCTTGACCCTTCCACCTCAGACAGTTAAGTTGCAATCAATTAGTTTGCGTGCTACCCTCTAGCCGGGTGCATATATATTCCTAATCGCGATCGTCTTCTGTTCATCGCGCTGGATCTATTTCCGGCGTTGCATGGAGCGCGCCGTCAGGTGCTGCAATATTCAGTGACCTTGACGTCTCACCGACGTCCCGCTCGCTTCCATGTGGATGTGTAGCCAGCCAGCGCGCTCTACATGCGATAACCTAGTGAGGTGAAGCCAGCACCTGCCGGGATCAAGATAATGTCTAACATTCTTGCAACGTCGCTAATAGAGACGATTAGTGGTGAAATGTCAAGATGAAACATCGCTACATGAAATCCACGAACCTGACATTTATCTTTAGTCTAATGCGTAATATACAATACTGATACCAAGGTACAACTTAACTAAGACAAATTGTAAACATACGTTAACATAGGCTATATTGTTACGTTGTTCCTCTATGACGCCTTTATCATAACATATTATATAACTTCAGGGATTTTAAACGTTCCCATAAAGTTTCATCAAGATCGGAGTAGCCGTTTGCCAAATATCACAAAAATACCTTATTAAAAATCGAAAAAAATCGTAAATGTACGATAACCATAAGAAATATTTTATCTATTGTACCCAAAAACGAGCCAAGTCTAAGTTCAGAGATTTTGAAGGTTCCCTCAAACTTTCATCAAGATAGCATATGCCGTTTGCCCAGTAAAGCGCAAACAAACAGGATAAAAAAACAAAAACACCCGAGCTAAATTTTTTTTTTTTTTTTTTGGGGGGGGGGGGGGTCAGTGAAATTGAAGTTTTCGCTTCGCTCATCCAATAATGACATCGAAAATAGTTGTTACATAAAATTCAACACAGTTACTGTATTCGAAACTGAAGACTACTCCATGCTACCGTTTGACGCATCGTTTATGTTCATTTACCATATCCAAGTACATTTCTTAGATCTTAATTGTTGACACACCAATTCCACTTAAATGGTCAAATGAATATACATATATATATTTCTTACTCCTGTTTCCAACATAAGTCGGGTCAGGGGGTGGCTAACCACCAGATTTTCTAGGGCACACAGAGTTTATTAACACCGGCTTGCCGGGCCTGTCATGTTCTCTTCTCCTTCAATTTCTTCGTCTTCAATTTCATCTTTTCCGCCAATATCGTCTTCTTCTTTCTTGCTTCTTACCACCAGTTCACGCCATTTCCTTCTGTCCTCCCATAGTCTTTTTGCTTCTACTTCTTCCCAACACTCATCTCTCTCTTCAACATCATTTATTATTTGGTCCTCCCACTTGTCTCTTGGTCAAATTCAAATTGTCAATATTTTCAAAAATCAAAATTGTCAAAATTGGTCAAATTGGTCAAATGAATGTATAATTATACAAAAAAAATGGAAGAAAAAAGTGTTGCGTATTTGGGCAAGCTTATGATGTGATGTGATCTAGGATGAATCTACGCTGGAAACGACTACTGACGTTTCGCCGTCCGACAGCGGTTCCGCCTCCCCGATATCGACGGTTCGCTTCAAGCCGGGTCATTAAGAGCCTCGTTGTTTTATTACCGGCTGAACACGAGAGACCGGCGAGTACTCAAGACGAGATGTAACCGCCGATCAGGGAGCGATTACCCCGGGTTTACAATCCATGTGATTGCCGCACTATAATGCCCGGGCGGACACGGAATACAGGCTGCGTTGTAGAGCAGAGAGGAGTACACGTGTTGGGGGGTTACTTCAGAGATAGGCGCCGAAAGTGGGAGCGAAGCTACTTCAACTACTAAATGAACAGCTCGTAAAAATACAAAAATAAAATAATTCGTCATGAGTTGATATTTTTGGTGGAGGTGCCGGGTCTCAAATTTCCAAACTTTCGGAGGAGCTAGCAACCCCCTCGTTACCCCCAGGGTCACCAATTTTTAGTGTGTATCGTTCACGTTGAAGGGTATAACCAAACAAAAATGCCGTACGTCGATCGGACGTTGTGTTCGGTTTTTATCGTGAGACGTACGGCCGGGCAGACAAGTTATACAGGCTGCGTTGTAAAGCAGAGAGGAGACAAGTGTGACCTGGCTGACTTCGAAGACAAGCACGGAGATGGAAGTAAGCAACAGAGGGAGCGAAGCTACTTAATCAAATTCATGAACAGATTGTCTGAAAAGAATACCCAACAAAAATCATTCGCAGTTTTGGTGGAGGTGCCGGGTCACAACTCTTCACACTTTCTGGGGGTGTAGCAGCTCCCCTTTTACTCCCAGGGTCACCACAATTATTGTGTATCATCCTTGTTGAAGGGAAATATCAACAAAAATGTCGCACGTCGATCGGACGTCGTATTTGGTTTTTATCGTGAGACGTACGCCGAGGCAGACATGTTATACAGGCTGCGTTGTGAAGCAGAGAGCAGACAGAGTGGCCTGGCTAACTTCGAGACAAGTTCGGAGATGGAAGTACGCAACAGAGGGAGCGAAGCTATACTTAATCAATTAAATGAACAGATCGTCTGAGAAGAATATAAAAATAAAATAATTCGCCGTTTTGGTGGAGGTGCCGGGTCACAACTCTTGAAACTTTCTGGAGTTATAGAAACTCCCCGTTTAGTCCCAGGGTCACCAAAACAATTCTGAGACATCCTTGTTGAGGGGTTATGCTAATAAAAAAGTCGCACATCGATCAGACGTCGTGTTCGGTTTTTCTCGTGAGACGTGACACACGCACAGTGATACATAAGAGGCTTGCGTGCGGACGCTCAGCGCCTATACAGTGCAGTACTTTCGAACTTTTCAAATCACATGTAGAGAAATCAACATTTTCTTGTTCTGGATTCACCCAGCAACGTATAACTAAATACTTATTTCTCGTGCATAGACCTTTTTTCATTTAATAATAAATAATAAATAAATAATAAATTTTATTTGGAGTCCACCCACTCAGTTATATAACTGATTTTCAGTGGGGGAATTTTTCACAGTTTTTCACATATATCCGCATATTGTTTCGTGCAAGCCCTCAAAGTCCATACCAAATTGCAATTTTTGTTCAATATTTAAGAATTATGTTTATAACCAAACGGGGCCAGAATTAAAAAAAGACAAGCTATGTGCGAGGATTAGTTTCACTACTCTGAATATGGACATCTTGATCTAAAGAAAAATGTAGGCGTAGTTTCAAAAGTACGAACACATATTTTCGGTTCGAATCATAGAATTCCATTGCTAATTTAATTGAGATTTTGAACTTCATCTAGTCGTACACAATGCTGTAAAATGGTAGCTTTGCTCCCCACAATATCATACACACAGCACACTGTGAATGTTTTCAAATTGTCCCTTGAGCATCAACTTGGACGGTTTTCGAGAGAATGGATAAAACAAGTGGGCTTAACTTTTCATTTTAGAATCACATAATTTAGGCCGCGTGTATGGAGTGTGTGTGGAGAGACAAAATGAAAAAGTACTTCAGAGAGCAAATTTGAAGGAAAGTTCTGGAAAAGTTTAATGAGAGAGAGTCGTTCGGTGAATGACGCATTTTAGAGGCGAACCTGGATGCTTAACAATTGAAGGGAAATTCAAATAACAAACACTCGCGATATGTTTCATTGATTGGATGAGCGTAGCGAGTGGAGCGAAGACTTCAATTTCACTGACCCCCCAAAATATTTAGCTCGGTTGTTGTTGTTGTTGTTTTTTTTTGTTTTTTTTCCTGTCTGTTTGTTCGCTCGATTCCGGGAAAACAGCATAATATGCGATCTTGATGAAATTGGAGGGACCTTCATTTTCTCTAAACTTAGAGGTGTATTGTTTTTGGGTATAATCGAAAAAATATTTCTCATGAATATCGTACTTTTACGATTTTTTTTTTTTTTTCGATTTTTAGTGCGATATTTTCGGAACATTTGGTCCGATTCTGACCAAACGGGTAGGGCTACAACGTTCATATTTCACATGGACATTAAGGTAGGTAATGGTGATGTAGTTACCTTTTGAAAGAAAAAGTTGAAAAAATAGCCAGAATACATAAAAATAAAGGTTTTAATATCAGTTTTTCAATTTTTAGTGCGATATTTTTGTCACATTTGGGCCGATTTTTGACCAAACGGGTGGGCTACAACGTTCAGATTTCACATGGACATTAAGGTTATGGTGATGTAGTACTTTTTGAAAAAAAGTTGAAAAAGTTAGCCAGAATCCACAGAAATTAAGGTTTTAATATGAGTTTATTGAGGTTTATAATACCAATTAACACGTAACAATAGAAACTTGACAACAATCACCTACAATGCTTCAAAAAGCACTTGCAAAGGAAAAGTGCAAACAACGCAAAAAACGCAAACAAAAAAATTACAAAAACGCTCATCCATCAACGCGGCGGGACTTTAGCGTTTTTCCTAGTATATTTAGTAACGATGGACCAATATCTTAGTATGTGATACAATGACGGACGGAAACTGAAAATTAAAATATGTGCCGAAAAGCAAAATAGCTGTTTTAACACAATCACAAAATTGATGATAAGAAAATTATGATGAAATGTTATAATCACAAAAAAATTGTCTTTCAACTACAAATTGATGACTAATGATGCTTCCATACGATAAATAAATAAAAATAAAAAACAAAGAAATTCTCATTTAGTGTGTCTTCTCAGTTCCTAGAACTTTTTTCCAGCGAGGGACATTGTATACGATTTATGTGCTTCGTTGTTAACAATACACATAACAAAAACTTGTAAAAAAAACAGCCAAACCTTACACACTCGAAAGAAATGAGATCTAAAAAAAGTGCCAAGCTCATCTACTTTTCCACATTTGCGCATTCTTAATTCATAAACGTACAGTGTCCCGTAACAATATCCTTGAAAAGCTTGGCAAAATAGCATTTGCAACTATTAATTTAAACGTAATAGTTCATTCAAATTCTTTTTTTTTTCTAATTAATTTTAACGAAATGGTCATGCAAATTCTATTTCGCCAAGCTTTCAAGGATGTTGTTACGGGACACTTTATGTTTATGAATTAAGAATGCGCAAATGTGGAAAAAGTAGATGAGCTTGGCACTTTTTAGATCTCATTTCTTTGAGTGTGTACGGTTTGGCTGTATTTTTACAAGTTTTTGTTATGTGTGGGATCTCATTACTTTTTAAGTTCCATTGCAAAATTATTTGTTAAAATATAATAATTTTATCCAAGTCGATTTTAATTGCTATGGTATTACCAATTAACAATAGAATGAAAAAAAAATAGTGGTGCAAAGACTTGCTTTTTGAAAACAATGTAGGCGAATTTTGTCACGAAACTAAAGAAATTTGTTGATTGTATGCCTGTAGTATATGCTTATTTTAAAACCTTTTTTTGGAAGCCTTCCAGCAATTTCAAAAAACGTTTTCTTTCAAAAGGGAATCTACATCACTATTACCTTAATGTCCATGTAAAATATGAACGTTGTAGCCCCACCCGTTTGGTCAGAATCGCTGGGCAATTGAAACTGACGAATTAGATAGTAGTAGTAGTAGTAGTAGTAGTAGCCAGTAGTAACTAACATCCTTAAAGTGATTTTGAGCATGTTTCAAGTCATTTTTTCACCAAGAAGGAATGCTCGTACCCAAACCCAAATTTGGCATGTGTTTTGTCGGGTACCTAAATCCCATCGATTTTGATAGTTTTCAAATTCACATCACGTTTCATGATGGCTGGGTGACACCTCGAAATCACCCCAACTCTGCTTGCTGTATAAGGTGCCTGAGTGTGTAGCGCACCGCGGCTTAGCTGCGGCGCCCTAACGGGCACCTAGATGGCTGCCAAGACATCGTTTACAGCATTATCACATTGATGCATTAAGTATATTTCAGAATTAAGATGATGACAGCGTATACGTCAGTTATGTTAGCACACACTTTAAACTTACTCAACCAACATCCCAACTTTTCTCCACTCCGCTCACGGTTGCATATGAACCAATTGTTTTCAAATAAGATGAACGCTACAACAAATTAGTATACATTACGTCAAATGAAATAATTCACTCGACAGATGGGACTCCACAAACGGCAAAAGAAGCCCATCGATTAGAATTAATAATGCACGGGAGCTAAATCCTGTTGACTGATGGAAAAAGCCAGCTAAAGTTTTTTTTTTATGAACGAGGCGATTTGTAACTGTCGGCTGCACCGATCATATTGAATTTATCAAATTCAATTGAAACTAATTGAGTGTACAAACAACAATGGCAATCTCCTGTTTGGGAGGGGCAGCACTAAGCTAGGGGGGGGGGTGTTGATATCACAGATCGTGTGACTGGGGCGCTCATACAGGATTGCCAACTAAACCATCACACATTTCGAGATTAAATAGTTTTCATTTTGCAATAGTACTAAGCTTAAATAATTGGATGCATGTGCGTTCAGGGATGTACAATAATTATGGTGATTATTAAAAGTTAGCAATTGTGTATATTCATCACTGACACCGATGATACGATGTCTAGTGTCTATATACACTAAACGTGCTCAAGGCCAGTTCATAATCTCTTTAATAAATTTTAATGGAGTGAGGTTTTTGTTGGCGGCAGGCTTAGTTTGAATGGGATTCGAGCAGGTATGTTGACAACCTAGCATTGGTATGACTATTATGTGCATTGGCTACAAACCTGCAAGGATACCAATATAAATAAATATATCTACTAAATTGAAATGTGCATGATTTTTCATGACGACCAGGAATGGTGCAGAAAGTATATTAAGCAGATGCAGAACTAGATTCCCTATTTCTCGATTTGGTTAGTCGGGAAACACTCCCATAGGTGTAATTGTTTTTATTTGCTACAATTTAGAAATTAAAAAAGTCCGCCCCGACCGGGATAAATTGTAGTAAATAAAAAAAGGTTCCTTAAATAGACTTATGTGTTATGTTTCACCTTCTCCCACCCTAAATTGTTATTATGAGAACTTGAAACAGGGAAAGTGAAAAGTTTTATTGTATTTTCAAGAAAATATTTAAAAGCCCCGTTCTGGTAGCTATTTCTCGCGGAGAACTCTGAAGAGGACAGAGGGTGGGGGGTCTGGACGACGGACTGGCATGTTTTCCTCGCAGCGACATTCCTAGAGAGATGCCAGGATTCTTGACCAGGGCGGACGAGCCAGATTGCGGCACGTCGTTGGTACAAACAACAACAACACAGCAATCACGACTCCAGAAACTCATATATGACACACACTCCACGCCCTGCACTCGTGTGGGCACCGGCAGAGGTAGCTCATGATGTGAGATTGTATCGGGAGGCCACGGACGATTCCGATCACTGACAATCCTGACTGAACGACTATTCCGAGGCCAACTTCAGTCGGGAACGCGAATACTGGGAATTAGTAATCTCAAACAGCCCTCTGACATTCCCTCCACAATTTCCCAAACACCCTAATTACCTAGTTAATCTTCTGAAGATGGTCACGCCGGATTGGCTACTTTACACCAAATATCCTAAATACTCATTTGAGTAGATACAGAGTCATTCCGATCAGCCCAAAACGAACTCGCTTTCGAATGTCTTACTAATCACAACCTATCGTCTCTTATTGCCACTTAAAATAAATGCCTTCTTCCTACACACCTAGTCCATCATAAATTTTCATCTGCGCGCATTTACCGAACTTGGACGCTAATAGATTATAGATGATATTTCATTTCTCTGGATTGTATTAAATAATATCAATTCCACTTACGGGCAGTGTTTCCCGAAAAAAAAATAAGGAATTTGATATCGGTGTTTAACTCGCTATTTATAAATGCTTTGTCTCTTACATAGGTACTAAAAATAGTTATTTAGTAAGCGACAAACGCCCTTTAAATAGTTTTACGCGAGTCTATTTATAAACGCACTTGAACTGTATGGTTTTACATTGACATTGTTTTGTGAAGGTTTTATTCACCCCACCTCCCCCATGTAAGGATTACTGTGCACTGTCATTGTAGTTAATATGACGGAATACGCACTTCAAATCACGCAGTGCGTGTGTGCTGGTACGCACAAATATAAGTACACACAGTCCACGTCTCTATTCACAAACACACTGTGACTATATGGTTATGTGAAATAGCCCGGGTGTTGACAGGCTATAGAAAGCCTCCCTAGCCAACACACTCACAGTCGCATTAGTCAATTAACTCATTGGCCGTTACCAATACGAGAGCTCTAGACTCGAACAAAGCACACACAGAACCATTAATTACATTGTTAATGTCAATAGCGTCGAGACAGACAAACACACAACGCGCGCTGTAGAAAGAGAAAAAATCCACCATACACGAGCGAGAAATCCCGTTGAAATATCATTGCCTTTTACCACTTACCACAACTGAATTATTACTAGACTTATGCATAACGCATAATATACCGGGAACGCGTCATAATTTACGGTGATACGGGCATTTGACGTAAAATCCATAGTAGGAACACAGCTGAGGCAATTACGAGGTTACAAGAAGGGCCATTCATGAGGGATGATTTACAATTCACCTTCCAACAACTGCGAACACTGAGAGGGAGGGATGATTGACGGCGGAACAATCGCGAGCTGGTGGAGATACTAGACGAGGCACCTAGACGGATGTTACCTAGGGGCGGACAGGAAGGATCGGGGTTATCACAGATTGGAACTATCTACTGGTTAGAGACAACTATTCATTGGTTTATCTTATGAGATTATACTGTCGATTAGATGTACTTGTGATAGTGATCATTGTCGAAGATATAAGTGGCAAGTGAGGATAGTTTAAACTAATAAAGAGTCCGTAAAAAGGAATTCCCCAATGCGGTAAATTAGAAGCAAAGCGCAGTTGCTACCTGCGTAGATCTGGCATCATCGCATACTAAGCGCCTTTCCGAGGTTGCAACATTACTCATTTCACATTTTCTAGGCGTACTTCAGGAACTCACACCTAGACGGATATTACGTAGGGCGGACATGAATGATCAGGGATATCACAGATTGGAACTATCGACTGGTTACAGACAACTTTTCATTGTTTATCTTATCCGATTATACTGTCGATTAGATATACTTGTGATAGTGATCTTTGTCGAAGATAAGTGACAAGTGAGGAATGAGGATGGTTAAAACTAATAAGAGTCCGAAAAAGGAATTCCCCAACGCAGTAAATGGGCACATTGTATAAGCGCTGTCGAAAATGTACGTCTACTGCATGAGCGGCAAACTAGAAGCGAGGCGCAGTTGCTATCTGCGTAGATCTGGCATCATCGCATACTATGCACCTTCCCGAGGTTGCAACATTACTCATTTCACATTTTCTTGGCGTACTTTGGATATTGTTTTAAACAACGTTCAAAGTGATAAAAGATGAAAACTACAGCTGCCTCAAAGTAAGATGGATGTCATATAATGTGCTGAAGCCACATACATCTAGGCTAGAGATAGTTGCACAATGTATTTCTAAGATCTAGAGGGTAAAGCTGCATATGTAGGCCATTATTTTTTCAATTGATCACTTTTTTTGTGGGACATTCCTACAAAGATTTAACTTAGTGTTCACCTGTCTGTTAATTGATTCTCGTTTGGTATTAGTGATGGTGAGACAGGTCGGCCAGTGGAGGGGTTATGACAATGTACATTGTCCATACTATCTTTAGCCTATTTGTTGAAAATGATGGAGTAAGAGCAAGGGGAGAGTTTCTCACGTCGCGGGCCAGAGCTCGCCTCTACTTTTGGGGAGTAAACTATTTCCCTACTAGCTTATGTTTGCAAGATGGATTTATTCTCTTTTCTCGCCTTCCGATTAGCAGATCTCTGGATCTATTTCTACCCCGGGCCCAGACATGTATATATGTATGTACAGAACATTAACATGTATAATTATCAAGATAAGAGATATGTGCACGGAGGCGGCAGTTTCATCAACCTGGGGCTAGCAGTTTGTTTACCCCCCCGTCACCGCCAGCCATTGTGTTGTTTACCACGTTAAATTTAGAACCTCGTTTGTCACTAGTTTTGAGTACTCTGCGTGCGAATGCCAAAAACCGCGACCTTTTAGCGTTGCACTCTGCACAACAAGGTAATAAATGTGTGGCTATTCCGCAGCCGCGCGAGGCATGCCTTGGCACACTCGTGTTATGCTAGAAGCTAGTAAGTAGCAAGTACTTGGCTAGGCGATGTGTGTCGACACGGCTCAAGCAACATTGTAGCAACAGAGCTAACATTTAGTTTGGACGATGTTAATAGAATAATACTACAACCACAAGGACAGTAGTAACAGTTTTCACCGTGTAGTTCATGTTTTACTATATTATAATGAACTAGGATGAATACAAAATTTCAAAATGCTAATCGTAATCTTGTTTTCAATTTTACATACTGGTAGATAAGGAAACAAAAATACAAAATATATCTACTACAATATAAATAAATGTGAGATAATAATTTAATAACTATGGTATACTGTTTGTTTGTTTAAAAACTTGGGGGGTTTAAGGGAAATAAATCTTGGGGCGGGGTTTTTGAGGGCCTTGGGGGGGGTTAAAAAATTAAATTTTTTTGGGGGGGGGTGCATCGTTTTAAAAATAAATAAATAAATAAAAAAGACTGCCCCAACTCATTAATAACTGAATTTTTTGGGGGGGGAAATTAAAATCAAAGGAAAGAAAGGGCCAACCCAGAATCACATGGCGTAAAAACCAAATTTTAAATTTTTTGGGGTATTACAACAGTTATACAGTGCTCACCCCAACCCGAAATAACCCGTTAAAAAACCCCCAAAATTTATTATGTCCCCTTTTTGACTTTTACACAGTTATATTTTTCTCTGAACGGACCTATTTCAGCAATTTGATTTTGTTCCCAATTCCCCGAAATTTGGGTTTTAAAAAATAAACTATTTGTACCTTGTTAAGTTTTTTTGCGCTCGGTTGAAGAAAAAGTTTTTACGTGAAAAATAATTATGTACCTGATACTGATCTTTTTATTGCACTCGTAAAGGGAAAGGAAAACCCAAAAGGTGAAGCAATATTGCATTGGATAACAGGTTTTTGTCTACACACTTTACCGAAAAGACAATGTTTTTTTTCTAGAAAAAAAAATTTCATACATTATTTGTGTGCCCGCGGGAAAAACTTTTTAAAGGGGAAAAACTTTCAGCGAAAAAAAGGGTTTGAATGGATGGGAGAAAATTAAAAAATTTAAATTTTATAAAGATGATAAACGTCGATGTCTCAGTAAATCATAATTGTTTACGTCATCCATCTCAATGAAACAGCCGAGAAGAGAGTAGGTGAGTGCTCTACCGAGAATGTGATTGACATTTATGGCCTGGACATTACTTTGAGTGAACAAAAAACTTTTTTTGTGGGATGCCCGCTGTAGGGTGCACATCAGAATTACCTGGTGTGACCCTCAGGAGACTAACTATAGGTTATTATGGATTATGGTAGTAGGGCAGGGAATGCACAATCCCTTGAATTCGCATTACGACTGAATATAGCCTCGGGAAAAACCTTCAGTCAGGATTGCCGGACAGATTCGAACCACCCAAATCAAAGTCCCCCACTTAACGCTCGAGCCAACACTGTAAATAAATTGTCGGGGTGTTGGTTGACGTGGTATAGTAGACCTAGAGCTCGAACAAGATTCGAGAATCCATCAACATATTGTGTCAAACTGAATAACGTACTAGCTAGGTTACCAGCGTCTAGACATAGAATTCACAGGGCTTATCGTCGAGTAGCGACGAGCCATCTATGTCAATGAATTTAACTCTTCCATTCTGCGCAGTCGATATCAATAATTCAGCCGAGAGCGAGCTAGAGAGAGGGTGAGTAGACCCTACGTTATACTATACGAGGTAATCCCGGCTGTGTATCCCCCAGCAGTCAGGTTTGATTCGGAATGATAATATGGGGGGGGGGGGCCCGTTCTATGGGCGCTAACGAACACATTGCAGGTGCAGCAGTGGAAGATCGTGCACCACCTGACAAGAACCAAGTGGGCGAGCGAAGCTAGTAGACCCTACGTTATACTACACACGAGGTAATCCCGGCTGTGTATCCCCCAGCAGTCAGGTTTGATTCGGAATGATAATATGGGGGGGGGACCCGTTCTATGGGCGCTAACGAACACATTGCAGGTGCGAACAGGCCTCGTGGAAGATCGTGCACCACCTGACAAGAACCAAGTGGGCGAGCGAAGCTAGTAGACCCTACGTTATACTACACACGAGGTAATCCCGGCTGTGTATCCCCCAGCAGTCAGGTTTGATTCGGAAAAAGAAATAATATGGGGGGGGGGGGGCGTTCTATGGGCGCTAAACGAACACATTGCAGGTGCGAACAGGCCTCGTGGAAGATCGTGCACCACCTGACAAGAACCAAGTGGGCGAGCGAAGCTAGTAGACCCTACGTTATACTACACACGAGGTAATCCCGGCTGTGTATCCCCCAGCAGTCAGGTTTGATTCGGAATGATAATATGGGGGGGGGGGGCGTTCTATGGGCGCTAACGAACACATTGCAGGTGCGAACAGGCCTCGTGGAAGATCGTGCACCACCTGACAAGAACCAAGTGGGCGAGCGAAGCTAGTAGACCCTACGTTATACTACACACGAGGTAATCCCGGCTGTGTATCCCCCAGCAGTCAGGTTTGATTCGGAATGATAATATGGGGGGGGGGACCCGTTCTATGGGCGCTAACGAACACATTGCAGGTGCACGGGCCCGTAAGATCTGCACCACCTGACAAGAACCAAGTGGGCGAGCGAAGCTAGTAGACCCTACGTTATACTATACACACGAGGTAATCCCGGCTGTGTATCCCCAGCAGTCAGGTTGATTCGGAATGATAATATGGGGGGGGGGGACCGTTCTATGGGCGCTAACGAACACACAGGTGCGCAGAAGCTCGTGCACCACCGACAAGAACAAGTCGTGACGAACAACTAGAGGGAGCTCTTATACTAGACACGAGAAGAACTCTTCCCGGCTGTGATCCCCAGCAGTCAGTGTTTGATTCGAATGATAATATGGTAGGGAAGGGGGGGGGACTTTCTAATTGGCGCTAAGAAACAAATTTCGGTGCGAACAGGCCTCGTGCAAGATCGTGCATCACCGGACAAGAACGAAGTCGTGTATTTCTCTGATATAACAAATCTAGAGGGTGAGGTTCCTTAAGAGGATATAGGACATGCGTTTAAGCAAATTCCTGTTGCTCGGACGACTGACACCACAGGTGTATGAAATTTGGGACACGAGTTCGAATCCCGCCACCGGCTAACCTGACTGAAAAAAAATCCGAAGTTTTCTTCAATTTTAAGTCCCCTTAAACAGCCCTCGGACAATAATTTCCCACATACACTTACACACTGATTACCTAGTTAGTCTCCTGAATAGGGTTACATCGGGTAAATCTGATGTTTACCCCACAGTGGGCACCATTAATAAAAATATATCGTCCTCTGAACGTCGAAATAAGTGGAAAGTTTCAGTTCAGAAATCGATCGATATTTTAGTTTGTTGGCCTGTTTTATCAAATTTGATTTATAACACTTGGGAAGGAATGAATCAACCTTCTTTTTCGATGTATAGAAATCATGTTCGTGTGCTGTTTAGTGCATGTATACGGTGCATGAGCCATTTTGTTTGAATTGAAATAGTTATGATGATACATACGATATAGTTGAGTTACTAGATAGCAATATATCAAATAAAAAAATATATATTTACAAATGTACTGCGTTGGGCGAAGGATTTATGGTAGACCAGTTTCAATCATTGATGAGATCCAAACTGATTTACACAGTATTTTCATATTCGAAAAATAAACAAAAGACGATACATTCATTTGAATATTTCCAATTAAAACATACATTTTCCGATGTGACCGGAAAGCGAGTTATCGTGAAATAATTGGACTATTTCTCTGGTTTAATACCCAGAATATAATCTAGCACCAACGAGAGGATCGAAAGCACAGGCAAAAATGCGTACCCATGTATGAACTGTATTGTAAAACAACAAGGTGTTAGCGACATTAATACATCATGTCAAGCGATAGCAGGATTTCAATTGAACAAAAATAATCAAGTAAAAGCGACCAGGGGAATACGGTTCACGGTAATACACAAATTCCATTTATCTGGGGCATGAAATTATTTCCTAAACTTTTCACAGCTGTTGTCGTGGATAGGCGTTGTGATTTTGTCCTAATTATAATATGTAGTCAGCGTTTAATAAAAAAAAGCTTGGCATGTGAGATGATGATTCGGGAGGTCGCCAATTCGAATCCCGAAAACCGACAATCCCGAAAATTGCATCACGTCGAATTGGATTCATCAGTCATCTTAAACAACCATTCGAAATTAACTTTAAGGTCACTTCAGAAAACTAATTGACCCGTAAAGTGCGTACTAAACGGAAACCAATTTTCTCATAGACAGATCAAATTCAAAATACTAGTAATAATAATGACCCATTTCCAAATAATATAATTTATAGCCGTTGAAACAAATTTTGTTCTAAACTCAACCGGTTTAATTGTTGTTTTTTCAAATCCTTTAAAACGATACGACAGTTACATCAGCGAACGAACTCAATCGATTATAAAATCTACTAACAAAAACATTCGATTAGCGTTTCTTGTTGACCTGCGAAACTTTTTAGGTATAGGTCAATTTAATTTTTGTCAATCGAATCCAATTCACATCAACGTTTATCTACTACAAAATAAAATAAAAAAGTCCGCCCAACCGGGAATCGAAACCACGGATTCCCGATTCCAGACCGAAGGGACTCTTGTAAACAAACCTAGAGCGATTTGGTTGGGGTTTTTTTAATTGGAATGTAGTAAATAATAACAATTGCAAACACGGGAGTTTTTATAAAAAATCGAGAAAATATATGTTGGTCGATTGTAACTAAAAGTATCATACACTAAGAAAAAACGTCAGATAAAACCAGTATGGACCATAGTGGCGGTTATCTACCCGCGACCTCGCTTCTAGTGCACGGAACAGCCTCAGGGGACCACACTCCTAGCAAGGATTATTGGATTCCACTCCGGACGTCGCATCAGGAACTGGCGCATCTTCGCCCACTCCTTGCAAGACAGTATTTGATTTGTAATGAACTGCATTCAAGTGTGCAACGAAGGCAGAAGGGCTGACGTCGCGTGTGTTGAATGGTGCAGTGCGGCGGGGGGGGGGGGGGGGGGGGGGCGTCCGGTGCTGCAACCCTCGAGAGAAGGAGACTCAATTGATTTCTGCAGACACATCCGAAGTAACCAGACTTGTCTTACTGCAAAGGTGAGACGAGGAGAGATGTAAGTAGAATGTCTAAACATCTAGCTGGTCAAGGTAAAAGTTCGTATTCCAAGCTTACGAAAAAATTAAATACATAAACCAAACCATAAACTTGATTTTATTTACTACACATAAAGGTTTTAATATCGTTATTATTGTTGTCAGTAGTGTATCACGATGGTCATTCCTATTTTTATAAATCACTTGTATAGTTAGTATAGGTTATATTTATTTAAGAAAATGTGTTATGTTTATTTAAATTTAAATTTGAATTTAAAATGTATTAATCAATTTAGAGTTTCTTTGTCTTGAGGCAACAGTAGACACATGAAGATGTATCGTTTTAATTTGTAAATTGTGTGGATTTGATTAAGTAGTTATAACTCCCCAACTGAGGTAATGAGGTTGACTTTAAAGGTATGGAAATAAGTCGTTACCACAATAAATAGGAAATGTAGACGTCAGGTTGTAGGCAAGAACTATAGACTATCAAACATAACAAAAGATAAATAGGAAAACACAAAACAACGATTAAAGCTACTTAATCGACATAATGTCGAAGAAGGATGTACAATAATATTTAATTCCAAATATTTGGTGGAGGTGCCGGGTTAAACGCATCTGACCCCAAGTCACCGAAAACATTCTGTGTTGTACTTGTTGAAGGACAATGTCAACATAAACTTATGTCAATCAGAGGTTCTTTTCGTGAGACGTAAGGCCATCGCACAGAAGACCGGACTAACAGGGGAGCTTTGCTCTAACTTGGTAAATTGTACTGACCGTTTGAGATTGAGTACAATAAAATAAATGTGATGTTAGCTACTACTCCACATTAAATCTGGAAACTCGATTATGACGCGAGCTCGTACAAAGCCACCGCGGTATTTGCAATGACCGCCACAGATAGCCTGCATTATCTAGTAGCTAGGAAACACAATGAATCCTTGAGCTAGCCCCCAGCAAGCCTGATCGCCCTACTCGACACCGCGCTCTGCGCCGTTAGAGGGATTACGACGAGCTTTTTACCAACGCTTATTATTACGAAACTAAAATGTTTTTGCATTTTGAATAGTCGTTAAAAACGGGTTAAACAAAACCCCAAGCCTCAACGAAATACGGCAATTATCTCAAGTGAAAATTGTGGAATAAAAGCGAGCTCCATGCATTTGTCGGACACTTTTTACTCGCTTTTCGTAAAAAAAAAAACTCGTTGTTTTCGCCGAACAACCGTTGTGTAATTTGTGTTCGAAGTTTTTGCGCGAAGTTTTGTTAGGGGGACGGTTGGTCTACAATGAGGATTGCTGGTGGCTAAGGTTGTACATTGATCCGAGTAAGTTGCCTACCGACCATGTTAAAACGAGATAGCTTTAGGCGGTTTACAACTACGGATAGGGATGAAAGTTATTCGTGCCCTGACAGAAGGAAGATATCGCCAGCATGTTAATATGGGACCAGTTTCGGAAAGTTGGCGTCTCAGATGTAACACAAAACGACAAGCAAAAATATCCTTTGTAATATAGCCCATGTACAATAATTTTATTTTACTTTCTGAGAAAAGTTATTGCATGATCAAAGCAGAGATGTTATAGATTATAATATAAAATAATATATTCTCCACATTTTCGTTTTCAAATTTGTCGATGTCAAAAGTGTATGTGTAACATTTTTGTAATAAAAAGCGGACACAGTTTTCGCAATTTTTCTTATCCAATTTCTTAAATAGGTCCAAGAAGTTTTCAACATAATTATTTTTAACGTGAGTTAGAATTAACATTATAACCGTTACCAACCAGCTACTTGTTTGCGTTTTTTTCCCCGTAAATTTCAGAATTTTATCTTTTTGTGGAATGTGTAATTGTATTGACCCTTTTAACTTTACAAAAATCATATACAATTTCAAGAATAATCATGTGAATAATCATGTGAATACAATCTTTTAACTAAGTATCATAAACGAACTGACGCCGAAGAATAATCGGTCCATTGAGAAATACAATAATATTCGGTCGAGACTATAAATAAAATAACACCTCATCATCTCCGTGGAGATTACCGTCTCACAATGCAGTCCTCGTGCCAAGTACCCCCCCCCCTCCCGCCCCTATACCCAGACCAACCACGCCGTAACTTGGAATAAAGCGACACATACTACGGCAAGATCACATCCCATCTAGTCACACGACACACGTCGTCAGCAATTTGTAACTCGTACGTCAGCAAATTGGTACAGTAAACTTTCAAGAGAATCTTGAACACTTTTCCGTTTTCTTAGACGGACGTAATTTCAAGAGGAAATACTAAAGAATTGAATTATTATTGCAGCCTATGGAAACAATATAAGTTTAACAACGAATAAGTTTTTAAGACTGTGTATCAAAACTTTTCCGACTAATAGACATGTGACACTCGATTTATCCGCTGTAGTATATGTGCGCACTGAAACTGATGGACAATTTCTATCGCCGATAACTTTTCTTTGGTTCTATTTCTTTGTATCATGATTAGTATTTAAATGTGGTGTAAATCATTTATGCATTACAAGCTAATATTCTGACCATTTCTGACTGTCAAATAGACCAAGTGGCAAGTATAGTCCACTCCTGTTCGCTCAGCCTCTAACCATGCACGCACACTGTGCACAGTACCGTACAAAGGGGGGTGGGGGGTGGGGGGGGGGGTGACCGCTACTTCTCAATCGTGTTGACACACTGGCCTAGCGAGCCCGCCTGCTCGTCGGCGATTGATTGATTGATTGATTGATTGACTGATGTCGTCGCATCAGTAACACATCAAAACAGCAAGGTATTCTTGTTTCCGAATCATTCATGTTTCAAGCGAGCTTGTTTCCGAATCATTCATGTTTCAAGTCGAGTTCTTATGAGGTGATACATGCCGATTGCGTATTTTTTTGGAGAATTAAACCCATTTCGGGTGCAATGTATGCCCCCTTCAGGTAAACTAGGTATGTTACGGATAGGACCATTGTGAAGAGATGTACGAATCCCTTGCATTCGCATTAACGACAAAGGAAAATCTCGGAACAAAAATCCAGTCAGGATTGCCGGTCACGACGGGTTTCGAACCCTGGACCTCCCGAATCAGAGTCAAGCGCTCAGCGCTCGAGCCATCACTGTCGGTCCATGGTGTATGTATGAAAGTCACGGTGGGCTGAATGTTTCGAGAACCTACTTCACCTTTTAGAATGTCAAACATCAAGGTCCGCGTGGAAGATGTGAGCGGAATCTATTTTAAACAATAATATAACTTCTTTAAAACTAGTCCCGACAAACGAAGAAAACTGATTCCACACTTCCAAGATACATATTTATTGTATGAGCGAAGCGAAGATTCCATTTCACTACACTAGAGAAAAAAATCCGGAATGTTTATTTTCCTTTTTTTTTCTTTTTGTATTTTTGTCTGTTTGTTAGCACGATTCCGGCTAAACCGATACTCCGATTGCGATAAAATTTTATGGAGGCCTTCGAAATTTCTAAACTTAGAACTGCCACGTTTTTGAGCACAATCGGAAAATTATTTCTCATAAAAATCGAAATTTTACGATTTTTTTCATTTTTAAAACATTTCTTCGACTTAAACACCTACATGCTTTATCCTATTGTAATGATTTTTTAACAGAACCTTAATTTTATGAATTAATATATTCGTGTAAAATTTGAGCGCAATCGAATAATTATTTCTTATGAAAATCGCAATTTTACTCTTTTTAAAAATAATAATAAAATAACGATAATAAAAAAAAATAAAAAAAATAATTTAATTTTTTTTTAAATTTTTAAAAATCTTCGAGTAAGTAATAATTTTTTCACAGAACAGAAAATCCGCATAACACATGGCAGCTCAATTCACCAATTACGCTCATCCAACAACGCGGCGGGACTTAAGCGTTTTCCTAGTAGATATGGTATGTACACAGTATCAAGAACACTCTCTTTGACTAGGGCGAAGGGGGGGGGGGGGGGGGGATCGATTTTGTCGGATGAAATTGTATGGTTCAAACAACAAAATGTGATTGAACACAAACATTGCTATAAACACAAAATATACATAATTAAATTTAAAATCCCATGAAGAGGTTTAACAACGAATAAACCCACATTTTCACAAAGAGAATCCTTTGTGCAAGTATAAAATAAGTAAAAACGACGAGAAAAAACACGTGGTTTGCATTTTAAAGGCACACAAAACATCCACACAAACATTATGTAAAGCGTCTGCTCTGGACGCGGCCTGACCAACCATAACATATAAAAAGAAGGTTGTTAGCACAAACTCGCACAGTGTAGCGACCTCTGTGAGCACCGCGGGTACACTGTAAAACACATTTTATTTTATCTTCATACAAGAAACTCTGTTATTACCTCTCGGTGTACTAGCATGTACACAACAAGACAAGTTATCATATTTGAAAAACAATATTTATTCATGAATTGGCAACGTACAGCATAGTATGCCATTTTACTGTGACCAGTATAACAACTGATGGTTAACAACGATGCATGACGATGAAGAATGGGAGGAGGGGAAACCCGGTACCGACAAGTAGCCTACTCCTTTCGAAAAGTACCAAAGGGAACAACGGCATTAAGTCCCATCCGAAAGGACGGTGTAACCTTGACAGTCATATAGGTTCTCCACTATCCCGGACTCCCGAGCAGACATCAAGAAGAACGAAGCCGTCACACTAGCTCTCGGACCCTCCATCTGCTCTAACCAGCGGTATACGTGTGTCTCAGGGCACAGGGATCACCTCTACCCTTGACCACGCCCGAAGGTCGCTAAATTTCGGAGGGGGTAGGGTGGGTAGAGCCTCCTTAAATTTGGCACAGGGAAAGGAGACGGTGAAAAGAAACAGTTAAAACATTATAACGTTGGGGAATCTTGTTTGAAATGAGGTCGTGATTGATATAAAACCAATTTCATAAGTATTTTTTGAATATTACTTGCGTCTGCCTTCAAAAAGTACTAAAATGCGGTTTGATCGCAGTACATAACCAAGAAAGTCAAAATACTTATTCATAAAAGGATATACAATTTTAAGTATCTGTTACGGTTATCATACATAATTATCTGAAAATCACATGCGTATGATGCTTGTAGACTTCCCAAGAGAGTCTTGTTACAATGTGCACAGTCAGATTGAACCCAAACGTGGCACTTCCCTAGACCAAGTATCTCACAATAAGACAAGGACATTTCCATCGTGATTTTGTCAATTTAACTCGCGTTGCTGCCGCTCCCGCTAAAAATAAATCGCGTTGAGTTATTTGCATCGCCGACCAAACCGACTCAACAGACCTCATGACATGAACACGATAGTACAGTCTAGTACATCTGACAGACACTAAGTACAGTCGGTACATCAGACAGAACATAGAGTACAGTCTGGAACGATGACAAGAACACGAGAGTACAGTCGCGTGCATAATGACAGGAGCACGATATACGAAGTACAGTCAATTCCATAATTAAGTATAAACGCTTTAATACTACATAATAAATAATAAAAAAACTGGGATTTTTAAACGATTTGTAATTGTTAATCATGCACGGACCATTGAGTATACGTTCTATACTCTATACGTTTTTGCATGAGTAAGTCACATACGTGTGTACGCTGATTCGCACAACGTGTACATGAATCCAAGTAATAAATATAAGCATTGGTGGAGTGCGGGTACGGATATATTAAATAAGTTATCCTTCAGTTATTCGTATATATTTTACTACGCGCTATACGACTGTCTTTGAACCAATCTCTACATCAACACACTTAATGAATAACTACTTTGATTGTGCAAGAGTAATTTAAGGCACAAACGCGTGTAGGCTGGTTCACACAACATGTACATGATCCAAGTAATTAAATATTTAAGCATTTGGTGGAGGTGCCGGGTACTGGGGAATATTAATAAAAGTAAGTTATCCTTCGGGAATTCGTATATATTTTACTACGCGCTTACGACTGTCTTTGAACCAATCTCTACATCAACACACTTAATGAATAACTACTTTGATTGTGCAAGAGTAATTTAAGGCACAAACGTGTTAGGCTGGTTCACACAACATGTACATGATCCAAGTAATTAAAATATTAAGTATTGTGTGAGGTGCCGGGTATGAGGGGAATATAATAAAAGTAAAGTTATCCTTACAGTATATCGTTATTTTTTAAACGATGTTTTGAACCATCACACCAGCCTATGATCATACTTTTTGCATGAGTAATGCACAACGGGTTAGGCTGGTTCCACAACTGTACATGATCCAAGTAATAAATATTTAGTATTTGGTGGAGGTGCCGGGTATGCGGGAATATAATAAAAAGTATTGTGGTTCGTTGTTTTGTTACGCGTATCGATGTCTTTACCAATGCAGAAGTTCCAGTCGATCCCGCTAAAGTCAGAATTTTAACTTCTGATTGGACTTAAGTCCATCAGTTCTTGTCTTAGGAGTTTGCTAAAACGCGTGACTTTGGAGCGTCAGCAACGACAATGAATAATTTAGAGTAATTTCTAATCGGCTTGTGGATTCTGGCGTTGATACGGGGTTTCGCATTCCATAACAATGAAGTTTGCTGGAATTCCTATTAAAAATATCAATTTACTAGGTTGGTAATCGTACACTACGTCGATTGACGTCGGGCCTGCAAGTGGCTTAGGTCTCTTTGATTTAAAGTATGCCCAACTGAAAATCAGTTATCATCAACGAGTGGGTATGACTCTAAATAAATATTTACATTTGGTTATTATAGATAATAAAAGTAAGTTATCCTTCGGGAATTATCGTATATATTTTACTACGCGCTACACGACTGTCTTTGAACCAATCTCTACATCAACACACTTAATGAAATACTACTTTGATTGTGCAAGAGTAATTTAAGGCACAAACGTGTAGGCTGGTTCACACAACATGTACATGATCCAAGTAATTAAATATTTAAGCATTTGGTGGAGGTGCCGGGTACTGGGGAATATTAATAAAAGTAAGTTATCCTTCAGTTATTCGTATATATTTTACTACGCGCTATACGACTGTCTTTGAACCAATCTCTACATCAACACACTTAATGAATAACTACTTTGATTGTGCAAGAGTAATTTAAGGCACAATCGCGTGTAGGCTGGTTCACACAACATGTACATGATCCAAGTAGTAAAATATTTAAGCATTTGGTGGAGGTGCCGGGTACGAGGGGAATATTAGTTATACTCTCGTAAATTTGATCTCATTCATAGATGTTGGCTTTGCAATCCACACCGCTAGCATAAATGATACCTGCATTGGATTCATACCGACCAGATAATCCTTCAGCCATTTCGCAAGTTACGAGCTCCCCGTTCGTACTCATTTAACGACCAATGAGTATTATTCACGGTTAATAACTGCTCATTATAGAATCACTTAATTATTAACGGTAGTTTAAGATAATCGTTAAACCCTTTAAGAACCTATACCTATTCGCTGGAAGGTACGAGGGCTAGTCGTTTATAGCCTCGCGGGGCAAAACGCATCTATTAGCGCATGGCCAGGTAGGTAAAACTCGCTGACTTACGCAGTTTGGTACAGGCAATATTTCTCGGCTCTGGCACATTATACGCGAAAAACGCGATAAAACTTAAGAGAAAGTCCTTAAATTTAACAATGCCTAAACTGTATTCATAAATCCCCCACCCACATCCCACCGACTTAGATATACCAGCTCTTTAAAAAACTTCCCATTCTTTTAATTTGATCGTGATTGTAAGAAATAAACAAGCTATTTTTTAAAGTAGTTCTTCGTGGAGAGAAATAACACAATGGCAATAAAACAGAGCTTAGACGGAATTAAAACGGGCCCACCGTGGGGGTTTGTGCGAATCTGTGCCGTGTTCGGGTCTAATCGGTTCTTCTAGCGGGATCAGCACTTGTTTGGGGGGGTTTACTCTAATAAGGTTATTTGAATGGGTATCGTCTAGCGAGGTCGGTCTCGGTGGCTCGGCCGGTATTATTCATTACGACCGGGGACTCCCCCCCCCCCACACACACCAGAAGGAAACGTGACAATATTTAACAATGCTCAACTAAACGCAACACACACTTTCGGAATATTGATTGTTAAGTATTAATTTCCGTATTAAATTGGTTGTAAATTTACTGGGTGTAACAGCTGACCCACGCAAAACAGACACTTTGCTGTTTGTCTGGGTAGAGTGAGGTCAATTAGTCGCCGGACAAGTATAATACAAGGTTCTCGTTTCAAATCCTGGTCTAGGCATTGAAATCGTGCAGATGCTTTTTAGGATTTCAATATAAAATCAACTTAACTGGTCACCTATTTCAGTATTTGTGAAATGAGCGAGGTAAAGCTAAGATATTTACACTGATTGCATAACAAGCTTCGAATAGTACAAGGGATGATTATGTCGATAGGGATTCAGCTTCGGCCACATACATTTTTTACTTGTGGGGACTTTTATTTATTGAAAATATATCTTACGAGTATTCAATATTATGATTGGTAATAAGTTCGCTTATAAGTTAAACATTTCAAAAATACAAGTTCAGATTCATATGATTATTATAACTTTTCTGAGCAACTTTTATAATGTATTAACTCCTCTTCCTCCACAATGCTCTTAGGTTAATTATTCCACACAGATATCGTTCTGTTTATGAATTTCCCCATACCAGTCTTAATAATGTATCTTTTAAATTTCCAACTATAATCTCCCCTTCCCTTATAAACCCCCTTTTTTAACAAACCATTAAGTTCTGATTTTGCTAACGATATTAGCGGTTTTTTTGTACAAAATCCGTTGACCTTTGAATCTGTTGACCATCGCGAAGTAATTCACAAACTATGCTAGCCTACAAGCATGCTTTGAAGTAGTACTGTTAATTCATCATTGTGAAAGGAATAAACTAGCTGATGTAGGCTGTTCAGTATTGTTGCGAGCTAGAATCTTCCACTTAGAAAAACAAACATGGAACTACACGTGATTAATAGGTACATTTGAATGTGATTAAAGGTAAAACGCCATCGTTGTTAATTCTATACCCCTTCTTGATTAATTATTAAATTGCAACTCATTGATTTTTCCTTCAGTGTAACTACTCATTATACAGGACCTGCTGCGGTATCCGGTCTTTACCCCTAGTAAAATCACTAACCCGTGCTACCCCTTGAATCTACCCATAGTTATCATTCACATAAATTCGTAATTATTTCATAACCCCAAAAATGTATATGATATTGTGATCGAATTATGAATGTTACTTTTTAGAAAATAACTCAAATTATTTCTACCTTGTAATAAACTATTCCCACAGTATTATTTCAAGTGACCGCGTGTGACAGTTTGTCCACTTGTTTATGCAGTTTCGAGAAATTAAAATACTATTCAATAATGTTATTTTCGGAGTTTCTAAAGAGTTGGCGGTTTTATTTACATTTGAAATTGTTGAGATTAGACTTTGCCGAATGTTAATAGTGTCAATAAAATAGGATCTTTTTCGTAGGGATATAAATATAGCATCACTATTTAATAAGCTACGTAGAATATTAATACATGTCACTAAAATAAATATGAAAAATAAGACATACATTGAATTAATAACACAATTATTGTCGGGACATTCGCGCGAATGAAATCGACGCGCGAAATGTCCGACAATAAATGTGTAATATTTACGGCCGCGAAAGCCTTAAATTTGAAATTAATGATATGTTAAAAAAACATGATTATTTTTTTAGTGGATCCACCGGTAGGAAATTGACACACACACAATTTTCCACACTTTTCAAGACCCTAAAAACATGGATCGGCTACCACTTCTCAGCTAATTTACAATAATTACACACCTGTAAAAAGTTAAGAGTATTATATACAAAAGTGTTTCAAAAATTAATTTTAATATCAGGGAATCGGTTACAAAGCGCTGGTCACACTGTACAAATCGGTTCAAATCGCAGATAAGAGAGGAGTATCAGTTTACTACAATCACCTACATCCTTATCCCCCCGTGCAGAGCTTATGTGCACTTCTCCCTGCGTTTGTGTAGAATTAACGCAACCTCGCTTATCAGATCACACGTGATACACAGAAACTCGCATGATCGGGCTAAAACACGAACGCCCCTTTATGAATCGGGCCCACACGTCGCGTTTACGCACGGCCGGTAGAAAACACGCACCAGGCTCCCCCAGGAGAACTTATCCGGTCGGCGGAGTGAAATTTCAAGTTCATACACGCATTGTCGGGAAATACGCCATAGAGCAACCGAGATAAACTTTTACGACACTCGCTATTAAAGCAAGGCAAACATCGTAAAGAATGTTACATCAATCGATACATTATATCGCATAATATAGTAGGCCTAATTCGAAATAAACTCAAGTATCGATTTATCGTATAAAAACGACAAGATGAACGATAGGAAAACCGGGGGATATCCCGCGTAATAAGTTGACGTCGTTTGAAAGGATAACGAGAAGTTGAACGGTTTTTCTAAGGCAGCGTTGGAGTTGGATACACGGAAATGTAACACATTTAAGCTAAATATCTTGAGCGTTGTAACACTAGTCGAGCCCACGTTATTGAGGAGTTTGCAAGTGAAGGCATTTAAAGTTGCAGGGGCCTTGAGAGGCGAGGGTGGGTTGAAGAGAGAGTGAGAGAGAGAGAGAGATAGAGCGTATTGATCCAGCTCCTCCTCAGAAGATAAGGGTTGGCATTAGAGATGGAGAGATAAAGAAGAAAGGCCAGAGCTGTAACCCAGGGATAAACAGAACAGAAGCGCAAGTAAATAAGATCAAAGCAGAGTGGGCCGAGTAAACACCCCTGTGACACTCCTTCTTACTCCTTAGTGCCAGGATGATTATGAATGTAGAAACCGCACAAACTGTTGCCGAAAGGAAATGGAGGTGGAGATCATAAAGTGGTTTTGAATTGTGGAACTTCATTCTTTCACTCAGCTTGTAACATAATGAGCCGTCACTAAACGTTGTTATTTACGAATGTAAATGGCCGTTAGAAAAAGAGCTCCCACCCGCCATCACCACCCAACAACAACTTTTGTTCAAAGCACGAGCGATTTAGGTGCCACGAGTCATTGAACTCATATGTTTACGTTTTCTTAGACAACATCAAAGGATTTGTAAGTATTATAATAATGGTTTTCGTACATAACCATAATAAATTGTTATTTTTTATTTTAGTTGATTGAGACGCACATTATAGTATTTTCAAAAATAAAAATGTGAAATTGATGAACTTGATTTTAATTTCTTAAACTTGAAAAAGCACATCTTGTACGATCATTAAACAAAAAATTCGTATTTATAGATTCTACCAACTCAATTACATAACTCACTTTTAAAAAAATGATTATCTTCAATATATTGCATTATGTATATATTTTTCTTTTATGACGATACGGAGAAAAATATTTGTTCCACGAAAGAAGTCTCATACCACGTAAGAAACAAAATAAAATATGTTTCAAAATACCTCACAAGAATCAAGAAGAAGTAATCAAGATAAATCTGTAATGTGGAAATATAATATGCATTTAAAAAAATTGTAGAGCCCATACCAAAACACCATTTTGTTGTACAAGGCGTTAGTTAATAGAACCGAACAATTAATTTAAATATCCTTTATTCACAACTAGCGTAAAACACACTATTTAACGGGGAAATTTCACTGTGTGAAAATCGTGATGTAAATCGTGATTACTATCGAATGTGCGTAGGTCCGTGTTGAATGGTCGCCCACTCATCTCTGGCTCGTCGTACGCAACGCCAGAATGTGCGTACGTCGGGTGCGTCTCCGCGTCGTCCTATAATACGCATCTCCCGCGTGCGACGTTGCGCGCTATCTCCAGATCATCCACCTTCATTTTACTGCTCACAATAACACTTGGCTCGGACTTGCGGGGCCTAATAGCAAGGCCAAGGGGCTCAGGGTGGCCCAGTAAACTCCAACCCCTATAAATACACCCCTTGATACCCGAGTACGGAGCCTTCTTTCCGCCCTTCCGAACTATACCATCATCCGTATTAACTGATTATTTGGGACGTTTATAATCGAATTAATTGCGAATTAGTTGTTAGTCGTTTGCTCGAGATGTAGCCTCGGTAGGTGCCACGCCCCCGGTAGTGGTCCCCTCCGCCGTCGGGGGCGCCGCGGCGCGCACCGGCGCCGTGCGTCGTGTGTCAGTCGGCGTCGGCCGCGCGCTCGGGCTACACAGTACTGGCACAGACAGACGGGATAGCGCGGTGCGGGTGATACGACCGGTCCGCCGCACTAACACACTCTGCTAAATATAGACATGGATGCGGGGATGAGGTATTCTTGGCTCGGATTCGCTCTAGACGACGCGAGCCTCGCATTCTTACGTACGGCGGTAACATAAACCGAAACGAAACTTTACCGATTGTTCATAAACAGTAATGTGGAAAACGATCTGGCTAGGAGGTACGTGTCAGGGTGACCGATTTCACACGGACTTACGAATGAGACGGGGACGGGAACTGAAATAGTTTAACTGGATGGAATCTAGTGGGGCTTTGGGGCGCGGGGTTGCGGAATGTTCTCGTGCCGCCGCAGCTTATCTGCATAGGGGTCGAACGGCACGCCACCTAGCGGCACCCCGTGCGTGAGACCCTCTGATTGAGATAGGTGTGGTCGGTTCTCGGTCAAGACGTCTCCGCGGTCCGGTTTATCGTCGTCCACCCATAAACCTCGTCTCTTATCGGAGAGAAAGAATCACGGGGGAATTATATTATCTAGATTCGTGCCGAGGAACAACAGAGTGATCGATCAGTGTGACTGTGGTCCCGGCCGCGGGGAACCAGACTCGGTGGGGCATTTAAGGCGCGCGACGCCGACGGAAAGTCGAGTAGCTTTATTTCCGTAGTTCGTCGACCGTGTGGCGCGGTGTCGTCCTTGCCTCTACGGGGAGAGGCGGCCGAGTGCGAGCGGCATGTGGGTGTGCACCACGACGTCGTCGTCGTCCCCGGACATCGTGACGTCATCCACCGCGAACCGTCAATAACGGATCGCGGTCGTTCGATGATTTATTTCGGAACGTGGTGGAGAGTGACTGTGCCGTGTGGATCTGCACCCCCTCCGGACGAGAACAAGTATGAAGTATGAAGACGTCGAGACCCCAGTGCTCTAGCTTTAGCTGGTTGAATCCGGGCTAAATTGTATTTTGTTGACGACATTTGGTCCCCTTCAACCAGCTGTAGTTGGCATTGAAAGCCTCGAGATCTGTGCAGAAAAGAAGTCACCAGTGACATCGCCTCCATCAGCAGGTTGTAAAGTGCTCTCTTCTGAACCAGTAGGTTCCCTCGTCCAGAATAGTGTTGTCATCTGAACCAGAGGAATTATATAAGTGTGTCATTTGAATCCTTAACATGTAAAGTGTATTCAGAAGAACCAAGTATATTCGTGACATTTGTTCTGAACCAATCAGGTCATAAACATCGGAGTTGTCAGAAATAATAAGGTGAAATGTTTAGACTGAATGAGAAGGTTGACGGTGCAGTTGTTTTGTTGGGATCAGTAGGTGAAGGGTAGTCTGAACAGTCAGATACAGGGTGCAGTACTTTGAACAAGAGGTGTGATAGAGAGCAGTCGTTTCAACCAGTGCACATGGGAGTTTTGTCGAATGGATACCTATGTCATACAGAGTTGACATTGAATCAGGAGACGAAATGTGTTAAGTTAATCTAACAGGTATAGGACAGTAACAATTTTACATTACTAATTTATTACGGAGGTTGACAGAAACAAATGCTAATACAAGCGGACATAAAATTTAAATTGTCGAAAGTAATAGAACGTAAAATATAAGCTTTTAGGAAGTAATATTGTGATACAATCACATTCTTCAGTAGAGAGTAGAGTGGCCATAAAAAATAGGAGGGAAAATAATGAAGAATGTCACACACGTAAACTATAAAGTTTTGTCAACAAACAGTTGAACATAGAGACGTCGATGGAAGTAATAAAATATAGAGATAAATAATAAAACGTAAAATAAAAAAGAGTGTAGACGTTTGAAGTATTGTACCTGAGAGGGATAGTCGACTACAACAATAGTAGATCCAGTGTCCTTGTCGGAATTAGGTCATGCTCCTCATTCAAGGCTCAATGAATTATTTGCATTTATTGGGTCGGTCTCTTCTTTACGTTACACAGCGTTATAAATAACCCCCTGCTAAAGATAGCCCGGCAGCATGGGACGGCGGGCGTCGGGTTCTCGTCCCGACTAGGGCACGGCTGAGAGGGTGTGTCAGCAAGCCACGTCAACACGTCAACACCGTGGCGCTCAACAACACGCATACTTTCACACGACGCGGTTCACATTTCTAAAAATAAGAATCGATTTTAAGAAATTCAGATAACGATAAGAAAAAATTTATAGTCTACTTGTGTAACAAATAATGGCATTCCGAGTCCAATTTTTTTTTAGATTTTATACATCTCTTTTATTCAAAAACAACTTTGGGACACAACTCTAACATAAAAGGGCGAGAATAGAAATATTATTTTAAAGTAATATACAGTCATATGAAGATGTTCAGTAATAAAAATGCTAAAAACAAAATACTTGACAAAATAAACAAAAAAAGGCATTCGTAAAATTAAAGTTACTCGTTCATTTTCGAGAGGCAGTTTTAGCACTATGAAATCGAATAACTGTTGAAGCTCTGAGTGCAATGACAGGACGATTTTGAGATAATAATAACAGTTTTTAAACCCAGGGTCAAACAGCTACTTCTCTTGCTATTCTTAGAATTGCCTCGTATTAGGCGTGATACTATGTTATTACTTCGATATGTGTTATCAAGAAGATAAACACCTCAAATTTCGAGTTGTTTGTGATGATCTATTATTTAATTCCAAATGTTGGTTTATGACGTTAAGACATCACTCATGTTGTTAATATACCACTCTTGGAAATGTCCAAATACAACTCTCATACAGAATTCTTGTCAAATATATGGAATTAAACTGGGTGAGTAGATAGGCCTAGGCACTAATCAAAACTTATTATATCCCCTTAATTTTCACTATTGGCTTCTGCCATGCTAAGGTGTGTCAAAATCTTGCAGCATTATTCAACATTTTGCGACGATAGGTTTATATTTCGTCGATTTCCGTTGCTGATAACTTAGTACAGGAATGGCGATGCCACACCCAAATTTGGATTCTACTCCAGCCATCACCAGTAAATGTCGTACCGAGCATTTAGTTCATTTTAAAACATTGCAGTGTTAATAAAAGTTTTATCCCATTTTCAAGAATTCCGATGTCAACGAAACGACTTAGAATTTCACAATATTAAACTTATGAACTAAATTAACAACTTTTTCTCAAAGAGGATAATTTCACAAAATAAACGATTGTCTGATAAACTAACTTAAAATTAATTCCAGGCTTTTTAGAGCTCGCCTCGTCGAAGTTAAATCCTTATCAGAAAGTTATAAAACTCCATCCCTTTGAGAGTATGTTAAACTCGCGCGATACGCCAGCTCGAGATACACAGACATGACAGCTACAGTAGCACGCACTACAGCGCGATGCAATTATAACTAATCAATATTGCAGAGTTATGGTGAAAGTACCCATCAAAGGCCGACGGCAATCGTGGACCATCCCGTATACACAATTAACACGACACAGAGGGTGGGGTTCGAAAACCAATTACATTATTAAAGCAAGGCTCAACGTGCGGTTTAGATACACTGACAACAAGGTAATACACGAAAGAGGAAACGATACGACTTTATTGGTTTTACTCGAGTAGCCAAAAGTGATATCAAATTTTAAATTATATAACAAAATATCGCTTAAAGTACAAAGTTAGATAAGAAAATAAATGAAAACACAACCCCATAGAAATAATATATAAAGCTAAGAAAAAGTTTCGAATTGAATAACTGTATATAGCACTTGCAATACAGATATACCACGTTGCATCTACTTTTTTCCAATGTAACTTTAGCAGTTTTGAATTGATTTAATTTTTTACAGAAAATAGCATGGTGCATATCCCTGTTCCATCGTCTAATAATCAGCCAGTTAGTAACGAAAAACTAATATAAACTTGAGGTGCAATAACTTATGTCAAAATAAATAAGCAAAATGACAACGCTGCAATTTTATACAAGAAAGTAAAACTAGTATTATAAAAGTCACTGTCAAGAAGAATTGCATATTGTTTGTACATGAATGTTAAAAGAAATTGCTTTTCTAACATGCCTTGAACATGAGATTTATTTAATGTGTGTCGGCCATACAATTCGAGTAATGTGCATGTGCAAGGGTTTCGGACATGAGCGCCTACACGTGGTAGTACGAACCCGTTCGTCTAATCACAGGTAAAGCATCAGTCAGGACCCACGACCTCACGAATTGAGGTATTGCGTGCTATTGTTGAGCCACTTAGCGAGTAAACACGAGAGTAAGGTAACTATTTATCAATGTCAACTGCACAGCAACATTCGGATCCATCACCACGACAGGCACACCTCCACAGTATAGGCTTAACACACAGCCAGCCACTAATAAGTTCAAAACCACCTAGTAGGCCTAACTGACATTATCTCGCTGGTCTCATAGTTGGGATTATGCGGGTATAAGTTTTAACAGTCGGGTCGGGTCGGTAAAAAGATGGTCGTTATAATAGTACTGCATTCAAAAACGGATAATTCATTATACTTGTGAAGAATTTAACATTATGATTATCTTCCACTTCATTTTCTAATACATATTATGTTTACTGTATGTCGTTTTGTATATAAACTATATTTAAAAAAAGTCTGGACCGGCACCTACACCAATCAAGTACATAATCCTGGACCGGCACCTCCACCAATAAAGTACGAATTCATGGACCGGCACCTCCACCATCTTCAAAAATATATTTGTTGTTACCCGAAATTCGGGTACCTATTTTTGACAAGCGTTTCGATTACCAAATATCCGATCCGGTACTTGCACACCCCTAGCCATAGTAAGTGATAATGTTGTACACCCTGCCGTATGTGTGTTAACCAGCAAACACATGTTATGTCGGTTGGAGTGTCGAGTACATGTAACAACAGCTCAACACGATTGTAAGTGATTTCAAGGACTAGACGGGGACTTGAACCCAATGTCGGACACAAGACGGGCGGGTTTGCCATGCGCTCAAGTGCCACACGGGGACTTGTTTAGCACAGTAGGGCACTAGACTGACGTTTGCAATAGAAGACCGTATTGACAGTGATGATTCTTTAGACCTGTGTGATTGACCTGTAGAAATGTTATTGTATGCTTGAATCATAAATCAACAGCCTTAAACCTGTATCATTTAGTAATAGAAATTAAAAAATAGTAGTCCGAAAATCTGTATGGCTATGTCTCAAAAGTTGAAATACGGTTATTGTTTCCGGTGATGTGGATTGATATAAAAAAAAACGAAATTTATACTTTATTTTGAGGTGAAATTTAAATTTGTAGTACTAGCTATTTACTTGTTATGTTTCATGGCCATGGAAGAAGGATGAATATCCATTCAACATTTTTTAGGTATTTTAAATTTTGTATAAGTTACACATATTTCGCTAAAAAAAATTGCAGTCATGGAATTCTAGATTATGTTAAGGTTCGATGTAGTGCATATATTTATTTAATAACAACCGTATATTGTTACCAAATATAAGGGATATTAATGTTTGTCTTCTGAAAATGTTTTGGTTTGTCATGTTATTCATCTTAGTTCCATGGGAGATTTTCAATTCATCGCTGAAAGTCTCCGGTCTTCGTTACTTGAAAAGTTCATTTTCCGCCCAGTGAGTAGAGAACAAGCACTGCTGGTTGTCATGGTATTAAAAGATCGTAGCACTCGAGCGCTAGCTGTACTTTCAACGCTCGCGTAGCAAGAAGACCACGAAATAGAGTTTCCCTCTTTCGTTTGAGGTGATAATTGGCTCGTGAAAGAACTCACCGCCGTTTATTTATACAAGAAAACAGAACCACTAAATAAAAATACTTTTCTACGAAATGGATTTTATAAACGCACGCTTTAGTATTTATTTTTCTTCTACTCGCTTGAGATAGAGTACAATTGTTTTGGCAAGGCTATTCAGAAAAAGTGATAGGGTGAAATCACAAAGAATCTCGTCGTCTTTGGTATTGATTTCCAGAGTTTCTTTGTAAGAAGTTATTCCCAACCCAACCCACCCTAGGCAAGTCGGAGTGATGTATTTTTAACAAAACATCATAGGAGAACTTTCTGGAAGTAAGTTTGTGTTTGGTTTGGTGGCAGTGCCGGGTCGGCCTTCAAACTACTAGGAAACAACAATGAAATATTCACTTGCGCCGCGAACTTTTTTTTTTATATATATCACAAGTCAGAAATCAGTTCCGCGCTCTAAATCTAACCATGGTTTGTGCGACGCTGTTTGGAGATTAGATTTTTACAGCGAAACTTTCGCATTTAAATGTTTAATTTTACCCATTCTTCAGACACGGTTCAAAGTCAAAACAAGAAGGGACACGCATTAATTTATTATTTTATTAAGCACTGAGAAATAGAAATCTTTTACTGACACAATATATCCCCAGTTGCTGTAAGCTTGTATGGTCATCAAACACATTGCCTAAAACTAAGTGCAAAAGAGAAAAGTGGAAAGCATTTCAAGTAAATTAGTACATAAGCATTTGAAGATCGAAAGATTCCAACTGTTCTCGAAAGGGTGAAATTTCCAAATAAATATCGTGGCATGAATGCTGACTCTTTAAAAAAAAATGTAAAATACAGTAACAAGTAGAATATGTAAATGCTGCCAACGTTAGGAAGAAAATTGTCATGTTTTCAAACATTGCTACCCCTCTAGTGGGGTCAAAAACAGACAGATTTACTCACAGCCAGTTGGGGGGATTTCTATGAAGGCAATGGTTCGAAAACAGTTAATCCCCAGCTTAGTATTATATCGTTGGGATGAATATTGCAAAGTATTTGCTCTCGTATCAACAGCTTACAATTGAACAAAATTATTAGTTTTGCAAAGCCTAGTTACGGTGGCTAATCAAGTAATTAGCTGACGCAAATATTCTGAACATACCGCTTGGGAGGGTTATTCCAACCGTGGCTTCACAATAGACAGAATACAAATCGGGAATAAATACAAAGCAAGGTTTTAGGCTCTGTGGTCGTGGCGCGGCGTGCTGGCAATTAGGGCACAACCTGTGTTAATTCACGGGATATGCGCCCGTGATCGATTATCACGCGTGATACGCTATTAAATGTTTAAATAGGGGACGAGCTGACAGGCGCAGTGTAATCTGATTGATTTACAGTGAACGGCAACAATCACGGGGACACGGAACATGTCATTAAATAAGGGTTGTTACATGGGGAGTGCATGCACTGGCACGTGTAGTTGAGGTACGGCGATACTAGTGATAGTATAAAGCTGTGATTTTGTTAATGATTTCTTCTTGCAGTAAGTAAATCTTACACCGCAACAATAGTAAAGATAATACTCCCCGATTAACTGTTCCTGATTTTTGGCAAACCTCACATTCGTTTGAGTGGGATCGTCTAATAAATTCTTTTCTTTTCGGTTTTCTTTTTTGATGATTTTTTCCCTTTTCTTTTCTTTTCTTTCCCCCTTTTATAATTGTTACCAAAATTATTGTGTTATTAATAAATTGTTGCAGATTACTACTTCAAATATATATTTAATTAACTTTAGTTCATTGTTGTGTCTGCATATATTTATTAGATTAGTTTAGTTGTCCTCCTTTGTAAATCAGTTTTTTAATTGAATAGGATAGACGAAAAAAAAATACCTGCACTTCTAGAAGTTCTAGAAGTTTAATGTGTTAACATGTCAGCCAGTATATGGTTATGGATGCCCATACCCTTGTAAGCCTTTATCGTTTTACAGTGTTAGGCTTTAGGCTTAGTTAGGCAACAATATCAAAATTTAACATTCATAACGAAAACATAACTATACCAAAAGTAATGCATAACCACTATTAATCAAAAATTCCATGTTAAGTTGAAAAATAAAAAGTTTAGGAGAAGTTAGGAAATATTTTTGAATGGCAATGAATATTTAAATAATTTATGTCTGAGCTGATTAATACAGGGATAATATGATGATATGATAATATGATGGTGATTATCCCATCAGTTTAACAATAAACAAAAATGCTTAATATTCATAAGATCTTATTTTCAGATCTCTGACGTCTGACTAATCTCGCAAGGACGCACTATTATAACTATGGCTCATCATAGCACTTTTCACATTATAAAGTTCTTCAACATTATCACCGCAATGTACATTTTAACGAGTTTCTACTCAGAGTATATCGTTTCATTTTATACATTTAATTCCATACTAATTACAAATTAAAATTTCAATTTTGTTACACTAATTGAGATTCAACTTTTAATGTTGCTGATGACTCATTACCGTTGAATTAATTATCCAGAATATTTAATTTGGCAATGTAAAAACAACGAGCTCACTTTGCCAACAATTACTAATTTATGATTTTTTTTGTAATCATTTGAAAAACACTCTTTTACTTTTTGTGTATATCGTTTCAGGTATTTGTTTTATATGAAGCAATTGCAAACGTACTTGATTTAGATTGTATCTATTTTTGTACGTTTCATACATGTGATGAGCTTCAAATTTACCCCATTAGGCTATGTTTAATTTGGATACTGTATTGTCTTGAATAAAGTTGTTTAATGAAAGGTTCATATGACAAATACTTGATGTATTTCGAAAATATTTCTTTCGAAAAATGTTATAGCTTCCAAGCCACCCAACAAAACCCTATTATATTAATGCCCATGTCACTCTAAACAAACAAAAATATTTAAAAATGTACTAAAATGACAATGTATAAAAAGAAAACCAGAAGTCAGCTAGGACTTCATTAGGATTAGCTATTTTAAGAACGTGTCTTGTGTTCCAGCAAGACAGAAATTACAAAGTTACAAACAAAGAAGTCAGTAATGAACGTTTGTAACTTTGATGGAGTTTTCTCCCGTAGCTTGTGAGGGTTACACCGACAATTATAAATGAGCTTTGCCCATAGAAAAGCCGGTCGGACGTTTGGCAACCTTGTACAAATGACTTTGAGGTCTTTCAGTATTGGAATCCTATGTAAAGAAATCCTAGTCCTCTCGCGAGTAAAAGGGGTTTTACGAAGAATTAAGTGTAAAATACGTCATCGGGCACAATGCTCTGCAAATTGCTCCAGCTTACGGACGCGCCTCGGCGGACGGACGTACGGCTTAGACCCCCCCTCTCTCTCTCTCTCGCTCTCTTTAGCAGCTCATAACGAGGGAGGCGTTTGTAACAAGACTAAACCGGTGCTTGTATCCGATAGACTGATTGGTGGAGATCTCGTCGCTCGCGCAGAAATGTCCCTGGCAATTATCTAAGGGGTAGAAACAAGCGACGTCCATTGCTTGGCTATTCACTTGTACGTGGTTGTTTGGGATCGCTCGCTTTTTTAATTTGAAATTATCATACTTTTAAGTGTATGATGTTTTTTTAAAGGGCAATATAAATGGATGTCGCTAACTTAAATGGCCAAATATAATATGCTTTACAGAATACCTTTCAAATAGTTAAGGAAATACATCAATGAAAGAAAAGGGACAGAAAGTAGAATACGTTAAGAATAATTACGGAATATTAAATAATAATTTAGAAGAAAAACGTAAGGAATAAATAAGTGGAAGACTAAGAATGAAATATTACAAAATAACGTTTGGTTATTGATTGAGTCGGAAAAACCTGTGTAAATTATGTTATCGGTATTAAATCGATGAAGGTCTCAAACCCTTAGGAGTGATAAGCATCCTAGTCATTTTGTTAGTTCTCAAAAATGGCAGTTTAAATAACACCAAAATAGGAACAAGTGCCTGTGTATGTAAACATATAAGAAATGACTGCGAGTGTAAGTAATAAGGTCTGTAAAATTATGTACAATCATGATGATAATGATAAAACGTCTGTAAAGTTATGTATATTCATGATGATCATGATAAGTTGTCTGTAAAGTTATGTACAATCATGATAGTCATGATAAATTGTCTGTAAAGTTATGTACAATCATGATGATCATGACGTTGTCTGTAAAGGTATGTACAATCAGTAAAGGTAGTCAAAAATTAAAATTAAAACTATTAATACATTGTAAGTTTTTATAGTTGGCTTTTTGTTGCTCTAGATATAACATTTTTCAATAGAAACAAGATCCTGTACATCTTTCTTGCGGACTTTTGGGAATCTTCAATGTACCTCAGGCAAGCGACCGTAGATATGAAATTCTTGGATTTGAACGGTATCTTATGGAATGTAGGTGTATAGTAACCATGTCGAAGAAGGTACATGCTACAATACAGGTACATGTTCATACATCCAACTCTACATAAAATTAAAGTACTTAAGAGGAAAATGTACATATTATCTAAGGCATTTGAAGTATCTGGGGGTATATTATTAATCTTGACAAGGCACCACATTTAACCACACAAACAACAAGGTAACTTCAAGGCACAACGAAACATAATTTGTCAATTTCAGCGTGGTGGCGTGATTCAATGTAAAATGTAAAATAAAATCCACAGAAGGGCAAATAATTTCAGCTTATCTAGGACACGAACAAAATTCCTATAATAGCTAGCCTCAGAATCATAACTCTGGCCGAAATAACAAAATCGATTCGACGGTCATAATGAGGCTTTGAATCCAGACATGACCTACATTATACAGAAGGTTAAAGAGAACTTGAGGGACGAGTGAAAGACGCTTTAGCAATTGGCACTAGGCAAAAGCCATGTTTCAGGACTTGAATGTGTTTAATTCCACATTTTACGACAACACGAGCGCAATAGCAACCAATAGATAAGAAAGTAAAGCTACGTTTTTACTAAGTGAAACGACAACTTGTCGATCGATTCGAGTGTCACTTAAGCAAATTCTATAGTCATGTATGGTTGTATTAAGAAAGTTATCACTGTTAATCGACAAGTAGTCGCATGATTATTTTATTAACAAAAATGTCACTTTTGATCGACAAGTTATAATTTTTCATATAGTATATAGGCTCCCTAGAAACAGAAATGCAAACACACACAAGCTCGCCTTACTCTTGAGACATGCCCAGATATACAGTTATAGTCACAGGTCTACTACCACCACTGGCAATGTAAACTAGAGGTAAAGCCAATTAGCAAGGGTTTCCACTCATCAGGCAATGTGCGTCGAGTAGCCCTAGGATGTTCATCCCCAGTAGCCCCTCATCCCCCTAATAACCCAGGTTAGCCGCCTCAAGTGGGGCGAAGCCGCTTAGCCCGTGTAGCATACGCGTGTACGCTAATCATATGCACATTTACTAATGGTTTACAAATTTTCTACCAAGATGAATTATGAAGAAAAAGTATATCTTTGTAGCTATTTTACAAAAAAAAAACACTGACAATAATTTACAATTTGTTTATAATATTTTACGATATAAATGTAAAAACTTGTATTTTAAATGTTATGGAATGTAAAGAGAGCTACACAAAGTCAATGAATAAGGAATGTGTGTAATTAAGGTAAGCTTGTGACGACAAAACAAAATTAATAAGCTTTATTTAAAAAAAAAAATCATTAAAATGCCTAAGAATGAAGTTAAAAAAATCAGGTTTAAATGATTGAAATGAAATAGGTCGCAGGTTAAAGTATTCGAGTGACGAAGGATAAGGAAGTTAAGGTCAACTTGGGAGATAGCTTTACAGATAAAAAAAATGTTTTGTTCAGCATGGCATCATCGCGTTTAATAAGTAACAAAAAAGTTATAACCGAATTAACATAATAATTTGCAAGTGGGTCGACATTTGTATGTGTAGAATGTACTCGAATAACAGAAATAAACAAACATGTAATATGCGCCATTTGCATTTAAAACGAGTGACATAGTCACACAACCCAAACTATAAATCTATTAATTTAGACAAACATAATTATGTACAACATAAATTTACTGTTTGTTGGTTGTAGTTGTAGTCTAGTTCAGTAAGGTAGAGTTTGATTTAAAAAATCCTCTCAAATATCTCAAAATTGTATAAAATGTCGTTTTTTTTAAAAACACATAAAACGCATTAAAATGTCACGCACTTCACGCCACCTAAGATGAATGAGTTCTGCTCTAATGTCGTTTCAACCAAGATCCTAGGGGAACAACCTGATTGGTCGGCATCAACCCACATCGAAATATCAGCGAGTGTTTAAGGGGGGTGGGGGTGGGGTGGGGGGGCAGAAGAGTATTTGGTATTACGATGGAAAAACGCCTCTCGTGGTCTCAACAAAATATTCACAAAATTATTTAACTTTGATTGTAAAGTTGGTATCACAAGTCAGTTGGTATCAAGGTAAAACAATATGTGTGGGAAAATTAAATGTAACTGGATGTGTATAAAAAGGATATGTACATTTTAAAAAGTTCGGAAAATGTATATAATTTAACTTTCTTATTATTCATACTATAGCCGGCTTCGATAGAACCGGGGGCAAATCACCAATCCCCCAACCCCTATACCTCAATTTATTGTTGGGAATATGGTAAGATATTAATACTTTGTGTGTACTTACAATAATACAGAACTTGATAAATTCAATATTTGCAATGTGAATGTTTCCAAACAAAGACGCAAAACTCCTAACGTTAATTCAGTGTAAGACAACCTCATAAGAAAATTACACTTTGAAACCTACCCGAACGCTTGCTTGCCTTTGAGTGTATAATCCATGTTTGTTAGTCGTAACCCCGAGTAGGCTGGGTGTATGTTATACCTCCACGTCAAAGTGTCGTCTCTCACCACTTAGCCTGGCGGAATGCATTGTGTGCCAGACAGCCAGAGCCTACAAGATTAACGTCGCGGGAATTATTCATAATCAGGGCTACTGATGGAAGGAGGGAGGACACATCCAGGCAAATCTCGTGCCATCTGTAGGAATAAGTGCATAAAAACAAGGAATAAAATAGAGAAATATGAGCATTCCTCGGCTGAGTCAATTAGGCGGAGCAATTAGTTTCCGGGGGGAGGGGAGGGAGAGAGAGACATTCTCATTAGTTTTGTTTTTGGTGGACTTTCAAGTTCCGTATTCATGCAACGTGGCTAATTGAGAAGAAGATTTACAAATATAATTAGCTTGCAATTTTATGCGTTTGTGTTGGTTCCGTTGGTAACGATTGTCGGTGGAAATGGCGCGGAGCGCTAAGAAACGGTTTTTTGTAATTAAAAATATAGTCGAGCGAATATTTTACGAGACAATTCGCAGATTTTTTTTTTTCGTAGCGAGGTCCGAAACGAATGGTTGAAGAGATTAGGATATTTGACGAAGATGAGTAGTAGATAAAAAAGAGAACACAAACAGCAAGTGGTTCAACTGATGTAGATGTAATTAGTGTCAACAGAATAGGATAAAAATAAGTAAATTTAAAATAAGTTATCTGGTAAAATCTTTAAATTTTCTGTTGCAATATAACACATTATCACAATTGAAAATAACCTCGTAGTAAATTAAATACAAGTTTTGCATTTTGCATTTTACTAGATAGTTCATCAAATCCTCCATGGGATTAACGAAGGAATCGGCCACGACACTTCAAGCCAGTGAGTTATTTTAAGTCGATTAATAACCAAGATAAAATGAACGTGCGAATTAATAGTCTACCCACACAACTAATGGGAATGCTTTTCACTGGGGACATTATGGGTGTAATTTATTATGTTCACGGATGCGAAGACGGTTACAAAGTCACTGCGTGTATCGATGTGTGAATCTTTATGGACGGTCGTGTACTTGTATTTTATGCTCATCGTAGCTAAAAAATTATTATTTCTCGATTTGTTTAGTCGGGAAACACTCCCGTAGGTGTAATTATTGTTATTAGATATCGTTACTTTAAAAAAATGTGATTTTTCTTGTTTAACATAGTTTTCTACTTAAATGCAATATTTTACTCCTAACTATAAAGATTAGTAACATGCTTTTTCTAAAAAAAAAGGGCAACAGTCAATACATTTAAGAAACATAATTATTATGAATTATTAATATTCGATTTTAAAAAAAGGGTGGATAGAAAATTAGTTTTGATATATACTTAATGTTGGAAAGTCACATTTGGTGGAGGTGCCGGGCCTGTCACACTTGCTGACTTGGATTTCATCACTAATAATATAAGTGTTGGAATGGAATTGAAATAAATGTTTTGACGCAACTTTTGTTGGAGGTGCCGAGTATAGTACAAGTGATATTTTTAAGTTTTTTCTTGGAGGTGCCAGGTTTCGAAAATAATTTAATTTTGTGGTGTCATTTATTGTGTAGGTGCTGTGGAGTAACAAAGCTTTATAGAATGTACTAGAATAATTGTAAATAAGTTCATGACTGTGAAATAAAAAATGAAGTTTCCTTCATCTCCTCCTCATTCAAAGTTGAATTATTTTTCGTACTTGTACATTTATTTATTGTAATACGCTATAGATATAACACTGACTTACATAGAGGCCAGGAAATATTGTAAATTCCTACATAACACATGAAAAAAATATAAACATTAATTTTCAATGTTGCAATAACGTGACCTTAAGAATGTCAATAGAAAATAATTTGAATAATCAATATACAAAAAAAAAATGAAAATATAACAAATGGAAAATGAAATGGAAGAGAATTTTAAACAGGAACATTGAATATTAACAAAATGCAAAAAGAACATATGGTAAAGCAACTGGATGGAAGAATTAAACAAAGCAGAAAACGTAAAAACAAAAATGGATGAAAAAGAACATCATAAAGAAGGAAACGCGGAAAACCCGAACAATATATAATGGTAATAGTAAAATATCGTTAACAAGAGAAACCTAAAACGATCATTATTATTCAGAGCTGATCCATCTTGCATCTTGATCAACACATCCACATAGACAACGACCGGACGTGCATCAGGGCCCACCTCCATTCAAGACCACCCTGTATGTACTAAACAAGGAAATCTTGCCCGAAACTGATGTATTTTAGTATATAAAGTATTGTTGCAAGACTAATTTTAAACAGCGTTGTTTTGGACATGGCGGTAAGTATCAGTACACAGCTCTGGTGTCATCAGGGTCATGAACTTCAAGGTGTCTTTCTATCGGGGTGTGCCTTACTAGCAGGAAGGACGACGCAAGTAAACTCATCATAAGTAAGGCATGACAAATAATTCACTCGTTTGTGATGTTCTGTTTAGTGTTTGTGCACCAATAAGTGAACAAATAATAAGGCGATAAGGAATGAGGTGAACATATAATTACAGCTCGTAAGAAGCCTTAGTGTCACGCTGTCCCGACTTTTGATTAACAGCACCATTAGTTTGTTGTATGAAACATACTATTTGTCACGTGCGGAATAAAAACGTATTATGAAATAAAATACCAAACAAAGAAACAAAAAGACAAAAGCAAAATAATACATAAATGCAGTAATCAATCCACAAAGTTTATAAATGACGATGGATAAATATGTTAGTGTTACGAATGTCGTAAGATGGATGGGAAACACTAACTTATTTGCCCCCGTAACTATTCTAACATTTTTCAAACAATATTTTAAACAACTAATTTTTAGTTTCTGTAACAATTTTCCATTAAAAATCGTTTTAAAAGTATAATGAAATGTTTAATAACATTTCGCAAATATAAAATCAAAATCTACGTTCATCACGTCAATGAGAAATGTTTTACTAGCAATATATTTATATATTCGAAAATAATTTACATACAATCAAATATTGACTCGACCGTCAATAATTTCCCGCATTTGGAGACCTCGTATCAAACACAATACTTTCCTGGGGGTCTTTTTATTAATTGTGGCAACAGTCGACCGAATCGACAACTTTAGTGAGAAGAGCAAGTGAGAACTGCCACCTCGATTGTTTAACATGCTAAATTAAATAGTAATTACTTACATTTGCTGTACGTAGTCGTTTATTAAGTTAAGGAAACATTGGAAGGCGGAATTAAAAATGTTAAATGTGTAATTGTTGGCAATACACCGCTTATAAGCTTGTATAGCTGCAGTCAGATGCGTGCAGCGTTGAGCCACGCGTATAAGCTTTTTATTGGCAATAATAACACATTTTCACTTTTTAAAGCCCCCTGCCAATGTTTCTACGTACAGAAAATGTAAGTAATTACTATTTTATTTGGTATGATGAAATTTCGAGGTGACAGCTCACTTCCTTTTCTCAATAAATTTGTCGTTTCGATCGACTGATGTCCCAATTAGTAAATAGACCCTCTGTTCTGTGATTTGAGTTCTCTCCTTCCCAATCGCCTTACTTCTCCTAATGCACATCAACTTTCCAATCCTCTATCGCCGGCCAGTGCTCTTCTACTTCATTAACATTCCCGACTCGAATATAATAGCCAGTGTTTTAATTGGCAAGCCTCGAGCCTCATACGCACGGCACTGATTCTTCCAGCACAAGTTTTAATTGTTTCACTGTTTATATTACGGGACCGTGGCTGTGGAACTTTCATTTGGAACGATAACGTTTTACAATACTCTCATTAAGAGCGGCTTGTCGCTACATTACGCTGTGTCAATACACTGCTAAATGGCCGGTATGAGCTATTAAAGGAGAACTGATGTGATTATGAAAAGTTGTGAGCTACCATAAGCGAATCACGAATGCCAATAATGTAGTTGACAGTTTCTGAATTCATTGGCGTTTACTTTTCGTTTAGAGAAAGGACCACCGCAAAATTACTTGATAAGTGAAATCTAAACGGTAAACAAAATCAAAAAAGTGACATACGTCCTATTTGGTTTCGTTTAAACTTTAAATTTAGATTAAAATATTATGATCAGTACCACATTTAATTATGGGAATGATTAATTAGTATAACGTAATTAAAACACAGCTGATTATACGTGAATATTTTTTAATGTTGGATTTATATAGCTCTGGCAAAACATAGGAACTATCTCGATTTTGCGTAATGATTAGTGGAATATTACTAAAATTGAATAATTTTCCGTAGTTTTAAGATTGGCGGTAGTTCTACCTTTGAACTCCTGTTTGACAGCGAACAACTAGTTTTCAGTTTCCTCTCCAGTGCTGTGGTAAATCTCCGATCACAAGAACAATGTAGAATTTCAGAGACATTTACGAATGAAGGCCGATGTCAAGGCAGTACTGGCTTAGACAGATTTACTGGAGGTTAGTACCAACTTATACTCATTTCACAATTACCTTATTATCATAACAGTAACAGCCTCGATAACATTTCTAAACTTTAACTGATGGTTCCACGTTAACTTTATGTTTTACTTTTCAAGAGGTATCAATAATAATAAAATAGATTTTGAAAGGAAATATCATGGAGTTAAGCCTATTAAAAAAGTATGTCTGTCTGTCTGTCAGTCTGTGTATTTTATCTCACGATAAAAAAACACACCCTCCGATTGATGTTTTTTGTTGCCGTATGAAAAACAACCATAATAACATTTAATTTCAATTACATAAAAACTTATGTGATATATGATTTAAGTAGACATAAAATGGCCTCTACCAATCAGAAGCAGTTCTTAACAGTTGCCCTTCTACAATTTGTGTTATTCCCCTTAATTGCACTTTTTGTGTGATGTATGATATTTTCTAGATTAATAACTTTTTAACACGTATTTTATTACTTATGAATATGTAACTATATATAACCTGAAGTAACCCCGTTCTACGACACTGGTCACGTGATGGAAACTTAATTACTAATTAACAACCGTGATCGCTTCGAATCCCTACGAGTGTAATTCCCTATTATTCGACGGGAGTATTTTAATTGGCGGGCCCGGGGCCGTAACACGAGTCGCGTTCCTAGGCCAAACTTTTAATTACCTTAGTCTCGGCGCTCGATCAAACTAATAACATGTTAGTTTCCATACTCGTGGCTATTTTTACATTCCAGTTACATCAGAGGTCAGGGAGAGTCTGCACGTCACAATTCCGGCAGAGGGAGCACGTCACAATTCCGGCACAGGGAGCACGTCACAACCGATAGAGGTAGAATGTCACCACCGACAGAGTCAGCACGTCACAACCAGCAGAAGGAGAACGTCACAACCGACAGAGGGAGCACGTCACAACCGACAGAGGGAGCACGTCACAACCGACAGAGGGAGCACGTCGCAAAGGCGTGTGATTCTGAGTCATGAGGTCGCCGGTTCGACACATTGACTAGCAGTACCTTCTGAGGGTTTTTTTCCTCAGTCATATGCGAATTCAGAGATCGAGTCCTATTAGCAGGCCTTGAACATTCATTCCTTTGGTATTACTCAAACACGCACACCACATAGTTACTTGAAGTGGGTCACACAGGGTAAATCTGATGTGTGCCATACAGCGGGCATTCCTATTAGGTTAAGGATTTTTGCACGGCATAGTCCGGATTGTCAAGAATGCCCGGAACTTCGAAGGCTGATACACTCTCACATTTTGTTAGTTACAATAACTTTGTAATTTCGATCTGATATTTACTTGAACTTGATAATACTCACGGTTTACTTTATTTAAAACAAATGTACAAATGTCAAAATACAAAAGTCAAAGTAAATGTGTATTTATTTTATTTATTTATTAATTAATTTAACGTCTATATCCTATTCAGTTAAAAAACTAATTTACAAAGGATGAAATTAATTAATGAATCAAATATAAAAGGGAAAAACAGAAAATAAAAGATTATGAAGAAAAAAAGATATAAATAAACGAAAAAGAATCAAAAAAGGAAAACGGAAAGATAAAACTGATTTATTAGACGATCCCACTCAAACAAATATGAAGTTTGCCAAAAATTAGGAACAGCAAATCAGGGAAAAAGAAGCCCTTTTAGGAAAAGAACGCATATTTGACCCAGTAGACCATACAAAACATGAGAATATGATCATTTTACACCCCCTGATCCTGACCTTGATCGCCAAGAGAAACAGTTCACACCATCCCTCCGCGCCGGTGACAACTGGGCGTACGTCGCATCTGCATTTTAAACCGCTCGACGGTAGGTGGCCCTCGCCTTCGCCCTCGGCATCGCAGCTCTCGACAGATTCTAATTTGCAGCAGAATTCATATCCGGTCCTTGCCAAATGCGTTTCTGCCCCTAATGACGATGGAGTGGGGGGAATCGATCAGTCTTCCACGGACGTAAGCATGAAATTTGGCTCGTTTGTGGAAGAGGTCTCCTTAAACATCATATTGATTTTGGCACAGAAAGGACAAAATAAATGAAGGTCATAACTTTTCATAAAATTTGCAACAGCAAAATGCAATCTTGCGCTATAGCATACACACAGGAGAGACAATGGAAATAAGCATATTATTAGCCATCTGCTCAACTACAATGTATAATTTTCAATTTTGTATAAAACTGAGAATTATTGTAGTTGTCCTGGCAAGTGACAATTGAGTTTAAGTGCTAAGTTTGTGCACTTTTGGAACGGGGTGAGTCGAGCAGAACGCATTCCAGACATGCACTATCAAAATACCGAGCATTGTTTGACAATTTCCGTAAAATAACTGTCATTTTCAGTCATTCTTGCACAACTTTCCACTCCGCATTTAAAGAAGCAAAATAGCGTTTGCCATAGCAGTCGGAAATAAATTACTACTATCTACTATAATACCTCATCCAATTTTCATGCTTGTGACTTTTGTCCCTTTTTATACAACGAAGTTCCGCATGATGTCAAAACACTTCAACAAAAAACTACGATATTTCTTTCGAAAGCAAAATTCCCCTAGACGTTTCTTATTTTCAGGGGATTAAACAGCAATTTGTAAAGACAAGAGTTTAATGTTAAGGTTCTTTTACAGAAATCGAGCGAAAAGTAGTTCATATAAAAACGAGAACTAGATATGATTGATATAGCTAACACTGGGAATTAGTTCCATGACGACTGGCTTTCAGGGATACATACTTGTTCAAAGATGTCACTTATAGTAGCGGGCCGTTGTTAGATATATATGACAACACAATTATAAGCAGTGGTGTATTGGGGCCGGAACGACGTTCCGTTTCTTTTTCTAGTATTTAATGGTTCAAATGTGTTCACAAAATATACCAAATGAAGTGTTTGTCCTAGGAAATATTGTTAATTGAAATCATATTTTATGCTCTGCTCCTTCCTTTTAGTCATTTGATGCGTGTTTTGTTCAATCAAGCCTCACTGGTAAATGGGAATGTTTATATCTTTTTGGAAATACGTGGTGCTAAGCCTGTTAGCGCGGCGGGGCACTTCGTTACTCAATCAGTCGTACAGCGCAACGTACATCCATTGATGGTACATAATTGTAAAAAAAAATTGAGCAGTGAGCACTCAAAGTCTTAATCACACATTAGCGCTGAAAACATTAGAGAGGGGGAGCTAAAGCACAATCAAATCAAAAGATAAAATTTTACAACTACGGTTTAAATGAATCCGAAGTTGAGACCACTAACAAGGTTTTTAAAAGCACCCGCATACTAAAACATAGGAAATAGAACTAAACATTGTTAAGGGTAAGTCATAAGTAACATTTTTATCATTCATAAACGCAATGCTTAACGTCAACTGTATTAGTTATTAGTTTCTTACTAACAACCATGCACCCCTTGGCTCCTTGACAATGTAAAACAAATCTGCCTTTCATATTATGAACGTGTTTTAAAACGATCGTACATGGTGCGTTCCGGCACTTCTTATTTTAGCAATACACCACTGATTATAAGTGTTAAATAGTGACATACAACAAACCAAGGTGTGTATTTAAATCATTGTGTACAGGTATTAATAATGAGTAGATTGTTTCAGTCTGCTTGAAAAGATAATTCTTGATTTGCAATGGTAAATTACAATTTACAACCCGGCACCTCCACCAAATGCACCAATCTTTATTTCAAGGCTTCTCAAGAAACACTTGGTTGGCGTAAAGAGAGCAAGAGTGTTCTGCTGTCTAGTAGCATCTTTCTTATAATAGTAACCGAAGTATTGTCTTAGTTTCTAGTTTATAAATGAGGGCGTGGCAAAATGTGAATTACACAAAAAAATAAAGTAATGAATTTAAAAATCAGAAGTTCATGAACGGTATTTTATATTTTATACACTTGAAAAATGTTTTCTAGGATATTTTGTTTTATGCTTATTGTTTTAAACGTGTTATTACCACTTTTCCTCGATCGCCACAGGAATTAATCGGAACAAAATCCTAAGGGGGTCCGCATAAGTAACGCATCAAACTGGTGACGCCTAAGTTATGTGAAAATGTGTCAGTAAACAACTTAGTTCATCGAGAAAAATAAATAACTATATGGGAGAAAATTTCATTAATTTAACATTGAGCAAAAACTAGTGTTTGCGATCAAAAAAACTAGCGCAATGTTGTAAGAAAATTATGTATGAACAGTGGTGCAATGATCAATGTTAAGAAAATAACTAACCGGGGATTAAAGCTGTTAATACTGTATTTGATAACTTACTCTTTGGACAATAGTAAAACAAACAAAACAGAAACAATTGTTCAAATGTATTACTTAATCATTTCTGTCTAAGTTGGATGAGTATGCTCTCCACGTCTCCTTCAGTGCCAAATATTATTCCTCAATGTTTCGGGTGTCTGCAGAGTACAGCTGCACTAACAATAACTCGTGCAATGTGAATGTAGTTAAGTATATGGTCCACCCTGTGTTATCATCAAGACACAATACAGCGCACCACAATGAGATCAACTTAAAACAGAGCACATCGAGCGATCGGACCAATTAACACACAAGAATGAGCGGCAAACATTATTAGTAAGCGAGGAAAAGCCAATCAAAATGTGGTTGAATTTAGATTAACAACACGAGAATTCATCCCACACGTCAAAGATGGGATGGACGTGAGATGAGAAGCTTTTCGACGCCTAATCAAAACCACCGTGAGAATGGTACTGGTTGTAATTCTGAAAACTATATTGTATAAAACATCTAATTTGCGTTATTCAAAGAAATGCGAGGAAAATAGACATACCAGAAAAATTTAGTATATCGCATATACAGTTGCGCAGTACCCCCAAGGGCCTTCTTTGTAAATAAATTTTTAGAACTGAATTAGACGTTAAATACATATAGTAAAGTAAAATTATTTCGTTCGTGGGCAAAAAGTATTATTGCGGACGGTTTGGAGTCGAAGTAGGATTGTAAAATCACACACACACCCTCCTACCAGTGAAACGATCTAACTTTGCCCTGCACGCCAGGAAAATCCCATCCACCTTCTGAAACCTAGTCTTGCAAGCCTGCCTCCCATCCATTATGTTGTTTGTCAGTGTCGCCGGCGACTAGCATTGAGCGACCGCCGCGTCATGTTATTACTATGCATGGCACCTCCGGTAGTCGGTAGTCGGCAGTAATGATCGCCTATAGCAAGCGTTGCCCGCGGGGTGGAGGGCTCTTAACATTTTTATTGGCCATAGAGGCATGAGTGGTGGCAGCCTCCGTCAAGCTCGTCGGATCGATGTTGTGTACACCTCCTCGGTGGATATCTGGCGGATGACTTAGGCTAAGGCCCTCGATCACGCGGATATGCAATTAGCCACACGCGAGGCGGAAACAGTGCCGAGGGCTGGCCACGAGAAGCTTGGCTCATGTACAGAGATAGACTACACTAGCTCCAACTAAATAATGTAAGTGATAGTGGTGGGAACGGTAAAAGTCAATGATATTTAACATCTATTGTAGGATAGATCCCCAGTCATTGGTCCACTGGCGTGTCAATTAGAAGCAATCTTGAATAGGTCAGTTTGTATGTAAAAGTAGGTTGGAGTGATTGTAGCGAAAATGTTTCAGGATGTTGTAGGTTGACATGGTGGGCATATAAGTCATTAACACAGATGATAACAAATTCCCTTATGATAACCAATAACTTCTTGTTTCTGTTTGTGCATTCCCATGCTGTACAAGCTAAAACCATATCAAACAATCCAGAAACATACTTAATCGCGTTAATTGAAACGCCAAATCGACATCTTGAATAGGTCAAATTGACGCTTCAATTTGGTAGTGCCTAAGCTAGGGCCTGTCGGACGTATTGGAGACTGGGATCTAGCCTACTATAAGATGTTAAATAACATTGGTAAAAGTAATGTCACCTTTATGTATTAAGGGAATTTGATGTAGCCAACACAAGAAGAATTATATGTGCTGTGCACGGAGTTTTCCAATGTCTAGGTCCATACTGAGCTAGCGTGAATTGAGATGAGACAGTTGTTATGTCGGGAAAACAAGTTCGTAGCTATCTGCATAATCTTGTTGGAAAATACATCTGTGCTTTGATTGGCTGAGCCGTGTGATCGCTTAAAGCACCGCTCGTGTCGCCCGCGGCAGAGAACGAAGCTGATCTGTGATTGGCTAATAAGTGTCACTTGGTGCAAGGCGACAAACTAATTGAACTATTAATATTTAATCTCTGAAAGTACAGTTTCTCCGATCACCGTGAACTAATGACAAAATATCTCCCGTATACACTGAAGACATACATATTCCTATACTGTTTTCTTTTCTGTTTATCAAAATAGCATGCTAGGCCTACTAATGATGGCGGAATGTATGAGATAAAGAGTATCTTCTACACTCTTTTTGTAATTCTTTTAGGATCAATCTTCCAATCATAGCCCCCTTACTAGATGTGTTTACGATGTGGCTCAGTATGAATGGTGTGTGAAGTAACCTTGCTGATGATGATGATGACATGCGTGCAGAATTTACTTCTTGCGTGGCCCTACCTCAGGTTTGGTTATGTGTTGTGAGTTTTGTTTGTATGTGGTTCGCTGATTTAGTGCCACCATCGCCTGCGACGAGTTCCAGAAGACGAAACTGCGTCGTGATTAAGGTAACAAAACACTTAAATTAGCTGCAGTTGTCATCAGCAGGTGAAGAGTTTTGTCGCCCCCAGACCTTCAGGCCGGGCTTTATGTTCTCTATGCTTTCCCAACCTGTCAATCCTTCTACAATCTCAACTAAGCGAGCCGGTTGGCCTTTTCTACAAAATAAAACAGTGTCGATACGTTTACAGGGTTATATGTGTTAACATTAGAGTTGCATTTATCGTGAGGTTCCATGATAAACAACTAAACTGTTTACCATTGAACGTATCTAGTTAGTCCGAGGATAAGCACGGTTGATCTTCTACATCTAGGATAGCGAGTCCACCATCATTGTTTCTGTATCTCCTAGGCTAGAATTGTCTCCACGTATCGCGTGGTTTATGTAACGAGCCTAATCAAAGACCGTCACACGACGGGGACTTGGTCGTTACGGACGCAATAATGAAGACCTTAACTAAGCCTGGGGGTCGGCCACGAACACTTGACCCAAACACAGGCACCGCGCGCGTTCCCTAGGGAAGTGATTTACCCACCGCCACAGATAGATAAGAGTGTTTAGTTCGTGCACCGCCACCGTTGATTGAGCCCCGCGGAGTTATGTTGTGTGTTGTCGTACTCGCAGATAAAAGCAATCGTCGGGGCGGTGGTATTTGATAATTCCATTCTACAACCGAAGAACACGCACCCCCACTATGTGTGAAACTAAAGGGTAGGATCGGGGAAAGATTAACATTAATAAGTTTAATTATTTATGCGGAGGTTGAACAATGTGCGATTAGTTGGACGATATTAAAGGTGAATTGCTGAATAAATTAAATTGAATTACCCTCGAACAAGGTAACGTGTTGTAAAGCGGTAACACATGCCGCTACGAAACTTAAACAACGATACATGAGGTAGTGATAGTGTACGGAGTACATGGAATAGACGTAGGGCCTATCTTCAACAGAAACAATATGGATGTAAAATCAATATGTTTAATGAACGATTAAAAAACAAAGTCTAATTGATTGGAGCAATCTAGCGATAATAAAGGAATTTTGAAATAAATTGTATGCAAAGCTATACGTCTTGACTGCTCTCCCTGTTTCGAGCAATTCGCGCGCAACTGAGACAGACAGCGATCAAGCTCATCGTGAGCGCAGTCATCTTATTTCTCTTGCTCGATTTCCTCCCACAGTGTGGTAAAAATATGCAACTTGGGATTTCGCAGCCTATCGGTGTGTTGAGACATAGCTGAGTGACAAAGTTATAGAATTAAAAGTCAAAACTAGAGAGAAATATTCATTGATGCCATTTTTTCGACCGGTACCAATTCTAGATCCTGAGATAGATATATGTCGAATTGAGTGGCCCGTTTAGCTAGAAACTCAAAGGCCTGGGTGCAAGGCTGCTTTGTGGGGCCCCTTGAAGACCCTTGGGCCCTCAGTCTCTCAGGGCCCATTACCTGCACTCCTTGCACCCCCTATTCCTACACCCCTTATTAATTGTTGCTCTAAAAGATAAAATGTAAGCAATGTTCTTAGTCCCAACGAACGAGAGTTGCCAATTGTTCATTTTGTGTAGTATAAATAGCCGTCCTATCGGCAAGATTTGTGTGTAATTAAAGTCTAATCATATAAAACCAACCGTATACATATGTATTGATCACGTACAATTGAACTTGTAATATTTATAAACTAATCGATGTGCATCTATCAATTGAAAGTGCAAATCATACTTCCTTTGTCGTATAAAAGTGAATAGTCCTCCTCGAGAAAAATGAAAACGACGGCATTCTACTCGTTGTGCCACATCGGGGTGAAAGTAGACACTGCAGAGCAAGTAGCTAGGAGTAGGAGAGCGAACGGGGAAACTACCTCAATGGGGCGCGGCTGGCGTCGGGCCAAGTGCGGGGAAGCTCCAGACCTAAGCCCAGGAGAAGTTAAAATATTCATGGAAATTGTCTAAAATATATAAAGCTAAATGCCAATACGATTTAAAACATTGCACTTTCAACAATAAGTGCTTTGTAATTACTTAATATCAGGGTGGAAGTATTGTAAGTAGTAAAATCAATTATAAAGTTTATTGATGGAATGTAGAAAATAATGTTATTCGTGAAATAGAATTTCTATATTTTAAGAGGGCACCTCCCGGCCAGAATTGGGCACAAAACGTTGCTCACAGAAAAAGGACCGATTGTCAACGAATAGAGTCAGAAGACTCAAATAAACTCCGATTTGTAATGAAAAGCTAGATGCTCCAACGTTATTCAATTATCAGTACCTTTGAATGCAATTTCTTGCAAATTTTTATAAAAATGCACTTTCGACCATTTTCTTCTCAGATTTGGTGTATTTTTAAGTGAATAAATTGAATATGAATCAACTCGTAAAGGGTTTATAAGAACGATGTGTAAAGTAAAAGTATGACGTACTATTTTCAATTGTTCATAAGTCAGATTTTTTTGCAGAATATGATATGACAAATAACATAGGGAAATATGGGGCTAACGAACATCGGAATGTGTCTTCTAAATTGACAATTAAATCTGGATTTAGCGATTTGCGTATGGCAGAATCAATTATAGACAATCACATTGTGATAGTAAACGAATGTAAAAAAAGTTTTATACCATTTGGGATATCATTTGGTGACGTACTCGTTCAGTAAACACTTTTAGCAAATGGTTTCCGAATCGTACGCAAAATAAAAACATTACATTTGCATCCCTATTGTGAGTTTTATCAATCGGAATGAAGGGGTAGTTTTGTTAACATTGCTTTACAGTTAAAACGCCAATAAAGCAATTAGTCATGAATTGGTCAATTAAAATTAATTAACAAAATTTGTGCAAGGGTTGTTAATTTATAATCTGATCAATAGCAGATGAGTTGTTTATAACCTTTTCAGGGGGATTATAACCTTTTTAAACGGAATTATGAAATATAGACCGAAAACTAAAGATCACATTACGGAAATCGCGGAAATTGACGCTAAAATGAAGTTTAATTAAGACATAAAACTTGGGTCTAGCGCATGAAACCTGCGTAGCATTGTACTCTTCTACTTTTAATTAGTTTATTACACTATGTAAAACAACATTGGGATTGTTATTATATATACCACTGCTCCTAGATGTTCGTCGTGGCTCCTCGTACGAGAGACCACGACGAACATCTAGGAGGCAGTGATGTATACTATCACTTCTTTCATAATTATCCTTTGTTTGAATACCAAATTTTGTAATATGTAATTTTTATACTACTACGAATAAAATCATATACACATTCATATATTTACTTTTAGGGCTCTTACATCATAAGCACTATATCTTAGACCTAACACAAGGATTTACGGATTACACAGTGAAAACTGTTCTAAATATATTTTTATACACCCATACATATCATGTGTTTTAAATAATAAATAAATAAATAAATATTTCACGCACATGCGCGATGAAGGGATAAGTCATTTTACATAACACGTTTTGACCATCAATTAGGGTTTTGTTGTACTAGAACATCTGAGTAGGTAGACTAAAAATAATCAATAATTTAAAACATTAAGTGTCTCGTGATAAGATTTTTTTATATTTTGAAACGTTGGGATGTAACCAGACAGCCACGCGCGTACATTGGTGTATGTGAACGCGAACACTGCCGGGTTGTACGTACTGTGTGAACCGACATGTCAGTGCGAGGCGTGTAGCCTAGCGTGTCTGGCGGCAGGAGCATCTGCGTTCGACGAACACCAATTAGCCAGCGACATCGGCTCAGCCACAGAAGAGCGGGGTCGCGTGTGAGAGAGAGAGAGAGAGAGGCAAGAATAATCGAACACCGGATCGGCGGGGAATTTGATAAATCCACCCAGGAACTTTTCTCTACCGAATGAAACATTGAGTGATTTGTTTTCCCAGCTTAAAAGACAACAAAAGGTGGAGATACTACTCCAGTCAACAGTGTGTCGCCTTCAGGGTTCATACAGAAAACAATACAGACGATGCCTCTTTAGATTAACAAGGACTCGTCTTTGCAGCCGGAGTGTCTGCTGTTTAAATGGAGCAGAAAGGCACACTCTCAAACGACGAGACAATTCGATCGTGGTATTTCATTTGTCTCAACGTCTTTCCCATTCAATTGTAAAAACTGATTTACAAAGGAGGATGATACTATCAATATGGGCAGGACTACAGCATCAACAATACGCACGTTTATACGTTAAGAGTTCCACAGCACTGAGAACACATAGCTTTCTGTCACTCTGATAGGATAATATTGACTCATTCTTAAACACGTTGAAACTGTTCGAACATAAAATATATATAGACATGAAGGTATTTTGAAATATTGTCATAAGTACACATTTTCAAATTGTGTGTTGATACTACTACTTTAAGTTTGTTATACTGAACTCAACTCGACAAATGTTTTAAAGGGTTCAAATTTTTCAAAGAAATCAAATAATAAATTTGATAATAAATTTATAAAAAGAAAATGGCTACCATAAAGTATTTCAAACAAGTAGTGTGATCCGGAAAGGGATAAACACTAGATATCATAAAAATAAAAAATAATGAACGGTAATTGATTATACACTTAACTAAACATAAAATTAAACGCAATACTGTGCCCACTCTGGCAACGTCGCCCTAGTTACGTGTGGCATCACCGCGCACCATCCGTCTGTATGACGCGATACATTCCATCTTGCGGCGTTGCCATGTGTAAGAATATCGCAACTGCTCTCAACATAAACAGCTCAGAACGGCTTCCATTGCGTGCGTTTTTCACGGTTATCGCTACACTCACGTTATAATCTGGTTTGATTTGTGGGTGTGTCGGAATGTGGAAGTTTGCTCTTGGCTCGAGCAAATGGTGTAAATTTGAAATGCGAGGTGCTCACACACACACAACACCAAACAATAATAATGTATGGCGTTATTCCATGAGTTATTATTGCAAACCATCCTCCATACTTGTAACGCAATGGGTTGCTATTGAAATTCCAAACTTTTAACGCAATTTAGTAACTATTGAAAACCATAACTAGTTAAATTTATTTACATTTACATATGTCTTGTTGCAATGTGGCTTCATTAACGAAACAATACATAAAAAACAATGTAATTGCAAATAAATTCTTTTTTAATATATCACCAGAACTTGTTTTAAATATTATCCTCCGCAAGCGGTTAAGGGTGACAACTCACACAATTATAAAATTAAGAGAGAGGAAAAACTTAGGTATAGGTACCTTTGGAAGAGAAATATTAAAACTGGAAATTATCCCAGGCGAACTTCGGTTGCGCTGTTTCGCATCACCGCTGGTCACGACTTCTTATACAGAGAATACACCATAAAAAATAACCCTGTTCATGAGATATTCTGCTGCCTGCTCTTGTAGGTATGTGCTTTAATTTGACACTTTTAAGTGTCGCGATCAGAAAATCAGAAAGTTGTGCGTTTGAATCCAGCAAGCTGGTATCTTGACAGACAGATTGTACTCGATTTCGATCAATGGTGATCCGTGGCCCTATTATTATTATATATAACGTGTTTACAATGCAAATGTCAATTTATAAAAATGTAAATACATATTATAAAACGTTAGTTGATTTATTTGTTTATTTATTTATTTTACCTCTATCCTAGATTGACACATTTTATTTAGGCACTATACGTTACAATGATAATAATTATAAAACTATGATAACTGAGTAGAGACAAAAAGCATCAGCCATTTCAATAATGTTGTATTTATGAATTCTATCTAGTGGGTTTTATACGGTGATTTATCAATGCATGTGAAATACTTGAAACACGATGAATGGTGAAATCCTGTAATAAATTCGCTTGTAATGCGTGCAAAATTAATTGGCTGAACAATTGAGCTGAATTAAAGACAATGGATGTGTTTCATGTACAATTGTTACTATGTATATGACTATGTTTGTCCTCAGAACCATAGAACACAGAATTGAAACACCAGTGGTAATATTACAAATAATTATTGTGTTTTGCATTCGATTATAATATATTCTAGTTATCAATCAAATCTAAAACAACATCAACACAAAATATGAGTACGCTTTTAAAATCCAGCTCCCCGCCGTCTGTGTGAAGAAACATAAAGCAAAAAGGTCAACCAGACAGCGAACTTGGCGTACACTTTGGTCTAGACGCTGCGTGATTGGATGAGCGTAGCGAGCGTAGCGAGCGAAGCGAAGATTCCATTTCACTACACTGGAAAAAAAAATCCGGAATGTTTTTTTTTTTTTTTTGTATTTTTGTGTGTTGTTAACACACGATTCCGGCAAAACCGATACTCCGATTGCGATGAAATTTTATGGAGGCCTTCTAAATCTCTGAACTTAGAACTGCCACGTCACGTTTTTGAGCGCAATCGGGAAATTTTTTCTCACAAAACACGCAATTTCACGATTTTTTTCGATTTTTAAAACAATTCTTTGACTTATAACACCTACATGCTTTATCCGATTGTAATGATTTTTTTACAGAACCTTAATTTCATGAACTTATATATTCGTGTTAAATTTGAGCGCAATCAAATAATTATTTCTTATGAAAATTGCAATTTTACGATTTTTTTCTTTTTAAAAAATTACGATTAATTAAAAAATTAAGTTAATTTTTTATTTAATTTAATTAAAAAAATTAAGTTAATTTTTTTAAAAATTTAATTTAATTAAAATAAATCTTCGACTAAGAAATGTTTTTTTCACAGAACAACAGAAAATCCGCGTAACACATGGCAGCTCAATGCACCATATACGCTCATCCAACAACGCGGCGTATGACATTGAAAGTGTGTTTCTGTACACAAAACTGACGAGAAGGGAAGGTTAATATAAAACAAAAACTCAATGAGCCTACTTCGATTATATGAATAGCAAGAACAAGACCATGCTACTATAGCTCAGCACGGTTAGTAATGAATATCATTTCACACATCTAAGTAATCTGAACAAGGAATACGAAAAATATAATATTAGGGAGCGTATTTTTCTCGGCAAATCAAAATTATATTAAGAATTACAAACACAACATGCAGTAACCAACAGTGTTGTTGGGTGCTCAGCGCTTGACTCTGTTTCGGGAGGACCCGGGTTCGCATCCCGTCGAGACCTGCATACCTGACAAAGTTTTCCGATGTTTTCTTCGGTCGGTAATGTGACTGCAAGGGATTGATTCCTCTGAAACAGCCCTCGGATATTCCTAACCCAATTTCCGTAAAGGCTGAAAAGGGCCCTGTGCCAATGGTCATCACGCTTGGCGAGAAAAATACTATAACATGTGCATGCAGATTTGAATATTACACCTAGGTCACGAACCTATACGTCACATACGTGGTATATAAGCTGACATAGCTGGGTTTATGTTGTTGTATAGTTAACCGTTCCTTATTCTTCTAGTGATAAAGAAAAGAGATTCGACATCTTATTCTCGCAATGATAGATTGCCGTCCGCGGTGGCACGTATGATTGTCCAAATGCTGATCCGAAGAGTATGGCTCTACAAGGACGTGGGTTCGAATCCCGCATAAGGCAAGGTATTTTTTTAAATCGTCACTCATCGTCATTCATTGTCTCGTGTGGCCTTAGTGTATTAATATGAGACGTTACGCAACAAAAGTCGTCATAATCAAAGATAGAATTGTGCGACCCGGCACCTCCACCAAACAGGTAGAAAAAGTGTCGAATTTAGCCTAGAAAAACAAAATACTTTTAATATTTATTATTATTTTATTTATTTTAATATTATTGCATGTTTTTCAATTTTGAAGTTAAAAAGGGACTTGGCCGGGCTTAATTCATTTTAATAAAATCCAATAGTAATTCAGTTGATTTCATTTAAATTATTTATATATATATATTTGAAATATTACATCATTAAATATTTTTTCTTAGTTTTGGTAGACTGCTTTGAACGCTTTAATCCTTCTAGATACTTATTTAAATAATTCCTGAAATTATTGTTCATTATTTTATGAACAATTGTGTAATACCAGTTGAATTTAATGTCCTCTTTGATTCAACTTCTTTTTATAACTAAAATGATTAAATAATGAAAAAATATATATATTATGCAATAAATAACAGCGGAAATTTCGTCCACTTGTATACATGGTGGTATAAACTTTATGCAAGAGACCCCCCCACATTCTCACAGTACACGTATATCTTCTGTAAAAGAGGAAGCTGAATAGAAACTAGCATGTAGAGGAACCCAGTGCCGTGACGAGTAGGAAGGAGTAGGGGGGCGGGAAACTAGACGAGAAGGATGTAGAGAGAAACCGGAACCTTAACCCGTAGACTTAGAACCAAGATGGATCCGTACCCTCCGCGAATAGGTAAAGTACGTCCGTATCCCTCTAAAGAAAGTCTAAGAAAAGTACAAGTAGTTTCTTTGGTTGAGAAACGATTGCAAAGCCTTGAACGCCCCTAAGATGTTTTAAAAATGCAACTTATCTCCACAGGCCAAGCAAGCGCCATTGTGCGAGAGTTATACGGCCCTGCTATCATCGGGGGAATCTTGTTCGTTACTTTCAGAGAGAGAAAGAGAGAGAGAGAGAGAGTTGGTTCGTTCTTCGCTTCGATTGCGATACCGATCTTCTCATCCGAACCAGCCACACGCACACGCACGCATCCCCACGCACACGCACGCACACACACCAATCTGAGGAAATTAAAATACCACTTCTTTTGTATGAATACGCTAGATTGATCGTCGTTTTCTTTCACCCACCCCCCTTGACGGGCACGATCGCGTTATCCGGCACACATCTCACCGTTAGATTCCGTGCGGAGAAAGTTACGTTCCACCTACTACCTGGACATGCGAGTTTCGGATATGTGTAACAGACTACACTAACATGAGTTTGAAACTCCAGGCAGCCAACTTTCCGCATGTTACCTAGCCAAGGGCACGCCGAGCGCACACACATCCCGCTGGTAATTAACACTTTGTTGTAATTGAATTAATTTGAAATGCTAAAATTTAATAACAATTTGACGAAGACCTTATAAGGTATAACTATGGACAAGAATCTCTGAACATAATGTAGGATTGCGATCTTACAAAACGTATGCCAATATACAATACAACTCGGGATAATATATTAATAAGTTATAGGCAGTTATTCTTCAATTATAAGGATCTATTTTCTGTGCGTCTGTTTGTGTCACATCTCACGATAAACACCAACCATAATCTATCATTTGCATGCGTTTATAGTTGACATTAGATAATAATATTTGTGGTTGTTGTGTTGTTTTTGTTTTTGTTTTTGTTGTTGTTTTTGTGGTTGTAGTTGTTGTTGTAATATAACTATTTCAAACTATAGTTCTTGATTGTGTGTGCATTTATGTATTTTTTTATCGTATTTATAATCTACCCAATCAGTCATAACTGCTTTTATTTCGTTGTCCTCCTTTGTAAATCAATGTTTTAACTGAATAGGATAGACGATAAATAAATCAATTAATAAATCAATAAATAAATCAATACGATAAATGAAATATCGTTAGAATCAGAAATAAGGTGCTAGCCTCACGCAAAAGAGATATTTGAAACCCGGCACCGCCACCAAAAGATATAAACAAAGTCGATGTATTATGTGTATCCTTGTTCGACAATCTAGAGATGTAGCTTCTCTCGCTATTTTGTATCCGTGCTTCTATAAACTAACATAAACACTGAAACAATAACTAAAATTATAACTAAAACTACAATACAAAGTCGAACTAAAGCTAAAACCAACATTATCATAATTGCATTATGTATTTTTAGACACTCTTGTATGCTTCTGTACGCTGTGTGCTTCTATAAACTACCACAAAAACTGAAACTAAAAGTACAACACAAAGTTGACTAAAGATAAAACTAACACAATAAATTTAGAATACAAACTTTACGACAAAAAGTCAAACTAAATCTAAAAACAACGTCATCATATTTGCATCATGTATTTTCAGACAACACTGTTATCATTACAATATTAAATATTAAAGTAAACTTTGCTCAAAGATATATATTTTTTTTAAAGTAGGTATCTCTATTCTGTAATTGCACAGAACACACAAAAAGTGGACGAAGCAAAAAATCATTATTACAAGCTAGGGGTGATGTATTTTATTTACTTCAATTGAGAAATTAAAAAAGTCCGCCCCAACCGGGAATCGAACCACGGATCTCCCGCATTCCAGACAGGCGTCTTCTCTTAACCACTAGACTATCAGGACGGGTATATTTTAAGCTCTGAATTTTAGTTGCATTATACATCTGAATGGATGTATAAATGATAAATTTCTGAATTGTAGTAAATAAAAACAATTACACCTACGGGAATGTTTCCCGATTAACCAAATCGAGAAAGAAAGGGGTGATGTATATAGTTACAGGGATACACTTAATATAAACACTGGTTTTACGAAAATTGAATTTAAATCATAAAGTTAATGATGTAACTACCAACTGTGTGTACCGGACCGGGCAGGTGCGTGCGACCCTCTGTAGTAGAATCAACCCCTTGACCAGCTCCGCCCACCCAATACATTTTTGATTGTATTAGCGTGTCGCGGTGGTCGACCTCCATCGCAGATACTTTAGCAGCAGCTGCGATTTGCATTGTTGAGCTGAGGACAAGTGTCATCTGTGGCGCAACACGGTAACTCCATTAGCTGCCCTGGAGGAGAGAGGAGGGCAACCCGCCGCACGCGTGCGTGCTGCACGACGCCGACCCGACAGGGGTCACATAAACACGGCTAATTGAAACAACATCTGACATCTAGCGACGTGATGCGACCACACGGCCAGAATGATCGGCGCTACAAGTAAAGCTATTTATTTAATATCATTTTTATTTGTTAACAAAATTGTTGTGTTTTAAATGCATTGTTGTTGTAATGCTACTATTTCAAATATGTACTTAAATGTAGTTTATTGTAGTTTCTGCATCTATGTAATTAGATTTATTTAGTTGTCCTCCTTTGTAAATCAGTTTTTATAACTGAATAGGATAGACGTTATATAAATAACTAGGAAACGCTCAGTTGGACGCGTTGATAAGCGAGCACGTGCTATAGCTAGACCCACATTGCACATTTTTTGTAAATTTTAAAAATTTGCGACGTTCGCGTTTCCAGTATTATCTATTATTGCCAAGGTATTTGGGTAAACCCGTGTTTAATGGCGTTTTCCATTGGCCGCACTCAGGTCGCACTAGTGCGCCCTAGTGCGCACTGGATTGCCACTTGTCTTTTCATTTGTTCAGTTTTGTAATGTTATTCAAGTGGAGGTTGACAACAATGACATGTCTGCACTCGCCGAGTGCATGCCAATGGAAAACGCTATTAATCTTTACTTTAAAATCCACCGCCATCTAGAGGACCTTGACTCCTTGGGAGAACTATTTAAACTCTTTGTTGACAAATAATAGACTGCTTCCTAGAAAGTATTTTGATAACTTCTAGGTGGCAATGCATTAGAAACTTCGCGCGTCTTTTCGTTGCCATGGCAACGTTACTTTTGTTATAATGTAATTTCCATCTACACTACTTATCGGATCAAAATAAAATTAACATATTCGTGACCGGACGGACATTCTAAATGATTTGGCTATCTCAGATTTTGTCGCCGTTGAGTTTGAAAAAAAAACTTTCGATTAACTTTAATGTAACTTTTTAACTTTTTGAACGATTTTGCCACAAAACTAATGGCATTCAATCGAGAACAAAGCTTGCGGATGGTGAAAATTTCAACTCGATCCGAGCCTCCGTTCGACCGCTATCATGAGCCAAAAAAGCTGCACGACTTTCCGTTGCCATGGTAACCGTACTTTGTTATAATGTAATTTCCATCTACACTACTTATCGGATCAAAATAAAATTAACATATTCGTGACCGGACGGACATTTTAAATGATTTGGCCATCTCAGATTTTGTCGCCGTGAAGTTTGAAAAAAAAACTTTCGATTAACTTTAATGTAACTTTTTAACTTTATGGAACGATTTTGCCACAAAACTAATGGCATTCAATCGAGAACAAAGCTTGCGGATGGTGAAAATTTCAACTCGATCCGAGCCTCCGTTCGAACGTTATCGCGAGACATACAAACAAAAAACAAAAAAAAACAAACAAACAAAAAAAAAAAAAAACAAAACCAGTGACTATTTTTTCCGGCAGAGTCAAATGGAAACGCTCGCTTCGCTCGCTTAAATAAATACATAAATATCTGGATGACAACCTTGATGACTCCCAAAAAATAACCACATCCTATACAGTTATAGAAACAAATTTACAAAGGAGGACAACTAAATAATATAATTTACTTAAAAGTAAAGTTACTTTATCTTTCAGCTATTCAAAATCTGTCTGTTGTTTACAGAATGAAATTTAATTATACATTTCGAGTGATAACTTCATTGAAGTTCGACAATTTCGTTAAGATTTTAAAACAAGTTCAACTGTGAACTTACCAGGATGCTTCGAGCGTTACGAATACGAGGAATAGACACACCATAAGACAGAGGTATTTGGTTAAAACGATAATTGAACTACATTGCGCAATTACCTGTCTATAACACAAGAAGAAATACTACGAAAAGGTAATAACCAATACCCGTCATTAACGAAACTGAATTAAACGAAAATAAATAAATAAATAAATAAATACATAAATAAATTAATTAATTAATAAATTAATGAATAAATTTATTAATAAATAAATAAATAAATAAATTTTCTAATAAATAAATAAATAAATAAATAAATTTATTGATAAATAAATAAATTAATTAATTAATTAATAAATAAATAAATAAATAATAAATTATTAATTCGTATTTAGAGTCAACCCACTCAGTCATGTAACGGATTTTCAGTGGAGGACAGTATACCAAAGCGACCAAGCCAAGTGTTATTTTGTTTGTCATTATTGATACCAATACAAAAATACTCATCTAGGCCGTTTTAAAAATGACCGTGGTATGTCTTCACGTCATTCCATCTTTGTCTTACCTAAACTTGGCATTCATTGGTTGCATACGAGAGCGCAATTACCACGGATGATGGTAGTATATTCACATCAGAGTTCAACTGAAACCGTGTACGCCAAGCGACCGTTCCGTGGCTCTAACAAATCATTTGCGTTTTGTTCACAAAACACTATACAGACTTAGTTTAGCCGGCAATAAATTAAATCGCTGAACCCGAAAGTTAAAAACTTTGAACAGGCGTGACAGCAGACTAAAAATATATGTTTGTTTTCTCGAAACAAACACAAACGCAATTTAATAAATCTAGATCAGCATCTAGTGCAAACATCAAGAGTATGAACAGCTGTTGATTAAACCTTAGTCGTAAGACCCACGTTTGTGCGTGTGTGTGTGTATGTGTATTAATTCTAGGGTATACAGTATACACATGAGTGTGTGCGCGTGTGTATGATAATGTGTCTGCACAGACTGCGAGTGCTGGCCAAGATGTTTCGGTCTAGCCGTAGCTGTTAGTATGCGCGTGCATGTGTACATGTGCGTATATTGCGTTTGTTTGTTGTTAGTGCACGTGTGTGGATGTACAGAATACCACATGTGCAAACCACCATATTTCGGTCTAGCCGTAGTGCTACAGTAGTGCGTAGTGCGCCGAGTGTGTGTGCGAGTGTATGTGCGTGTGAATGTGCGCGTGTGTCTGCACTGTACACATATGCAAGCCACCACGTTTCGGTCTAGCCGTAGCAGGGCGCCGAGAGTGTAGGCCTACGAGATTTATATTGAGGTTTCCAATCGAAATTGTGTAGCTGTTTCAATCATTGGCGATGGAATTCTTTCAGTTGGGCAAAACAAATTACAATGCACGATACGCGGCAGCCGACTGAATTTATGTGCGCGAGCTTTGTTGAAACAGCTTTTTCAATTCCACTGGCCCGCCACTGGCAAGGAGGGGGGGGGGGGGGGCTAGGCAGGTCTTAAGAGGGTAATAGGACGCATCCGGGACGCGTTAGCAGCACACGGGACTGTGCATAACGAAGGAACGATTGACACCCCAAGCAGTAAAGCCAGATCAACAGTTTTCGTACACTCAAATCAGGAAAACGTTAGAAAATCTGCAGTTTGAATCTTTTTGAATTTTTGAAATTTGAACGCAAAAATCAATACTAGTTTCATCAATTAGAAACTCGGAAGTGTATAGTATTTTTATTCCGATACACACAATAGTGGTTTTGTGCATGTTATCAACTTTCTGAAAGGCTAGCCGAGCACCCTTAACTCTCAAACTTTCTGCGTCGTCCTGGCCAAGGGGGGAAAAAAACAGCAAGTCAATGGACAACTAGTCAAAGGCGGGCTTAGCTAGTTCCGAAAAATCCAACAGATAGCGCCGCGAACTGTGGGACAAGCTGCAACCTAAGTGTGGTTGGCGCAATGGACTTCAACGTGTTTTTACGCCCGTACGGGTGGAAAAAATCCTTGAAAAATATGTTATTTTTTAGAATGGGCTTAGCCAAAGACTATGTAGATCAAGAAGGAAGCCAGCTGCTTTTTAGGGAAGGCTTTTTGTCCTTTATTATGTCCTAGAGGATGTGTGGACTTCGGAAAACGGTGGTCATCATTGAGCGAGCGAAGCGAGCGTCTCCACTTGACTCTTATGGCTCCAATGTCTGTTTTTTTTTTTGTTTGTTTTTTTTTTCTGTTACTGCTTCGATACAGGTCGCACCGTTTCTCTGATCGACCTGAAATTTTGCACACATGTACATACCACCTAGGCGGGTTGCTGTATAGTTTTGTGGCAAAATCGTTCAAAAAGTTAAAAAGTTACATTAAAGTTAATCGAAAGTTTTTTTTTTCAAACTAAACGGCGACAAAATCTGAGGTGGCCAAATCATTTAGAATGTCCGTCCGATCACGAATATGTTATTTTTATTTTGATCCGATATGTAGTGTAGATGGAAATTACATTATAACAAAGTCCCGTTACCATGGCAACTGAAAGTCGCACAGCTTTTTTGGCTCATGATAGCGGTCAAACGGAGGCTCGGATCGAGTTGAAATTTTGACCATCCGCAAGTTTCGTTCCCGATTGAATGCCATTAGTTTTGTGGCAAAATCGTTCAAAAAGTTATAAAGTTACATTAAAGTTAAACTAAAGTTTTTTTTTAAAACTAAACGGCGACAAAATCTGAGGTAGCCAAATCATTTAGAATGTCCGTCCGGTCACGAATATGTTAATTTTATTTTGATCCGATAAGTAGTGTAGATAGAAATTACATTTTAACAAAAGTAACGTTACCATGGCAACGAAAAGTCGCACAAGAATTCTGGTCACTATGTACTGCCACCTAGAAGAAATCAAGAGTAAAATAGTTTTCCCAAAGAAATGATGTCAAGGTCCTCTAGATGGCGGTGGATTTTATCCATTCTCACCTATTTTACAAATTTTCAGCTGAATCGATCAAGACCTTAAAGACTTATTGGTATGTAACATTATGGGAATGTCGTACTCGGGTCGTGTTGCACGTACCGGTGCTCGCTCAACAACGCGTCCAACTGAGCGTTTTCCTAGTAGTCCCTATACCTTTGGGTTTAGAATGATTATTAACCCAAAGCCTTTACTCTAGAAAGCATTTTTAAAGTTTAGTCTCAGGTTTAGGCCAACATAATTTATTATTCCTCAGTTCACAAGATCATATCGTAAAAAGTAGGCCTGGGTTTAACTCTAGGGGTAGGCGGAGACCTAGGTTCTAATCTTAGGCCTACACGGCTAGGACTAGACACACCTCTTTGCTAAGATTTAGGCCTAGAAATGTACCCCTCTTTATAGTTTAAACACAGTTTAGGCCTTTAACCTTGGAAGCTTTAGACCTAGGCCTACCTTAAAAGCAAAATCAAGGCTATACTGTTAATTTTCACCTACCAATTAGCAGGCTAGGCCTAGGTGTTATTTTCCTTTCCATATAGGCCTACCCTAACTACTAGATGTAGGCCTACTTTTATTATCTTAGGGGTCAACTGTGTTATGTAAACATAAAACTAACTATGTATGCAATACTTAATGGAAATAAAGCAACATTCTATTCTATTCTAGCTAGGTCTAGGCCCTACACCTAAACAAGAGTAGCCTGTCTAGTGCTTAGGCCTCTCTCTTGTGCAGAATTATAGGACCGCGTCAAACAGGTCTACTCATTATATAGCCTGCCTGCTACAAGCATTAAGTTTAGAATGAAGATAGTTTGGCCAGTTCGGGAAATAAAATGGGTAAACACATGGGCAGGGCTCCATCTCGCAAACACTTAAGTTTGCCGTGAGGAATTTGCTTGTTATCGGAATCCACGAAATGCAAAGAACATTATAGGCCTACAAGCATGGTATCACATGTTTTCGTAAAACATTTCTTAACTATCTGATTTTAATTTCCCACGTCTTATTTCTTAACTTGATATCCTTCAGAAACGAGTGTAAAAACACCCCTCCTATTATAGCTCTTGACGAACATCGTGAAACAACACAATATTGAACCATTTCAATCCAGAAATCCAGACTTTAGTGTGGTACAGTAAGGCTGTCAGTTAAAATCGTCCCACAGTACGGCCATCTTTGAGCACATGTTTGAGTCGTGACGTCAGGGGGCGGAGTTAGACTACTCGTCGATCGGAGGTCATGTTCGGTTTTCATCGTGAGACGTGACCCTACAGACGGACAGATAAATAGAAAAGTGACGCATATAGGAGAACTGCGCTTCCTAATATTTGACCATTTTTCCAACAACAAGAAAACCAAAATCAGATAATGTTATTAAAATAAAATGTTTCTCTCTTGCTACAGTTTAATAATCTGATAATACCAGGTGCCAATATATAAATATTGTTGAATATCGTCAGTCTGATGTGAGATAGTGACTGGAGATACTCCACACACAACACTCACGCCACGCTACGCAGGCACCGAACAGCATCACCGTTAGCTCGATGTTAGTGATTCCCGGCTGAGCCTATTGACCTCTTATAATCGCATTAGTGCTCGTGTGAGTGCGACATTGATCACCCGCCAGTGAGCACAGGACAAGTGCTCGTCAGCCGCCACAACCGGGGGGATGGTCGGTGATTATCTTGGGAGGAGAGAGTAAAACTGCACACGATCCAGTATAATACAATTCACAATATAAATATGTGCGCGCGGGTACCCGAAATTTCAAGTTTGGGCGGGTATTTTTGGGCCGACCAGACAGTCAAAAAAGGAACTCGATTTTCAGGTAAATCCATAATAAAATATAATCAAATTTGTAAGGAATAGTAGAGGTGCTGATCAAGGATTTACAAGCATTTTGGTGGAGGTGCCGGTCCAGACAATATAAATTTATAGTTTCCAAAACGATCCAGTATAATACCATTCTCACTATAAATATATATGTGCGGGAACGCGAAATTTCATGTTAGGGTCGATTTTTTTTTGGGACAACCACAGTCAAAAAAGGTACCCGATTTTCGGGTGAAACTATATAATATAATCAAATTTGGAATGGATAGTGGAGGTGCTGATTTAGGATTTACAAGGTTTTGGTGGAGGTGCCGGTCCAGACAATTTTTAATTTATAGCTTCCAAAATGCAGAATTAGAAAATGAAATTGGGATAAAAAAAATCATTATGTGCGATTCTGAACAAGTAGAATCTAACATAATTTTTTGATACTATGACGGCCATCTTGTCCCTACCCGTAATAAACAAGGGCTGGGTGTAGAAGGTACAACTTAACACGTTGATTTATGGTTGGTCGTTGGTGTACACTTGCCTCGAAGACTTCGTCATTTGCTTCACCTACTTTTGCTTAACTCTGCTCTGAATTTGTCAGATGTACAATATATAATATGAAAACTATATTCACAATTTAAAGTTAAAATTTATTTAGACTAGATGTACAGTCAGTTTCATTAAAAAATAGTGCAGTGGGTTCTAGGTGACTCAATATTAGCTCTCCGACGTATAGTCTCCCTATGAAATCAAGGTGATATAATATGAAATAGATGATTTTCGAAAGATTTTGAATCAGTTAGGTCGATCAGTTGCGTGCATGCTAAACAAATAGATTCACTAAATGGAAAGTTCTAGATGAAACGTCACTACAAACATTTGAGGTGCACCTACAAAAACTATACTTTTTTAAGTTTAAAGAAGTTGCAAGTGCAAACATTTTAGAGAACTGTCACAAAAACTAGTACCCATTTCGTATTAATTTTTATAAGATAAATCCTTTAAAACGAGAATAGCATAACGTAAAGTCCATTGCAAGAAATCTCCGGCAATCAAGCCCCTCCCATCTTACCCCCACTACCCCACCTGTCACCTTGACGAGCTGTCTTACATGCCAGAGAGGTGAAGAGTGGGGGTAAACAGGGCGGGGTCCTAGAACCGCAGAGATCTCCTGCAACAGACTAGACACTTTCAAGAACGCTGATATTTGAACTAGACTGTAGAATTCCACGCGAGTTCTAAGCCTATAATAACGATTAGTTAACCAGTAACCTTCGAGAAGCTTAACACTGCACGAATCCCACTAAATACAGCCACTCAGAAACCATTGCGATTCATTTGCGTCGAGCTATCCGAGCTATCAAGGGATATGTGCACGATCTCGAATACAATTACGATCAAATACGAGCTTCCACTCCCCGTCTGCAAGATAATGTAACACTAGGAGCGCGTGGCTTGTTGGGCATTTCGAACCATCCCTGTTCTCAATGCAGAAGGCTCAACCTGTTCGGGCAAAGGTTTTGCTTATACTTTAAAATTGGTCTTTAATTACTCATTGACGTTCTTTTGGTATAGGTGTCAATAAATGGTTCGAATTTTTCATAAATTTAGTTTTTAAATGTAAATGGTGGTGTAATTTGATTTTATTTTCTCTTCGCGCTGCTTCTATTGCAAAACAGTAAAATAACAATAAGTAATTATAAAATTCACACTTCTAACAGACACCCCAGTTCTGTTGCCGTTAGTTTAAACGTGGGAAAAACATTTGCAAAGTTTGATAAACAGAAAATAATTTCAATTTGTGGTTTTGGTTTCAGCGTGTATTTTATTTAACAGTTCCAAAGAATTACCAGTGAGCTATAGAGTGGAAGTCGGTGAACACTGAAGATAAAGGTGTAATTATGATAGGAAATAGTAAAGTATGCTTTCATTTCCTCCTAATACTATTTGGTGGTGTTATTTTGTATTATAATCATGTGGCGATGTTAATCCGCTTTTGGTAAATGATGACACAGAAAACTATTTTTGGTAACTGAGTAGGCAGACTCTGAATTCATATGTATTTACCATTTAAGTATGTATTCACAAAAGAATGTTTGTGTCACGAAAGTAATCCGATGTCAACGTGAGAGAAAATCTTCTATACTCGCAGGGCTGGATGCATTACGGCTTAGGGAGGGGAATCGCCTTGACACGACCATGCTTGGTTGAATAGGACTCGCTTGATGGTTTAGCAGGATCCATACGATGTGCCTTTTATTTGAAAGAGAACGAAAACTCGTTGAAATCAGAAGTGGACTCCATATGGAAGAAAAACAATGCAGCCGCACGCATGTGAATCGATCTCCGATGCCGAACCCTATGTAGCTACTTGCTTATATAAGACGGTCGTCGCGCAGCACATTTCAATCGCGTCGGTCGGACAATATCTGTCAGATTAATTTGTCTAGGTCCGCGGTTTCTCGCGACCATCTAACGATTATGAACGAGGAGAGTGGAGACATTGTTATAGCAAGTGGCTGTAATTAGAAACACATTTCCTGTAGAGTTGAACGTGGCTTGCGAGGAGCGACGCTCTTGTTCTAATGCGGTGGTGGGGGCGGTGCCATGTTGAGACAATTATACATCCGACCCGGCCCTGTATTGTACACTGTACAATGTACATTGCTGGCACACCGTACACTCCGTTCAAGGCACACCCGATATACACAGCAGAATTGCAAGCATGCACACTAAAAGGGGTATTACCATAGGGTCACCGCCAACTGGTTACAGTTTTTGTTTGGGTTTTTATGGTACTAAGCATGCGCACATTCGTTCTAAAGTGAGCAGAACAAATTTGCGAATGCTCAGTGCCATTAAAAAACAACCAACAACTGTAACCAGTTGGCGGCGACCCCAGTGTAATACCCCTTTTACACTACCGAAAGTGGAGGACAGGCAAAGATAAGTCGCAGGTATAAACGAACTTCTATCCCCACCACAAAGCCTAGCCTTACAGACCCGGCACACTGTACACTGCCTTCAAGGTAGAAGGTACACTGTAAACACTGCCGTCACGGCACATGGCACACTGTACAAACAGCTGTATTAAAAACACACTTACACACCTAAACTGGAGGCTATGCAGAGATTAGTCCCAGCCCAGGTATAAACAAACTGCTACCCCCACCACAGAGCCCAGACCAGACTGACCGCACTCGTGCAGCGGCGCTAAGATAAAAAGATAAATACCTTTTGCCGAATAATTATAATAATCACACAAATCTAATCCCTTATGTCAAAACCACCATATTACAAAGTGTTGCGTCAAAATACAATGGCTGATTAATAAGAGTCGAAATTAAATGTCCCACTGATAATTGTCACGTGGAATTTATGGAGATTATATGGTCGAGTCTTTGTGGGATTACCTGAGCACAAACCTTGTTAATTGTGTCATTGTCTGGCTTGATTCACCAGTGCTTAAGTGAACAAGAGTGGGGGTAAACGAGGGGAAATGTTTCTCCCTACTAAGACTAATCTCTGCCTGTCCTATAGTTTAGCACAGCACATACTGTACACAGCTGCATGACCCAGACCACGGTGCGATCTATTCTAGGACTGCATACATATCAATCTACCTGCACAATCAACAACCCAGTACACCTAACATACTATGCGGCACACAGCAGAGGCCACTCATTTCAGGGCAGACCAATTATCTACCAGCACGGAACCACTGGCTTGACTGTAAATTACCGTGTACGGTACTAGACGCAACAGCCAAGTTTCCATGCATAATATGTAGAGATCCGTGAAAATTTACATTTTACGTTACATGGATGCTTAAACGCGTTATAAGTATTTTTTTCCCTTAGTCATAGACGGGGACTATTACACCAAGATTGATAGGCCTTTTTTGTGCTTCATACAAACTACATCGCATTTGATTATAAAACTTCGCAATCCCGCACTTTCTATAAACATCAATAATAATAATGCAAATTTCGTGTTAGCATGTACAATTGATACTAATTACGGTGTTTGGGGGACGATTAAATTTTGGTATCTGTAGATACAGAATTGATCGATCCATACTTATGTTGTAACTGCGCTAATATCTAGTTATAAGATAGAAATGTAATACCTCGTGTCGTGCATAGGGAAACAAGATAGAGGCGCCCTACGACGTATAGGCGGTACGAAGGCAGGGCTGCACATAGTACTCGCAAGACGGATAGCTACAGTGCTGCTGCCGGGAGGGCGTGGCGACGGATGCAAGTCTCCGCTCACAAGATGAGGTACATGTGGAGGAGGGCGGAGAAACGATCTGTCTACAGTAGAGAACAAGTAGACGTCCTAAATCAAGTGACGTCTGTCTACACTAGAGAACAAGTAGACCTTCTAAATCACGAGACGCCAATTGCTAGAATGTTTGTTACTTTTTCGTTGGTGTGAACAGCAATTCGAGGAGCAGTTACAAGAATCAACGAGGGGGGATTTATTAATTAAACGCCCTATAACAATGAATTTTCGAAGTTGAGTTGAAGTTTGGTAGACTTTTTTGAATTTGGGTTTCTCTTTTAATGTATCACCATCTTTTAAAATAATGTTTATTTGACCCATTAACATTCACACATTTTAAGTGTTGCTGTGACATATTCATTTAAAAAAAGTATACTTAAATGTTCACCCTTGACAGAAGTAAATCAAGGGATGGGTATAGTATACACTTGATTTCCTTACGGTCGATGGTGTGCATAATCAATTAGAGTGAATGCACGCCAGCCAGCTCTTCAAGAGAGGCGTGTGAAAGGTGGTCACTAAGCAGGCAAGGTGGGTAGTTAATTATTACTCCCACCTCCCGTGGCCAGCCCGCAAGCCAGGGAAGGGTGGAGAAGAGCAAGCCGAGGCCCGTCCTCAGAGATCAGGGGCGCAGGAATCCCCAGGAACTCGATATGCAAATAGCCCAGACAGCTGCGACGCCTACACTTGTTTACCCAGTAAGATGCGATATTAAGGAACGCTACGACGATCACAATTATCGAAATCGATGCTCCGAAAAAAGCAATATCTCTACGAAATAATGAATAATTTCCACAATCTCGCAAAGGAAAACGTTGGAATGCGTTCGCTTCAATGCCTAGTTGAAAATACGTTACTGGAGAAGAAAGGAGTGGGAGTTGGAAGGAAGGCTTGCTTTTTGTAGCAAGAAAGCGCAACATTTCTCTTTTTTTTACGAATGGACAAGCTAGATAAATTGAAATTAAATACTTCGGATATATTGACTCAGTATGCATAGTCAAAATATTGGAAAGAGTAGCTAACGTTGAAGTTCGCGATATTCTAATTCGGGAGGTCACAGGTTCAAATCTAGTCACCAGGAATTCTAGCTGATAGGTTTCCAAGATCACTTTAGTCAAAACGTAAATATTGTCATTGAGCACTATCGAAAATCGGCCCTGAACATTCGTTCCTTACGTGTTGTCTTAGGAGAGGAGCATACTGTCCCTGGGACAGGTTTCATTAATTAAATATGATTAAAATAAATAAATATTAAATCTTCCGTCACGACTGAGACTTGAATCCAGACCATATTAAAACATAGACCAGTGCTGGCTCCGTAGCCAACAATCCAAACCTGTTTAAGTCACACACCTGACTGAGGTATTAACAATTCTTTACCAAGCACAGAATGTAGTCAACACATAAGCAACCAAAAGTATTGAACATGTATTGTTGTCGTTTTCGTTCGACCGACAGTATTGGCTCGAGCGTTGAGTGCGCGACTCAGATTCGGGAGGTTCCGGATTAAAATCCCGTCGAATGCGCGGTGTACAAGGGATTGAGTCCCCTTATAGCTCTCGGACATCCCTTCACAACAGTCCTAACTTCAATATACCTAGTAAGATACCTGAAGAGGGGCTACCATTGCACCCTGGGCAGCTTTCTCACGAGAAATGTAATAAATTCGTTACAGTTAGTAAATAGCCTTCTCTCTGTGTATGTATGCGCAGATATATCTTTCATCTCGATTTTCTCTCGGACTGTCTTTCCGCGATCAAGCCTTAAAATTACGAATAAAAAAAACAGCGAATTAGCCACCACACAACTTCTCAATTATTTTTTTCAAACATTCTGTAGTTTCACCTTCCTTCAACATTTGAAGCTTAATATTTCACCAAGCTAAGAGATGAATTATTTCAAGACGTGATTCATCAGACGTTTCAGAGGATTGTGACCGTGTGTTATTTTGGTACTCTCTCTCAACGAAGACTTGTGAATTATAATTAGCTCAGTCGTATCAGACGATTAAACCTAACTCATCGAGGACAAGTGCCGATCGCGATAACACTCACTGCACATTCACACATCACAGGAGGGTTTGATGGATGTTGCCAAGAGGTTTAGGTAGGGAAAATATTACACTTTAGAAACCACCTACCGACAGCTTAACTCTGATTTGGGAGGTCCCGGGTTCGAATCCCGTCGTGACCGGCTATCCTGACAGAAGTTTTTAACTAGGTGATCCTCCAGTCAATAATGAGAATGCAAGGGATTAAGTCCCCTTAAACAACCCCAGGGCATCCCTTCACAATAGGGAATATTCCACTTAATATTTTATATTTTATTTTAATTCTTATTCATGTCTTAATAGTCACTGCACTTTTTTTATTAAAAAAAATGTTTTTTGAGTAATTTAAAACAAGAATTAAATGGGTCCCCCAGTTTGCGCGCCAAAAACGAGCGTGCGCCATCTTTGGACGGTACTACGTCATAACTGTGTGGAGTCAAGGCCAATTGGAAACTAAATGTACGTATATTTGTACATATTTACATACAGACGGCGGTGCTCGGCCATCCGCTCAACACAAACAACTCCACAGGGATGTACATTTTCACCGTCTTTTGTTTTTCTTTTTTCGTGTGTGACAGGAGATTTCGCGAGATCATTGTGATAAAGAATAACGAGCATTTTGTCTTGAGTTTTTGCATAGCCTAGGACTATCATGGTATTCTTTATCTACAATAGGCTTTAATTAGTCATCAAAGTAAGGTTTTTGTGCGGGATGATGTGTCAGAACATGAACGTGCAGGTTAGGGTTGGCAAGCTAAGCCAAGGGCTTGTCAAGTGAGTAATTTTAGTATTCACATACCAATGCCTATATCCTACAGGAACGATTGGCCTAGACTGTTGTATTATAAATAATTTTCTAAGTCTAGGCCTAGACCTAGGACTGTTTCAGTTTTGTTTTTTGATTGCAATGTCAACTTTTCTCGTTTTTCTGGCTAGGCGTTAAATGTAAAATGTCCGCCATCTGTTTACATTACTGTAGGCTAAGCTAGGCGCTGCTTTGTTTAAAAACACCGCCGTCTTGATGTATATCTCGATCCTACTATAATACTATTCCAACATCTTTGGTCTGGATGTATGTTTATCCAGACGGCGTTGGATCAACACAGTTCTGACGTCACAGTCTTTTTTTGCCGCTTTAAAAAAGTGCTGCTTTTAAACGGCTATAAATCACTGGATTATTATTTCACAGAAAAACAAAGTAATATTTGTAATCGGACGAAATACTTCTTCTAAAAAATCTATTCGTACAGTATTTGGCGGAAGTGGAATATCCCTATTGTCATAACGCATAACTCCATCATACCTAGTATACCTGAAGGAGATAGCCACCATGTAACAGGTTTAATTATCACTGTAACAATTTAAAATTTTAGTAGGTCCTACCCGACAGATAGATGATACGGTAGAACCTTGGGAAGGTCAGCACAATGTTCAACTTACGGCACCCTATTTAAAATTATATGGAACCACGATGTGTTGCACTCGTTGAAGAATCTTCAAGACATACAGAACAACACAAAACTTCACGCTACACGAGCACAAGAGACCCTCAAGAAAAAATCTTAAATTCCTTCCATTAACAATATTCGGACCTTTCACTAATATATATAATAAAAAAATTAAGACAAAACTGTTCTTTTTTAAGTGTTAATCAAACACTAGGGTAGTAGGGTAGGAGTTATGAATTGATGTATGTGCAAAGACAGGGACTTATTCATATAGGGGAGCAAATTGCAAAAACAAAATGTGGTTTCGCATACTTTCACTGCAGCGATCTCACTCTTGGGCCTAGAAAAAATAAAATTGTTGTGTATACAAGTAAATACCATCACAAATTTGAATTGGGACTTGGAGCAGTTTCAGTTTTTAAGTAAATAACGAAATGAACAAGTGGGACATAGCGAAGGTTCATAATGTTTACTCCGACAGAGTCAACAATTAAATCTTAATTAAGGGGAAGGGGAAGGGGAAGGGGAAGGGGGCATTACGAGTAGCAGCTTCGGTTGGTTATATCAAATGTTGACAACATTAAAAAATCTATTAAGATCAACACGACCATCATTCACGTTTCTTGTAGAGCAAGAACATTTAACTTAGTAAAAGGGTTTAAATAGATAGGATATCGCAGTTGACTTGTGAAAAGTGAGCAGCTGAAAAAAGGTCCTAACCCACTGGGGTGTACGTTTTACTAAACGAACATAAATAACCTTTGCATTTTCATATCAACATATATAAACGAAAATCGATTAGGTCAGATCCGTAAAGCGGATGATAGGGGTGGCTGCTTCCACCCTAGTGGTTATAATAGGGGCGAAATCTTAGGGGGTGGAAAGTGTGTCAAATTTCACGGCTGTAACCGGAAGTCCCGTAATATGACGGGAAAATAGGCTCCTGCGGGATAATCTGGGTGGGGACCGCTCGCGTCAAGTTCGAGGCAACAAAGTGTAGATCAAAAGAACAGGAGGGGTGGCCAGAACTCAACGAGGTAGCCAGAACCTGACTCGAAATTGTTTCACCTGGTTTTCTTAATTTGTTGCATTAACCCTCAGTGTATGTGGTTGTAACATTGCGACATGTTAGATAAAAGCTTATCTTGTATTGTATCACAAATAAATGCACTAAAAGAAAATCAAACTTAAAAAAAAAGTGTTAGGGCCGAGGCCTGAGGTTGATAGTGGACTGTAATTTGTAGAGAGAAATTAATAAATTGCACTAAACTTAACCTGATTGCAGTGTGGGCTTGTAAAAAATGGTGTGGCAAGTAAAGGGCGGCAAAGTGGACTAGAATGGGTGTGCCCACCGCAGGAATAGAGAAAAGATGAAAGAAACTCGAGTTTACAAGAATAAGATAGGAAAAAGGAAATACCTGCACAAGATGTTGAGCCAGAACAGCACAGACGGGAACAACTCGAAGACAGGCGTAGAAGAGAGCGCAGCGACGGAGAACAACAAGGCTTGTAGCACTGGAGCGTTTATACTTTAAACTTGAATTTGTGAATGAGACTAAATATGGAGAACTGACTGACTGATAAACACTGGTTTGCACTGAACTGAACTGAGAAATAGAAACATACAAAGAAAAGACCTGCCTCTTGGCGGATGAACGACCGACTGATGCCTAGGTAGGTGAACGGACAACTACTGAGATAATATCAGGGCAAGAGAGCAGATAACGAGAAACTAGTTAAAGTAGGGGAAAGAGGGGAAACACAGGGTGAATCAACAAGACTAGTACGAGATGAATAAGAGACATGAAGCGAAATATACAAATCTAAATTATACTACGAACTAAGAACATGGGCGCGAACAAAAAGTCTATCGCAGAGGGTACCGAGACCGGATATCCCATGCTCGTACTTGGTCATGCATACACAACTCTGAATGTGATACAGTAGAGAGAGATCTGAAGAGTGGCACACGTTGCATTTAGTCGGGACAATGTGTTCGTTACATGTACCAAGAGAACAAGTTTGACCTGATTGTTCAAAAGAGAAAAGGTTCCAGCTGATTCTAAGCTCGCAGTTAAGTAAAGCTGCTCACGAGGCAGTACGTTAATCAATTTCGCACAGTTTAAGAGGAATCACCGTGTTTGATGACAAAATGCACAAAATTAATGTATGATGTAACCACGCCCCACACTCCCCCCCAAAAAAAATATTAATATAATTACTAATAGTGATAACTACATTTTCATAATGATAATTTGAAACAAGGTGAATGTTTTCTTTCAGAAGAGTAAACAATAATCTTACTGTAACGTGTGGTAATCATTTTCAATGTTACTTTTACTATGCCACTATTTTATTTTACCTACTATTGCTATATTATTGACTCAGGGTACTTTGTGCATTGATTTATATTACATAAGTATACATTATCTCATACTTCATTTTTTTAAATGCCTAGCTCTCTAAACTGTAATCAGAATATTGTGTAACGTTTTAAATTGCATTAAAACATCCTTAAGTTTATTTTAACCTGCAACATTTCTGGAGATAATCCACTTGGAGTGATATTAGTAACCATCAGAATGTTTTAATCTGTGGAGTGGGATGAAATATTTATCTTAATTGTTTTCTTAAAGTAGACCTACTTAATATCTGCAATCCATTACTGTATTTGAAATCCGTTTTCTATTTAATTAACTCTAAAGCATGTCTTCGTGTTTCGACATAAGTTAACACTCCCTGCCATTAAAACTATATTATATCCATCTCTTTTAATCACTCTTTCAAGTACTTCCACATTTGTCCAAAGTGCTTAAACTTTCGACGGATAACCCACATACGTTGCTAACGACTCCTTTTCTCTCTGTGAGTACCTCCACTCCACCTTACAGTGTCTACGCCCGCCTTTACATACCTTTGAAAATGTCTGGCTAAACTCAAAACCCACACTTCCATCATAGTTTTTGCGTGCATAATACTGCATATCACCAAGAAGGTGGGGGATTCTTCATCTTATCGCCCCTCAGTTCATCTCCGGCCATCATCTTCCACCTCTAAAGACTCCCGGAGAGCATTAACTCGTTGGGAGGAGTATAACTTCACGCCAAGAGTATTTTCTTCCAGCTTTTATTCTCTCCAATAAAGATTTCATCAAGTTTCAAGACGGCTCTCTGTGAAGATATCTCGCATAGAAATTCACGTAGTCAGTTACTTGACTCAGGTTAGTAAACTTTACAACCAAACTACACATTTTGTTCATAAATTAACTTCAAACATATTATGTTAAATTGGCACTGGAGATTTTTATTCAGTTTACCAGTCGTAACTCATCATAGGCAAACATTTTTTAAAGCTTTCACAAATATATGTATTCTCGTATACATGTATCGTCTACAAATAACTGAACAAAATAACAATAATTGACAATATTTAACAAAACAAACACGTAAAAAGATACGAATAAAGTCAACGGACGCGCTCACTTCTGCCGTTTTTCGATAAAAGTATTTATTCTAGCTCCATATATTATCCTCTCACCGTCAGCACTAAGAACACTAACGAGCAGAATATTGAAATAAGATACCGATCAACAGCAGCCCAGTGCAACGTGGTAATACAATTATTTATGAGAGTGATTATCCACTAATCTGGTTATCTGCTAAGCAGGGTGAAGAGGCCTCTCCGCTTGAATAATGGATTTACTTTCGAGATACCTTGTATATTAAATAATCGCAATTACCATAGGGACCACAATGGGAGGGGTGCCGAAGTGTGGTCGGTCCTATTATCTCGCTTCAAGTTCACAAGAAGAAGAAGAGGAGGAAGAAGAAGAAGAGGACTGTTCTAGCCGGGGCTGGGTCTGTCGAGAGGCCCTCAGTGTTTTGTTAGTGAATTATAATAATAGCAGCTACGTGTTGTCGCGGTTAATGGCGCGAAAAGGAGGCAAGAGAGAGAGAGAGGAGATGGTCGTAAGTTTAAGGATTGGAGGAGGGGGTGCGGCGAGAGAGTCCAAGAAACAATTAGATGTGGTGTGAGCGGGCATAAGTTGACAGACCCGGTCAACATACGGCCTGGGGGAATCCCCCGGATCAGCCGCCATTTTGGGGCACACTTACCATTAGACCGGAACCGGAAGACGATGCGGAGTGAGCGAGATGACTTACCTGCAAAAGAAAGACATGAGTTAGAGATGACGAGACGACCCCTGACATACGTCACGAATCGTTAGAGAGAACACGTGTCTCCTGCCATATTACGTCATATAATAAAACTGGTTAATTTATTTATTTCCTCCATTTAAACCGTGCAGACAACACAATTATAGAGATTAGATGCACAGAAAGTTGGATGCGTTTGGTAAAAAACCGACCTACCAACGTAGATATTAACCAAATAAATACAAAATATACACTGTAGAAGCCAAGAAGAAAGCCAACATAGCAATTCAGTTCCAAAGTTTGAGATCTCAAACGTGTTTGACCTAATCTTAATTAATCACAAATTACAATTTATACCTTTTTCACAATACAATAGAGAAAGCATGAAAATTGGAAATATATTCATTCAACATTCATTTTCGACTTTTTTCGTTTTGCATTACTTCATTTTGGAGCAAAACTCTCAATATAAAACCCTCAGGGGATATTGATTAACTAAAAGGACTCCATGTCGATCAGTAGTGACAACTGAAAAGAGCGGTAGTCTTACATATTTTATGAGTGCCACTGAGAAAATATTATCCCAGAGGTCGCAGTGACGATACAAATCTTACGAGTTAGTAAATCTAAAGAGGCCGCCTGTTATGTAGTGTTTTAAATATTACTTACAATTCGTTACATAACTTACTACATCTTACATAATTTAATAAGTAGGTAGTAGGTCTACGTATACCCAAGTTCAAAGTACGGATGTACTTCTGTGGGGAGCGGCATCCGTAGAACTGTTTACATTAAATTCTTTGGCTAACCAACCTGTATCAATGTATCTCTGTATCATAATGGAATAATAAATAAATAATATTTTTAACATTCAACTAAATTGGAATCAAATTAAAAACTGTATTGGATTAATGCAAGAAACGCATAGTCTAATCATGAATACCAATATAGTTTATTTCTAGACTATACCGGTGTATTTCATTTCTGTAAGAAGTAACCTCAAAGACCCCCCCCCCCCAACCATTGTTTCACGGAGGCTTCAAGTACCCTGAACGACGTCCCGCATATCCGGTACGCCCGCCCCGCGCTACAAAGCAATCACCGGGGTAGCTGAGGGAACCTCTAGCAAGAAGACTAGGCCATTGATTTCTTCCGCCCCCTCCTAGCTCTTACTAGTCCGATATCGGTAACTATATCGGTTATCACTTTGCAAGGTATCGGCTACCGAAGCCTGTCGGATGATGTCGCTTGGGAGTTGGGAGTCACGAGACGCTCTCCGAGGCGGGGTGTAAGATACACCGCGCATATATAACCCGCGCCGGGAGATCAACATAACTTACCAGGGAAGTAACAACACAAAAGTGTTCATGCCTCCCCGCTCCCGCTCGGGGTAACAGAATCGAGGATCTTACAGCTTGAATGTTATATTATCGTTTCCTACAGCGACATACGAGTAAGGTCATGTAAATTTATCATCTTCCGCACAGAAATATGTTTAACACATTGATTATCAATCAGTAAGAGGTACCTTAATATAGCTACAAAGCGTTATTTTTAAAACTTAAAACTAAGGTTTTCCTGCCCCACTTTATTTTATTTTCCATAAAATCAGTAATTTGTTTATGCAGTTTTTTAGTCAGTTGATATTTATTCAACCTAGATGACATAATTTCAAAATAAAAATATGAAGAACACAAGCTATTGAAGGTGACCAAAATATAAATGGTACAAAAAATGCTATCAAATGACACTTGAAAATTCTAGATACACGCACCTCTACTTATCAGCTTAAAAATGATTGAACAGATAAATTTAGAATGAAGTAATTTTCTAAGACCTCGAATATATAAAAAAAAAAAAATACGTTTAATTAAATCGACGATACAAAAAAATGTAACGGTTGCGGGGCATAATGACAAATATATAACTTACAGTGAACTACTTTATGTGGAGCATAACGACGTATAGCTTGAGTGTATTCCGTGCATTCATACAAAACATGAACGTGTCATGAATAATCTTACTTGTACTACTTCAATTTGAGGTTGCACGTAATTACAATGGATTTGAAACGTACACGTCGTTCAATCTTGACACCAGCACACTATAGTCAACACGATTTGTACGGTAAAGATAATCAACATTACTTGCAGGGTAGTTTAGAGAGGTAACCAACAGAACATACAATAGTCAACACGAATTATACAAAACACTAGAAGTTGCATGGCTCACTACAGATAATCACCGCTACATACACGGTAGAGTACATATAATCCACATTTAAATAGTTTGCCGGGCATGCACGGAACGTCAACCCACGCCACTCGCTTGTCGCGACATTTGAACGTAACGCGGCGGGTAATGGAAACAGCGCAGAGTATAATGACGCCCGGCCGAATATTCGCATAACAGCGATGATGGCGTCGCGTGCACCGAAGTGGGGCTGGGGAATGCGAGGGAGATGGTGGTGACAGGTCGTAATTTCGCGCACTGTCGGCAAACAACGCGGGCATGTTTGTCGCTTGGCGGAACTATTCCCAAACTCGACTTTGTTTTTACTATGAGCAATTCAAGGCGATCTCCGGAGAGGTGTAAGGCATGCCTCTTCCGTGTAGACGAAGGCAGGGTAACAGAACCGAGCTGGTTCGCTATCAATGGGTGTGAAGACGAGGGGCCAGGAGCAGATGCAGGGTGTATACTAGAGAACTATTCAATAACTTACTTACCTAAACACACACCTACAAAATACATCTAGTAGTGATATCATTGTAGAAATCATATTTAGTCTAGATGTTAAATGTATTAACTTTATACAAGTTTGGGTAGAATGAACGGTTAATCATTGGGGCAATAAATGAAGCTTTTACTTTTGTTAGTGCATTGATACACAGGCAGGACAATAGTATATTGTCAACACCAAATTCATTTTTACGTACTTAAAGCACAATACATTATTTAAAACTTAAAGTGGTTTTATTTTATTGAATTTTACCTGCCCATAGGGCAGGAAGGCTAATGCAGGGCAAGTGTGGCCCTCTGTAGCCTTTGTGAATGAGCCTTCAGGTGCAATGTTTTATCTGTAACTAACATCAGTTGTTAGTGCATCCAGGATGTGTTTAAAGCACTGTCTGAAAGTAGTATTGATGTTTATAAATGCTGATCTTACCATCATCAGACGTCTAGCCATTAAACCGTCGAGTCACTGCCGCGAGCCGATGCCAACAATGCTGCGCACCCTTAACAAATAGTTGTTTGTTACCTTCATATCCGCCAGCTCGCCAACTGTGGGTTTGCGTGACGTCCAAACAGAACCTTTGTAGTATATATCTTACCATTGTTAATAATATGAGAATGCAAATGATATTTCCGCTGTACTTTACATAGAGCCCTGTATATTCCCGCTTTAGTATGCCTTCAATATTAGTTACTGTGCCCCACCAAGCATCCATGAGGTAGGTCTAAAATATGTTGAAGACGGTGTTATCATCACAATCAGGGTCATAGTTAACAACTCCAGCGTAAGATCTGGTACCAATCTTAACCTACACTATTTGGGTATATGCCATTCGCTACATATTGTCTATATGTATGTATTGTAATAAACAGGACTGACTCTAGAACTATCGTAACGGTACGAATAGGGGGAGGGACGGGGGTATGAGACAGGTTAATTACAATTATATACAATCAAATCAATGAGGGGGAAGGGGGGGGGGCTAGACGAGAACGTGCGAGGTGAGGGGAGTTAGACAAGATACAACCTCGCAACATCCGTGACGTCACAGCAGAAACAGAGTCAGGCCTGATTTAGATTAACGAAGGCCTCGGCTTCATGTGATGTTCTATCTTAATGCTGTTGCAACTACTGTGCTCACAAAGCTATCGAAATTATTTTCCTAATCAAAGAGAAAATTATAATTAACAAATGTAATAACGATAGTACGATTCAGTTGTAGATAGCATGGATACATCCTGAACGATTTATATATCCACAAGTCTACAGATATGTATTTTGATATGTTTGCTGAAAGACTGTGACTGACGCGGCCTATTATTGCAGCTCCCGATTCCCTGGCTCCTTCGCGTCAGCCGACAGTCGACATGCAAGTTTGAGGAAAGAAAGAAATGGCTTTCCGCCAGAAGAGTACGAAAAGACAACTTTCAATGTTGCTTTATTAGACTTCAATAAATACTCCTGACGAGTTGGGGAGGAAAAAAATCTTGGCATTTCCTTTAAGCCTGGTTAATTATGTGATTCACCGAGTTGACTCTAATGAATTGGGCTCGAGATCTTCCATTCTACAAGCCCAAACTTCGCACGAGTGCGTGCATAAATCTCATTAGCTAATACCACCGACTAGGAATCAAGCAGGCCCGACAATAGCTTCGTGTACAACAGAAGGCGAGGGCACAAAAACTGAGTATACAGACGGGAGGGGTGGGGAGGGGAGGAGGGGTGGGGGGAGGGGGCGGTAGTAAATTGAATAAGGATTAAGACGGCGCTACGTCGACGGGCGACAAAGTGCCTCTGTCATGGGCGCTGGGGACATGCCGCGCAATTATTTAGGACATAGCCCTCTAACGAGCAACACCGAAAGTTCACAGATAAAGAAAGCAATAGACGGCTCAGTCGCTCTCCCATCCACTGCTGCATGCTGGATAATGGTCTCCGGGACTAATGTGATTGCTGGCGAGCGAGCGAGGCCCTTGCCAGGGACACGGGACGCCGCACGGGGCAACTCCAATTTATAGACGTTGTAATCACAATATATAAATCCCGACAACAAGACTTCACGGCTTGAATTGTGTTTAGTTGGATTTTTTAAATCGTCGACGAGTAAAGAAAAGAGATGATTTTCATTCTTGGATTTCATAAATTATGCCGAGTTCTTTACGTCAAGCACGGGGGCCCTCGCGAAAACAAATTAATGGCATCATATTTTTAAAGTAAGGAATTCTCTCGGAAGGTCTATAAAAGTAAGTATGCACTAAGCCGCCGTATCGTGCGCTTATTCTGGCATCAGCTGTTATTCATTACCTATTAACCGTATTCATAGCGGAGTGGGTAGAGTATACACCCGTGTTCTCTGTAAGGGACACCTTGCAACGTGCACACGCACTACCAGCACGCACTACGCGTGAAGGACGACCACGCACTAATGAAATATTTGCAATGTTCACGTTCACAACGAAGCTATTGTTCTCTAGGTGTGAATGCCAGACAAACGTTTTAGACAAATTCCTGTCCGCACGGCTAACTGACATCACACACGTACGAAACTTTGCATAGGTATCATGGAAACTACGGGATTTGTACACGAAACTTATCTTTCAATCTGTTAACAAAATCATGATTTCCGATTTGGTTCATCAGACCAAAACCATAAATATTACTGATTATTATTGTAAATTTAAAATTATACCTACTTGTGTATGACTAAGCGTGGTTTGCTTTACCAAACATTGAGAAAAAGTTGATTTATTTATTTATTTTATTTTTGTATAATGTCTATACTTTCAGTCATAAAAACTGATTTGACAAAAACAAAATAAAATTAAGTACATAAATGCACACAAAATAAATAAATGTTTTTGTGCTAAGTTTGAAATAACAATATAACAACAATGTATAATAAGACAGCAATTTTTAAAATAACATTTCGATTCACTTTCGCTTCAAGAAGAAATCATTCAATGCATTGTAAATGTGTTGTCGCACATTCACGCTGCAATCACATCACGATACATTATATTATAAGTCTTGGCACCAGTATATTTACAATGCATTGAGGAACATCTTACCGTAAAGAAAGTGGAGAGAAACCATTTGATCGTCAATGTAAACCAAGCCTAACATAATATGCAGTTTAGTGTCTCAAGAAGTTAGCAGGGGGGGGGCTCAAGATGGTTGAATCTCTGATTAGGGGTGTGCGAGTACCAGAACTTTCTGGTCGAATACTTTGGGGGTCGAAGTCAACATAAGGACCCAGAATTTCGCGAAACAAAACATATTTTTGGGAGATGGTGGAGGTGCCGGTCCAGACAATATTAATTTTTAGCGTATTTGCAAATGGAAATTGAATAAAAATACAGACAATAGAAAATGAATCGTGAGAAAATCATAATGTAATATTCGAGAAAAATAAAATTCAATAACCATTTTTACATGTCGTATTTTAATGTCCGGTTCTTCCAGACCCGACCTGACTGTCAAAACCTCTAACCGCTGTCTTGTACCTCTGATTGTACATATGCGAGTTTTTACATAAAGACGTGGTAGGCTAAGCGTTGAACAGTTAAGATATTTCACTACAGTTTACGTGTTTGTTCTCATACCTGGTGTTTCAATTGCATGTCCCCTTCAATCGTTGTTAAAATACAGAAAGTAAAGTCCAAATAAAATCAGTAACAAATTTCCATTGGCGCAAATCCAATCATGTCATTAAACAAAACAAGTACAATTCAATCTCACAATTATGAGAAGTAACAGCGATTGCAACAATCTAATTTATAATATAATTGACAATCTGAAAACGTTACAATTTCTTAATTTTAGATGGTTTTGAAATGACTGGTGTAATTGCATTACTAAACTAAAAGGTTTTAAATAATTCAGGTACAATAAAACACTCTTAAAGAATTACCAAGTCTAGAACAAAATAACCCCTGACCAGCATCATCACAACGGCGCCTCCTCTTCCTTTTGGAAATATTCTAAACAACTCTTAATGATACATTTATACATGAAACTAGCTCACGTGATGCGTATACCGTGAAAAGTTTCAATTCAAAACAGGCAACTAGAAAAATGTAGTTAACATGCTTCGTTTCTCGTTCATATCTCATTCGACAATATTAATGTCCAAACTTGGGATCGACACTAAGACGTCGTTACTAGATCATAGACTACAGATATTTTAGAAATACAATTTAGAATTTTTGAAGATAGTGTCAGTTATATAAATGTCCGTATTTATAAGGGTTTATCAAATTCAAATTCCAACTCGACACCTTCTCGCGGTTTGGCCCGTGAGTAGGGGAGTTTCACTCCCTGAAACTAATGGCGAGCTCTGGGTCGTCGTCGGGGAACCCCTTCCCTTTGACTACCTCCCCGACGGCGACGACAAAGACAACACGGACGGATGATGACCCTCCCCATATGCTTGTGGCTGGTTCTGACCAGCACAGGCCTGTCCACCCCTTGTACCCCCGCGTCATCCCTTACGTTCCTTCCTTCGTCTCGATAAGCCAAATTGCATAAATATGAGACGTAAAGCAATATCCAATCAATCAAAAGCAAAATATGTTAAACAATTGATTCTTTAAATGTATCCTAATCACCAAAACAAAATTAATAAATTACGTTTTGGTTCACTGTACCCTGTCCATCAAGTAAGGCAATATGCTCGTCAATGGAAGCCACCCTTCCTCCTATGGGTATAAACGTTCGTCAGAACTTGTTTAGCGTCTTCGACAGTGAGATGGACCCGAGAGTACCCAACAACCTCCGAGGGTACGCGAAGATCGAGAGGAAGTGATAGCCACTTGGGGCCGACACGCCGACACTTCGACTTATAGTTGAAATAACCAGCGAGAACATAGGGTAGGCCAGCGAAGGAGGTCATGTATACATTGAAGAAACTTCCTCCTTTCGAGCAATATATTCATGCTGGGTTGACTCTAATACAACAAGAAACCTGTTTCTATAGTGTGATGGTTGGTTCCTGTCTGTATTAAAGGTCCACGGTTCGTTTCTCGCAACTTAAAACTTTTAATGATGACTTACCAAGTTACCACGCGTATACATGATGGCAATGTAATCGCCATGGCAACGAGAAATTATTATAATTGCACAATCTAATTTGATGTAGACCTACCTGTGAGCGTACCCATTTATAAATTTTAAAATAGTTTAAAGTTAAAAAAAAATAAGCAGCATTTTTCATTAATCTATTAGGTCGATACAATCAATCACAAAACACTGGAAACTGAAAAAAGAAAAATTGTAAGCACCAAAACCCGGCACCTCCACCAAAAATACACGAAAAATAGAAAAACGATCTTCTATGAGTGGCAAATGTTATCCAACCCCTTAAAATAAAACAAAAAATAATTATACAAAGACGGGGAAATTTAAGTCTCACCGAGAAAAATATAACTTTAAAATATATTGAAAAATAATATGAACACTGTCATCCACAACAACAAAGAAGCGCACAAAAATAAAAATAAAGTTTATGTACCTCCCGGTTCACAGAGTATGGGTGTGTCTTCAAATAAATCCACAGTTCAGTGCGGCACCTCTGCTAGCAATAAGTCACTCACGGACGCGACGCTTCCATCAATATCGCGATGTTACAACAGTTGTTCAAATCGAGTTTCAATCGCTCTCAGCTCGTTCCTCAAACAACGAAAAAAGTTAAAACAACTCGATATCCAGTATCGGTTATTCCTGAAGCCAAACAGTTTCAGCTTCCCGCTCCCCCACATAAGGTATAGCTACCCGCAGGCCCACGGTTTACAATAGAAAAACCCACGGACCAACTTTTAGAACTTCTAAATATAGAGATAAAACGCAATCATTCATGAAATCGACATGTTATTAGGAAGTATTTCGCTTAAACGTAAGCAAAAAACAAACAAATAATTGTGTTGCTAATAGCAAGTTAGTAACATGTTCGATATTAAAAAAGCAACATTTATTTTGTCATTTAGTTCTGTGACTGAGTGGGTAGATTCAAAATAAGATTACATTTATATTGATTTTATTTTACGTAGTTTCGTTAGAACTAAATAATAATAACAAAAAATATAACATTATAATCAGTAGTGTATATTATCAATAAAGAATAATTTACATTAATTAGTATTGATACCATAACAATGACTAAAATTGTTACTGATTATATTCTAACCGTTATTATTGCAGAGTACGACAATTAGTTCAAACAAAACAAAATAGGACTTAATCAGGAATTTTGTGTGGTTCAAACGTTGGCGGCAGACCGTCCAATTCGAGCGGTGTGGTGATGGAACTGAAGGGAATGGGGTTGGGGAAACAATGCGGAAGTAAACTGTGATGGCTGTGGGACCTAGAATAGCTGGGCGTGAGAACTGTGGGGGGGGGGGGGGGAAAAGGGTGGGGGTAAACTTTCAAAGCGATAGCCCAGCGTATGGAACTTAGTATGAATTGTATCAGATTTCGCAATAATCAAAAGAATTCTCAGCTCAACTTGACATTCATCAATCAACGTTAAGTTAGAACACTACCGTTTGTTCAAGATTATTTTTGAAAACGCGACATATACCTTTGTTTCTTTATTTCTATTTTAACCACAATTGAACACGGCATTTTTGCTTTTAAAACGTAATTTTCAATCAAGTTAATTTTAAATTGACCTTTCTGAACAAATTATAAAATAAAAATGTAAAAAATATCGTACACAAGTTTTTTTTTCTAAAGGTTGGGATGTTAAATAAAAATGAAAGCGATATAAAATTGAAATTCTGAATACTAAATACACGCACCTCTACCCATTGATATTAAATCCCACGGTTAATCGAGACGACAGATGAGTCTAATGCGATGTAGAAAACAAAGCCCATATGAAGTAAACTTCTACTCCAGATGTGATTTGCGCAACACAGGCCCGAATATTCAGAATTGTTTACGACCAACCAGAGTGCTCAATTGCCCTCTACAACTCATCTGAATACCGAGAAACGAAATGTAAGTAGGCCTATCTCGGAAAGTTTCGCGCAGCTATTTTTCACGCAGTCACGCGGAAAATAAAGCAGAGCTCGTTAACTTCCGAATAAGCCAACAACTCCATAAAACTTCTACTTTTCGTAAATACAAAACGTCGTTAGACAACTTTTCAAGGAGTGTACAAAGTAGGCAATAAGAGAAGGAATCAACCGACACATAAGGTTATCGCCAGCATTAAGTTTCGAGGCATTGAATAGATTCGAGATAGCTTTTTATTATTTTATATTCCGCAATATTATTTATTTATGCAGCAGCTGATAAATCTCATACTCTGGACTGTCTTTTCTACGTGTTCGCAAGTGTCTTCATCTTCATTGAAATACATTTATAGAATTTTTTTTCTACACCCTGTGGCGGATTTCAGGTGTAACAAAGCTTTCCTAATCGGGGGTGGGTGGAGGGGGTAAAAAAGTACACCACAATCCAAATAAATATCTCGGTATCGAGTATTGTGCAACAATGATTGTTTTCAACAACTAAAATATATGTGAGGCATCTCCACAAAATATTATCACTTAATTTACTACAATCGTCTCGTAAGTACTACTAAGTACTGTAAGTGCGGGTAGAGGTTATGACAGTCAGGTCGAGTTGACTAAAAACGGCCATAATAATACTGCATGTAAAAATGGATATTGAATTTTACTTGTCAAGAATCTTACAAAATGTTTTTTTTACGATTCAAGTTATATTGTCCGTATTTTTAATAAAGAGACATTTGCATAACACAAGCTAAAAAATAATAATTGTCTGGACCGGCACCTCCACCATCTAAAAAAATATTTTTGTTACACGAAAATCGGGTACCTTATGTTGACACTCGTGTCGGCCCCCACATACCCGACACGAAATTTCGGGTTCTTGCACACAACTACTTTTAAGAGGCGTTGAAGTGATTTCTTTTGGCTACAGTTTTTGTGGGGGTTGCGCTACATTGTAAGATATGCGTTGCATGGGAATTACATTCAATACATCCAAGTCTAAGTTTTCGGGATAGAATCTGAGGACGGTATCGAATAACGTACGTGCGTAAACGACGCTTCAAAAAGCGCACACAACGAGCCGTATACTGCAACAAAGCCAAAACAAACCGACTCCATTACATCGAACTACAAGCCGAGTGGAATCACACAAGAGTGTATCCATCTTCTTTAGGGTGTCCGAATATAAACGCATCGATAGCTAGATCGGTCAGTGCGATCAGATTCTCCGCGGGGTTATAGTCTGCACAAAACATTCAAACCGGAGACATGACAAATGACGTCGATATTTCACTCGTACGGCTCGGGAACGCGCCGAGACAGGCAATCGCTTCGAGTCGGAATACAGTTTTCCATGGGTCGGCTTTTATGGCTGCCTAAAATAATCGGAACGTTTGTATTCATTCAAGGGGCCGTGCCATTCCAACAGTGGACCGACCGCACAACCCGTTTTATTTCAAAGCTGCCGTGGTTTACCCACCGATATGTTATTTCGAATTTCCTTCGCTGCGAGCGGGGAAAATTGAACATCGTTATTAGTTACCGACGTGTATTCGCTACGGAGAGAAACAAGAGAGGGAAAACTTACCGATTATCACCAAACAGGAGTAAAACAAAGGGACTCGGAACGAAATAGCAAAAGCAATGTAATCTAGAGGCGGTCATCAGAGACTAGCACAAAAACATGGATTGGTGTACTTAAAGGAAATATGACAAAGGACACGTTTTTGCTATACGAGTAAGACTATTCTCTACTAGATAACTAATACCCCGGCAATATGTAAACTCGGAGAAAGTCCTTACTATTGTTAAGGACATAAATGTCAATAACATCCTGGGTACAGCACTCACTGCTCGGCTACTTTATTGAGAAGGAAGACGTTTACAACAGTGATTTATTGGGATAATCGAAGTATACAACCTAATACAAGACCTCGGGAAATTGGTCTCCTATTCAGTATAGATTTAGTCCAGGTTTAAGTATTAGATTAATGTAGTTCACCTGTCCTTTAGTGGAACATGTCTGCCAGTGTATAGTGTTATGGACATGTCCTCTTCAGATTGTTGTGTTGTGAAATATTGGTTCGAGAGTAAAACGGGAGACTCATTCGGGAGGTCTTGGGTTCAAATCCGGCAATCCTAATTAAAGGTTTTTCCCGACGTTTTCCTCCAGACGTTAATGCGAATGCGATTATAGTGAAATTTCTTCTTTTCAATGTTGCACGGTACGGATTTTTTCTTTTTATCCAAGAATGTCAGTTTGTAGGTAACACTGTGTTTCAAATAGAAACAAACATTAGCCTTTCAACCCAAAAATGAGCAAGAATATGTCCGGGGTATACGTAACAAAATTCAGTATATTCGTCTATATTGGGCGTACTGCTTAACCCAAAAATGAATAAAAAATAGTTTTGGCAATACAGATGGTCATAATTGATTAACTATAACCGTTGTTTTGTTAAACTAAATTAAAAAAGTTAATTACGCCGATAGATTTACCTTAACAAAATAATGTATACAAACTGTGCTGAAATTTTGGTGTGAACCAATTTTCGATCATTTATCTCACTAATTCACAAAATGTGGTGCATTAAAAATATAATATTTACATCGATATTAAGAAATCAGGGCGCGAAAGTTTCCCACCTTACCACGCAAGTAGGTCGTGGATGTTGAGAGCTGTGTGGGTTGTATTTTAGTTCGGCACAGTCCATCTCCCGCGTTGTAAACTTGGAAGAGACACTCACAGGTCACGGCTAGCAGCTTCTCAAGTCAGCTGTCCCCCGGGACTGGCCAATAAGAGGGGAGAGTCGGACGGTCAGGGAACTTCGCTTCTCTCTTCGCTTTCAAACTCGGGAACACGAAGTGCGACAGAACTTGGACGACAAATATTCGTTTCACAGAATAAACGTAAACGAAATAAAGATAAAACTATGCACAGTTTCAAAACATGTCTAAAACAACCCATTTCAATGTGCTTTCAATCTGATACAAAATCTGTGTAATTTATATATTCCGGTAACATGAATGTAATATTATATGGATTCAAAATGCATTAAGCAAATATTACATAACAAAAATATATAACAACTACTCCTTTACAATGTTATACGCCCTCAAAGCAATAAAAAATACAGAATATTGCGATATAATGCATTGCAATGTAATACCTTGCTTCATGTTTTCTGTGTATAAATTATAAATCCGAGATACGAATGAAACATATTAAATATTCTGCATTGAACAAGCAATGCATAATATGCCCGACTGCTTTAGATTATTTCGTTTGACAGAGATTTGTGTTCTGTTATGATGGTAAAGAGATTTAGATAAACCTTAAAATATAATATTATGAGGGATTATTCGTTTGATCATAATACATCCAACAAACAGTCGTTCATATTTTATGAGATAACATACAAACATTTTAGGAAATTTAATTTTTTATTCCTGTCAGCAGACATGCACAGATCTTAAACGGACTTAAAAAAATATTGAAGGTAGACAGAAAGAAAGTAAATATAGATTTAGATACTTCGAAACCGATTAATGTTAAACAGCACAACAAACGGTAATTTTCTAGCTGCCTGTCTAACGACAAAAATCGTGCAACGCAAGTAACTATAGAAAACCATTGTCGCTTATAGTTGGGTTGTAGATATAGCTGTGAAGAAAAACACACAAAAAACCGCTGTTCAAAATTGAAATTTGAACTATAGATGACTTGATTCGGTCAATTTGAATATAATTGTTGATTCTGAAGTTATGTCCCGTCCAAAACATTTTGAAAAAATAATCTGCTATTTTATGAGGTCCCTCTTTCATTCTGCGAACTTTACAGACATCTTAACTGCATTCTTTAGAAATCATATTCTAGGAATTCACCTTAACATACTTTGTATTGTGTACACGTATGTGCTAAAACGAAAAAACTAAAAATATGTGCGTGGTCCAGGGAAAAGTATTGAGAATAGAAAAATAACTTACATCTTTGCATCCCACGTACATATTATAGTTCAAGGTCCCGCCTCACTTTAAAGATCGTGTCTTATCCAAACCTACCATCAGATACATGGCTGCCAACCCGACACAAACATGATCGAACGTGTTGCCAACTTCTCCATTCTTTACACACGCATTAATAAACTCCGTGTTTTATCAGCTTGAAGTTCCTCCCAAGGTTGGTCTGTAGACAACGCAGGAACTCACTGAGCCAATCTCAATCTGAGCAGGTAATATCGTCAGTGTCGGTATGAATAGCTTCTTATGGCATAGTTTCCGCAACACTTCCCGCCCTCGTGTCGGTATACACAAGCTAACACATCTACTTCATATTTGCAGGAGACGTATTTCATTGATTCAGCGTCTCCGGGGATATGTCCTCATCTGTGCAGTTATAACATACAATCTGGGTAGGTAATATCGTCAGTGTCGGTATGAATAGCTTCTTATGGCATAGTTTCCGCAACACTTCCCGCCGTCGTGTCGGTATACACAAGCTAACACATCTACTTCATATTTGCAGGAGACGTATTTCATTGATTCAGCGTCTCCGGGGATATGTCCTCATCTGTGCAGTTATAACATACAATCTGGGTAGGTAATATCGTCAGTGTCGGTATGAATAGCTTCTTATGGCATAGTTTCCGCAACACTTCCCGCCTCGTGTCGGTATACACAAGCTAAAACATCTACTTCATATTTGCAGGAGACGTATTTCATTGATTCAGCGTCTCCGGGGATATGTCCTCATCTGTGCAGTTATAACATACAATCTGGGTAGGTAATATCGTCAGTGTCGGTATGAATAGCTTCTTATGGCATAGTTTCCGCAACACTTCCCGCCGTCGTGTCGGTATACACAAGCTAACACATCTACTTCATATTTGCAGGAGACGTATTTCATTGATTCAGCGTCTCCGGGGATATGTCCTCAGTGCAGTTATAACATACAATCTGGGTGTGTAATATCGTCAGTGTCGGTATGAATAGCTTCTTATGGCAAAGTTTTCTGCAACACTTCCCGCCCTCGTGTCGGTATACACAAGCTAACACATCTACTTCATACTTGCAGGAGACGTAGTTCATTGATTCAGCGTCTCCGGGATATGTCATCATCTGTGCAGTTATAACATACAATCTGGGTAGGTAATATCGTCAGTGTCGGTATGAATAGCTTCTTATGGCATAGTTTCCGCAACACTTCCCGCCGTCGTGTCGGTATACACAAGCTAACACATCTACTTCATATTTGCAGGAGACGTATTTCATTGATTCAGCGTCTCCGGGGATATGTCCTCATCTGTGCAGTTATAACATACAATCTGGGTGTGTAATATCGGCAGTGTCGGTATGAATAGCTTCTTATGGCATAGTTTCCGCAACACTTCCCGCCCTCGTGTCGGTATACACAAGCTAACACATCTACTTCATATTTGCAGGAGACGTATTTCATTGATTCAGCGTCTCCGGGGATATGTCCTCATCTGTGCAGTTATAACATACAATCTGGGTAGGTAATATCGTCAGTGTCGGTATGAATAGCTTCTTATGGCATAGTTTCCGCAACACTTCCCGCCCTCGTGTCGGTATACACAAGCTAACACATCTACTTCATATTTGCAGGAGACGTATTTCATTGATTCAGCGTCTCCGGGGATATGTCCTCATCTGTGCAGTTATAACATATCTGGGTAGGTAATATCGTCAGTGTCGGTATGAATAGCTTCTTATGGCAGAGTTTCCGCAACACTTCCCGCCATCGTGTCGGTATACACAAGCTTACACATCTACTTCATATTTGCAGGAGACGTATTTCATTGATTCAGCGTCTCCCGGGGATATGTCCTTTGTGCAGTTATAACATACAATCTGGGTAGGTAATATCGTCAGTGTCGGTATGAATAGCTTCTTATGGCATAGTTTCCGCAACACTTCCCGCCCTCGTGTCGGTATACACAAGCTAACACATCTACTTCATATTTGCAGGAGACGTATTTCATTGATTCAGCGTCTCCGGGGATATGTCCTCTGTGCAGTTATAACATACAATCTGGTGGGACAACATTGACAGAAGCTCGACATAGAAACTCGTTTAAAATGATGATAGTTGTCACTCGGTTAGGAAATATGATGAGAAGTTAAATTACTGTTTAAATATACACGCCACTATAAAATAGTACAAGAGAACTACTAATTACATTTCTAAGAAAAAGAAAATATAGAGACGAAGTGATAACGATGACTTTAATTGCACTCTAGTTTTTCATTAAAAATATGAAAATGTACGCGAAGTTAGATTGCTTTCCATATTTAACTTAGGTAATTTAGAAATTGGGTTAATTTGAAATTTTTCTTACAACAACAAAACGGTGATTTTTACTCCCTTACAAAACATACAAAAATGTTATTGTTAAATACCTACAAACAACTAATAAACTATCGTGTAATCCATACAAAAATAAAATAATACGACATGATTTGATCGGAATTGGTGGAGGCGCCGGGTAAAATATTTTCTTACTTCCTGGAGGAGATGGAACTTACTCCTGCCATAGATATCTTAACACCTATAGTAGGCTAGATACGCAGTCTCCAATCCCGCCGCACAGGCGCGAGTGTACCAAATTGAAGCGTCAATCTCACCCATTCAAGATGGCGGTTTGGCGTTTTAATTTATGCTTTTTTAATGCAATAAAGCATGGTATTGCTGGATAATAAGACTGAATTGTTTGATATGGTTTTACCTTGTGAAGCATGGTATTGAACAAACAGAAACAATGCAAAGCTATTGCATAAGGGAATTCAGTAATCATTTGGTGTTAAAGTCTGATATGCTCACCTGCCAAACTGGCGGCAATCTTTAAAAATATTTTTTCGATTAATCGCTCCCATCTAATTAACATGCAAACTCACCCATTCAAGATGGCTTCCAATTGTACGGAAGTGGACCACCGACTGCTGGTCTAGCCAATTATATAGGATGTCTATGACTCCTGCTTAACCCAGGTTCCCCACAATCATTCAGTATCATCCTTGTTGACGGAATGCCAACAAAACATAAAGAATTTCAATTGTACGTCGTGTTTGGTTTTTATAGTGAGACGTTACACATGCAAAGATGGAAGGACATAAACTTGATGCTTAGTAGTATAACTTTATTTTTTAAACAAATTTCGGTAATTGATTCATTAGGTTGCATTTTCGACATTGAATAACAAAAACAATTAACATATTTTATACATGATATATTTTAACAATAGTTAAATTGACAATAAAAAAAGAACAAAATGAAATGAAGTTAGAAATAAAAATTAAGTGTGAAGTATAAATTATGAAGTACAATCATGAAAATAAAAATATTCAGTTATGCTTGTTACTTCTTGTTTTGGCCATTACATTAGAAAAGTAAAAGCCAGTAAGTCAAATATATAAAACTGTGCATCTTGAAGTCTACAATCAGTATTTACAAGAAGTAGATTCAATTCCCTCGCCGTGGATGCCGTTTAAAATAGTGAGAAGTCGTTTCTCCCAAACTCCTCCTAGTCTATCTTTAGTCTGTTGTTTTCTATCAGTATCAACCTCGGAGTAAATCCCCGACCGTTGCTCAGTTCCGACTACCAGAGCCGAGTGACATACGATCCGGCCATCGCAACAAGTAAGTTACAATTATTAATTACTTCAATAATTGTTGTACGGTTCAGCTCAAATAACAGAATAGGACGTAGGTGAACAATTAGTATGGTACGACGGGAATAGATTATCCTAATGTTGGGCGATAAATCGTCGGGTCATTGGAGCGGCTGACGAGAAGGGATGTGATCACTTATAGGGGAGAGCAAGACGGTGGCATTATTGCGCCAAGTTGCCCAGATTCTAACAAGAACACACACTTATCCGCCTTGGAGTGCGTGGTGTAATCTTAACAATCTAGTTGGCAAATAGTCCTCGCTTTGTCAACACCAATAGACACGACCATTATACCATCATACCATTATACTTACCTTATACGTATATCGTTCTATCACAACTCAGAATCATGGCAAACAGATGAGTAAAAATTCTACTTTTGTTTCGATTTATTTTAAAACCGGCAGCTTCAGCTACCTAGTTCTTCGAAAAGCTTTTTTTTTAAAATTATAACAACATGGCAATTGCTTACAACCATCTCATTGATGCAAGCTGATATCTGCTAGCATTCTCTTAATACCAATCTCACTATCAATTTAACATTCCCTTTGAAACTACTTCTGATTGGAGAACAGATAATTCTAACTTGCATTTTTTAAAATTGATTCCCACCTTTGGGTTCTTTCTGACACGACTTGTGTCAATTTCTTCACTTCATCGACATTAACAACCAATCCTCACTATTGGTAAATCATAGTCACTCATACATTACTGACGTACGTAAGAACGTTTCTCCCTTTGTACCCAACACCAACGTAATCGGCTCGTGTCACCACGAATAGAAACGACCATCAAGCATAATCGGGGACATCAATCAACCTTGTGACATACCTTTATCACCCACTTACCGACCGTATAAATGCAAGTAGATCGCAAAAAAAACATCTATACCATTCCACTTTGATATACAAACGCTTGAATAAATCGTCGGATTGAGTATGAACAACACAAACCACTTTAACAGACGGATAGTAGAATGTCTCCGCGATTCAAAGAACTCAGGCTGAACAATTGAGGGGACAAGACACTACCTTGAAATATACCTTTATCACTCGTGATTCAAATCCATTCCATTAAGTCAAGAACAAACTTAACTGCCCTACACAGTAGATCACAAGAAAAAAAAAGTTCCCTCGCGTCTGAGGAAGGAAGCAGATGCTTCCGAAATTTACGCACTTTTGGCAAGTGTTTTTATTTCTGGCCGTGGTTATTGTTCGTGTGTTTCTATTTTTGTACATCTTCCCGGTCTAAGAGTCTTGGTTTTGATTTAAAGATCACAAGTAATTTACTTATTTTGAACACGGAGTAATATACCCAACTCTGGCACACATCACATTTCTAGTTAAAGTCACTAGTACAATCAGAGAAGAGGCTGCAAACATGAACACCTATCTGTAAACGTACTCATTAGCATTTTCCTCATTCAATACATTTAGCCCATAAACGTAAATGGAATAAACTTGAAGACAGCTATTACTACTCATACCAGGCTAAAGTCTCTCTTTATTCACGCAATGGGTATAGTCGTTACATCTTTCGTATACGTTGCGTCTACCGGTAATAAAATAAAATACGACTTTAAATAACAGTTAACTTGGACGATTCTTTACGGGTATCTTCGAGCGCACGTGTGCGTATGGGGTTGTAGATACAAGTACAGAATCCATTTAGAACTGAAAGATGAAGATAACTCGGCACAAACTATCGAATTTTATTATACTTCCAAAACGTGAACATACATAAAACCAATTTATTACAGACCGCGAATCCAGGACAACGGTAGGGTGTAATGTGCATATTTCAATTTATTTTGATTGTATGTTGGAATGAAAACAATATTGAATCAACTTTAATCCCTCTAGTTCAAGCTCTAAAGCATACACTGGAATTACTACCAATACGCAGGTTCGTGAACGAACCAATTTCATTCCTTGTTGTCCTTGTCCTTGTGATTAGCGATATTGATAACGTGAATGTACAGTGTAATTTAGTGTCTATCTATACAATAAAATAAGTTTAATAAATAGGGCTTGGATGTTATTCCTTTTATCTATTGGAATATTAATGTCCAAAAAATAGTGTTTATTTATTTTAAGAATAAACTCGTATCAAAAATGTTAATTTTATTTTGTCCGAAATAACCTTTTTAAACACTTTTTATGAAGTTCTACTTTTTCGTTTTAAAACGAAACTTTCGTGATATTTCCATGTAAGCTGGTTAAATGACGCAGTATAAGGTAGAAGGCAAGTGAACATGCATTACACTAAGGCGTACGAGCCAAGACAAACAAAGGACGGAAGAAATGCGAAATTTTCCAGACGAACAAATCAATGATGGCGTGAAATGATGGGTGTCTAAGTTAGCACACCCCTTTATTTATGTATAAATATGTGATAATTATAATAACACTTCCCCCCTCCCTCCATCCATTTTTTTAAAATTGCACAAAGACATTTGAATTCCATTATAAACGTAACTTTTCCAGTGTTTTTAAGGTACTACTTTCTGCCAATTTGTAACTTTTAATGTTCATCAAATAACCGGATTAATGTCACAAACATTAAAAAAGCATAATACTATAGAAAGTACTCCGAGACACTGATCGCAGTGCTCCCATTGGTCTGAGCGCAGCTTGCAACCCAAACTATACAATGACCTTGAAGCGAGTGACGCATCCAACCCTCCAAGCACGGCCACTATTAACTGCTTCAGTGACCTTGAAGCCAGATTCGAATCAACCATCCAAACTGGCCCACTGTGAACATAGCTTGGAAGCCAGTTGAGAAACAGTCACCACAAACACTCGAACAACATCCCTCTTAACTATACTTAACGCAAGTTGATATCTCTAATGCAAACCGCTCAAAGCATCGCCCGTTTGATGTCAGGGAATCCCTTTCGCAGGTGGCGGCTCAAAGGGCACGCGATATAACTGATCAAAGCAAGGCCGCTGGATGCAATTACATCATTTATTTATCTAGCTTAGTTTCAGGTGAATGTCCAGCACGGTGCACGGCCCGCGTCACGTGACCAAGTCCAGCACGGCCGGCATCACGTGACCTAAAACAATGCGAGGTGGTTGCACATGTATCTAGGATTCCGGGGCCGGAACCACAAACACGTCCAAGTCGAGAGGATAAAACACTTGGGATAACGATCTGCGGTCCAACCCCCCCCCCCCCCTCACCGACACACTCACACACACGCACACGCGCCCAATCTACGGTCTGAACCCCCGCGATACACGTACACGCACTCTTCGGCTAGAAAACAGAAGCTTTGGAATCATACGCAGACCCCCATCAAATACATGGGCGTGGTTTAGAATATCGCAAACTAATACAAAATAATGTACATGCTTGCAAATGTAGTATTTATCTTAAAGCACAAATATAAATCGATTTCCTTATAAATGACAGGGTCAGGACTGTGCTAGGGGACAACTACTGTGAGCGCAACAGTGTACGATCGCATAAAACAAGGGTGTTGTTGTGAATACTGCAAACACTAATGAAATAATTAATTGTACCCGATAAATTAAGTTTTATCTAAAAGCACAATATGATTTGATTCTCATATAAGGGTCAGGACTGCTAGGGGCCAACTACTGAGAGCGCAACAGTGTGTGATTGCGTGGGGTGGTATTTCCATAGTTCGCAGTGGGACCGACAATAAGTGAACGCGCTGTGAGAAGCTAGGCTGCCCAGCGCTTTGAACAATCACAACGGCTTCCGGGCTTAACATAGGATTTATGACAACTGCAGGGGGATAGGGGAATTAAAACACATTTACATGGTCACTCTTGCTACATACCTACATTGCGGCTCTGCCATAAACCGGCGTGACCTACTATGCCACATGCACACTCGGGACACATACCTACCAGATGGACTCTACACATACCTAACACACAACTTCTTTATAAAAATTGATTTTGTTTATTAGGGATTTATAAGTTAAAACCATTTTTATTTGCTCTTTATTTATTTGTATTAATCGGCGTGTAATGTGTGTAATTATTTAATAACATACATTTATTTAATTTAGACAAAACACACAGAATATGTGTATGGGGTTTTATGGTTATGTAACACAGTTAAAAATAAATAAATATTAAAGCAAGGTACGTAACAGAGAGTTAATATTTGAGAATTAAAGAAATGATTAATTCAAAGATAGTGTGTTTGATTAAATCAATACTAATTTTACGTAATTGCAACATATTTGCTTTAATTCCATAATGTGGCTCATGGACCGAGTGATTATGTCCGATTAATAACAGATGGATAATGCAAGCTGATTAATTGATTCGTCGGTGATGATTTAGATCATATTGCACTTGGAATAAACAAACATAACACACAAATACTTTAAATACCTATTACACTAGAGTCCCCTTCATCACCCAAAGCGGCCATTAAGGGGTCTGTCTTAGTTCCATCCTGAAATCGTCTTCCCTTTGACCTAGCGACGACGAATGATACAGATGAGTTGAACCCATTTCAGAAACAGAAGGAATGAAAATAAAACCTCTTTAGGCTTATAAATAAAGAACGAGGTTATAAAAATTCATTGAATTTTATAATTAAAATCGAGGTGCCGGCTGTGCCCCCCCCCCCCCTTCCGCCCCCCACCCGCCCCAACGAACAAAGACAAATATGCACGAGGAAAATTGCAAATGTTTTCCTTGATCAAGAGCCGGGAAACTTCCTTTCCGTTTGTCTCGAATTGCGTAGACGGGAAAAGAACTCTCGCGTAAGGAAAATGACAAAAGAACAGAAAATGTGAAAATTACTTTTCGTTCGAGGACGGTCTAGTTTCGGCACTGGCGAGCCGGCAAGCTGTTACCGCCAGTGCTGACTACACGATACCGTCCGTACGGGCAGAAGGCTCCTGATAGAACTAGCCCAGGAAGATATTCCGCAGGAGCATTTGTATGTTGGCAATAATAGGCAGGGACGCTTTCATATGCATCACTAGTCCTAGGAACATATTCCGCAGAAGCATTTATATGTTGGCAATAATAGGCAGGGACGCTTTAATATGCATCACTAGTCCTAAAATATATTCCGCAGAAGCATTTATATTTTGGCAATAATAGGCAGGGACGCTTTCATATGCATCACTAGTCCTAGGAAGATATTCCGCAGAAGCATTTGTATGTTGGCAATAATAGGCAGGGACGCTTGCATATGCATCACTAGTCCTAGGAATATATTCCGCAGAAGCATTTATATGTTAGCAATAATAGGCAGGGACGCATTCATGTTATGCATCACTAGTCCTAGGAATATATTCCGCAGAAGCATTTATATGTTGGCAATAATAGGCAGGGACGCTTTCATATTATGCATCACTAGTCCTAGGAATATATTCCGCAGAAGCATTTATATGTTGGCAATAATAGGCAGGGACGCTTGCATATGCATCACTAGTCCTAGGAACATATTCCGCAGAAGCATTTATATGTTGGCAATAATAGGCAGGGACGCTTGCATATGCATCACTAGTCCTAGGAACATATTCCGCAGAAGCATTTATATGTTGGCTATAGGCAGGGACGCTTTCTTATGCATTACTAGTCCTAGGAATATATTCCGCAGAAACATTTATATGTTGGCAATAATAGGCAGGGACGCTTTCTTATGCATCACTAGTCCTAGGAACATATTCCGCTGAAGCATTTATATGTTGGCAATAATAGGCAGGGACGCTTGCATATGCATCACTAGTCCTAGGAGGATATTCCGCAGAAGCATTTATATGTTGGCAATAAAAGGCATGGGACGCTTGTCTATATGCATCACTTTTCTATCCGTCCGTACCGACAGTGTTGGCTCGAGCGCTAAGCGCTTAATTCTCATTCGGGAGGTCCCGGGTTCGAATCCCGTCGAGACCGGTAATCCTGACTGTTTTCGCCGATGTTTTCATCAATCGTTAATGCGAATGCAAGCGCACGAGTGGGTCCTCTTTAACAGTCCTCGGACATCCATTCTCAATTGTACATCCGCAACATACCTAGTTCACCTGAAAAGGGGTATAATTGCACCCTATATAACAGTTTTAATTCCCACGGTAAAATAATTTATCCGTCCGTCCGTCTGTACGTGTGTCACGTCTCACGATAGCAAACGAACATGACTTCCATCTGCATTATTTTTTGCTGACATTGCCATTATTAAAAAAGTATCGTGCAGAATATTTTTGGTAACATGTGGGAGTCAGTGGGGGGCTATAACCACCCAAACTGGACCATTATACCAAATAACAACAGTAGATACCGAGATTTAAATAACCATACAGTTCATGTTTGTATCTTTCTTTGAAAATCTGGTTTACAAAGTAGATTCGCTTCGAGGAAATAAATATATCTGATTTTATAACACAAATTAATATAAGTGGTTACCATAAATAGATAATAAGCCTGAACACCAATCAATGTTAGCTTTGCAGCGAAATTTAACGTAACGTAAGTATTTATATAAAAAAAATAAAACAACGAAAGTGGTGAAGTAAGCAGGAGCAATACAGCACAATATCGTCTGAATTAATAAAAACGAAGTGAAGAGTGGAGACACAAAATGAAATAATAATTTCTCGATTTGGTTATTCCGCAAACACTCCCGTAGGCGGAATTATTATTAAAAAAGATTCATTGTTATTATATGAGGTATACAAATGTGTGTTGTGTGATATAATTTATACAGCACAATACATAATCTGTCACTCTTACAACATTCAAACCCCTTAACAATTTATGTAGTAAACTTTGCTGTTTACAATTATTTATTTTAATATTTATAAAGTTTAATTAAATAAGTTACCTATATTAAGGTAAAAATGAGATAAATCCATAATAAATCAAATTTGAATAAGTCAAAATATTGAAGAAACCCGAACTATGTGAACGAGAAGTATTAACTCCCAAGACTGTCGATAACACCCAGAAACCGCCCGTGTAAGATGAACGTGTATAGACCAACACCTCACGTCAAGCGCCGCACGTTAACTTCCAAGTTAGCGCGCGTTTATTATCTATTAGGAAGTTGTAATAGCGGCGTGCCCGATCCCATTAGCTCATAAGCCTCCCTGGGAACACATTCTGCTGGGGTAATTATTGCAGAGAGCCGGGATGTAGCTCGAGAGACGATGCATGATAGACGACGCTAAATGTCACGACAGAGACGCCGGGGTAGACGTGAAATATAGCCCTATACACAACTCACAAAAAGTGTGCTTAGCATGCAAGAAACTATGCGGAATACAGCACTAGAATATGAATAAATATAATATGCTGGTCTCTAGTTGGTCAGTGTTCGCACGTCGACGGTGTCGGCGCCTACAGGGTTGGTTTGGTCGCCTTTAAATGTAATGACCCCAATGAAAATCAGCTATGTGAAGTGGGTAGACTCTTAAATACGAATTTATTTATTTATACAGATGTGCATATATTTTCTTCAGAATCTTTGCAAAAAATGATTTTCAGTGGCGTAGGTGCCGAAAGGGTAGTAATTGTGACTGAGTAGGAATTGACTTAATGAGCATGTGTTTATTTTAGTTAAATACAGACTTTGAAAACATTCCAGGAGCAAACCGGAGCTGTATTTGTACATTTCATTATGGGTTTTACTTCACTGTGTTAGTAGGCTATAAGTTTTCAGGTAAATAAAAAAAAACTTTACCCTTTTAGATGGGTTGAAGCAGGGAGGAAATAAGAAAACATTAGTCAATATCTATTAAAAGCGAACATAACGAATACTTTGTCAATACCGTACACAAAGAGCTTGCAAATTAAACATGAATATACATACATTCATTTGTAACCTTAGGCATACTTCACAAACTTCAAGAAGTGTGGCTACTTTTGGCAAGGTATCAAAAATACATAATTCGACGAGAAAAACTTTTGGCAGAAAAAAATGCATTTTTCATTTTAAATTTTAGAGTGGTGTGGTTGAAGTAGCAAGTATCTCGGTCATGTGTGAAACAGCAAGCGGGCCCACCTCGTCAACGAACAAGTGATGTTGATGACAAAGCTAGGCTTACAATACAAACTGCCAAGTGGTATGAATTAAAGAGCAATTCATTCATAAGACAAGCTGAAAAGTATTGGCGATGAACTTTAACAACTAAAACTGAAAAGTAGTGTGTCTATCCAGGCTCCAACACTAACTGTATTGCTGAGCTCTACGCCGTAGATACACGGTGAGGGATGGGGCCATATACCAGGGAAGTAGGAAGGGGAGAGATTGAGTACGAATTGATAACGGACGGAATTAAAGGAGAACAAAAGTAGATTAGTTTTTCTGGTGTTCCGCCAAGAGCAAGGAATTATCTGGCGGAGTCGGCGTAGATCACTGTTTATGGGTGGTCTTCCCTCGTGGCGAACCCCTCCCACCGCAGGCATCAGATAACGGATAATGACAAATCAACGAGCAGAGCAGCGGTTTCCTATAATATCGAACAGAGTTCTGTTCCGTTCTCTTCACGCACACTGAGATGACGGATCAGTGATTGCCGATTTGCAATTGTAATCTGGATGAGAGAGACGATAATGTTTCAAGTATCCTCTGTCTGTCTGTATGTCGTGAGTGAGTGAGTAAGCTAAGTCGCAAATCAAGATCAGAGAGTTTGAATAATTGATCGACGACACACATCTGTGACTCACCCCTAATGCAACATGCAGGTGACGGCAAGTTTATGTTGGGAGAATTTAATTCGGACACTTAAAGATGTTAATTCGATGTCAGTTTGTAAATTTGTAAATTATTGTAAACAATCAAACAATGAAGTAATTTATTTTCCAACGGACGGTTCGGATTAAAATGATTCAAGGATACAATACGAAAATCGGCCGAATGAATTGGAAATAACAAATAATACTCAACGATAAAATATACGATTTAATCGTATGGTCCTAAATTTGAAGCCATTTTTTTAAAAATTGGTTGGATTGCGAAATGCGAACTAAGTTTATATAATACAATGACGGTTTCAATACCACAAAATACGAGGGAGGGGGAGAATTTTAAAATGTCGAAGTTTATTCAGAAATATAATTCAAACCATGAGATATAAGTGTTAAAAACAAGAAATATCGTCAAAAACTATCATAATTATATAAAGAATGCCTGCTTCCACCCACGCTGTGTCACAAAACGTAGCTTGAGTAACACACTGTTAGTGCTGACGAAACTAAGGTAGGTAGGTAGGTAGGTAGGTAGGTAAAGTAGAATGTTCTAGATGCACATAAAACGTGAAATGTCCCAAGTGACACGTTTATAAAAGAAAAAGAAACTAGGTACCAAAAACAGGATCACCCTCTTTCGACTAACGTGCAGCATTCCACTAGAACTACTTGAGGGCGCGATAAAAGTGCACACTAAGGCGCGAGAAATATGGTTGTCATATGTTGTTGTCTTTTTCAGCTCTTTATTTCAAAATGTAGGTGCTCACAAAAATACCCCAACACATCTGCGTTACAGGACAGAAGCATTATCTCCGAAATACTCACACGACATTGCGTTTCGAGAATAATTAATAACTATGTTATAATAATGCAAATTTCAATAATATGGATACATATTTTTAATTAATTAATGTATTCGATGCACGGAAAAGGCAAATTATATGCTAATAGTAAACACCGACGTGTATGATCATGAATAATAACTGCATGCTATACACGAAACCAATATAAAACATGCAAGGCAAAGGACTCACCATGAACCATGTTTAATGATTAAAAATCTACAATGTACTACAATATGAAGTAAGTTCATAACCCTTTTCCAAATAATTCAGAAAATCATAAAAATATCCATTTTTAATCATGAATAGATTGTGAATCAACAATTTACCAATATATTTTGTTATAGAACATTTCCTCTTGTTTTGATTTTGGATCGGTATTTTAAAACTATATTTGATTAAATTTATTTTCTGATATATCTATGTTAATTAAATTAATTACCACCATGTATGCTGCCTTAATATTTTTCTATTTTATATGGTAAGTCCATTCACCATCTTTCATATTTATTAAGTACAAAACCACTGAAAATGTCACTAGTTTCAAACGCAACCTCTAACAACTGAGATAGGGATTGGAAATATAGGACCACCGGATGGCAGTAATCACCCGCGGACGATGCAAGCATGGACAAGGGCTAGTTTGGAAACACTTTATACGAAGTATTATGTACTTCGTTGCTAGACGGACCCCTAGACACAGTTTACATCAAACATATTGATGGATTAATAAAACATAAATGTCAGAACTGGGAACTGCACCCTCGACCTCCTGCTTTGTAACAAAGGACCAACGAGCCACAAAGCATTTTTGTATCTTTTGTAATTCGATTTTATTTGGAATCAAAAATTTCTGCGTGACACCGATTCAATTTAATATGTATATGTAAATTGCTATTGTTAAATTGCAATTCTAGTAGTATAGGCGTATTGTTTATTGTACTATTCAATTTGCTATAAATCATATTCAGAATAGGATCGTCAATAAATAAATGAAAATGTTTACACGCGATGACGGTTGAATAAAATGCATGTTTATACGATCTTCCAGCCCTCGGTTCGCGTGACCCTTATCGCTATACGGAATCGTGAATTGCATTTCACCGTTTCAGTTGGCTATCGACCGGGGAATAACATTGCCAAGGCCAACGAAGCTTTGATTAAGAATGAGCTAGAATTCAAACAAATTCGTCTTGAATACAATCATGATGTGTATTCAAACGGTTGGATGAATTCGGAAAAACTTGTTTTTCAATGTTCAATGTCCATTTAAAACTCGATTGAATCCAGTGAATCCACATACATTCTGGACAATATTTTGAATAAACAATTTGAAACCAACTTTGAGAAGGATTTGCGCATGTCACTATCAAACTAAATGTCTAGAATTCAAAAACATGTCTCCTACTTAAGCTTAGCAAAGTAATACATTTTCTCTATTTTGGCACATTTACATAAAGTAACTAAGAGAAAAAGAACGTTATATTACGCAAATGTAGTCTGATAAGAGACAACCATATATCCTCCCCAAAAATCCTACAAAAATGTTAAACTATAACGGACAAATATTGGTCCAAAAGAGTTCCAGAATAAACCATCGCACTTCGCCTTAAAGGAGTATTTAAAAGCTAAACTAAACAAAACATGTTTTATTCAGGCTAATTAGTTATGAATTTACAGAGTCACAGAAAAGTTCACCCTGAATCCAAAAAATTATCAAACTTAGCAATTTCCTAGCTAGGTCTCTCGGCAAAAATCTGCCATAAGAAATAACACGGGGCCGTGTAATGTAGAATTTAGCATGGACCCGGCACCTCCACCAAATCTACGAACATTGATAACGAGCTTACGCTGTCAATGCTGGGTTGAACTAGTTAAAATTCTTGTGTTATTTCATAATTTCCCGTGTTTTTATTTGTGTTTCATATTGCCGTCACGTTTAATTTGATGTACATTTTCTTATAAATTTTGATTATACAATTTAAATGCTAGCATACAATATAATATGCTACACTATATTATCATAACTAGGAAAACGCTTAAATCCCGCCGCGTTGAAGGATGAGCTTTTTTAAGTTTTTGGTTTGCGTGGGATATCTTTACTTTCGCAAGTGCTTTGCTTTGCTGCCTATGCATTGTAGGTGATTGTTGTCAAGTTTCTATTGTTTCTTGTAAATTGTTATTATTTACCGTAAAAAACTTATAGTAAAAGCTTTATTTCTATGGATTCTGGCTAACTTTTTCAACTTTTTGTTTCAAAAGGTACTATATCACCATAACCTTAAAGTCCATGTTTAATATGAACGTTGTAGCCTCACCCGTTTGGTCATAATCGGCCCAAATGGCACGAAAATATCGCACTAAACCGTAAAAAACTTATATTAAGAGCTTTATTTTTATGGATTCTGGCTAACTTTTTCAACATTTTGTTTCATAAGGTACTACATCACAAAAACCTTAATGTCCATGTTAAATATGAACGTTGTAGCCCCACCTGTTTGGTCACAATCGGCCCAAATGGCACGAAAATATCGCACTCAACCGTAAAAAACATATTAAAAGCGTAATTTCTATGGATTCTGGCTAATTTTTTCAACTTTTTCTTTCAAAAGGTGCTACATCACCATAACTTTAATGTCCATGTATAATATGACCATTGTAGCCCCACCCGTTTGGTCAGAATCGGCCCAAATGGCACGAAAATATCGCACTAAAAATCGAAAAAAATTGTAAAAGTACGATATTCATGAGAAATATTTCTTCGATTGTGCCCAAAAACAATACACCTATAAGTTCAGAGATTTCGAAGGTCCCCTCAAATTTTCAAGATCGGATATGCCGTTTGCCCGGTAGAGAGCGAACAGACAAAGAGAGAGAAAAAAAAAACACCCGAGCTAAATTTTTTTGGGGGTCAGTGAAATTGAAGTCTTCGCTTCGCTCATCCAAAAAATATAATCAAATTATCACATTTTAAATTTAAAATATGATTAAATATTATATGTTTTAAATGTAATGAAATGTATCAAATAATGAAATGTAAATAAACATAGTATACAATGCAACAATTCGGCTAAAATGCTTTGATAATTCTCGGCGAATGCAATCATAACTTGATGTTTGACTATATATCCCTCTACATTTCAGGTGAAGATTTGTCAGTAGTAAAGAGTCAAACGTGATACGAATACAATTATTTCTTAATTATCTTCATACATACACGAATATCCCAAACCAACCAAGTTACAATAACCACGAAAAGTCACAGTGGACAAGCTAATAAATTTCTTCCAGTACGTCTTAGATCCACTTGAAGTTTTTAAAGTACTCGAAAGAAAAACCGTCGAGTCAAGTGAGACAACGCCAGCTCCGAAGCCTAGGACGAGAAGATTAATAGGCACACTTAACCATAGCAATGTGACACTTCAAGACGTGATAGTAGTGTCATGTCATCAGTCAAATCGCGTTTCCCGAGATGTGAGTTGAAGGGACTCTAATAAAAAATGTAAATTGGATTGTTCTGAAAAGGAGATGGGAAGCCAAGATGTTCGTCAAACAAGTTGCAAAAACAATATCCGAGCACCGATAAGATATACGAGGACGCTACAAGCGTGAGAAGTCCTGTAAATCCTGTAAATAAATTCCATAACACGGGCATTCATGTTTTTACCAATCAGCTAACACTGTTACACTAAGTGATTGGCAAAGACAGTAACGAGTCAACAATTGTTTGAATTAAAATCAATTTACACTAAGTCAATTTAGCACCAAGACCAAGGAAATATGATAATTTTTGAAACAGTGTCTCTAAAACATAAATAATTAATGTAATAAAGAAAACCAAAACGCCCATTGTTAAGTAAACAACGACAAGAACAAAATGAGGCGGTAGACAGAGTAATTCGCTTGCGCATTGTTGTGCATGAATAGTGTGATGTCAACAGAAATAGGTATAAGTATCTCGCTTTTATTAATCTGGAAAAACTCCCATGCCGTAGGTGCAATTGTTTTTCATGTATTAGGAATATAAAAAGTATGTCTGGGAGAGGCTGAATTTTATTAATTTTGACGTTTTAAATATTTGGACTAATTTGTTTTAATGGAGATATTTTTAAGTACTAGAATGTAAAAATATCAAAGTTTTTCTACAAAATTATATATAAAGTCAAACGGAAATTTGAAAAGTGTATAAATTATGTACTTCATTTTATATAACAAGCAAACTTTTTTGCGTAGTTAAATTCCATTATGCATTTTCGGTTACTTATAACCACTTCAAATCGAACACGTATAATACTTTAGAGGCTGTTAATATGTATACGCGCATCTTGAAGTACAGCTTTAAAAGCTGGCATTTCAAATGCCTAAACCGTTTTATACCTAAGTAAGTGGCAATAAATCGAGGCATGCATGGAAGTAAAACTTTTAAAGCTCTGAAGCCGTCGGTTTTCTTTTCAACAGACGTATACAAAAGACATTCCTGAGAATAGAAATCATTATTTCCATTCAAAAGACTTTTATTTATACGCGATAATGAAATTTTGAATGGAATCACAGTTATCCCGGGAAGTAATGTGTGTTAAAACAAAATGTTCGTTTTATACGATGTGCGATGTATATTGGGTGAAAATGTCGCGCTTTAGAAAAGCGCAAACACATTTTACAAACAACAAACCCGACATTGGAGCAACGTGAAGTTATCATTAAGTTATGCGAGTCTGTGCACAGAGGAACAAAGCCCTCTCATAAAGATTTGAAACAAAAGAGCGTCGTATCTCGTCAGGGTCGTATATACCGTGCGAGGGGGGGGGGGGGCTCTAGATAGATGTGACATCACGTGGCGTATTGCTTGCTCGTCATCACTTGTGCTGGGATTTATAAACACAATACGTTGTGACTAACGAGCGAGCTACAATTAACACCACGTACATGAAAAGACTCTTCTTGACATACAATCTCACACCTTCTCCACAGTTTCAATACAAGGATCAAATTGGAAACGATGTGAACATGGTTTAATTAGTCAAATTCATGTTTTCTCAAGATCTGAGTTGAAAAAAAGCATTTCATAACCGCTATTAAACTTGACAACATTATTTACTATAGATCATTGCCATTTGTTTAACGAAACAGTTTGTTGTAAAGAAAAATTTGTTGCAGCTGAATACGACAAATTACAATTTATAGTCGCGTTCGGGACTCGGGTGGTCAATTTGTGTAATATCGACCCCCAAACCACACTAACTACAGACAAATCTACCACTGACATGACGTAGGATGTATAATCGAACCAGGAACCAACCAGTTAGGCCAGTTAGGCAATTTCATTTAAACATACAAAATATGACTGTTAACCAAAAATCAATTTTTATTAATGGAATCAAATTATATAATAGTCTACCAAACGGTATCAAAGAAAGTAGATTCAATATATATAAAACTGAATGTATTAATTTTTTAAAATCTGAATTTCCTTTCCATATGTAGGAATGTGACTGAAATTGTTGAAATAGTTTAATTTTGTATTATATATAGACTCTGTTTTCTACTTATGTGAAGCGCATGATTGTATATTACGTTATATTATTTGTATTTGTATTTTATATTGTATGTTATGATTGTAACATGTAACGTACTAGCGAAAGCTAAATAAATAAATCATACTACTACTACTACTACTGCACTCGGCGAGAGATTTAGCAAAGCATTTAGGCCGGGGTGTTGGAACGTAAGCATTGTTTAAAATGTATTATTACGAATTTTTAACGTATTTTTTTATGTTTAAATAACATAATACATTTAAAAAAAATAAGAGTATAAGTAGTTGTAGGGCGCTTAAACAGCCAAGATTATTCACAAAAGATTATGTTTTCTATTATAATTATTTTATCCAATATATAATAGGCCTATCCATATGGTATTAGCAGTTAGTAAATTGTAACCAATATACTAAAACGCTTAAATGGAAATTTTGATGAAATTAAACACGACAAAAATGTGAAACGCATATTAAAAAAAAACAAATATTAGATAACACTATTAATAAATATTGTTAGTATATTTGGTGGAGGTGCCGGGTCCGCGAGAAAATTCTACCAGTTCCGTGATGACGCCCGCTTGTGTTGTAACCGCTTCAGTCCCTTACCCTACACTCTTTTACTTAATGGTATCTTATGTAACGAGTTTGTTCTGTTCCAGGTCTTTGATTGTTGTTTAAGTTGAGCAATACAAAATTATAAGAAATAACAAAAATATAGAAACGGTGTTACTTGTGACCCCGTATATATATTAGCTTTCTGCACTTGCTCACAAGACGGTAGATTAGAGTTGAGGTGCAGTTTAGGCTTATCTCGAATTAAAGTAGGCCAATAACTATCCTTTCTAATGTTACAACTAATGTACCAATAGTAACATACGCCGTAAGGCATCTCACAATCCAATAACTATCCTTTCTAATGTTACAACTAATGTACCAATAGTAACATACGCCGTAAGGCATCCACACATCCAGACGTATTACACATATTACTTACTTAAAATGCAGCAGTGCCAAATTAGCTCGAGTTGTTTCTAAAATATCGTACTATATTCGAGTCAATATGGATCAAGTGATAAATTATACAACCACTAAACGAGCAATAGTGCTAGCAGTATCAAAGCTATAATATATTTAAAAACTAAAATGCAATATTTCAAACACGAACACTTTTGCGATACATCACCGCCCCTAGTTATCGCACTCGAAGGGGTTCGATGCCAGTCCACGTACAGAGGTGACCGTACACCATCTATCATTACAGTCTTTACCACGTTCACCGCAACGATACTAAGTACGGCTCGCAATAGATTACATTGCTCGACCATATTACTCGAGTAGAAATATATTGCTGTGAATAGAAACTGAATGTGATTAAATGATATTGGCCACGAAGTAGAATAATTTTTATATTATTTGTTTTAGTGAGATGGAGCGATGACTGAATTCCTAAATTCACTTAGCTACATTACGGGCGAAAGAAGACTATGCTTTCTGGGTAACCAGAAATACATTAGATTTTAAAGGAACATTTGGTTACACCCGATAATAATCAAAGTGTTATCATCGCTACAGCTGTTGCAATGGTTTACCAGCAATCAAATATTACTTAAAACAATTTGAATATTACCAAATGTGGTAATATAATAAAACAAATCGTTCTCAAGTAACAGAGGCTAAAACTGAAACTGAAAACCTAATACCCCACAAAGATGTTTCGTTGTATTTCAGGTCATTAAATAACTTTAAACCTCCATTCACAGTAAAAACCTAAATATTCAATTGTAATTGTCATGTTCAGACATTCTCCTATACTTCAATCAAGCAACGCGTAAGCCTAGAAAATATTAAATTTTTATCAAACCGCGCTGAATAAAACTCGACTTCTCGCAAGTGGGTTCCTTCAGAAGACAGTTGTTTGATAAAGCGTTTGTTTGTTTATTTTCTCGCGCCGGTGGTCACAAGGCGTTAGTGACGGTGCGTGCTCCTTGCGGCGTCAGCTGTAAGCGGCTGGGAGACGACGTTGATTAGCAAGTGGCAGTGGGAGATCGCGGGAACAGTTTGTTCACTTGACTACACTCGGCAGTGTAAGTGTACTCTAGGCCACAGTGCATCACACGATTTTTTTTTTAATTCTTACCGCGGGAAACCTGTTACAGGGTGCAATGAATGCCCCTCTTCAAGTGACTAGGAATGTTGTGGATAGGACTATTGTGAAGGGATGTCTTCGGGATGTCGCCGGTACAAATACTAACTTTGTACAGGAGAAGAAAAAATCGTACCGTGCAAGATATTAACGAGAACGTTTTTCCAAGTATGTAACTTTGTAGACAGGAGTCTAAACTAAAAGAAGGACACTGAGTAAGCATTGCTGATGGGGGGAATCGCCTCGGCGACATCTCGATTGTGAGTTTCACATGAGGTCTCAAGGAGCAGCGTCAGAGGAATAGGGAAGTCGAAAAAGTACGAAATAGCTAACCAACAAAAGTGGCGAAATAGATCAGACCTATGTATGCAACAACACATATGTAATGAGATGGTGATGAGAAACATAGCCTGGCGTATAGTGCAACGATCATGTTCCTACACAGTCAGCGAGTTGGCAGCGCTACCGCGTCGCTTCATACACGGGACGCCAGCCGTGTTGGCATCCACGTACATTGTCATGAGCAATATATTATTACAATTGCGTAATGAACACATAGTTGGCCGAGTTTGAAGAGATGTGAATTAATTCCGGATGAGGCATGGGCTGACCTTAATATCATGCGATGCATTCTCTAGCGCAGTTGCATCAGTGCTGCGTCCATTTAACAAATACTTGGAGCGTAACTGCGTTTTAACTCCTGGAAAACGACCAATACTGTATTCAGGCACGAAGCTCTATATAATTACCGTTAACTTCACATTTGACTTCGCTTGAAGTTTTAACACATTGTTTACTTTGTTATAACTAGGACTGTGCAGGTGGAGGTTTTGACAGTAGGCTAGGTCGCGTCGGGTCGCGTAGGGAAAATGCAGCCGTTGTTTAATACTGTATGTTAAAATTAATAATGAACTACACTTGTCAAGAAAATGAGTCTAACATTAGCATACTTTATAAATGTATTTATATTTCCGATATATGGCATTTTGTATGAAATGGACTATAAATTAAAATTGTCTGGACCGGCACCTCCACCATTCACCCAAAAATATATTTTCTCGTTACCCGAATATCGGGTATCTTTTTTTACTATCGGGTCGACCCCGAAATTTAGGGTACCTGCACATCACTATAACACACATTTTTTGTTTAACTACACAGGCGTGATGTATGTGGTTAATGAATTACTAGCTCTAATAAAGTTGTATTAGAAAATCTTCTCAACACAACTAAAATACCGTAACTACCTAAACGTAAACTTTAACTCATCAAACGTGCTTCAACCGAGCTGATGTGAGTTGTGTGGTGTGAACGGAAGCGTGTCGTAGATGTATGCTCATGTTGCTCAAGTCTTCACATGCAGCACTGACACAACTGTATTTTCCCCGGCAATCAAGAAGTAATCATCTCCCAACGTCTCGTGCTGCGCCCAATATCATCTCCCAACTTGTCAACATCAGTTTCATTTATCGGCGTCATACCACACGACGCGTCAACAGCGCGTTCACTCTAGCTAGCATCAGACGCGTGGTGTACAGAGATGCGGTGAGGAGTGCAATCAAACAGAACACTTTTAACAGCTTGACGTGTGACACAAAGAAAATAAATTAAACAAGTAATAAGTTTTGTAAGTGGAAATGTTGAAAATGAGACTCAAAGAAAACTGCTTACAGCAAAACAAATTCAGAAATACAAAAACAAATATAAAATAGTATGTAAAACTTATATGATCAATTTTATATGATCAGTGTAACATTTTTCAGTCGAGCGCAATATTCTGCCGGAAGCCTTGGACAAATGTTCATGAAAAATACAGATCAACGGACAATATGATTACACAAGTTCAATACACGATATATTTTTACAAATGTTCACATATTTTGAATTTGTTGTTGAATACGGTTGATCGTTATTGCTTTGACAAATTCTCAATTTGGTTAGTCGGGAAACACTCCCGTAGGTAGAAACGTTAATATTTAATACCATTCAGAAGTTAAAAAATTCATCCCGATCGGTGTTCGAACCCGAGTCTCTGACCTGGAATGTGATAGACTCGGGTTCGAACCCCAATCGGAATGGATTTTTTAACTTCTGAATTGTATTAAATATTGCTTTGACAATGTTACAACTTTTACCGCCTTGTTTTTCAATGATCATCTAGTCGTATAAAGGTGTAAAGGCCTACAAATACCATCAAGGTACATATTATAAATCAGGCCCTACTAGGCTACAGGATTAAGTAAGCTGTTTGATAACTACGATGCCTTGCTTTGGGCAGCCATCTTGTATTATACATAATAAAACGACAAATAAGATATATATACGAACAATGTGAATGAGCGCACTCCTTACTTGGTAAGTTTTTTTTAGTTTCAGTGCAGACAACAATTTAGGCTATAGAGCCCTTAGTGTAGCACAGGTAGCATAGTCAATGGCGCTGTGGTACCCGAGACACACGTCCTATTCAATTCTATAGTCCTTAGCAAAGAGTGTAAACCCGTCTTAAAAGCATCGTCAATGTCCTCTCAACACCATGAAGTATGTGCCATTGAAAATAAAACATCGTTTCGCTGGTGTTTGAAGACCAAGATCTACACTCTTCGGAAGGCAAGACTTCCACAGCTCGGGAGTAAAATAAATCGACAGCAAGAAGGCAGTGCATGGTCGCATGCCACTGGCAGAGGGGGCGGTGTGTGGCCCATAAGCGGCCACTTGGCATGGAATAATGGCTCGAGTCAGCTATTGATGATACACCCATGGAACTTGGCAGAGGATGAAATAAAAAACAAAGACATTTTATGCCGGGCGACGGCGACGGCAGACATCTACGATACCAGCCAAAACGAAATGTTGGAAAAACAGTTGGAGGTTCCGATTTTATTTTTGACAAAAAAGTGAACGAAATTTAACTTTTGGGTATACAAAGACCTGTGTCATTCAACTCGTCTGGACCGTTTTGTATGATCTGAAAACTAGAAAAGTTCTTCACAATAGTGACAAGAAAAGTATGTAAGAATGGGATAAATGGTTGCCACTCTGCCAAGATATAGTACACGAAGCTACACCAAATATTCGTCACTATCTTAAGTATTGTAATTGATATTGTCATAGGCAGAAGTGCACTGCACAACAGCATTAACGTATACGTTTTAGTTTTAATAAGTTTTGCTATAATTATATTATGCACATATAATTAATTGTGGATCATGGGTACTCCTAAAGTGTTCTTAACATATTATTCAGAGTTAATAGGAATTGAATTGAAATGAAATGATGATTCAAATGCAGACAAACGCACATTTACGTACGAATACAAAATAAATATAACATTCCTTATAAAAATATTATCTTGTTGTATTATACAAATCCAGAAAAGTGGTGTAGCTTTTTAAATAATTAATTCATGAAAGTGAAGTCTAAATTTGAAACTTTGTTGTGAAATTGAACATTCTCTGCGCCCATTCTAAATTCTACAAAAACAAAATGGCCGCCAGATCTGGTTTAATATATTCCACAACATGGTCGAGTTGGCCACTAATCTGATCCCTGAGGTTAAATGCGAAGGTAAAAGGAAGCCATGTAGAAATGAAAAGAACACTAAATCCCCCCATCATAAAGAAGTGCACAGTAATGAGTGTGGAAAGCAAGGGGTCGTTGTTGTTCTGCCCTTGAGCAGAAAACCTCCCTTAAGATTCCACCCGAGCCTGCATTACCATGCGTTCGCTGATTAAATCTAGCAGATGAATACAACACCGTTTAGCTTCATCAAAACAAGAGTTGGCCTCATTGGGGTGATACCATATCTTAGTGTTGGCGGAAAGAGCCGAGCCGAGCCGAGTGCATCAGCTTTGTGCCGAGCGCGTCTGATAATACACCATTAGGCGCGTCCCCAGCGTTCGATAAGTCTTGCTTTCTCTCGCGCTAATGGTCTTACTTGAACACTGTTAATATTTCCTTAACACTAGCGATTCAGGATGGAGGCGATCTACCCTTTAGTGCGAGCTGTAGAGGCGCGGTAGAAACGCAGTACACCTTGGTATTGTAGCTGTAAAGACAAGTTAAATACAAATACAGTGCGTCTTAAGTGAAGACGCATGTTATACGCAATCATAAGGGGGAGAGACATGTTAGAATTACAACAAACTTAAATCTTAAGTGGTAGAAACGTGTTTCAAACTTAGTACAACTTAGTTTGTCGGAGGATTTATAGACGTGTGAGAAACAATGCTTAAAAATAACAAGGTCATAATAAAGTGTCTCTCTACAGTTTTGTATCGGTAATTTAACGCCCATAAACATACGTACTGCCCTCATACGACCTATGATAGACCTGTGAGGAATAGGAAACATTTTGCAATTAGGTAATAACTATATTCGCTCGGCAAGGAAGCGTGCGATGTAGATGAAACTGTATATAAATGTTAAGCAAGGATATACAATATATCGGCAACCTCTCAGTTGTAGAAACACATCACGAAAAATGTTAATTTATGTACACGGTAATCGTTTTTAGAAAACTGTGATTATAGAACCCTTCTTTACCACTACCCAAACAACTATAAAGCATTTCGAACATTTTTAATGTCAGTCAAACCAGCGATCATGAATTTGCTGAAACACATGTTCTATAACCTCTTAAGGCTATTCGACCGCGTTTTTCTATTTTCCAAAATATGATACCAAGTCAAAACATAGTTAATTACTTTCAAACCTGGCTATTTGAGAAAATCAAAAATATTTTTTTCAAATTTTTCTGATCCGGTACACGGCCAATATAGCCACCTTAATAATTTCCAACTTCAATTCGCCAAGGCACACAATTCAACGTAGGGTGTTGTGTTTCTGTGACATAAATTTTCAACTGTTTTTCTATGGACTGACTGAGAGAAAACAGATTTATTTAACAATTGTCTTTCCTGCGATTTTTTGTTTGGCGTACAAATCGGTAAAAAAATACCGCTAAAAGAAAAAATTCACATAAAATACAATTGTTAAAATAAATCTTTTTTCTCTCAGTCAGTCCATAGAAAAACAGTTGAAAATTAATTTCACAAAAACACAACACCCTGCGTTGAATGGTGTGCCTTGGCGAATTGAAGTTGGAAATTATTTTGAGTTGGCTATATTGGCCGTGTACCGGATCAGAAAAATTTGAAAAAAATATTTTTGATTTTCTAAAATAGCCATGTTTCAAAGCCATTCACTATATTTTGACGAAGTATCATATTTTGGAAAATAGAAAAACGCGGTGGAATAGCCTTAACTGAAACAAGGATGTGATGTTGCACTTTTTTATCGTGGGAATTAAACTTGTTATAGGTGGTTCACTTCTTCAGGTGAACTAGGTATGTAGCAGATAGCACAATTGTGAAGGGATGTCCGAGGGCTGTTTAAGTGAACTCAATCCCATGCATTCGCATTAACGACTGAGGAAAATCTCGGGAAACTTCAGTCAGGATTGCCGGTCTCGACGGGATTCGAACCCGGAACCTCCTGAATCAGAGTTGCGCGCTAAACGCTCGAGCCAACACTGTCGGTGTTCCATATTATCCCAACACTTGTAACATAAAAGACAACTCAAGGGCTGGTTCTCACACGCGGCCAAGTCAACGCTGCTAACACTGGCGCCTGTGAACGTGCAGCGCTCATCCTCCCAATATATCACGTATATCGCCATTCACGAAGAAAAGCTATAACAAGAAGCTTAAAGTTTGCCTCTCTCACAAAGAAATGGCCAATATATCTCAATGGAGTATCTCCAACCATCTTAATAAATTACGCATGGTAATTTTATTAGTAGCGTGATAAAGAGCGCCATACTCGGCTGGTTTATCGTGTAATAACGGGTCTCGAAGGCGGCACTTCTGGGTCTGGTTTCAATAGCTTCCATGTGGAGCTCGTATACATGCCTGCTCGAGGGGGGCAGAGCCTGTACGGGGCCACACCCACCACCCACCGGCTGCCCGCTGAATCATCTTATGACAGCTAGGACAGACTTGAACTTTACCAGCATAATAGAGACGGCCATTCGGGATAGAGAGAGGGTTTATTAAAATTGGAAATGAAACGTTTGTATAAAAGATAGGTGATCGCGTTGGCGTCTAGGTTTGGCGCACCGGCTGGAGAGCTGAAATTGTGAGTTCTCATTGGTTATAGAAACTAGGTTCTCAAAGATACTGGCATTACAAAATGTTTATGTATCTTCTGCAAAGTTAAGATTGAATACTCATAAAGCACTTCGAGTTGACCCCCGTCTGGGCCCAGGGTAGAATTGGAATTTAGGATGGCTCTGCTTATAGTAAAAGACGATTCAAGAGAAAAAGTCTATCTCGCAAACATCAGCTAGAAACTAAAGGCGAGCTCTGGCAATCTCCGTTGGGGACCTTGCCCCCTTCCCTTGACGACCTCTCCGACGACGATAACCACAATGACACCACGAACGATGACAAAGATTATGACGACCGCGGCGTGAGAATGCCCACTTTCCTCCCCCTACCCGTAGCTGGTTCTGACCAGCATGGGCCCCTCCTTCCCAGATCCTCTAGGCCAGAGTTGCGCATTATGACCTAACTGTTGACGCGCTCTTATTCCAAATAAACTATAATAAACTTCAGGGTGGTAATACACAAAGGAATTCAATAGCTACGCCAGAGCCCCTGTGCTCCCTCAGTGGAAGCTCATATTTGCACCAAACTCCGTCATTATGATGCACCTTAACATAGACAACGAAAATGCATTCGAGTATGTGAGCCAACGATTAAAATAAAAATTCTTGCAAACTAACGGTTTCACTTACATAAAAATTACTAACAAAAATTGGATTGGATGTAGAATTACATGTAACAACAATCTTAATGAAGATTACAGAAATATTGATGAAAGACTCACCCTTCAGTGTCTTTCCAAGCCCAACTCATGTTATATTCAACGATTTGCAGATAATTTGAACGGGGCTGTTCCACAGAATGCAGAACAATGTATTTCATACGATCCACTCCCGCAAGAGGCAACATTAACAACATTCAACAACTAACCGAAACTCGCGTGGGCCGAGGTCACGTGATCCAAAGTTACTCCGTGTTGTCACAGGGCCACGCCCCCTTGTGCTCTCGGGGCTTGACCACACAAACTCAATCTAGCCCGCAGAAAAACTTGGCTCGTGGCAACTGGCGAGACATCTTACTTACCAACTCGTTCGAACTCCCCCCACAAAGAGAAAGCCGTATTTACAAAAGACTCTTCTCGGGAAGTCCGCAGCAGAGAAACTGGCGTGGTATACATTAACTTTGTGACCTTTATTATCGGACAGAGAAAAGCCTAGCTGTTTGTTGCCGGCACGACAAATCCACTAGCGTACGCTACAGTACACTACACTACACTACACTACACTACACACACTACACTACACTACACTACACTACACTACACTACACTACACTACACTACACACTACACTACACTACACTACACTACACTACACTTGCATGCTCAAGAACGGGTAAGCCAAACCAGAGCAGTGATGAACCATCAAACAGAACAGAAAACTATCAAGTTTAACTTCCATTAAAAGAAAAAATATAAAAAATGAATGTAGAAAATTAAAACGATAAGTAAATAATTAAGCGAAAAATTCTTTACAACACCGTTCAGATAATAAAGAAGAGTCAAGTATAATTCATGGTTGAGATGTGGTTTATTCGATCGTGCCACTAAATGAATTGATAAGTCTATCTATGCTAGTTGGGCTACACGTTAAATTCTCTATAAAAGGTGGACAGGAACAGCATCAAATTCAAATATGTAACTGGTAAGATCAGTTACAGTAGATCATCGTGAATGGCAGGACGCTAATCAAGAAGATTGCAAGAATGTCAATGTTATTTTGTCCTCACAAGATTAACTGGGAACTATTCCGAGGAAAGTATACATTTCTATACTTATAAAACGTGGTTAATGAAGTTAAAACTATTTATAAGATTCATGTCACGAAGCTATTAGAAAAGTTTCCACTATACGATGCGCATTACCGTATAACTAGACTATAACTGAAAACTACATGAAGGAAATAAACACATAAAATGGAAATTTATATTCATTCAAGTCATTAAATTGTAAAGATATATCTCAAGCGTATCGTAAAAATCTTATTCGGACGGTCTCAGGTTCGCTACCCGTCACGGGAAATCCTGACTGAGAATTTTCCAAAGTTTTCTTGAGTCGTAACCAAGGTGTGCAAGGTGTTGAGACGTCTAAAACAGCCTATGGGCATTTCATTCCTAACTTCCAAGTAATACCTGAAGAGAGGCATGGAAAGTAATCTAGATGGTGTGCGGGTCGAATATTTGGGGCCGAACCGTTTGTCAAGAAAAGGCACCCGATTTCCGTGTAACAAAACCATATTTTGGGGGGAAGTGGAGTTACCGGTCAAAAATTTTCAGAGTTTTGGTGGAGGTGCCGGTCCAGACAATTTTCTAGAATACATTTCATATACAAAATGCAATTCAGTAAAATTACCGACAATAGAAAATAAATTGAGAGAGAATCGTGAGGTTAGATTCATTATATACGGCCGTCTTTTCCTATCCCGACCCAACCCTAAAACCAAAGCAGCGAACCCGAATGCCACATGACTGTCAAAACCTCTACCCGCACAGTCATACGGATTACCCTAGACAGATTTTCCCCTAGTAATTTAGAAAAATAAATTGCGAACATATTCACGACTGGTAACGTGGGACACATTTCAAAGGAATATTAACTAATTTATGAAATGTTAATTGAGAAAGTCGAATATATTTATAAGTGCAATGCAACGAGAGCAGTGGCATAACTAGCATGTTTTGTTTTGTTTGTTTTTGTTGTTTTTGGGGAGGGGGCGAATATTGCCCATGACATTATCTAATCGAGAAATATATTGTATTGTAATACATTGGGGGATCCCTCCAGTTAGTACGGGTCTAGGGCGCATAGCCCGAGTTTTTTTTCATTTCTCACATTTCAAATGGTGGTAGTTTACTAAGTTTTAGCGTCGTTTCGTCGATAATTAAAAAAAAATAGTGAAGATTGTCACTTTTATTGTCTTGCCACAAATTTGTGCCTCCCCACGCCCCCCTGTAGCTACGAAACTGAACGAGAGTAATCACGACGATGATTAGTCCTAGTCTCGCACGCGCCCCAGCTGTTCGGCAAGTGCTCCATCCAGCGACGAGACACCCCCCCCCCCCGAATAGAATCCGTCAATCCATCAATATGTCAAGCCGTCGCTCAGCCAAGTGAAGCTTCGGCGACACCGATGAGAAATGTATCAACAACTTTGCTTTGTTGATTGAAAAACAACCTTCCTGTGTCGCGTACAGAGTAAACAAAAGTTTGTTCACAGTTGCTCATGATGCTCGGGAGACAGGGTGGGTTGCGATCATAAAGTAGCTGCATGGATGTCACCAACGATTTATACCAATCCAACATAGGGCTTTACGAATGCAAAATTTGGAGTTTGTAATTTAGGCATCCATTTTGATTTTTAGAAATCACCTATACGGCCAAAGCAAAGAAGTAACTAGTAATTTTTTTTTCCTAATTCACAAATCATACTTAAAAAGCGTTTACGAAGCTTCCTAGTGTTATTCTGTGTCCTAAGGCAAACTTAATGTAAAGGCAAAGCTTTGTTTATAATAAAATAAATGTATGTACAAACACTAGAATTGCTTAGTAGATATATCACAGTATGAACTTTCACAACAGTAACATACTGAAAATGCAGGCGTTTTTGGCTGAGTCCTATTTGCAGGGCAAACGGACATATAAAATTTTGCACATACGTTATGTTATGGAAATGTAGGATTTTATATTGTGAAATGCTCTTAAAACTAGATCAACTAACTAATAAATATGTTTCTAAGTTCGATCAAAGTTCAAAAACTGACATTCAACTGTAATGTAATAATAAGTACAATGAAATAAGTACAATTTTATTTAAATATGAAATAATTTCAAACTGAAATAATAATGTAATGTGGAGGTTTATTCTCAAGTTTTGATGTATTTCAGAACCTAGCTCAAGTAACGGAAAACATTGCTCCACACACAACTCCCAGAGCATATGTAGCTAGATTGTGTCTCACAGCCGTCAGAGCTTCGTACTTTATCAGCTATGCAAAGAGATCAATATCTCCCATAACCATGGAGATCGTCTCTTAAAAAACATGCTACGATATGGTCGGGGCATAACAAAATATTCATGTTACAATAACACTTGGACGACGGAGAACTTTAGCGATAAAATAATACGACGACTGGCTATAAAAACGCAAAAATAGCGATTGTCCGTGTTTGTGACAATAACGTGAATGTATGGTCGAGGAATATCGGGGGTACAAAGATGACATTAATATAAATAAATGCTGTAGGAAGACATATTGTGGTTCTTGACCACAAAGTGTTCGAACTTTAGCTGAATGGGAATATGTAGATAGAGCACGATAGATCTGCACGTAAAAGCTGAACTTCAGATCAGGTCATCTCAGGGTGCAGCAGAAAAGAGATGTTTAAATTTGTAATCACCCAATAGGTAAAGACAAACCAATATTTACGAAATATTAAAATAAAAATGTGATATTATTCTTTCTTTAATTATATACATACAAAATAAATTTGCATATGCCAAATATAATTTAAGCAACAATACGTACTGGACAGCAAATCACAGAATATAATAATCAGGTTTAGTTTAAGATTTGGTTAGTTAGGAAACACTCCCGTAGGTGGCATTGTTAATATTTGTCGGTCAGGATGGATTTAACTTCTAAATTGAATTAAAAATTATGTAATAAAGTATTTTATTCCTCAATATATGTTAAAATAACGTTTCAAAAACTCATGAACATAAATAACATCAACGAAATTGTCCCAACTAATCTGCTGGATAATTGTTAAATTACAAGACTTTTATCTAGATTTTAAACCATCATTTCCATTGTGCGGAGTACAAGAAAGTAAATGTAATACAGTGTAGGAATTCAGCACCTATTGGATCGCCAGCAAACTGTAGACAACTATACATGGCACCAAAGGGAGGGTTGAAGGCACAGCAACATTTTAGATCCATTAGACCGAATTTTACCACCCATTTCCACTTTTATTTCCTTTTCACATCACAAACAATAAAGCTGAACATATTTTAACGACTGTTTTGATTAGGTTTTACGCTCGCTCATTCCGAGGTCAGAGGCTGCCGCTCCCCCGCAATCAAACTGAGCCATAACCTAACACTAAAAGATCCACTGAAGTAAACGATTTCGCTAGGGTTTGTAAACACGACGGGATGTTCTAAGTTGTCTTTGTACAAAGGCTTAAACGTTTCTCTATCCGTGTCAAAGTAACCTAATTATGTAGCTAATATAATGAAACACACTGCAAGATGAGCATTAATAGAAGGGACATGTAATTCTATTATCTATATCACTCGAACAAGTCTGTATGAACACATCGAAAATATTATTTGTGCTTAACTTATAATTTCTATTTTCGTACTTACGTCGAAAAATGGAAATTAAAACATTTAATATTTTTTATAAACAAAAATAAAATAATACTTCAATAACAAAAACGAAAATATTAATTGTTGGCTTGTGTGATAATAATACATTTGAGCTACAAGTTCGTAACAAAATGGGTAAATTTCAAAATTTTGGTGGAGGTGCCGGGTCTAACCTCGCAAGTATGCGTACATTTTTGTTAATACCTTATTTACTCTTTTTGACTTTATTAATTAATATTTTTTGTGGTGAAAAAATATTATTTAAAGTTATATTATAAGTTCCAAATGTATTATTATCACACATTTAGATAGCCAACAATTAATATTTTCGTTTTTGTTATTGAAGTATTATTTTATTTTTGTTTATAAAAAATATTAAATGTTTTAATTTCCATTTTTCGACGTAAGTACGAAAATAGAAAATATTCTCAAATGTTAATATCGTATCTTAATGTATCGAATAGAAAATGGAATCTTACCTAAAACACATTTGTCACATTTCTTCCCAAAGTTCGTCAGCTGTACCATGCTAGTATGAGGTCACTGTTCAACTCTAAAAATGATCCATCCCCTTTAACTATACGATAATGAATCTCGATTTGCCAAAGTGTGTTGCATTATATTATTCGTTCTATATGGATATAAAAAACAAAAAATAACCCTTATGTACATAATTTACTTCACAGAACCTTTGATCATTACCAAGCAAATATTTAAATTTTATATTGGTATAAATATACGTGGTTTAGAAGCAATTATCATTACAATAAAAGTATTCTAACTACAGCATAATAAAAAATATGAAAAGTAAATAAGTTCAGAGTCGATATACAAACTGAAATATAAAATATAAACAACACTGTAGATCGTTATGTTGTGGATGAGTTTGTAGACATACGAAGTTAATACAGCGTTTAATCGATTTGTTCTATGTTTAGCTTTCGCTGCACAATTACATGTTACTTTATGAGTATTTAATTAGTCTATCACGATTTCCCTCAAGTTGAGAATAAAACGACGTCGGCAATACAAGTCGAGTCAGGAAATACTCCCCGCTCAGTTCTCCAATCGTCCCGAGGCAAGTGAATCTTTGCGGTCGCCTACTCGGGGAGAAGCAATTAGAAACAATCTCGATTGGGTTTGTTATTAAAGAAAACAATGGAAGTTCGTGCGCAGGTGTTGGCACACTCTTATTAGAACATCGACGTCGTACTGGGAGAAACAATGTTACCAAATAAATAACACATTAATTCGTCCGCCATGTTTGTGACGTCACGCGAGGCGAGGGGAGGTACGTGCACGTGGAAGGCACAGCCCGCTAATGAAAATACTTCCTCCGCGATGACTCGAATAAACCTGACGGGAGAATGTATGGAAATTACTGGCTGATGTGATGTGGCTGTGAGAGGGCGGGTACAACCTGGTGCAGGGTAGAGAACACGGGCAGGGTACACTCTGGTGCAGGACGGTACACTCTGGTGCAGGACGGTACACTCTGGTGCAGGGTAGACGAACATGATGAGGGTACACTCTGGTGCAGGACGGTACACTCTGGTGCAGGGCAAGAGAACAGATGAGGCGTACACTCTGGTGCCAGGACGGTACACTCTGGTGCAAGGCACAAGAAGGGAACAGGCAGAGCAAGAACGAACAAGTATAGTACACGGTGATACATGTGACGAGAATGATGGGGTACACCCTGCAACCGAACACGAGTGGTGCACTCTACAGGAGGGTCAGTGCAGACTCTAGGACAGAGCTTGGGTTGCGTGGCAGGTCTAGCATGAGTTACAAGGAGGGTATATAATACGCGTAATGACAGGCCTAGTGAGGTAAGTGTTATCGTAACAGCAACATCATCAGCCTCCTCACCTTCCTTGTCCCACGGGAGACCCTTGCCGAGCTTATAGAACGAGGGGGGTTAGGCTGCTGGAAGTAACAGCCCTAGCGTCTCAGAGCGAATAAACAGTAGGGCGCTCTAAGTGCATCGTGGGACAGACCTCTAGTGAGATGGATGATGAGTCGATAGGTGGCCAGTGTTTCCTGAGTGATGTCCAGGCCAAACACGTCGTGACAATAGAAGACAAGATGTTCGACAAGAAGTGGGTCAGGTCCGACGCGGTTAAGAATCCCACATAACACAACAACTTTTGTGATTGGGCTTTACCCACACCTTTCGTCTCAAATAGCACAATTGTTTGATACAATAAATGTTTAGCAAACTCACTCACACTCACGTTTAAATTAAATTTCAAAACTTAGTATTTTTTCATACATTCTTAGATAAATATTAATATCACTGGTATAACGCAGAATGAAAATATTAACATCGTCGTTTATTCAATCGGAATATTAATCACAAATGGGTTACAATATGAATACGCATGTTTGTTCATAATAACTATGTAGTATGTAGTAATTTTCTAAAAAGAATGTGATTTTCGAGAGAGTTCGTCATATTTTTTCGTTGGTAAAGAAGCAAAGTTTTGTGAGTCAGTGCTGCAGTTCGACCGTGCTAAACTAGCAATAATCTAAAATGTTGTTTGTTATTAGGTAAAGTAACTGCAACTAAGTCTGATCAGGGTAAGAACTCGGTTGCGTCAGCAACTCTTCAATAGTTGTGCAACTGCGGCTATCTCTAAGGCCGGGTACCTGATGGGAAATCAACCAGATTGCGTATTGATTCAAGCCGAGTTTGTTACCAATCCGACTTGTGTATCTCGACGAACAGAACTCTTTCAAAACAACTCGACTGGATTTAATGAAGACGGGAGAAGATTGTTTAGCGGTTCTATCTCGAGTGGAATCGATTTTTACCGTTTGCCGATTTCATCAGAGTTTTTGCTATACTCACAACTTCAAGTCGGTTCCAATGTTTTTTTTTTATACTTTCTCAAATGTACATCAATAAAACTGCATAGAGTTCAAATGTAACAAACAAACGATTGGAATTATTTGTTTTTTTCATTTGGTTAAAGTTGAAAATGTATTGACATGTTGGTGTAGTTGATATTTTGTTTTGTTTTAATAATGAAGGTTTACTGCTCATATTTCTAATTTTTTCAATTTTTTTTAAACAATAACATAAAAAATTATGGCAAAAAGAAAATATTTTAGAGCAACATAAAGACGAGATGTGATGTATGTTTTAATTGGTTAATATTCTTGCTACAAGTTTAACCGACAAACTATATTAAAAAACTATTTTTTTACCCCAGACGTGGTGAAAATTAACGTCCAACATGTGCACGTGACAATTGACAACTACACGTTAAGCCGCGATAAAACATTGTATACAAAAGAAGACAAAATGTAGTCATTTTTTTCATTATATGTGGAAATAAATTTATGTGGTATGTGGTAGTAAAAGTATTTGACGAATTGTAATTTCTTGCCTTGCTGTTAATCTGCCTCCTAGTTGAACATCACTTACATTCAAAAGTTGCTCAATATCTCACTCATAACTCAAGGGTCCTAAGTCCCGTGGACACTGCCTTGTGAATAAGACAAACGACAGCTAGTTTTAAATACCACCGAGTCCTAGCTGAACTTTTAAATTCGTTCTGAAAACTAACGTCGCAAAGTTAAGTTATTCTTTTTGACAAAGTCGAATCTTGCATCCGCTCAATACGATGAGTTTTATCAAAATTATTCTTTGATGTTGGATATAAATTAAATTCATAGATCTGAATTTCGCTCTTTTACACATCCATTTATTCATTACGACTCTAGGCAAAATGATTTTACTCGTTTCCCTAATTCATTAATTGTCTCACTGGAAAAGGAATACGTGATTACTTTTGTTGCCCACAATTTTATCACCAGTGCAATGGTACAAAAGCAAATGGGATATGAAAAATAAAAAGTCTACTCCAACCGAACCCGCAATTCGCGGCGAATGGTTGGCTTATTTTCTTAAGAAGGATTCTAGCCATTTAAAGCCAGACCATAACCATAAAATACGGAATTATTATTTTGCATACTAAAAAGAACAATTTCGTCCATGATAAATCATCGAGGCTGTAAAGTTTTTCGTTTTGCAAAAGTTTATACCTGTATTATATCTGCTTACATTGTGGTTTCTATACGTTGCAAGATAAAGGCAAAGAGGAACATTACTAAAATATACAAGATATATCCGACCGAATTGAAGCCAGTGAGAAGTCATAATCTTTTCGACCCATTAATACATAGATAAAAATAAAGTACAATATAGTTCAATCATTAATGGATTGAATATAAGGTTTTTAAGCATAAGCCCGCTTTAAGGACATAGTTATTGATTCATAGCAATATTGTCGTAAAAGTTTGCCCCGACTGGGGTTCAAACCCAGAACCTCCGGCTTAACGTGCCATAGCTCTACCAATTGAGCTACCGGGACCACTAAACTGCTATTTGTTGTGACCGTTGACTTCCATGACATAAATCCAACAGATGACTGCAATGTAGTCTTCAATTGCAGTTGAAGGTTTGTTCTATGGTCCCGGTAGCTCAATTGGTAGAGCTATGGCACGTTAAGCCGGGGGTTCTGGGTTCGAACCCCAGTCGGGGCAAACTTTTACAACAATTGCTATGAATCAATAATTAATAGGATTAATAATGTTGGTTAAATAATAATAGAAAATAACACATTTGCTCATATATACAAATATTAAATATGTATAAAAAACTAACAATGTAGTATACCTATACATATAATATTAGTGCCTACACCGGGGACGTGTATAGGGGATGTAGACACATATTTAATTTCTGTTTAAGGTACTAACATAACATCAGAGTCATAGTCGCCTACTATAAAACCAAAGTTAAGTAAAGTTAAGTAATATATGTGTTTTCATGCACAATGAAAAAAACAGAAGTTAAAGTAGCTCATAAAACACCAACAAAATGACATATACTAAAAATTGTAAAATTGAAGCATTACAATGTTGTGAATTTATACATTTCATGTAATGCAAACTTTAGCAGAACGCCTGATGGCATTACAATTAATTCAAATCTAGAAAAAAAATGTAACAAATATTTCAACAATTATTAAAGTGTTCTTATCTGGAGGTGGTAGGACGATGGAAGGAGGTCGGCGATACAGACATTTGTCTGGCCCAGGAGTTGAGACCTGGTAGCACCCGCTAGCCAACAGCAAGACATGATCAAAGTAGACAGGCCGAGACTCTGACAGGCTTGATTTAATTAGCGACAGCCTTCGTCCGACCGGGCGGCTGATACCGGGATCAGACTCGGAGGAAGAGAAGAACGCTGCAGAGAAGCTTTGATTGAAAGTTGTTCCAGTCAGATCTTGTTACGCTCGTACGAGAGACTCAGTGTGAGTGCTGCGCTACACACGTTCAACTGACGGGAGTGTGCTCGCTTGGCTGTAGCGTGCTGGCTCGAGCGCTAAGCGCTGATTCGAGGGGTCCCGGGTTCAAATCCCGACGAGACTAGCAATCTTGACTGAAGCAACACAAAGTTCAAGACAAATAAGCTGATGACAAAGCAGTTTCAAAGAAGAACTGACATCCATCCTTGCACTGGTTGGCTGTGTATGCTGACTCAATCATGTGTACGTCCTATCATTCCTATCTCCTTGACAGACGATCAAATATTGTATATGTTTTTATTTTATAATTATATAAAAAGTTTATAATTTTGATATTTTGAATTTATATCTTTGGATTTGATATGTTTTATGTTTGTATATGCTTTTCAATTTTATTGGATGAGCGTAGCGAGCGTAGCGAGCGAAGCGAAGATTCCATTTCACTACACTGGAGAAAAAAATCCGGAATGTTTTTTTTTTTTTTTCTTTTTTTTTTTTGTATTTTTGTGTGTTTGTTAACACGATTCCGGCTAAACCGATACTCCGATTGCGATTAAATTTTATGGAGACCTTCGAAATCTCTGAACTTAGAACTGCCACGTTTTTGAGCGCAATCGGGAAATTTTTTCTCATAAAAAACGCAATTTTACGATTTTTTTCGATTTTTAAAAAATATCTTCGACTTATAACACCTACATGCTTTATCTTATTGTAATGATTTTTTCACAGAACCTTAATTTCATGAATTAATATATTCGTGTTAAATTTGAGCGCAATCAAATAATTATTTCTTATACAAATTGCAATTTTACGATTTTTTTCTTTAAAAAAAATTACGATTAATTAAAAAAATTAAGTTAATTTTTTATTTTATTTTATTTAATAATAAAAATTAAGTTAATTTTTATTTAATTAAATTTAATTAAAAAAATCTTCGACTAAGTAATGATTTTTTCACAGAACAACAGAAAATCCGCGTAACACATGGCATCTCAATGCACCATATACGCTCATCCAACAACGCGGCGGGACTTAAGCGTTTTCCTAGTATTTATTAAAGTCTATACCTCAATGTAAGATGGCAGAAATGCTGTATTTAAATGAAACATAAATAAATAAATAAAAAAGTATTTATCCCGTGGGTTTCCTCAGTCAATAATGCGAATGCAAGGGATTGAAACAGCCCTCGGACATCCTGTAACAGTTGTCCTATCCGCAACCCAGAGGTGTGTACCAACTGTTCACCTGGGTGCGGCTAAAGCGATGTGATAGTAAGGGCTTAAGTTGTCATCTACGATAGTTAAAGTTAGGAATAAACCGGTTTACTCATAAGGATCAGCAAGATTACACTTGCCCTACCTTTTTCTCTTCTCTCTTAACAATGTCATTTTTCTACCTAAAAACGAGTTACCGCGCCTGGAGGAAGGGAAGTTAATTATTACACATTATTTTCATTCTATAAGAAAGTTATTCGGCAGGGGGGCAGGGGGGGGGGCAGGGAATAATTACGAATTTGTTAGTCCCTCTAAGTTTATTTGGTGGTGTGCCATGTCTCGACTATAACTGTGCCTAGGTACAGAAAGTGAATGTAGGTGCCAGTAAGAGCTGCAGACGGGGTAAATGCGACGGTAGAGCGATGCACGTTTGGTGCTTACTGCTAAGCTAGTAGCATAATATAGAAGTACACATGCATGGGGGTGAGTATGTGCCATGTCTAGCAACGGAATGAGACGTCCCTGGCCTGTACCTGGTCGGTATAGGGCGGCGTCGCGACGTGCGATGTATAATACAACAGCCATTACGAACGACAGCGCAGTAAGACTTCCAATGCGCCCGGTGCAAACTGCAAACGTCATCGACGGCTAGACAAAATGTAAATGTAAGTAAATTGTAAGTAGAAAGCGGACAAATCGAGGGGTAATAGTATAACAGGCTATTGGTCATTCAATGCACGCGGAGGTGGACGTTGCGACGGTGAATGCATCATGGGACACTGCGACAAGGTTCATTTGCAACTAGGGTTGTCGTAACGATGTGAGACGTGGACAATCACAGGTTGGCGCGTCGGCGACGAGGCACGTGCAGTTGCAGTATAGAGAAAGCATCCAAAGCGGAAGTGAGAAAGGACAGTCCCTAGGGATAAAGGGGAAGACACAAGGAAGACTACGGTAAAGAAGAGTCCCATTAAGAGTGCGTGGATTTTTTCGGCGTTCTTCATTGAAGGTTGATTCCAAGGTCAAGTCGTCGGGTAAATGATTGAATTAATAGGCTTCGGACTCTGCTTGTTCACTATACCCTAATAGGCTAATGTGGAGGATGTTATCTCCAGAGTAGGATACCCTGAATACATTTTGATAGGGGGAATTACAATTAATTAATCGTGTGATCGACACCTCATGTAATACATGCTGCATTATACGGTGAAGCCACATCCAGCACGGTCAAGTGAAGGGAGGGACTCTCAATTCAATGGGCATTGTTCACCTAAACTTCGATTATTACCAACTTGAGCCAATTGAACCAGGTCGTTAGGTTGGTCGTCCTGCTAAACGCGGCTGGTGATCAATGCTAGGATTGTTCAGTTGGTAGAAGTTGACGGCGATGAGGGTTCGATGCTAATTGCCGGGTAGGGCGTCTGGGTAATCTAGTCTACCCGACTGTCATCGGTCAAGAGGGGCAGAGGGTAGCGGAGGAGGGGAGGGGGGATAATGGATTCAAATGTTGAGCACCAAGTAACGAGCGGGAACACGCGGGGGCGGCGGACTACGAGTCGAGGTATCAGGCAAACAGAAACACGACGGATGATAAGGAAACAACCGACGGGACATTGACAAAGACGGAGACTCGAATTGCAATTTCGAATCCTTGAGGGAATAATGGAAATCGCTTATCGAGCTGCAATGCGGAATGTGAGGAGGTGGAGGGGGATAGGGGGGGGGGCGGGGGCGGTTATAAAATGCAAAGTTATGTAGGTTATCAGGAAATGACAAAGAAAGAGAATCCGCAATCCCAGAGTAGATCGAAAAATATTGAAATTATTTTCCGTATATCTATACGTCTAACTGCAAACGGCAAGAAATGCGATTGGGGGTGAGGGGGGGGGGGATCGATGAAAGAGCCCAGAGCAAAAGTTTATCCCATTCTGAAGTTTGTGTAGTTCGACATATGCACGTGACAACAAAGTTTAGACAATCAGGCGGACGAGTGATGTTGGCCTCGCCGTGATATGTTGTGGAAGACTTAAGAGAGTTTGTTAACTGACTTAGGACTTGGCGGATCACGTGGTCTCGGTGCTGACGAGCAGACTCAGGTCAATCCGTCAGAGAGGTCACGGTGGGGGGAAAGGGCAAGAGATCGGGATGTGTGCGAGTTATACTTGCAGAACCATGTTATTTTATGCGAGAAAAAACTCATTATATGTAAATTCCTAACAAAAAATAATCATAATATTGTAAGCAATAGATATTTGAAAAAAATAATACAAAGAAATTAACATTTTGAACGAGAGCATGATTAAAATTATTAAGAGTAAGTGGTCAAATCAATATCACTGACGTGGAAACAAAGCTAGATTGAACTTTAGTTATAGGCCTACTTACAGCGAGAGGCTATCTAATGCGAGAACTCAGTATTATATTCAAAATTATATTATTCAATTATTGGATGAGCGAAGCGAAGACTTCAATTTCACTAACCCCCAAAAAATTTAGCTTGGGTGTTTTTTTTTTCGTTTTTTTTTTTGTTTTTTTGTCTTTGTTAACTCTCTACCAGGCAAACGACATATCCGATCTCGATGAAAATTTGACAGGACCTTCGAAATCTCTGAACTTAGAGGTGTATTGTTTTTTGGTACAATCGAAGAAATATTTCTCATGAATATCGTACTTTTACGATTTTTTTCGATTTTTAGTGCGTTATTTTCGTGACATTTGGGCCAATTCTGACCAAACGGGTGGGGCTACAACGTTCATATTGTACATGAACATTAAGGTTATGGCGATGTAGTACCATTTGAATGAAAAAGTTGAAAAAGTTAGCCAGAATCCATAGAAATAAAGCTTTTAATGTAAGTTTTTTGATTTTTTGTGCGATATTTTCGTGCCATTTGGGCCAATTCTGACCAAACGGGTGGGGCTACAACGTTCATATTATACACGGACATTAAGGTGATGTAGTACCTTTTGAAAGGAAAAGTTGAAAAAGTTAGCCAGAATCCATAGAAATAGAGCTTTTAATATAAGTTTTTTACGGTAAATAATACCAATTGACAGGTAACAATTGAAACTTGACAACAATCACCTACAATGCGTAGGCAGCAAAACAAAGCACTTGCAAAAGTAAATATATCCCACGCAAACTAAAATTTTTAAAACGCTCATCCATCAACGCGGCGGGACTTAAGCGTTGTCCTAGTATTTTAAAAAACTCAATTTAAAAACAAATTAATCGATAATTATTAATAGAAATTGGTAACAAAATCTTGAAGATAGTAATGATTAAAATGAACACGTTAATCAGGTAGCAGATTAAATTTCTACTTTAAAACGGGTCACCATTTCTCATTTCAGAGAACATGAATATATTATATAATTAGTTATGAAGTTTATCTATTTATTTAACGTGTATCCTATTCAGGGATATAAGGGGAGGAAAGGAATATTAAACAATGTAATTAAGTTTACTAGGAAAACGCTCAAGTCCCGCCGCGTTGATGGATGAGCTTTTTTTAAAGTTTTTAGTCTGCGTGGGATATCTTTACTTTTGCGAGTGCTTTGTTGCGCTTCCCACGCATTGTAGGTGATTGTTGTCAAGTTTCTATTGTTACTTGTCAATTTGTTATTATTTACCGTTAAAAACTTATATTAAAAGCTTTATTTCTATGGATTCTGGGTAACTTTGTCAACTTTTTCTTTCAAAAGGTACTTTATCACCATAACCTTAATGTCCATGTATAATATGAACGTTGTAGCCCCACCCGTTTGGTCAGAATTGGCCCAAATGGCACGAAAATATCGCATACAAATCAAAAAAACTTATATTAAAAGCTTTATTTCTATGAATTCCGGCTAATTTTTTCAACTTTTTCTTTCAAAAGGTACTACATCACCATAACCTTAATGTCCATGTATAATATGAACGTTGTAACCCCACCCGTTTGGTCAGAATCGGCCCAAATGTCACGAAAATATCGCACTAAAAATCGAAAAAAATCGTAAAAGTACGATATTCATGAGAAATATTTCTTCGATTGTACCCAAAAACAATACACCTCTAAGTTCAGAGATTTCGAAGGTCCCCTCAAATTTTCATCAAGATCGGATATGCCGTTTGCCTGGTAGAGAGTTAACAAACAGACAGAAAAAAAAAAAAAAAAAAAAAAAAAAAAAAAAAAAAAAAAAACACCCGAGCTAAATTTTTTGGGGGTCAGTGAAATTGAAGTCTTCGCTTCGCTCATCCTATTATAGCGTGTCGAATAGCAAAGAACCGAATTAAAGCACCAATAAAGTGATAGCAGGTTTGTCTGTCTCTGCTAGTCAAGTGACTGAGTGATGCGTGCATGCGTATAATCGCGCGTCTTGGAGGCGATTGATGGCACCGTTCACAGCGTTGTAATTACACACAGCATGTCAAGCACCATCATAGCTCTATTCCCAGCTGACATCCACGAGCATTCCAACGCTCTACTTGCATTCACAGCAATGAGAACAATTAATATTCATACTTCTCAGAGGGCGTTGCTAACTGGCAGGTTTGTCTGTCTCTGCTAGTCAAGTGACTGAGTGATGCGTGCATGCGTATAATCGCGCGTCTTGGAGGCGATTGATGGCACCGTTCACAGCGTTGTAATTACACACAGCATGTCAAGCACCATCATAGCTCTATTCCCAGCTGACATCCACGAGCATTCCAACGCTCTACTTGCATTCACAGCAATGAGAACAATTAATATTCATACTTCTCAGAGGGCGTTGCTAACTGGGTTGACATAACTTGGTCCCCATAAGGTGGTGGCGTCATTATAGCTGTATTGTTAAATGTAGGCAAATTTATAATTTCAATGCGTAAAAGTTGTAATGCCTTTGTGGACCGTCCACACAATCGTAAAGGGTATAGTCACAGGCTTAACTAAACAAATATTTTTCATTCGGGCCAACTGGTTATGAATTTACAGAGTAACAGAAAAATTATTGGGTCCACCATGACTCGATTTTTTTTGTCAAACTTGGTCAACATTTTTCTTGTTCCGATAACTGTTTTCAGAATTTAAAAAAATAGAATTTTTTTTTTTTAAATAAAAATCCAAGATGGATACACAGAAACTACTTTTTTAGAATTAAGGTTATAAAATACAAAACCTATTGAAAAGTTGATAAGAGTGATAATAATTGTTTCATATAGTAATCTTGCATTAAAAGCGTTTTGAAATGAGTGGAAGTTTATTTATGGTTGGTTTCGAATTCTGTATCAATTGAGTTATTATGTTGATTTGGTTGATAGCTACTTAAAGGCTGGTTATTGTATGATAAGGAAATATCGATAGGGACTAACAGATTTGAGAGTGTTGGAAGTCGTGCTAGAGTCGTAGATAGACAAATAAATAAATGTGCACACAATCATGGCATAGCGACGAAACGTTTTGCTCATGCAACCTTGTTCACTCGTCGATGTAAGAGATTATTTCGTGATCTATTAAGTTGTATGTACTGTTTGTTCTACCTGGTAAATCAGTTAAGCAAACGAATAACAACATGTACTTCCCGCGAGTCTGTGGTCTTGGCCGCCTGCATTGCACCAAGACGTGGCAGCACGCCCCCAGGTTACACGGTGAATACAAATACAATGCACACAGCAATATTTTCTATTACACATTCCATACACAGGTCTAGTACATGACTATTCTGATAGAAATGTTATTTAATTTCACCACTCATAGAATAGTATTTCTACGAGAAACAGCTTGGTTATAACCGAGCTTATAATGTTGTACAATAGTCGAGTTAAGTCAAGCGTCTCCAACGCTTTTTTTAGTCGCGTTGATGGACGAGCTTTGTTGTAAGTTTTTAGTTTGCGTGGGATTCTTTACTTTTTCAACTGACATTGCAAAACCGTTTTTGTTAAATTAGGTTAGAAAAACTAGTACAAATTGATTCCAAAAGAAAATTTTAATACAAATCTCTCTTATCATAAAGCTTTGTTTCTTACTTTCTCATAACTTTATTTTATTTTCTTGCTCGTGTATCAGGGCTAGCAATTAAGTTGTGCAATGGGTGTTGTGGGCTACAATCTTGATCATGGGGCTAGTTAATAAACTATGTTAGAATATTTTCAGATATGTTTAGAGATTAGGCGTTCGTTATGCAACTTATCTTAAGTTCTAGTAATTTAATTTATATTCAAATCATAGGTCTTGCCCACTATAGGTAATACAACCTTGTCCTTCGTAATCAATTAAAGAGTTGAAAGAAAATAAATAAATATACAAAGGATTATCATTTATGTGTTATTATAACTAGGAGCCGGTGGAAGCACCAACAAACCCTCAACACCGTATTGTTACATAATATGGTAATACGTTAACAACAAGTGAATATTGTCACCACGGAAACAACAGAATCCATTAGCTCTCTGTGTATTTGATTTGGATGCGGCAGGAATCTAAGTTGTTGAGTCAAATTGTAACTTAGTTTTTTTCTCCCACGGTCGTCTGGAAGATTTTCCGAGGATATTCAGGTAATATGTTCATTAGTAATCCTGTCAAATAAGAATTTTTGGAGGAAATAATTGCGATGTCGCTGAATTTTTGCAGAGACCTTCCTTATATAATACTTATCAACATATTAAAACTCCCTTACAATCGGACTTGAGCTTCGGCCGCCATATTGGAAAATGGCGGCCAAAAAGTGTTTGTTATCAAATATCTTCAAATTAGTTGGAGATAGACAAAATGTCGCAATGGCAAAAATATTCCCCATTTAATTCCCTACAAAAAAGGTGTCTTCTATAGTTTTGGTAGGGGCAATGGTTACGTCACAAAATCGTGGTTTATACGTTGCTTATTGGAGTACCAGCTAATTTCCTAATTTTCACGCCCAGCATCAAACAATGCCCGGTAAAACCGTAAGAAATCGATTTAAATACAAAAGAACTTTTGTACGGGGTTCATGAAAGCTTCCATTAGTATTTAAAAAAACAGGTCTGCGAAATCGGATTTTGCATTTACCCAAAATTTAGGTTTTTCCATTGTTGGCAATTTCCTCAAAAATGCCATAATTGACTGTCCATTATTAAGCACTAAATAGCATCGGAGGAAAAATTCTTTCTATGTACATTGAAATGACTTAAATATCGATGAGAAAACAACCAAAGTTTAAATCCAATATGGCTGTAATTCCTAATATTCACAATATGAATACTGTTTTCGTTCTGTTTTTACACTCTTTTTGTTACATCATTCACTTTGATGTTGTGGATATTAGGAATTATCAGCCATATTGGATTAAAACTTTGGTGGTTTTCTCATCGTTATTTAAGTCACTTCAATGTGCGTAGAAAGAATTTTTCCTCCGATGCTATTTAGTGCTTAATAATGGACAGGCAAATATGCCATTTTTGAGGAAATGCCAACAGTGGAAAAACCTTAATTCCGGGTAAATGCAAAATCCGATTTCGCAGACCTGATTTTTCAAAATACTAATGGAAGCTTTCATGAACCCCGTACAAAAGTTCTTTTGAATTTAAATCGATTTCTTACGGAAATACCGGGCATTGTTTGATGCTGGGCGTGAAAATAAGGAAATTAGCTGGTACTCCAATAAGCAACGTATAAACCACGATTTTGTGACGTAACCATTGCCCCTACCAAAACTATAGAAGACACCTTTTTTGTAGGGAATTAAATGGGAAATATTTTTGCGATTGCAACATTTTGTCTATCTCCAACTAATTTGAAGATATTCGATAACAAACACTTTTTGGCCGCCATTTTCCAATATGGCGGCCGAAGCTCAAGTCCGATTGTAGGGGAGTTTTAGTATGTTGATTAGTATTATATAAGGAAGGTCTCTGCAAAAATTCAGCGACATCGTAATTATTTCCTCCAAACGTCAATATAAGATCTTATTTGACAGGATTATAGAGCAACTTATAACTATTTTGTATTATGTATTACTTGTACGAATTTTAACTTTTCATGTTTTTTAGAGCTGCTTCAAATGCAAGCTAGCCCTTGCCCTATAGGCCTTCCATTGGGTAATTATTTTATACGAAAGCGTAGGTATAGATAGGTAAGCCTCATATTTACTATTTCGCCATATGTGTATAATAGTTAATCTGATCTATCCTTATGACGTTCTCAAAAACACAAAACCAGGAACGTTTTTATAACTGAATAGGATAGACGCTATATTAATAAATAAAATAATGGTGTATATATCATACTAATGTTCACCCCAAGCACTGAAGCACTAAATGAAAGAAGCGGATGGTGAATCATAACCAGCTACCTCATTTCTTCAGTGAAAACTGATAATTAAAATATTAGCAACCAGTGTACTCTGCAGCTGTACAATAAGCAGTTAACACCAGACTGGGTTCAGACATTGTTGTAAAATAATACTTAAATACACAAAGCAAGTGTTTGGAGATTATCAGCTCAGTTAGTGGGGGGACTTCCATATAGGATATCCTAAGGACTACCTGGTCATCTCAGGGGCTGGTGCTCTAGATTCCAACTTTAGTCCTACCGACTTTTGTTCATGTTCTTAGTGAGGGAAGCCTTGTTATACAAACTGTACAAATCACCACATCCAGATAAATGACAGTGAAGAAGAACGACACAAATCTAATTTTAGCGAAATCGAGATAGTGGTGCCACCTAGCAGTGTTTTCTGAGACCTTTCAGAATATGTAAACAGATGGCAGGAAATATCGATACAAGTTCATGGAAAAACCTTTGGATTATATAGAATCAATGTTAATTGAAAGTACAGAAGTCGGTCATCTCAGAAACATACAAATGTGAGTTGAAAACTATCCCCCTGTACCCTTTAGATGTATCTTGCTAACTCAAACATTGTTCCCCCGTCTGGGCCCGGGGTAGAATTGGCCCAGAGCATAGCTCTGCTAATCGTAAAAGGCGAACCAAGAGAAAAAGTCCACCTCGCAAACATCAGCTAGAAAGAGCGGAGTATCTTAGTCCCCGAAACTAGAGGCGAGCTCTGGCAATCGTCGTCGGGGAACTTGCCCCCTTCCCTTTGACGACCCCCCGGCGACGATGACAATGACACAACGAACGATGACAAAGACGATGATGACTGTGACTGCGACGTGAGAAACCACCCTTCCTCCCCCTACCCGTGGCTGGTTGCAACATGGGCCCCTCCTCCCCCCTCCCTCTTAGGCTAAAGTGGTGCAATACGACCTAACGGTTGACGCGTCCTTAATCCAAACAATCCAACAAATCCAAACATTGTTTTAAGTACCGGTACCTGGTATTTTCTTAAGATTTATTTTTAATTTCAGAATGGCTGAGGAAGATGGACAGCTGATTGTTGTGAGACAACCTGGTGTCATGGCGTTTGGTGAACACCTACTACCTGAGACAAGCTTGGAGTATTTGTCCGAAGACGAATCCTTCATCCAGGTGGCGTGTGGTGAAGACCACTCGATTCTTGTCTGCGAGTCAGGCAGAGTTTATTCTTTCTGTAAAAATCAGGACAACGGTTGGGTAAAAATTGAAGCTGACTTTGTTGCTGAACCAAGGCTTATTGCTACACTTGGCACGATAAAAATATGCCATGTGGCTTGTGGTTCCCAATATACAACGTTTCTTTGGATAACATATACGCATGTGGAGCAAATTGCATTGGTCAGCTGGGCCTCGGTCACACCAACGACAGCCCATCCCCGGTCCTGGTGACCGGACTGCCTCGCATCAAGAAGGTAATTGCTCAGTTCAGATACACAGTGGCTCTTACTGACAGCGGCGAGGTTTGGGTCACTGGATACAATGTCCATGGTGAATTGGGACTTGGTTATACTAAAATCCAAACGTCTTTCACTCTCGTGTCCAATCTCTCCGATACTATTATTGACATTGCTTGTGGCGCGCATCATACGGCCTTTCTCACTGCATCTCAAATTCTCTTCATGTCTGGATGGAACAACTATGGTCAACTTGGTTCAGATGCAGTTGATAGTGTATCAATCTTTACACAAGTGTCGGCACCTTCATCGCCTGTAGCTGCGGTGTCGTGTGGTAGTTTCCACACTTTAGCTCTCAGAGCCGATGGGTCAGTTTGGTCCTGGGGAAGGAATATTGGGGGTCAATTGGGAATTGGGAAAGCAGATCTAGAACAAAAATCCACCCCCACTAAGATGACTGGCCTTGAGAACCACACCATCTCGCAGGTTATAGCTGGATGTTGTGGTAACACTGCCCTGTTTACAGAGGAAGGCGAGGTACTGCTGTGCGGCTATGGAGAATCTGGTCAGCTGGGTCAGGGAAATAGAGATCTCTTTGTCCCAACTCTACTACCCCGTCTGGGCCCGGGGTAGAATTGGCCCAGAGCATGGCTCTGCTAATCGTAAAAGGCGATTCAAGAGAAAAAGTCCCCTCGCAAACATCAGCTAGAAAGAGCGGAGTATCTTCCTCCCCGAAACTAGAGGCGAGCTCTGGCAATCGTCGCCGGGCACCTTGTCCCCTTCCCTTGACGACCCCCCGGCGACGATGACAATGACACACAACGAACGATGACAAAGGACTATGACGACCGCGCTGTGAGAAACCCCCTTCCTCCCCTTACCCGTGGCTGGTTCTGACCAGCATGGGCCCCTCCTCCACCCCCCCCCCCCCTTAGGCTAGAGTGGTGCATTATGACCTAACGGTTGACGCGTCCTTAATCCAAATAAACCAAACCAAAACCCAACTCTACTGCCAAAGTCACCAGGGCTGATTGTTAGACAGGTAGCATTTGCTCGGCGCTATTCTCTGATGCTGGTTGTACCCAAGTCCAACACTGCACAAACACTCGGACTTCAATGTGTAGCTGCTACCTTGCAGGATGACAAGAAACCACCTGACTCAATAACCGATTGGGAGAGGAGCATCATGAGATCTCTAGAGTGCCCCGTCTGTTTAAAGATCATGACTGCACCCATACACCTGTGTGCCAATGGGCACAGTCTATGCAACTCTTGCCGGTTGCACGCCAAGATTACAGTTTGCCCTTCGTGCCAGCAAAAGTTTGGCCAAGGCAGGTGTATTGGTTTGGAGAGTCTAAGTTTGGAGATTCAGCTACCCTGTGTGGATTGCCTGCAACGAATGCCGCCGTGTGATCTAGATAAGCATGGGGAGGTTTGTTAAACTCGCAAATACAATTGTCCTCTACAGCGATCTTGCGCCTGGAGTGGCCGGCCAGATACTATGCTGGCTCACGCGACCTCTGTGCACCCAGACCAGACGTGGCAAGACCTACCACACCTGTTCCTTCATTCAACGTCTGATGAAACCGTTCACACGGATGTCCTGGCGGCGCACGACCAAGTCTTCACTCTGCACCGCTCATATAGTAAGACATCGGGGGAGTTCAAAGCGTGCGCGAGATTCATCGGTCCACCGGAAGAAAAGGACATATTCATGTTCGAATTCACAATCATATTCAATAATAAAGAAATAATTTTCCGAGACCACATTTGTGCCGACGTTGAAAGCATTGAAGATGCTTTGCAGTCTCCTAACTGCGTGGTCATGAAAAGGGATTTAGTTGACTCGTTTCTTCAACAAGGCCGTTTAGTGTGTCAGGCAGCCATCCTGAAAGTGGAAACTACCGCCCGTGACGACCAAATCAAAGCTTTGCTTTACTTGTGTGAGCTTATCTTCATGTGCCAATACTGGAAACTATCAAATCAATCAAGAACTTTATAATTATCAAATACTCATATAATGTACCCGTGGCTCACATTTGTATAAATAAAGTCAAGTTTTTTAGTTGAAATATCCTAAGTTTTCTTCCTTTCTTAATTATTTTTTCTTTTTATCATCATTTATTTATTTTATTCTTTTACTTTCTGTTATTAATCTCCGGAAAAACTAGGGATAACAAAATGTCCTAGTGATATATAACATTTGTTTTATTAACATGACTAACTTTTTAACCAAACAATACAGTTTTTCACACGTACTACAATCATAACTTCTTTTATTAAATAATGATACTTTGTATGTCAGTTTTAATAATTTATTTGATACTACCTAGTTTATAAGCCATAAAAAGAGGTAGGCCTAAAATATATATAAAACAAAATGTATATACACAATAAGCTAGCAAGTTTTGGCGAGTCTCTTGAAAAGAACATTACCTTCTTTGCTACGGTAGGGTTTTGTCTCAGATCTTGACTCCTATTCCCTCGAAGAAGACAATTCCAGCGACGTCTAAGGGAGCTTCCCCCCTCCCCTTCCCCACACAGTTTCCCCCAACAACCAATCCATGCGGAACCATATTTTCCTATTTCACATAAGCGGAGATTTCGTTTCAGTCCCGTAGGGAATAAAATGACCCGAGAAAATGGAGCGACCGGAGAATTTGCTTAATAGCTTTCCGATGGGATTGACCAGTGAATAGACTGGAGATGTAATGCAGTGTTGTTCAGAATGTGGTTTAGGGGAGGTGACGCCATGCATACACAAGGCAGAAGACTGCCTCAAGACGAGAGCGATGAACTACCCCCCGGAAAGCCTGCCCACTCTTGCATGGCTCACTACTTTTCCAAGATTACATTTATTTTCAATAAATTGAAAACACATATTAAAAGTCGTATACAGCGGTTTTTACTGTTGAGCATGTGCTTCGTGTATCGGCCGATAAGCATTAATGAAATAATTAAGTCATTAAGTAATAAAACGCAATAAATACACGAACGACACAAAAATAAACGCAAAGAACATTATTTTATTCTCTCATAAAAGTTTTACTTACAATTTTAGGTTAAAAAAAACTATAAAACTGATTGAAATTCACGACAAGTCCCACTAAAAGTTTGGTTATTGTTAGCAAATTCATTTGCATACAGTGAACTTTTATAGAATTTAGTAAATTTGACCAGGCGCATGGATACAATCACCTACAATGTAAATGTGTCGATAAGGGTAAACTCCCCCCCCCCCCCACAACACTGAAGTAACGTCCCGTGTGGTAAGCCGGTTGCGTGGGCACGTACGACATAAACCAGGTTTATTGGCCGTCATCGTCACTAACCATAGTAATGAAATTCAAAAGATTACTCTCTATAGATTCAAAGCATGTGTTTACGGTTCGTGCCACGAGGCAGCCGTAGCAGGTCTACTATAATGCTACATCCTGCCTCAAAGAACGCACAGTCATTATGGTTGACTGATACCACAGGGGTTTGAAAATTTGAACAGTTGTTACGAAAGTGGAAATAAAAGGCTCTGCAGTTACACTTCTCTAAAATTATAAAAAATAAATGATTTTCAAGATTTTCGATTTGGCTAAAAAATACAAAATTAACTTTTTACGTTAATTTTTTGTCGCTGATTGAGACGAAGATTATAAAATCCACGACTGTATGGCTGTATATGTGCTTTATTGAAAACTTTGCAAATAAGTATATACTTCAGATGCTTCTTGGCCGAGAAAAAAGCTACTTGCCAAGTGCCAAATGTGTCCTTTTCCCTCTTAGCTTGCAAATGCATATGTACAAATACTCATTGTGATAGTTGAAATGTTTTCATAATCTACATTAAAACACGAAGTATATAACCAAAAGTGTTGGCTCGAGCGTTAAGCGCGCAACTCTAATTCAGGAGGTCTGGGGTACAAATCCCGTCGAGACCGGCAATCCTTATTGGAGTTTTTTCCGAGGTTTTCCTCAGTCGTTAAATTGCGAATGAAAGGCGTGGAGTACTCATAAACAACCCTCGGACATCCTTTCACAATAGTCCTAACTTAACTATATACCCAGTTAGACACCTGAAGGGGGCATGCATTGCACCCTGGGCAGATTTCTCACGAGAAAAAAAAAACGAGTATTTAATATATAAGGAGTGCAAACAATGTTGTTATATAAATAGGTTTACATTTACTGCATTATGTTTGGCATAATTTGTAATGCAAATATCTCTTGACATTTCTAAAGTACCAATACTTGTATACTTACGTTAGACGGTTTTCAAATTCAGAGTCCACCCAGTCAGTCACATAAATGTTATTTAGTGGGGGACATTAAATTCAAAGTCAAAGTAACGCAACAACGAAGTGTCAATAATTTTAAGACGGGACCCAGAATCGATGTCTATAATTGATAAGTAAAAAAGTACTCTACTGTCGAGCAGTCATGTCTACCTGTTATACACGAGAGAGTGTGGTTAGTGCTAAAGACGGCGAAAACACGGGAAAACCCACGCGTTTAGATCGATAGTATTTATAAGAGTCTGCGAGAGTCGACCCTCTGCAAAACACCCTCTCTGACGTCACGAATTACTCGTTTCCACTTTTAAACGGTTTTAAGGCTGAAACGTGTTGGCACGACCTTAGAAAGCCAACGACTCTTCCGAAGTTAGATATACCAGTCATTTTGCAAAGCGGGTATGTCTGATAATGGGAAGATTTCCAAACACTTTTTTAATATTAACTACAAATCTATTTTTTAAATAAAAAAAAAAACAGTGATAGAACACCCAAATAGACAAAACAAAAGTATAAATAAAACGAAGTGTTTATAATGTAGGGGGCTTTATGATAATACATATCTATAACATGGTGACTTAAAATATTCTTCTGAGCCGACTATTGGCATTAAGTTCAATCCGCCATTTATAATCACGATATCAGTAAAACCTTCGACTTCTACTAATGTATACCTTTCCCAAGTCCAAGTTGCGTTTAACCCGCTTACCGATAACTTCGCTCTAAATTCGAATTTATCTCCTCAATTAAAACAATTTTTATTTCGAAAATTCATAAATCGAAAACTTCTCGAATCTTTGCAGAACACAATCTGAAAGTTTCCCTCGTGATGGGAGAAAGGTTAAGCCCCACTTTCGCCTCAGACTAGCTCGCATTGGAGATAAGATTTTTCCATCAAGGCTTATTATCGTTAAAGGCGTTCCGTCCGAGTCTTCGAGATCCATGTAGGCCAGCCGAGGCCGCCTCCGTAATAGCCTGTATAAGCCACCATACAGGCTTCATAAAATTGAATTAATTGCGCATCACGAGCCACTTTTACGAGTAAAGGTTAATTTTTACTGAACTCCTAAGTTGAGGCTACACGCGAACATTAACGGGCTAAACTTTCCTAATGATCATTACTGGGTGTAAGTTTTAAGAATCCGAAATCGAGGGAGGCGTTTCGCAAGCGGAGCGGTGTTTCAATCAGGCTGGAGAGGTCTTGTGATTAGCGCCAGACTGACGTAGTTGGTTGGTGGTGCACCGGGCCAGGAAGCGAGAGGTGGTGGGTTCTAGTACCTGCATTTAGGTATTTATTTTTATTAAATCTATGAACGAGTACATGACACACAAAGGAACTTGCAAAATATCAATACTTAATACACGAGTGAAAATGGAAAATAATAAAATATCCACGATTCATAAACACACAAATTATTTTTATAAAAACATAAGTTACAAAACTCAAGTGGAGGTGTGTACGAATTCATCAAGGGAATAAAATAATGTTTCCAGTAAGTACTTCACCGAACGCTGTACCTTAGCGTAATTCGAAGTAACATAGTGCGCAATGCCGGGCCTGTAGCGACAAGGAAACACGGCGTCACTTGATACTAGGATACGGGATCGAGTCTCTCCACAATTACGAGTAAATACCCAGAAGAGGGAGAAGGGCAGGTTGAGCAATATGTTGTCAAAAAAGAACAAATAAAATAGATAATATTATACCGTCCTTACATAAATAGAATCTAGTTGTTGGCGGAGGGGTCAGGTATTTGTACGTTAAGTTTGGGTGACGTAAGGCCCGCCCCACCCCTTACCCGAAAGGTAACAAAAATATTCTGTATAGTTCATGTTGAAGAAAAAAATTAGTAAACGGCGGTATAAATTCATAACTATCTTCTCAAATAATAAGAACGGAAACTTGGTTTTCAACTCGCTTACAAAACTTAGTAACATACAATGTTGTATTTGTTATTTTACTCTTTCTGAAAATAGTATTACCTTTTGTAATAACGGCCACAATGAATTTTAAAGCGAGAGTAACTTTAGTGTTGCAAGACACATTCAAAGGATATAAACGTGCTGGATAATGGGCAATATGAAATGCAAACGCTGTTTTGTTCGGATAACTATGCTAAGTTTTCATTTACTTTCGAAATTTGGTTAAGAAATGTCGGAAACGGAAACCGGGGTAAAAAGTTTTGGCAGCTAGAAAATCCCCAAGATACTAACCCCCCCCCCTCTTTCCCTTCCCCAGCGAAACGCCAACACCCGACCACCAAGAACCCGGGTTGCAGAACACGGACCAGACGAACGCTTGTGATGTTAGCCACTTGATAAGAGTACAATACATTTACAGTGATCACAACTTGATGCGCATCTGTACCCAAAGTCGAATGCGCTCATTCTGACACTAATAGTACTCCTCTCTTATCGCTACCGCTTTACCTACCGGTACTCGCCTCCGCTTAGCTAGTAGACGCACTCGCTTACAGACAATGACATCTCAGAGCTGTCTCATTGGTCAACAAGACGAGGAGTGGGGGTAAGAAGGGCGGAGTCTAAGACCTTGTGAGCTGCCTCATTGGCTAGCGAGGCAAGGAGTGGGGGTAAGAAGGGCGGAGTCTATGACCTTGTGAGCTGTCTTACTGGCCAGCTAGGCGAGTAAGAGAAAGTAAGAAGCGGGACTCTTTGACTAGAGATTCCTTGCAATAGACTTTAGTCGCGATAACACATAGGAAATATAATTACGAGTGGTAAGCATTATTTAAAATGAACGAACGTAAGCAAAAAATATTGATACCAAAGGAAACCCGCTTAATACATAGAGGATTGCGAGAACTAAGAAGAGCTACAAAAAGTGTTCCTAAATTCGTGTTTTTATCGACATTCTTCTTCTGAAATGTGCTAAGTCCAGATGACGACGTCCTATTGAACGCTTCGCCACTAACGACGTCATTAAAAGCAACAGATAGGCTTACCGCCAAACATGGCGCACAAATAAAACTCGTTATCCAAGCCGTGGCAGTCCTTTGACGATGGATTTCCCTTTATTTGAAGGCATTATGCATGCCTGAAAGAAGACAGTGTTTCGTTTGCACGATATGCGCGAGCGAAACGTGCAATCAAAACTACAACTAGTTCGTCGAACTAGACTGAACGAAAACTTGCAGCAAAAGTGAACGAATCGAGAAATTGTCTCTCCCTTCTTGAGACACACAATACATTTCAAAAGGTGTTTATCATTCTCAAAATGAAATGCAAGCAGACTGAAACGCTTCACCGTAGTGTCACCGAACACACAAGGGTTAAAGCTTTATGATCATAGACAAAGAGGATCGCAGCATCAAGTTTTAAAATTGTGTCGATCAATCCACAACCCCTCGGTCTGTGATCGACACGCATTCAAGAGGTATTCTATGCCCTGACGTGGCTGTTTACTTTACGGAATAGGCACCCTTCCCTTTCTACCTGGCACAACATTGACACAACATTATGTTTGATCGAGTTGCCTTGAAAACAATACGGTTCCTAGGGCTGAAACGCGTTTCAAACCGCCAGCGAAACTGCGCGGTTCAAGATGAGGCAGGCGCGGTTGCGAAACTCTTAATGAAATAAGTTTTCCCTCATCGACGTCCTAGGGTTGTGATTATGTACGCGTCATCGCGTAGGCCACACACAACACAGCATAGAGGTCGAGTTATCTGAATCATTGATGATTGGTGCATGTTGTTCGTGTAGATGAACAGTGTAGATCTAACTCAATCAAAGTGAAAACTTCTCTCTTGACACAAATCTTGTACCATATCAATGGACTTATTTGTTATAATAAGTTACAAGCATAAGGAAATTGTTTAAAAATGTAGAGGAAAATGTACAAAGAACATTATTAATTAAACGAGGGAGCGGAGCGACCGAGTGTCTCCATTCAACTCAAACGGCCCTCATTCTGTGATTCTGTCTGTCTGTCTGTACGTCGAAAATCAGCCGAACCGCTGAACAGATTGGGCTGAAATTTTAAACAGACATCCAGTACGAGTTTACTGAGAACTGCTAACAAAATCAGCTAGATCCATTGCGATTTAATCCTACAATAAATAAAAATGTGATTTTTAAAATATCGATAGCATTTGTTTAGTAGCAGCTAGCGGGACAATATCTACGTGGCTTGCATGGCCTATTGGTAAGCATTTAGTCTACCGCACGAGGGTTGAGGTTCGATACCCGTTAGCTCGAACTTTTTTTATATTTTTACACCTACATTATATTTTGGAGGGGTGTTAAATGGGAAATAAAACTTAGGTGATTTTGTTTAATCTTGGAACTTTGTTAATGTTTCACGCTAATACGTTTTGAATACGATTCGCATTTTAAATGTTCAATTAATATAACTAGGGAAACACCTAAGTCGTTGTTAAACGAGTGAGTGAGCCATGTGTTGAGTACCCGGTATCATTCCTCATACTGGGCTAGATCCTTAGGTATAGGGGAGGAAAGGGGATGTTCCCGGGTACTCAACACTTGGCTCACTCACTCACTCGTTTAACAACGACTTTGGCGTTTCCCTAGTATGGATCAGGATGGGTTGTCTGAATAAAGATGTGCCTCCAGCATGTTAATATATTCAGTAAACCAAACCATCATTATTATTTCCAGTAGGCCTACACTATACTATACCATACTTTTTAGAGCCTATGGCGTGCCCACTGGTGAGAAAAGTAAAAGAAAACGGTCTCCGATGTAGACAACGTTCATATTGAGGCCGCAAAATGAGCTTGTTCAGTAGTCTCGATTGCATGTCTACTTTCACCAGTTTTATCGTTGGATGAAAAAATACCAAAAATACTTCAGTCTGTCACAACAAATATGTACCGTCACTACAGCAAAATCCGTCTTTCACTACTTTATTTTTCTTGCGTGAAAGTTTGCACGTGACGCTGATAACAGTATAGCAGTGTTGTTGATACGCCATCAAAGAACTTTTTAAAATGTTATATAATAAACCAAAAATTGTACACAATTCCTACTTTAGAAATACCACCCGGTGATGCATTTACAATGGTATTCTAGAATTCCACAAACGTAACATATATTATATGAACGGCTTTAACCAACATCTAACGGAGTGTTTACGAAATTTATCGTGCGAATTCCGCGATATCTCCGCATCAAGTAACAAACATTCCAGAGCGATTTCCTTGAGCACGTGTTTTCACTGAGAGCTTCTTGAAATACTTGCTCGCATTTCCATTTATTACAACTACTTCCAATATAGCGGGGAGCGTTCGCAAGACGTACGTGGCTCCCCAATAAAACGAAGCGGGCTCCACTCGAACAGCTAATTCATCAACGAAACAAGACGCATTGAAATAAGTTCGCATAACTTTGTGAGAAGACGTGGTATTGAGAGAGGGAGACGGAATCGTGCTACATGCTTCTTGCTTGTGTGTAGTGTTCGCTCATCGTTCAGTCGTCATATTAAGTACGCCAGCGAAGAAGTTTGAAAACTATTCCTAAATAGTTTTATTAATCGATACTGAATGCAGTTTCTCATTACTTGTGATCCGTATTGCTCGATTTAGATGGGGACGTCCAAAAAAGTTAGTTTCTATTTGTTTATGTTATTTTCTGTAGTTTCTCTTTTCTTATTTCGTCAAGTTGGACAGCATGATATGTTGGTATTAGTTCGGACGGTTCTCCGCACAAAGTCTACATCGTGTACATTCAAGAAACTCGATCAAACGTAAAGAATTCTTTCCAAATAGTCGAGTAAAGTTTAAGTGGAAAAGTTATCGAAATTAACAAAATAAATAAGCTCAAGTTTTATGCAGTTGGAAGTCACACAAATTTCATGTTGCATTCTTGCGCTTCTTGGCAACAATGCACATCAATCACAACGACTCTTCCGAGGTTGCCGAATTTCTCTCGACGATTCTTTTTAAATTCTATGACAGATGACAGCAAGCAAGGAGGATATGTCACAGCGTTGTCGACGTCACAGGCGAGGCTTTACGCATATGCGCTGGATCCTGCCCGATGATTTGGCAACATTGTATGAATTTGGTGACGTATAGCCCTACCAGCTTCCCAAAAATTTTGAAAATAATATTAGCAGCACATGAAGCAAAATGTATGTATGTCAATAGAAAGAAGGATAATGGGAGTTTCTTGGGGTGGGATAGATTACTAAATTTCTAGCACAAGGTAATCGGCCGTTCAACCTGGACAGAAGGGAACTGTCAATGCGCGCTTAGGTCCACTATTGCTCTCATCTATAAAAAGTACTCTTTGATACTCTCTCCATTAGGTTTGTCGGGTGGTTAATGGAGTCGGCAAGCAGCGACGCAGTGGGAGAGAAAGAAACTATTATGATTTTATGCTAGTAAGACTTTCTTTCCTTGCATATCAATACATTACTCGCTCTTAAATACATGAAATGTAAGATCAAAATTGTTTAAGAATATAAATACATTTATTTCAATTCCGCTTAGGCATTTAGAATATCTTGTGTTCCAAGCCACGTGTTCTCGACTTCGGGAAGCAAAACAATCTAAATTTCATCAAAACTGTTTATCGTAATCGAATCAAATGTATGAATACACACCGAGTGGCAAAGGAAGATGTTTACGATATCTAACTGCCATTTTGCCGACTTGCCAAGACCAAAATCGATATGACAAATCGAAATCGAGTATTTACTTACAAATTTTAGAATGTATCGAATCAAAACATTTAAGATCGTAATTAGATATAGTTTCTCAAGTTTTATTTTTCGGAAAACACTTCCGTAGGTGTATTTGTTAATTTTTAATACAAAATAAAAATAAAAACATCTATCTGGTTATCTAGTTGGCTAAGGCGCCTACCCTGAAAGTGGGCGACCTGGTTCAAACTAGGGGTGTGCGGGTACCCGAAATTTCCGGTCGGGACGGGAATTTGGGGCCGACCTGAAGTCAAAAAAGGTAGCCGATTTTCGAGTAACTACCATTTTTAGGGTGATGGTGGAGGTGCCGGTCCAGGCAATTTTAATTTAGATTTTGTGTACAAAATGCCAAGTTAAAATCCATACATAATGTAAGATTTGTCACAAGAAAATAAATCATCCGTTTTTCATGCCGTATGAATCTTTTCCTAATACCCAGTTCCCGACCATAAAACCGGAAGCAGTTTACTACCCGAACCCAAGCCGACTGTTAAAACCTCTACCCGCACTGGCCTAGTTCAAACCCCGGTTGAGGTAGATATTTTTATTTCTCGATTGTGTCAAAATATACCCTCCTATAGATAATTATAATAATAGTGAAGTATATGAAATGGTAGCCTGGGTCGCTCGTTAGCGGCGTCTGATCCCGCGATGATGGACCCGAGTCGAAGAGAGACCACAAGGCGCATAGCTGATGGCCGAGACGTGACTTTCCTCTCGTCGGACTGGACCACAACTAGAGGAGGAAGCTTGTCTGCGGCGGGGATATCGACACTCGTTTCACCTACACTTGACGCCCAAACACGTCGACTCTAGTCAATGATATTTAACATCTATAGTAGGCTAGATCCCCAGTCATTGGTCCACTGGCGTGTCAATTAGAAGCCATCTTGAATAAGTCAGTTTGTATGTTAAAGTAGGTTGTAGCGATTTGTAGCCCAAATATTTTTCAAGATAACTGTCAGGTTGACAGGTGAGCATTAGCCATTAACACCAATTGATTACTGAATTTCCTTATGCAATAACTTCTTATTGTTTCTGTTTGTGCATTCCCATACTGCTCAAGCTAAAACTTTATCAAAACAATCCAGAAAAATACTAAATAGCATCTAAAACCTAATGTCAAGCATAAATTAAAACGCCAAATCGCCATCTTGAATAGGTCAGATTGACGCTTCAATTTGGTACGCTAGCGCCTGTACGGACGTATTGGAGACTGGGGATCTAGTGTCTATGTTAAATATCATTGACTCTAGAAGGCTAGCTCACACGCAAAAAGTTGATGGAAAAGCAATGAGAGCTGGAATGTTCATGGAAGTCTTCTAATAAAAATAACGATTGCTGAAATCAACATTATTTCGTGAACGCGTTCCAAGTTCATTCTTTTCAAATCGCACACTCCATGATTTTAGTTCAATGCCTTCTGCCATCTCTGATGATGTAGGGCCTATGAAATTGTCAGGATAAATTAGTTATTATTCACGCAAACGTTTTCAGGGACAGAATTGATTTACATCGAAAGACACTCTGACACAAGACAAATCACTGAAATTAATATTACGGTGTTAGGACAAAATTGAAAAGGATTGAATTCTAAATTATTTGCATATTTGTTTAGGCTTTGATGTCGCTTTATTGACGTAAAAGACTAAAATGTAGGCTACACAAAAGTACAAAACTCTTGAGTTTCTAAGTCTAGACGCGAGCAGCAGTCAACATGATAGAAAATAATAAGACGACAATATTCGTAAGATTAGTCGTGAACAACAATGTTATTTTCTTAATATTTCACAGTCTATTGTTCGAAGTAGAAGTCAACTGAGTTCAAGCTTTGTTCAGGAAACACGAGCAAGAAACATGTCATAATGGCAAGTTAGTACAATAAGAACACATCCAAAATAACCAACTTAATTAAACCGAAACTATATTTCTTGCGTCCAGCGTCTGGTGGTCTCTCTTGATTGAGCAATAATGAGTGTAAACGTCGCCTTGTGTAACGAGTTGATCGCGAAACGTCGCCTCTCGGCTAGAAGACGTCACGTGACGGCGACATCGGAGACCGAGACAATTAAATGCCAATCTCGGCAGCGACATCGGAGCAGGGCACAAAAACAGGCGCGGCTCAGAGAAAAACAGCCAACACAAAGACGAGCGGTTCAAGACGATAGGAGATACGTGACTTTTCAATGGTAGTTGGCTTACTGAGAAGAATTACAGTTTGTGAGGAACAATTTCATGAACAGATCGAGTTAATTGTTGGACTTTCCTCTTTCACCAAAGCAAATTCTAGGAGTTTATCCGTAATCAAGGCTTACAGTATTCTTAATATTATTATTGAAGTAAATATATAATTTTATTACTAAACTGCTCAAATCGACCGTAATAAGTTGTTTTTAATTAAGGATACATCCGACAAAATTAATAGTTATTTAAAATGATTGCCATTGCTTATCGGTACTTAATTTTCTTGTCGATGATTACTTTTGACTAGTTTGAATTTAGGTTACTTAATTCTTTCAATTGCGGTGGATTACAAATTTAGCGAAATCATGTCTTCAAAACAAAAGTAGTTTCTATGGACGGACCGAATTGAATCCTGTCCTGATATCGTCAGTTCCTTTAAGATAGCCAAATTAATAGTTGTAGAGCCACTCGACCACCAGCAGATAGTCAACACGAGAGGTTTTCTCTGCACAGAACGTCTATATTAACCTACCTGCACTACTGAAAACTTCGCTATTTAAAAAAAAAAACATTGAAGGTCCGGTTTGAAAATTATGTCCGCGCCAACGTAAAACTCAATTTTCGAACAATTAGTATAACTATTAGGTTGCTACCTTTTAGTTTGTTAAAAAGAGAATTTTAGCAAGTTAATTTGATTCGGTACACTTGTCAAGACGATGACGTTCAATGGAAGTAAATAATTGTAGCAACGATGTTCACCAGTAACTCGCCCCTACCCGGCACCTCCACCAAACACTGGCGATGTTATTAACACGTGTTGGGCTATGTTGAGCACTCTCCACATGTCTTGTAACCTAATCCCACGTCAGTGTATTCAATTAACTACTTATTAATCACATTAATCGAAATCAATAATATGAACGAAATCTACCTGGATGGGATTTTACTCATTTTTGAAAGATAAAACAACTGTTATTTTCTCAAAAAATCGCGAAAATCCCACACGATATTTCCTATTTGTTTTCATCTCAATCTTTGTTTCAAGCTTTGTTGCTTACAGCAACATTGATTTCTAGACTTTGTGTGTTTCGTAAAAGTATCATCACTGTGTCCCAACTTCCAAGTACGGTAGATCCACGACTCCACCCTACCCCACCCCACCAACCCAACCACCTCATACGGTTTACCTGGATGGGATTTTACTCATTTTTGAAAGATAAAACAACTGTTATTTTCTAAAAAAATCGCGAAAATCCCACACGATGTTTTATATTTTCGTAAAAACCCGCACGATATTTCCTATTTGTTATCATCTCTAGCTTTGTTGCTTACAGTAACATTGATTTCTAGACTTTGTGTTTTTAGTAAAAGTATCATCGCTGTGTCCCAACTTCCAAGTAGATCCACGACTCCACCCTACCCCACCCCACCAACCCAACCACCTCATACAGTTACCTCGGATGGGATTTTACTCATTTTTTTAAGATAAAACAACTGTTATTTTCTTAAAAAATCGCGAAAATCCCACACGACGTTTTATATTTTCGTAAAAACCCGCACGATATTTCCTATTTGTTATCATCTCTAGCTTTGTTGCTTACAGTAACATTGATTTCTAGACTTTGTGTGTTTTATCAGTTTTTATAACTGAATAGGATAGACGTCAAATAAATAATAAATAAATAGTAAAAGTCTCATCGCCGTGTCCCCAGTACGGTAGATTCACTCCCCCACCCCCCCACCCCACCCACACATCCACCTCCTACGGTTATCATATCGGTAAACATTTCCTCGGCATCTCGTCTCACAACATTTCGAATCAAAAAATATTATTATACAATACGGTATGATTCCTGGAAGAAAGATACGAGATTGCTTTCATTGGTTTGTGATCCACCATAGATAGAATATGCCCTCTCCGATGAACCTCATCGACTGATATAAATACTGAGATTATTAGATAGGCCTATTAGATCAGTAAGGTTAGATAATGAAATACAATTTTAGGACTTTTACTTGCTCTTTATAACATGAAATAAATAAAATAAAATTTTACACAATAAAATAATGTCATTAACCGGATTAGACGGGTTTAAACATTTAAAAGTTCTATAATTTTAAAATAAAAAAAAGTTCTTTGCAACAAAAAAATAAAATAAGAGGATTTTATTTATTTCATCTTATAAAGAATTAACATGAACACAACACAAAAATAAACATTAACATAAAATAAAAATACTTTATTTATTTTATGTTTGAAGGAACATGTAATAGTCCTAAAATTATACATTGTTACATAGCTCCTCGACTGAGCTGCAAGAGGCGAGGCAAGGGATTCCCCAGATAAGCTATCGGGGTTACCGAGAAGAATGCCCCGCTCGACTCGAGTTAAATGAAAACCCCTGAGAACTTAATCGGGCCTAGAATTAACTGTGGCGCTAAAACTAATGAAATTTATACTTCCTAAAGTAATTAAACAACTTTATATGAAGTGTCGCTGGCTCTTGTCAGGCGAACGAAACAACATTCAGCCGGCGAGACGAACACAGCGGATGCAGAAACCAGAGAAAATCAAGTCTAGTACGGAGACATTGCCCAAGGATTATGACTTATAGGTCGATGATAAAATATCACATACTGGTCAGTCCACCGTATGTTTCTCACTTCCTCGGCAAGTAAACACTTTCAAGGACTCTCTCCTCTAACGCATATTTTTCACGTTCATTTCTATCAAAAACACTCCAGAGTCCTCGGTTTAACAACTCATCGTTCAAACTCTTTGGCGTCATACCGTTAACATTAAATCATTACTAATGATTGCCAATATAATTATGAAGTAAATCTTTTTTAAAATAAACGAACTTAACAGTCATTCTAAGCAACTCACACCTTCTTTAAAGTAATGCATTTTCATGGTCGTGTAGGCCTAATTCAAGAAAAACCAAAGTCACGCACTCTTATTCACATTGATAAACATAGATCCCAATTTCAGACTAATCATAGAGTGTAATAAATAGAGAGAGGTGAAATTAGAGCTTTGCGATAAAGATGATAAACGTGACAAAATACAATTTTGTACGTAAACTTAGGCAAGTTAAACAATTATATCGCGTTATATGCATACGTGTAGATTATGCATGTTGAATAACGTCAGTATTCGTATGTTATGAGACACAGTGTCACATGAGTTTTGGAAACGACAAGTGAGATGTGTGGTTTCTCTGTAAACACTACGAGTACTTTCAGGCGAGCATGTTCAGCCGTCTACGATCGAACGGGAGGCTACTTACCACCTCAGACAAGCACAGACGAGAACGTCACCGCCCAAACACTTACCTAGAACAGAAAGAACACAATGTCAGACATGACACACGACACACAGACTTAGACAAGTTGCTATCAAGTGATGCATGTCATGGAAGATATCTGTAAATAACACACGACACACAGACTTACTGACAAGTTGCTATCAAGTGATGCATGTCATGGAAGATATCTGTAAATAACACACGACACACAGACTTACTGACAAGTTGCTATCAAGTGATGCATGTCATGGAAGATATCTGTAAATAACACACGATAGCGCCAAGGAAATGTATCCACAAACCCAGTGTGCATATATAGAGATTCCAGACATGCAACCTATGCACGATACACATACTTAAAAACAAAATTATCTGCAGATATTAGGAATGTTATTTATAACTAGGAATTTTAAACTTTAAATTAACAGCCTTAATATACTATTCACGGCCAATGGGTTTAAAAGCTTCCATTTTCTCTGACAAAAGCATACAGTCATCGCGCGTGGTTGAATTCATTGCATACTTCTTAATATTGTCCTCCGTTGTTAATCAGTTTTAATTACTAAAAGGGAAAGACGTTAAAATAATAAATAAATAAAATAACATGCCCTAAAACTGGGGATGGAAAAATAACTTGTCTATTTTTATTCATCTTTGTTTGCAAATCATGGCAGCGGAAAATAAGTTACAGATTTTATAGAGTTTATAAGATCAACGTCAACAACCAACCCCTTCAACCCCTTAAACTTCAACCCAATAGGGGCAACTCCACTTCGGCGAACCCCTCCCAAGAAGAACGCCTTGAAACTAAGCACCTGCACACAGTTGCTGGATTCTCAGTGATTTCCTGGTGGATTCGACTAAATTAGAGCTAGGTGAACTTTAAAGTTCTCCCCACCTCCCTTACCAGGGGCTACACCTTCCCCGCTTTCCCGCTCTGCTCTGTGTACTGACTCCTCGTACGCACTCGGCTCTATGATATCTCTTGATGCTTAATAAACACCTTCGTCTCAACCCAAGAACACATCAACACCATACGAGTGGGTGCGATATACTTCAGCACATTTAGCAGGAAGAGGGTGGTGGAAATTAGCTAACTGACTCGGCAATGTATATTTGCATGTATTGAATAATCGTGTTGGAAATATTGCAAGTGCTAAGAAACGGTGTAAGCAGGAGGAGCTTTCTCGTGTAATAATTTATCACTTACGGTCTATCTGGGAGTGTAGGTTTACTGAATAACATAACATTTGTGTATGTGCTTCTGTCATTGGGAGCTGTAAAGTTCTGATACCAACACCATGTGTATAATAATGATATTTAGATATTCTTGGTGCTAAATGCAACGAACGATCACTAATAATTTGTGAATTTCACATTAAGTACTGAAGTAGATGTGGTATGAACACGATTCATCAACTAAAATGGAATTTATGTGTAATAACTCCTGATCATAATTAGAGGAGTAAACAGTAACGACATAATTAACAACGTTGCATCGTTGAAACACTTGCCCGTTCGGTCGAAATAACCTCAAGTGTTGACAGTGTTGCAATCAGTAGAAGGATGCCCACTGTTTGACCCGTAAGGGATAGGATGAAGGGTACAATATACTGGAGAGGGTAGAGTAAAGCTTTTAGTCACGGACACTAAATACATTCAGCCCGCTTCAAGCATTCGAATGTGAAGGATTTTCCAATAAATCGAATTGTTTTTCGCCGATAAAAGTCATCCTAGCTTCGGCCGCGCAGTTATTTTTAGAGAGCGGGTTCCGGTTCGACTCCTGTCAATCTATGACGCTCGATTTATGTCAGCGTTAGCTGTCTGTCAGCGCGCATCGAGGAGCGTATAGGTTAGCTTTATCCCATTAAATCTGCACAATATATTCCGCATACATACATGCATGCATGCATTGTAAATTGTTCGCTGTCTCGCATTGAATCCCGCGCGAGCGTATAAATTACCATTGTTTTAAAGCACAACGCATTGGGTAAGCTACTTGGTAATAAATAGGCTGAAGAGCGGGTGATACGAACTAATAGCTTATTGATGGGGGCATACACACCACGAGGCAACACACAAAAGCCATTCCGCGCGCAAAGCGAAAAACCCGGGTGCATTTTCAATGAGCGCGTAGCATCCGTCACGTCGGGCCTTCATTTGCTGCTCAGTCCCGGGTTCTGTGGGGGTAATGGAACACGCGTTAACAGCCAACAAGCGCTCAGACAGAAGACGAAGATAGAAATACATTCTTCTTAAGACTCATGTTGTTTGGTGAATCCCTCCATTTACCAGTAGCGAGCCTTTATTACCTAACACAAGAAAGTTGTCATACGGGCATACGGCGGCCATGTTTTTGCCAATGTCACTTTTTTAGTTTCGTCAACTGCCGTACAGAAGTACAGAAGAAAAGTACAGAAGTTTGGCTTGAAACAGACTTGTAAACCAAATGTGGTCTACAAAAGACAAACATTGTTACGTCTTTTTCAAGCTAAATTTGTTTACTTTTATGGCAGTTGACGAAACTAAAAAAAGTGACATTGGCAAAAACATGGCCGCCCCCGTATGGCCACTCTCTTGTGTAAGGTTAATAAAGGCTCGCTGTTAACTAGCTGCCTTGCGTTCGTCTGGCGACTGAAACAAGAACTGCGGCAAGGGTAATACATAAGTTGATTGTAATTGGGTAATACTATTATTTTATTTTTGTACACGTTGGATGTAAGACGAGGTATATTTTGAAAATTTAATTACAATTTATTGAAATATATATTACGACAATTATTTTGAGTGCCAAAATGTACACGAAACAAAGTCGGAAGAAAAAAGCGCAGCTCGAAACTTCGGTGAGGACTATCTTTCTATTTATTTAAATAAGAAAAAGAGCAATATTATAGTTACTTAGTAATAAAGACTGTATACCTATGTGCAAAACGTTAAGAAAAGACAAAACCGATAACAAATGCTATTGTATGAACCACATTTAAGATCTATTTGATTGTAAAATTATTGTAAAATACGTCAACACGAGGCAGGCGACAGAGAAAGCTGAGGCTGATTCGCTGAATCACCGAGGTAAGTTCAATTTGTCCTCCATTGATTCTCCTCGTGGAAACATCCTATAATAATCGCAAGAAGAGAAGAGAGTTTATTGCATTGGGTGGAACTCATTCCATCCAGCGCTGAAATCTCATTGTGCTCGTAATGAACGTGAAGGGCAATGGTTTGGCTGCTACGCGGGAACAAATGTCATTTTACACAAGATAGCGAATCAAAGGGGAAATGCACAATTCCCCCTACCCACAGAAAACGCGGAGAAAAGATTTATACTAATGGTTTTATAATAAAAGTATGATAAAGAGGGATTGTATTGTTCGACCGGATGCGTCAAGGCCAGTCAATTGATCGCCACTATGTGTCAAGGCTAGTCAATTTTTCGCTCGAATGCGTAAAGGTTGTTCGACAGGATGCGTTAAGACCAATCAAAAGTTCGACCGATGTGTCAATGTCAATCAATTGTTCGACCGGATGCGTTAAGGCCAGTCAATTGTTCGACCGGATGCGTCAAGGCCAGTCAATTGTTCGGCAATATGTGTCAAGGCCAGTCAATTGTTCGACCGGATGCGTTAATTCCAGTCAAATGTTTGACTAGATGCGTTAAGGCCAGTCAATTGATCGGCAATATGCGTTATGACCAGTCAATTGTTCGGCAATGTCTCAAGGCCATTCAATTTATCGCTCGAATGTGTCAAGGCCAGTCAATTGTTCGACCAGATGTGTCAAGGCCAGTCAATTGTTCGACCAGATGTGTCAAGGCCAGTCAATTGTTCGACCAGGATGTCTAGGCTAGACAAGTGGGCGACGTTGCCACATCGTGACATTCTAAGTCGAGCCTCGATAGATCGAAGTCTCCGAGGCTCGGCGTGTTAGTCTTACAACTAACTAGGAAAACGCTAAAGTCCCGCCGCGTTGATGGATGAGCTTTTTAAAGTTTTTAGTTTGCGTGGGATATCTTTACTTTTGCAAGTGCTTTGTTTTGCTGCCTACGCATTGTAGGTGAATGTTGTCAAGTTTCTTTTGTTTCTTGTCAAGTTTCTTGTCAATTGGTATTTTTCAACTTTTTCTTTCAAAAGGTACTACATCACCATAACCTTAATGTCCATGTATAATATGAACGTTGTAGCCCCACCCGTTTGATCAGAATTGGCCCAAATGGCACGAAAATATCGCACAAAAAATCAAAAAACTTATATTAAAAGCTTTATTTCTATAGATTCTGGCTAACTTTTTCAACTTTTTCTTTTAAAAAGCAATACATCACCATTACCTTAATGTCCATGTGAAATATGAACATTGTAGCCCCACCCGTTTGGTCAGAATCGGCCCAAATGTCACGAAAATATCGCACTAAAAATCGAAAAAAATCGTAAAAGTACGATATTCATGAGAAATTTTTTTCGATTGTACCCAAAAACGTAGCAAGTAAGTTCAGAGATTTCGAAGGTCCTGTCAAATTTTCATCAAGATCGCATATGCCGTTTGCCCGGTAGAGAGCGAACAAACAGACAGAAAAACAAACAAACAAACAAAAAAACAAAAAAACAAAAAAACAAAAAAAAACACCCGAGCTAAATTTTTTGGGGGGTCGGTGAAATTGAAGTCTTCGCTTCGCTCATCCAATAATATTGACACGGACGGTGGTAGCTGAGAGCGTGATTACACGGGGGCAGGAGGAGAAGAAATAAAGTAGTGATCTTAGGAAGGACTACCGCCAATATTAAAACCACGCGAAATAACCTTATTTTAATAATAACTCACATAACGCCACACAAAAACGAAAAAGTGTATAATAAGTCCCAAAATGGTTTAGTTAGAACTATATCTGGCATAAAACCTTTTGCAAATATTGTAACTAGTAATGATTTCAATCAAGGTTTAAATTAAATTAATGTATACCGTAATTAAAAACGGTACTGAATACAATATTTGAATAATTTTTCATGCAGGGTGTAGTTCTAACGAAACTGCGCGAGACGTATTAGCCCATTTTTTGATTTTACTGTTGGTTTGAAAGATATTACTAAAATAAGGTTATTTCGCGTGGTTTTGATATTGGTGGTGATCCTTGCCCTTAAGCCGGCGAACTAGGAAGAGCAGCAGGTACCCCAGGTACCTCAGCCCGCCAGGTATAGTCACGCACATTCACACGCCTACGACGCACGTAAACACCAGTGTGAGAGTGTGTATTTACGTTTAGCAACACTTTGGTCACCTTGCCGCACGTTTGAAATCACAATTTATCATTCGATAACATTTATAAAACGCGAATCAGCGAGCCATTTAATTATTACCATTGTGATTCCCCACCACTGAACCGCTACAATTATTTATAATCGTAACCACCCGACAAAAACCATGCCACCAACGTAACACATTTAAAAACAAAAACATGCTTATGTTTTGAATCGTTTCTCAAGAACGCTACAAAACATCGAAAATGCAAAAGGACAAAAATGTAAAAAATTATCGTGCACGAATACTAAAAAATATCTGTAAGGTTTTTAACTCAAATATGCATTTAAATAATTGAATTTTGGATTAAAAAATTAATAACCATAACGTGTCAATTTTTTTATCATGCAGCCAATAATAAAACTAATTTCACGTGATTTTAGCATTGGTGGGGCAAGCCAAACTGCCAAATAATAAGGATCACGTCGGGATTGTCCAGATTTCAATCACATTCGACTTGACTGCAGGGACGTGTTTACAACACAATTATGCCCAATACGTTAGAGGGAGGTTTATTGATAAATTTATGGGACAGAAAAGAGAACTTCTCAAGTCGTGTTAGATATACATATTGATGACATTATAGTAGCGTGACATCAAGTACTGAGTAGCAGTCGAAGAGAATTAAGGACACCCGAAGAAATGCATATTATTGAATACATGACTTGGATTCAAATATTATCCTATTTGAAATGTATAAATAATTGTATCTTGCGTGCCCCGGTAACCGCGTGTATGCTACTGCGTTTTCTCGTTGAACCGAAAACAACGACCGCAGCTAAAACACACCCACAAACAAACCAGACTCCCCAGCAGTTTATTACACCCTCCGCTTGACAGCTGTTTTTGTTTTATTAAATATTTAATTCCGCACCCAGGGTGTTTTATGGTCATTTAATGAATACCGTGGCAGGCAGGCAGCTAGGCAGGAGAGTATAAGCAATAAGCAATGGAATGCAAACGAGGCCAGTAGATTGTTTCGAATAAATAACCCGGGTACTCGTCGTCCGGGACATGGGTGGCCAAACCTGGGTCCGGGGGAGTCCCCGCATTGCAGATGATCCCGTGATAAACTGCAGCTTCGTCCGGGCGTTGTCTTAGCCGGGGGAACATTGTGGGGAGGGCTTTTGACAGAATCAGGCACTTGAAATAACCCGGGTACTCACGTCCGGACATGGTGGCCAAACCGGTCCGGAGGTCCCGCATTGCATGATCCGTGATAAACTGCAGTTCGTCGGGCGTTCTTAGCGCGGGAACTTGGGAGGGCTTTGACAGAATCAGGCCTTGAATAACCCGGGTATCGTCGTCGGGACAGGTGGCAAACCCGGGTAGGGGATCCCCCATTGCAGATGTCCGTGATAACTGCAGCTCGTCGGCGTTCTTAGCCGTGGAACATTGTGGGGAGCGAGCGATCAGACACTGAAATAACCCGGGACTCTCGTCCGGACATGGTGGCAACCATGGTCCGGGTCCCCCATTGCAGATGATCAGTGATAAACTGCAGCTTCGTTCGGCGTTGTCTAGCCGCGGAACATGGAGGGCTGAGCAGAAAGGCCTTGAAATACCGGCTCGTCTCGGGCTGGGTGGCCAAACCGGGTCCGGGGGAGTCCCCGTTGCAGATACCGTGATAACGCCTTCGTTCGGCGTTGTCTAGCCCGGAATTGTGGGAGGGCAGACAGATCGGCATTAATAACCCGGGTACTCGTCGTCCGGGACATGGGTGGCCAAACCCGGGTTTAGAGTAAAAGTCGATAAGCGATTGCTCTAAACATGTATCATGATGTGATTTTATATGGAGTCAATCTAGAAAATAAATCTTTGTGACCGGGTTTCCGATTGTTGGATGCTTTACCCCTAAGCTACCGAGACTGTTAACTTAATAAATCTAATCTTAATCTAAATCTTAATTTTTGGTGTATTAAAGATCTCAATTGATTGGAACTTGTAATGCAAAGCATCCGACAGTCAATTGGGAGACCCGGATTCGATACTCGGCTGAGATGGACTTTTTTTCTGGACGGATTACCATACAATCAATTACACATAAGGGGGTGTTTCCAGAATAATTAAATCGAGAAAAGGATATCATTGTGCTTATAAATATATTATGAAGAGAGTACACACAACATCAACTTATGTAGATTGTTGGTATTGGTATAAATTGATATGAGATAATTTCTCTTGATTGCATTACATACACACATAACAAGTTTTATCGAAATTTTATCGTCGGCATCATACAATTGTGTGTAATTTATTACTTACCTTATTGCCAGATTGACTTGAATGTGTATAGAATCAAATACGAACGTTATACAAGTGTCAAGTTCATACAATACATACAATCCTATGATAGTGAAGTAAATATTAATCAAAATATTATTATGTAATACGATTAATCCACGGATATGTTATAGAGGACGGATGCGTAAATCATCACCAGTTTCTTGTGAACAGTGATATCACAATATAATCCTGATCTAAAACAGCGACACTATGTTTTCATTTTAGTGGACTTAAAGTAAGTATAACCAGAGTTGATGGTGGCTGACGAAATTGAAGTGTGTGATACAGTGTGAACATATTAAAACGAAGAAAACACTGTAATAACGAATGCGTGACCGGTCGCGTATATGGACAGAATTGCATTACTACTTTACCATAAAACAATAAACTTAATTATAGCTGGTAATAACGTTGAAAAATAGGGGTTATAGGGCTGTAGCGATTTTTCCCATATTTGCATTCTCCCGACTGCACCACACTATTAGCATGGTATCAGCCGTTAAATCTAACGGTTAGTCATAATTGGAGCGTGATTTAAAAATAGTTTTAATGCCAAAGGCTATGCGAGTTTATACACCGGCCAATGTAAAAAGGAAAGAAACGCATTAAAACGATATATTATGCGAATTAAATTATTATCTACTCGAATCAACAATGCTGATTTCAATGGCGTGCAGTTCTGACATTCGGAAATAAAAACTGTTGTTTGCATCGGATACATAGGTTGATTGCAAACTGTTATCGTGAAAATTGCGTAGGGTTACTGTGTAGCATGATATGTTATGATATGTTAGTTATGAAAGACCATAACTGAATGTTGAAATGTAATGTGAATGAGAAGGATTTTAGGAAGTGGTATTTTTGTAATAGAACATTATGGAATATAATCAATTGTCAGCTGCAGCTGTTAAGGAATTCACTGTAAAAAGGTTTCGAAAGTGTTTGGAGGATATGGAATATGTATGGAATGTGATACTTAGTGTTGATATTTTTAACACTATAATAATAAGTTATTAATTAGGTACTTATCACCACGTATATCACGAGATCATTAAAATAAATAAACCCACAGACAGACAGACAGACAAACAGACAAACAGACAGACAGACAGACAGACAGACAGACAGACAGACAGACAGACAGACAGACAGACAGACAGACAGACAGACAGACAGACAGACAGACAGACAGACAGACAGACAGAACACACCCTATTCAACTGCCGAACGCTCACGACGCGTCACCCAGCCTGCTACAGATAATCAACCTATATTACTAGATAATTAATCACGCAACTTCCCAGCCTCAACAATGACACCGTCTCCGAGTTATGAATATGATTGTGTTAGCTTGACGTGCCCGCGTCGCTCACCCCGCTTGCATCAGCTGTGCCGGTGTTAGAGGCGACGGCGGGGGAGGATTTGAGCAGCCCTGTGCGAGGAGAAATTAAATTACAACACGTGAAGTTAATAACGGTGTACGCTCGAGTAGGGTCCCTGCGACGACCAGACTAGGCGCTAGACACACTCGCATGCACGGGATTAGTGCGGAACTTACGAGGGAGGTGGCATTGGAGAGTTCAAGCATTAGTGTTCAGGTGCAGAGAAAAATGTCCCCCGTTGACGAGAAACGAAGATTTACACATTAAATGTTGTCTAATCTGGAAGATACTACAATTTACACGCTCATCGAAAAAGCTACTTAACTGGTGTTAATATTGGTCTTAGTGACTTAATTTTAGTCATCTTTATGAGAGTGTGGGTGAACATTATAGTTCGTCCGTTCACAGTTTACGAATTTGGAAATCCTCAAAGGGACAAAGGACCTGATTTGTTCACAACCTCTTGACAAGATCATCTTCCTCTGGTTCACCGGGAAATAGTTCTCGGAGATCCCCAGTGATTGACATATCTATTATAATGAATAGCAAACCCGTCGCCAAATCACTTAGTTTGGTTTCCATTATTGCGCTTCATTGGTTTGCCAAAGAGGCGCACAATGAAACTTCAGCCGGCAACATTGACGACGGTCAGCGAAGACTGATTTTAAATTACAACCCTCGTAATTGGTTATAACAAGTGGCTTACATGTTCCCGCTGTGTCGGCGAAAAAGCCGAAATTCGTCAAAATGTAAACGGACGAACTATAATAAGAAACCAAGTTTTTACAATAATGTTTGAAGAATGCTTGTAGCTATCGCCTCACACATCCCCTGTAAAAATATAATACGGTATTGTTGAGAGACGACTAAATTATCATATACTAAATAAGAAATGCAATATAGCAAATTTCCAACATAATCGATCCCTAAATCTTTAAATGAGTGTGTTTTTATATGAAATAAAGTCGAATCAAAGAGCGTCGCTAATTAAGACTATGTAGTCAAAAACAAAAAATATTTTTCGTGGCGATGCCCAATGTAGGGTTCACATATGCGTATTATGTGTAAGGTGATTGTAAGAGGGTTGTTTAACAGGACATAATCCTAGCATCTGCTATAGCAACCGACAAAAACTCGAAAACTTTCAGTCAGGATTTCCGGTGACGGGATTTAATCCAACGACCTCCCGAATCCGAGATGCGCGCGTCAGCAGGTATTTGGAAATAATGTCATTGACGACTAGGCCCGCTTAAAAAGAGTAGCAGGAGGTGACTGCACACTCCACAAGTATACATCAACACCTGATTTTTGATCGGCAATGAGTAGTATGCTAACATCTACATAGGAACACAGAAGAACTTATAATATTTGAAAAGAGTAAACACTACTGGTGTGCAGGTACCGGCAATTTTGGGTGGGAGAAACCCGATTTTCGAATAACAAAAACATATTTCAGAGTTTTGGTGGAGGTGCCGGTCCAGACATTTTTTATTCCTAGCTTATGTACAAAATGCCATTCATTGATCATACAAAGAATCGAAAATGAATAAAAAGAAAATTTTATAATTTGAGGTACATCACAAGTGAAATTCATATCACATTTTAACATGCAGTGCTATAATAGCCGTATTTACGAATCGCCTGAATAGCGTCGACCACCTCGTGTGTAGTGTACTTTGTTTGTTGCTTCTTACCTTTCCTTGTGCAAGGCCTGTACAAACGAGGTGGTCGACGTGTTTCCAGTCGACGCTATTTAGCGTCTCCGTATTAAACATACCCGACCACCCTAAGCAGTTTATAGTACCCGAACCCGACCCGACTGTCAAAACCTCTAGGGCCTTCAAAGTCCAACTCGCTACCTTCCCGTGGTTTGGCCTGTGAGTAGGGGAGTAGTGTATTCCCCAAAACAAAGGGCGAGCTCTGGCCGGTTGGGGTGCGTGTTGCAGAAAGAGCTCTCGCGCAACTTTTTATCATACCTTTCTTCTTCATTCACACAGCCTTACTCATTTTTATTTTCTTCTCTCACTTTTTTCGTCTCCATACTTGCCGGCCCTCTCTGCAACGAGCACTCCTCCGTTCCCACCCAGTTTAACCCACCCTATCCAACATCCTCACTCATTCCCATTAACCCCCCTCGTCTTCCCTTAAGTTCCTCCCATTGAAAAGAAGAAAACATGATGTCATCCACAATTATGGAAAAAGAAAATTTGGAAGAATCCAATACACTTGACATAGGCACTGATAACTCTACTGTTGAGTGCCCTAAAACAACATTAACTAACTAACTAAAACCTCTATCCGCACAGTCCTAGTAAACACTTCTCTGTATAGCGCTTTGTTTGTGTCAGATCGTGGAGCTGTAGTAAAACAAGCCCCCGGCCCCCGTGTGGCTCAGTCTCCAACCATCAGACTATCCACAACTAACTACTTTAGTTTTATGGATAGTTCTGAAGTTTTCCTGTAACATAATCCCAGATAAACACCCGTGATAGCGTGTTGTAAACCAAGTCATTTACCGGACCAACATCCCCATCTAAACGCGATCTACTCCCGAGTTAGTACCCTGGACTATACCACACCCGGAACTTTAGGGACACAAACAAGCTCGGGAGAAACTGTTTGTGAGGCTGCACGGGGCGACACAACACTCGCCGTGTGCTTGTACGAATGGCTCTTTGGTCTTGAGGATAGCGTCTCTGCTTCCAATGCAGAAGGTCCAGGATTCGATTCCCGCACACAGAAGAGTTTTAACTTCTATGTGGATTTGAGTCCATCAGTTCTTGGCTTAGGTATATGTAAACGGTGACTTCGGAGCCGTCCTAGCAACGAGACACACAACAAATTCTAAGGTTATTCTGAATTAGCCCTGTTGATTCTGGCATTCTCCGCGGTACCGCGGGTGGAATCGTGTCCAGCTTGATTTATCGGTGTTCCCTACTTCAATATGCCGGTCTTTTGTTAGTCATTGTTCTCTCATCGATGGTGTCGGCGCCTACATGGTGGTATTTAAATTACTGTCCCCCACTAAAAATCAGTTATGTCACTGAGTGGGTATAGACTCTAAATACGAAAATATATTTTTTTTCCTTGCGTGTGCCGGTCCCCACATGCACGCTGGGTGGGGGAGGCAATCTAGTTTCGGTGACCGCTTCCTACCTCCAGCCTACTGGAAGTAAGACTAAGACACAACACGAGAGATTAAACTCCCAGCCTCTCATCCTATCTCCCGCACTGGACGATTGCGTCCGTAGCGTAATGACATTTCCGTTCAAAAGCACAAGTACTTAACACAATACGCGTACAATTCCCTTTGATGGGCTTTTCCAGGGGCTAAACGTGTATAACCTCCAAAAATACAAAGTTCATCTTGAAGTGAACTACTTGAAGCTGTTCATTGCTGAAAGATAAAATGTTATTAACACCGCTTTTTAGCTTTCAAAGTTTTATGAAACAAATTGTTTCATAAATTATTTAAAGACATTAAAAAGCTTTAATAGCTTTGCTCCAGAAACTAACATAGTAAGTGGGTGTACAAATAAATAAATAATTACTCAATACTTTTAAAAGCGCTTTCAGCAACAGTCAACATTAACACACAAAAAACATCCATGTGACATTTTATTTCATATCTTAGTTTTCAACTGAGTTCCCTGTATAGTGGTGTATAGCTGAACTTAATATTAAAGAGCGAATCTCCGTTTAAAACCACAATTTTCTGTCCGTCTGGCTGTTTGTGCGTGTGTTAAGAACCAAAAACGACATCCGATTGGCATGCGGTCTAGTTGGCATTGCTGCGGCAGACAAAATTGTGGTATTTAACTAGTTTTTAGCGTGGTTTTGTCACTAATTTATAAAGTTGCGAAGGTAGTCAGTTTTATTGACAGTTTACACAATCTTGATACAAAATTGTGTCCCCCCCCCCCCCCATCTCCTCGCAGTAACGCCTCTGATATAGAGTGTTTCAGTGACTCTTGGGGTCAAGGGATCGAGACTATCATTCATAATGTTCTGTACTCGGAACCAAAGAACTATTAAGATTTATTTGTGTTTACCTCCGACAATCTGTTGGTTATAAGCAGCTATGCTTTCGATAACCTTTTATGTACTCTCTGATTCAAGGATTTAAGAACTAATAACTTTTATAAAAAATGTAAATATTGAAAAATATTCACACACATTTAACTTTGACTAAGTGCCTAAAAATGAACGTAAAAAAGTAAAAGTTGGCAAACAAATCATCTGTCTAGTCAATGAACTATAATCAGTTCTTAGCTAGAATGTGTTGTTGACTTGGACGTATAGACTATAGATGCTAACCTAGAATTTCTAGAATGTGTTGTTGACTTGGACGTATAGAGTCAATGAAAATCTAGAATGTACGTGTTGTTGACTTTGACGTATAGATTAATGCTAACCTAGAATGTGTTGTTGACTTGGACGTATAGAGTTAATGCTAACCTAGAATGTGTTGTTGACTTGGACGTATAGAGTTAATGCTAACCTAGAATGTGTTGTTGACTTGGACGTATAGAGTTAATGCTAACCTAGAATGTGTTGTTGACTTGGACGTATATAGTTAATGCTAACCTGAATTTGTTGTTGTTTGGACGTAAGAGTAATGCAACCTAAGAAGTTTGACTGGACGTATAAGTTATGCTAACCTAGATTTGTTGTTGACTTGGACGCATAGAGTTAATGCTAACCTAGAATGTGTTGTTGACTTGGACGCATAGAGTTAATGCTAACCTAGAATTTGTTATTGACTTGGACACATACTGCTTCAGAGTCTACCCTGAGAGATAAGTGCCCGCCTGATCCTGACGCAGCTAACAACTTGATACGCGGGTGGTACGGGACGGGATGAGGACGCGGCTGCATTATTCATTGATTGGTTTATTTATTCGCCACGGGGCGCGTGTTTTCATGCCCCGCATTGCACACCACGCGCACATGCACACAGCTCTCAAACAATGCGGGGATGTAGATTGTTGTTTTACAATCGAAACTCGATTCACATACATAACCGGGACTGTATAATTGAATACATACTTTTAGCATACGCCCGCGTAATCATAATAATAGTATGATATAGTGAAGCTACACCATACAGTTGCCCCATCATACACTCACATGTAATTTAATTACATATTCTGTAAAATATTGTTGAATCGTATAACTGACATTTTTAACCAATGGGTTTTGTAAAATTTTGACAAAAAAAACAAAATATGATTTATTGTTGAAGTTTAAGCTAGATAAATGTTCTATATACTAAATTGTACAGGCAACTTGCAATACAATGTCTTTTAGTTAATTAATAAATAGAATAAATAGAAATAAATAAATAAATAAATTAATTAATTAAATAATTAATAAATAAATAAATAAATAAATAAAATAAATGAATAAATGTTATTTTGTGTATGTTTAGGATCTATGTACACGTGTAAGTTTAACACCAGAATTTTTTTAAGGTACATATTTTTTACATTTTATTACGTGTACCTGCACAATAACACTAAGAAAATGTTAACTATTTCGTTGTTTTTTTCGTGAAGGCAGATAAAATTATTAATCGTAACTAGAACATTCATTCTGTCGCAATTTGGGAATAATAAAATGTGTGTTATTCTAGATTTGCATCTAGGTTGTATTGAGGTTCATCGCACGGGCGTAGGCGCAGCTAGTAGGCCACGACCGTAGGGTATTGGTCTTGTAATTCAGGAAGGGTGGGACCCTGGGACTCATACCGCTCAACGTAGAATTATTGTCTGTGATGGGAGAAAGTCTAGTTTAAAGACCTCCCTCGCCTAGTTGTGCGACAGTGTATTTGATATACATCCAACTCGAATTTATAAAAATTTAGTACAGAAGTCTAAAATGTTTTTAAATACTAATGTGAATTCACCTTTTTTTAAAAATATAATGTTCATGACGTAATATTTGTGATGATTTTTTACTGTAGTTTGTGAAACATTAAACTGTGTATGATTTATATAATATTTAATTTCCGGGTTCGGGGTGAACCCGGGCATCAGAGATGAAGAGCGAAGTTGTTTAGAGGGGTAAGAGGGGGGGGGGGGTTCTCTAACCACTTCAAACTTTGTAAAACAAGATTTCCACGTGTAGCCTAAACCCTCGTGTACATGTTATTGTTTAATATTGCTGAACGATCCAGTTTCTGTAGGAAAATGAAAACGTGAGATAAAACGAAAGGGGTTGTGGTTACACGACGATGTAAATTTATTTATCTTGCACATTAACGAGAACTCGTATAGCCGGGGCGAGTAGGGAGGGGGGAGGGGGGGCATAAAAAGAATTGCCTACCCGCCCTCACAACAAACTTCAATTTCCAAGCCAAAAAGTAGTCCACAAAAATAATTACCCACGTTATTCAGATGGGTCAATTAAAGCATGCAGCGCGCGTCGTCGAAACAAAGGTGGCTTCACGGCATCGCGCACATGGCTGAAAGCTTACTTACGACCGTCCGTCCAGCAGCTTCGTTACTTCATACTTGTGTGCGCCATTGTGTAGCTTCGCGGGCGTCGCACAGCTCAGCGCCGCGTGACCTCGCTCCCAGCTAGAGACCTTTGTGACCTTTACTGCGAGGCGGGCAATTGCACTTGTCATTCCGGGCGCCGCTCTCCACTCAAACACAATGTTTGTGAAACAAATATGGACACCTAATTGACAACATCGGCGTTGACCTATTGTTTGGACGTGCCTGTGGGAACAATGGTGGGCCTAGGTTGCAAACAAAGTGGAGCGAGAGCTATTCAAATAGTTGAGAGTCAACTTGACACCACCGTAGAATGTAAACGTGTTCGAAATTATATAAGCGAGTAATGAGTCAGCGAATCTTGAAGGTGTAGATTTTTAGTTGACTGTCTAAAAAAGCTTGCTGAAGTCAACTGGCAACAGAAAGATTTTCTCAGGAAAGTGCATAATTTATTGAAATAGTTCATTATGTATAAACCTCATTGAAGGCGGTTATACATATTCCTTTCCCATAGGAATACCGGCCCGGCTTAATGGTTTGCATTCGTTTTACCCGGTGTGTCCCTCTGCAGATGGGTTTGCAATAAAATAAGGATACTTGGTGTAGTTCAGAAGGAATAAACCTCCGTCTATTACTAAGACTCGATGTCAGCATTCGCCTATAAGACTAAATTGAACCTTAAAGGAAACACACTTCTAGTCAGGGATGCCGGTGGCTTTTTTCGAATCGGCGACCTTTCAAAATTCAAAAAATTAAATAAGTGAGCTGTGCCCTCTATCGGTATTTTACACACAATGCAGTTATATTCATTGGTACCTATGAATTAGATTGCATAACTGATAAGGATAAACAGAAAACACGCTTGGAGGAACAGAAGTTAGTGCCTCGGGTAGTACAGTGGAACGCCACGGCGCGGGAGAGAGGCACTTGTTATTACAAAACACGGGTTGTTTATACGGCCCGGTAGTTCCGGTGGCTCGACGCATCTAGCGCTACTAGCGCAGGTGTTGCCACTCCCAGTCGCATGGAGCGCTACTATGCGGCCCACTGAGCTCTATATACTTACGTGGAGGTCGCATGCTATGCTGTAACCTTGAAGCCTACATGGGCCTAAAGCGATGGGCCTATTATCGACGTCCCTCGATTATATTGCGATTTTAATTGCGATTGTAAATGATGTAAATCTTAACTTCAAGATGGCGGTCTGTGGTTAGCTTATTTTGAGGTTATGTTGACTAGTAGACTTATTATTTCAGTGGGTTATTATCAGGGTCACTCAGGATGCCTAGGAATAGTGTTTACTGCAGTGTTACACTAAATAAACAGATAATTACAGGCCAGTGACACAGGTGAACGAATCTGTTATGTTTAGTTCTTTTGAATCTGCGCTGATTAGGGACCTAAGAAAATGGCGGACGGCAAACTTCCGCCCACTTCACATCTCAACATTTGTCCGGTATATATCAGATCTCCACGTAAGTATATAGAGCTCAGTGATGCGGCCCGGTAGTTCCGGTGGCTCGACGCATCTAGCGCTACTAGCGCAGGTGTTGCCACTCCCAGCCGCATGGAGCGCTACTATGCGGCCAGGTAGTTCCGGTGGCTCGACGCATCTAGCGCCACCAGCGCAGGTGTTTCCACTCCCGGCCGCTTCGAGCGCTACGTGTCTTATTCCCAATCTCATGCACCGTTGTGCACTGCGTAACCATCCAATCAAAACCTTGGGCATACAAGAGCGATTTTTAAATAAAGAAAATAATGCATTTACTTTATCTCTCCCCCGTCCCTTACAGACTGATTGAAACGCTACCCCATGCATATTGATGAGGTGGATTTGTGTTGTCATTGTTCAACTCTTACGATGCTAATTTTAAGAAACATAATCGAGAAACCATGCACTGAGGTTAATTGATAAAAATGGTGAAACGTGTACATAAATTGTTGACTGCCAGGATACAGTCACTTCACGACCAATCTGCTTGCAATTATTGTAGGAACAAAATAATATACTGCATGATGTTTACATACTATGTTGTATCGAAATATGTTATGTATGTGTGATTGGACATTGCATTTGCGATTATACATAATTACTACGTTGTGTATATAGCAAACGTACGTCTTTGCACAAGCTGAAAACAATACAATTTTGCAGGTCAATGTAAGACAAAGTCCATATTCAACAAAATTGTAGCTAAACCTTGTGATTGCTAAATACGCATCCTCATGCACGAATAAACACAAAGGACTAGTATTAAGTAACGATAGTTAATCTGAAATATTGTCATACGTAGAATACGGAAAATGAGATTAAATAGTTGGTTAGTCGTAAAATTGGTCAGGGGTGAGAGCTGCTTTAAACCCAACATTCGTATTAAAACACGATTGAAACAAGGTATAAATAACGTGTTATTGTTTTCTTGCACAACCCACGCATATTGTATTAATTCAATCCTGGAATCTCGGGATGCGCCGCGTATTTGCAGAGCTCTATTGGTTTATTGTTTGTTCCCATGCGTGAACCAGTAGAATCGGTTAGTTGATTACATAAATCCCGCGTAGTGATGCAGACTCGTAGGCCACGGGATCGATTCCATAGATCACAATGTTCGAGGGTGCATGGCCAACCAGGGGCGGCGGAAATTAGATTTCATGTACCGGTAATACCATGCGGGAATGACAAGATACTAGGACCTTTGACCCCCCCCCCCCCACGCCGCCGACGGGTCTGTGACGTCACGGTTGATAATTGAGTTGGGACAATAGGTAGGATGACCATCTACATTTTGAGATTGTTGTTTCGGAAGTTTTTGAATTCCATCACAGGAAAATTGCTTACGAAGTTCGAATGAAATCTAGTTCGAAAACGTTGAAACCAGCAATATTGTCTGGACTGTTTTCGAGGGTGTTTGCGAATATGAAATCCAATCACCGACTCATATTGAAAACTTGATCTCATTTTACAACTCCGTATGAGTTGGTGTTTTCATCTTAGTAGCATTACTTTATTTAATATATTTGAAACTGAGTTCTGACCTTTCGACACAGAATAACTACTAACATTAATTTACATTTATTAACTTAAACGGTACATGGTAAACGATGATCCGTATAGGGTGAAGATAGTTAGATTTCTTCAACGAAATGATATATTTGGATAATTATGTTATTGTTGAATTGGATATATACATTAAGAAATAAGCTTGTTTTGACACCAATACGGATATACCCAAATAAAATTGCTAAATACGAATAAAAAATGTATTATAAAATAATTAACAACGAATCAAAAATATGTAATGTATCTTAAATATATAAAACATTTGATTACAATGAAACCATTTAGTTAAATAGCGCACTCGTACAGTTAATATCAGTAAACGTCGACTCCTTTAGACACCTCAAACGACATACAAAGCCACCCTAGAGCTATTCTACGCCAACACCAGCCGCGGACTGAGCTACGAGATTTTTCAGCAACACTTTGCGTGATTGGATTGTGAAGGCTGAACACAGAAAATCCTGGGGGCATTCGAAAAATTAACTTTACGGGAGACATTTGTACAACAAGCTTAATTGAATGCCTGGTAAAGAATTTAACACGAGTAACGAGGAAACGGAACAAGATACGAATAACGTAGAGATTCCGCTTGACACGTGGAAAACATCGGTTTCAATGATAAAAAACAAACGAATGCATTATTATTCACCTACTCAGTTACAAGAACTGATCTTCAGTGGGATTTTATAATTTTTGTGGACTCATTGAAACACGATGTCCTTATTCCACAAGTGCATTTTTACAACAAAATATATACTTTTAACCCATAATTACGCGTGTCAATCAAAATATATCGAACCTACTATATTATATTGTTTTATCTCACAATTTGTTGAGTACAGGCCTCCATTACATTCTAATAATTTAATTGTGGAAATATATTTAAAAAAATACAAAAAATAAATTTTTGAGCACTATGTTAAGTGAACTTTAGTTTTTCAAATTATTCTTCATTTTTCTCTAAAAATAATTTGAATACTTATATCCCTAAAGTGATAAGAATAAAATCATAAACTAACACGTAAGTTTTTTACACTGTAAACATTGCTTGCAATTTGTGAGATATGACGGACTGGGCCTCGAGCCCTCACCCCATAAACAAAGTGTCGACTAACCACCTCCAGCACTTGCTAGCCTAACACGTCCCACCTCACGTACCGGCTGCGATAATAGGCTGATTCAACCTGCCAGCAAGCTCCGTACAGGCGCTTCCTTGACTCGCCCCGCGAAGTAAGGGTGAGAGAGCCGTTTGATTAAACCCGCCGCCGTCTGATTGGTTATTGACTGATCAAAGAATCCGATCACAAATAACAATTGGTGGAGGTGCCGGGTACAAAGGGTTGTACATCGCGCGAGATCGAGCCATCAAAGAGTGTGGCGATACGTTAATTAACCAGGAAGCGAGTGTGGATAAAGCAATGTGTATTGTTTTGTGTAAACAAATGATCAAAGGATCAAACAACAATCAAGTAAATTAATGTAATGTAGAATGATAGATAATAGGATAGGCCATGGTTTTAACTTTATCAATAGTCCATAAAATTATAAGTTTTACTGGGTTATTTTAAAAATAAAAATAAACGTAAATAAAGTTTTTCTCAGGTATCAAATTTTTAAGTACGATATCGTAGGAGCTTGCAGGTCGCATTGCACGTATTAGTTAGTCTGTCTTCTTTGGTGAATGGTCGTGGGGCTCGAAGCCTCTCCCCTGATATGCTTCAGTCCCTGGTACGAAGCACCTATAACTAAGATCTGGTGTGTGCCAGAGTTGGGCGATGGACAGCGTCCTTGCGCTGTATGGTGGTTAGTGACAGGTACCGTTAAATACCGTACTGCTAGATATCGTTTAACGTATACATTACTTCAAAGTCCATACTTACGAAGCCTTTCATAAAGCTAGTGCGGGAACTAGAAATCATAATTGACATTAATTATAGCAAATGCTAATATATTTTTATCTAATTTGTAAAAATTGTATTGTTGCTAATTAAATGGACACACATTTCACAAAATCATAATAAGATCTTCGACTTAAAACAATCCAAAATGTATAAATTCACAATTTATATTTATATTTAATTATTTTTAATAAGTGTGACTTCCTTGATTTATGCAGCAAGTCAAGTGTATAAAAGTTTCTGTCATCTGCCATCTCAGCCAGCCGTAGCAATTGCCTTCTAGCTTCAAGCCTCCTGCAAACGACAGTATTAACAACTTTAAAACAATTTCAAAACGTTCTAAATTAATTCCCGAAAAACTAATTAATCATCAGATTTGTCCGTAAAGTCGAATGTAACTGCCAATGGAATAACGAACGTCGGGCTAGTTATATATAATCCCGTCGGGCGTGCAAGTCACAGGACTAATCCGAGATGTGACGAGTCACAAATTGCTCACACTAATGCGGACTTGTACGAAGATAAGGTCAGAGCGAAGTAATCCGCGCGGCTTTCACCGACTAGCATGTCAAAGAAACTGCATGGTTGTTGCCTGTTTGCCGGCAGATAGGGCGAGAAACACCGCTCAATGAATCATAGGGCAGAAATAATTTTACCTAATCTCTAGCGGGGTAATAATTTTGAACCTTGCATCTACAATGAGGGACACTTGTTTACAGTAAATAACGCGGGAGACTATTCGATATAAATTTATACTCTGCAATCTACACTACACGAGTAGCTACACAGAGAATACGCCAAACCACTTTATTGTAACATTAGAGTACTATTTGTTACGTTCCAGAGAATAGCTTACATTGAACAAGTAAAACAAACTGCATGTTATGTACCAAGGTTCTAAGAAACAACTTTCCTGGAGCTAACAGAAAAACGGAAATCAGCATATTTTGAAACACGCCCGAGTACGGGAGTACCCAAAACAGGGAGCGAAGCTACTTAATCAACAGATCGTCGAAGAGGGATAAAAAAATAAAATAATACGCCGATCTTGATATTTTTGGTGGAGGTGCCGGGTACGCTTAGCACTTAAAGGATAGCCGCTTGTTAAGATAAGACTAGGAAAACGCTTAAGTCCCGCCGCGTTGTTGGATGAGCGTAATTGGTGCATTGAGTAGCCAAGTGTTATGCGGATTTTCTGTTGTTCTGTGAAAAAATCATTACTAAGTTGAAGATTTTTTTACAATTATTTAAATTAAATTAAAAATAAACTTTAATTTAATTTTTTAATTAATCGTAATTTAAAAAGAGAAAAAAATCGTGATATTTTGATTTTCATAAGAAATAATTATTCGATTGTGCTCAAATTTCACACGAATATATTTATTCATAAAATTAAGGTTCTGTGAAAAAATCATTACAATCGGATAAAGCATGTAGGTGCTATTAGCCAAAGAAATTTAAAAAATCGAAAAAAGTCGTAAAATTGCGATTTTTTAAAAGAAATTTATCTTTTGATAACGCTCAAATTTCACACGAATATATCAATTCATGAAATTAAGGTTCTGTGAAAAAATTATCACAATCGGACAAAGCATTTAGGTGTTATAAATCGAAGAATTTTGTTAAAAATAGAAGAAAAAAATCGAAAAACTACGATTTTCATGAGAAATAATTTTCCGATCACGCTCAAAAACGTGGCAGTTCTAAGTTCAGAGATTTCGAAGGCCTCCTTAAAATTTCATCGCAATTGGAGTATCGGTTTAGCCGGAATCGTGCGGACAAACACAAAAATACGAAAAAAAAAGAAAAAAAAAACATTCCGGATTTTTTTTCTCCAGTGTAGTGAAATGGAATCTTCGCTTCGCTCGCTACGCTCATCCAATTAATTTTTATTAGCTTTAATCAGCTTTGTTTCCAGTACATTTTATAAATAATTCAAATTAATTCAGCATTCCTATTTTCCATGGATACATATTTTCAGTCAAAATGGTGGAGGCGCCGGGTCATACATTTTCAAACTTTATGGGGCCAATCCCCAAGATCACCAAAATATATGTTTCATCCTTGTTGAAGGGCAAAGCCAATATAGAAATTCGCACGTCAATCGGACGTCGTGTTCAGTTTTTATCGTGAGACGTGACACATGCACAAACAGGATGACAGACAAGAGAGATGCTTATCTTATAGTAGAGTTTCGCCCCTTAGAAACTAATACAAATTCTTGCATTTAAAAAACTATATTTTAAGTATTTTCAAAATAAACACTCATCTCATTCCGTTCATAACATCTCCGATATTAACAACGTATTTAGTACACAACCAGCATATTTAATAGCAATTACATGGGATGTAAACCTATCAATAGCAACTACGCTCCAAAACCTACTAATGATAACCAAGTATTCAACGCTCGCCAACATCAACTACGTGTGATCAACAACAACAACCCCTCGTGGTCGGTCAACAGCGCGTCAATGAACGCGTCCCCCTCAAAGACGTCCACCTGATTGGCCTTGGTCGCACGTTAAAAGGCCATCAGGCATCGGACTCTACTCCACTATCCCGCTATATACGCGAAGACCTTTGCATTATTGATCTCGCACGGTGCTGGCCTTTTGTATGTTAATAGCATCCCCCATCCCATGTTCACATTGTCCTCGTCTTCGCACCTTTTCACGCGCGGCGTCGACTGGATATCCGCCGAGCTGATAACACGTTCTTGTAAGGTCGCGTTGTATGAAGATAACTTCTTATTACGTCAAGAAATATGTTTGTCGAGGGGGGCGAACAATGGACGGGGACATGGGCCAGACAAAATGCCAATGAAAGCCGGTAATGAATTGGTTGTGAAGGTACAATGGACTAGGACAAGCACGGATTGTGTAGATGTGACGTCAGACTCACAACATTGCTCTGTAACGGCCGGGTGTAATGTAACCCGAATAAAAACTAACTATGTACGGCACGGAGATGGAACGACAGGACGGCCACTTCAGGCTTATAGGGCTCGTCGAGGGGACGATCAGTTTAAATCGAATGCAGGCTGCTTATCTGTCCAGGTGTATTGAAGATCCGGGATTCCAATCTAGTTGGGACAAGCCGAGAGACAACTGGCAACAATGGGGTGGCTAAATAGTAGGGTCATTTTCGACACTTTTGTGACCGTTGAGAGACAATGACGATTTCTCAACGGATTTGTCCTCTAAGAAGGTTTTATAAAAAATTTAGCCCCCATGCCCCTCGCGAAAGTGTGGGCATACCCCGCCAGGGCCCAAAATCCAATATGGCGGCCGTTTACCACATCTGACACTATCTTTGCAATGTTTTAGCCTAGAGTATCGCGTAGTATGTGGTTTTTATGGTTTTGAGGGTCGAGGAATTCGTTTCTGAAGTCGGTTTGGCGATTAGACCCATTTTTAAAGCTTTGAATCCAAGATGGCCGTCGATTTGCAGCTTGGAATAGCCAGTTTCTCGAAATCGTAGTAGAACTTTCATATAAGACTCGAATGAAAGCCCTGTTCACATAATTTTGAATAATTGACAGAAGAGCTCTCAGATAGTGCTCATAAATCTAATAATTGGTCAAAACTTCAATAATAATACGAAAATATGTGCTCCTTTTATAGACAATTTAGCGATTTTCTAAAGTGCTGTGATAAGAGTGGCTATGGCACATGAATTGAGAGACAATGACGATTTCTCAACGGATTTGTCCTCTAAGAAGGTTTTATAAAAAATTTAGCCCCCATGCCCCTCGCGAAAGTGTGGGCATACCCCGCCAGGGCCCAAAATCCAATATGGCGGCCGTTTACCACATCTGACACTATCTTTGCAATGGTTTAGCCTAGAGTATCGCGTAGTATGTGGTTTTTATGGTTTTGAGGGTTGAGGAATTCGTTTCTGAAGTCGGTTTGGCGATTAGACCCATTTTTTAAAGCTTTGAATCCAAGATGGCCGTCGATTTGCAGCTTGGAATAGCCAGTTTCTCGAAATCGTAGTAGAACTTTCATATAAGACTCGAATGAAAGCCCTGTTCACATAATTTTGAATAATTGACAGAAGAGCTCTCAGATAGTGCTCATAAATCTAATAATTGGTCAAAACTTCAATAATAATACGAAAATATGTAAGGTAAAATTGAACTTGAGACAGCCCTTGTAGGGAGAGTGACTGAGGAGTGCCTCTCAATCTACAATGTCGATGGTTCAATGCGTAAGACTGCGAAGAGCAAGTTACTAGATATATTTAATTTAGAACCAATTGCAGAGAAACCACGGGATCACGTCAGTCTGGTAGATATGGGGATGATCTGGCGATTAGCCACCCCCAGACCAGAGGACCGTGAGGCTAGGAAACGGGACGGCTCGAGGTACCACTGGAGTGACTACCTTGATAAGATATGCTCGATAATTCTCTCACGCCACGCTGATGCACGTCTCATCTTACTCTTAGACGACAAGTAAGACCTTCCCTTTAGCATCAAGGATGATGAGCACGATCGACTGGCAGCAAAACATCTACAAATCCCAAATGTTTTCCCTAAGCCTGAAGACCCGTTTCCAGAAGCTTCTGAATTCAATAAGCTCATGGTCAATTCAGGAAATAAGGTCAGACTGCAGAGACTTGTGAAGGAACAGATGAAAACAAAAATTGGTCAGCTTCGGAGTGGTGTCATATATTGTGAAGACAATACGTCAACTAACCTGAGCACTGGTGTGACGAGCGATGAGTACGTTTTCAAGCATCCAGAAGCAGACACAATGCTGCTTTCAACGTATGCCAAGTTAAGAGCTGGGAATTATACTGGGGCAGTTGTTCTAGACAGCGAGGACACAGATGTATATGTACAAGCAGCTTATGTCTCACAACAATTCAGAGGAGACCTGCTGATAAAACGCAAGCATTCAATGATCAACTGCAATGCCCTACTGTCAGCAGAGGTCGCCGATGTCATCATCCCTCTACATGTCATTACAGGCAGTGACCACACATCAGGGTTCTATGGGCATGGCAAAAAACAAATATTGCAGAAATTAATCAATGACTCAGAGGCCAGAGAGCTTCTTGTAAGAGTAGGTGAAAGTCTGGAGCTAGAGGACGAAGTCAGAGCAAATATGAAAGCATTTGTCCTCTCAAAAGTCTATGCTGAAAGCGCAGATGCTACCTGCGCGCAAGCCAGAGCTTCGAAGTGGCACAAAATGAAGAACAAGAGTACGATTCGACTCCCACCTGATGACGACTCGTTGGATCTCCATGTGCAAAGGACGAATTACATTGTGTATTGCCAGCTCCATTACGAGCTGCTAGATCATCCGTCCCCCATTGGTCATGGCTGGGAAATTCTAAATGGGAAGTGCCGACCAGTGCGCCACACCCTACCCCCCTTGCCCCAGCAGCTCAAAACTCGTGGTTGTCCAGATGACAGAGGTGAAGATAGTGGCAGCGATGATGAGAGAAGTGAGTGTGGAGAGTCAACAGATTCAGACGAACAGTAATGGTGAATGTAGTGAGTGCACTAATGATTGTAGTCTAATTAAGAGATGTTATTGTGAAAGTTGTGCTTCAAACAGAAGTCATAGCTCTACTGTCAATTATTCAAAATTACTTGAACAGGGCTTTCATTCGAGTCTTATATGAAAGTTCTACTACGATTTCGAGAAACTGGCTATTCCAAGCTGCAAATCGACGGCCATCTTGGATTCAAAGCTTTAAAAAATGGGTCTAATCGCCAAACCGACTTCAGAAACGAATTCCTCGACCCTCAAAACCATAAAAACCACATACTACGCGATACTCTAGGCTAAACCATTGCAAAGATAGTGTCAGATGTGGTAAACGGCCGCCATATTGGATTTTGGGCCCTGGCGGGGTATGCCCACACTTTCGCGAGGGGCATGGGGGCTAAATTTTTTATAAAACCTTCTTAGAGGACAAATCCGTTGAGAAATCGTCATTGTCTCTCAATTCATGTGCCATAGCCACTCTTATCACAGCACTTTAGAAAATCGCTAAATTGTCTATAAAAGGAGCACATATTTTCGTATTATTATTGAAGTTTTGACCAATTATTAGATTTATGAGCACTATCTGAGAGCTCTTCTGTCAATTATTCAAAATTATGTGAACAGGGCTTTCATTCGAGTCTTATATGAAAGTTCTACTACGATTTCGAGAAACTGGCTATTCCAAGCTGCAAATCGACGGCCATCTTGGATTCAAAGCTTTAAAAAATGGGTCTAATCGCCAAACCGACTTCAGAAACGAATTCCTCGACCCTCAAAACCATAAAAACCACATACTACGCGATACTCTAGGCTAAACCATTGCAAAGATAGTGTCAGATGTGGTAAACGGCCGCCATATTGGATTTTGGGCCCTGGCGGGGTATGCCCACACTTTCGCGAGGGGCATGGGGGCTTAATTTTTTATAAAACCTTCTTAGAGGACAAATCCGTTGAAAAATCGTCATTGTCTCTCAACGGTCACAAAAGTGTCGAAAATGACTCTACTAAAATGTACTCCGTGGCAACACCTGCAACTAACTATATGAATCGCTGAGTTAGCTAAAGAGGAATTAAGCTAATAGACTCATTACATTACAGTTGAGTTTCAATTTAGAATATTTTGAATGTGTATTATTATTATTTACAACATTTATTTAGAGAGTGTACACGAGTTTTCGCCATGTTTCCGTTCACGTACGATTGAATTCAAATTTTACCGATCAATCCTCTTCAAATGTACGTAAATAATAGTTTCAAGTTTAAATTAGTTAAGCTTACATTATTTCAACTTAAATGTTTCAATTTAACGGTATTTTTTCTGTACGAAAGTACATAATTATTTTCAAAAATAATAAAATTTCTTCATAATGTGCATTGCTTTGTTTTAAATTTAAACACTTTTACGATTCTCGATTTGGTTAGTCTAGAAACACTCCCGTAGGTGGAATCGTATTAAATATTTACTTTTACGTTTGCGGTGTTTGAAAATGATGCATTGCACAGAGAACTCAGAACGTTTTTGTCGTCCTCTTAGAAATGTCGTCGCTTAACATTTCTGCCATTTCCTCCAGCACGACGGCTAACCAACTGGCGGCTGGAACTCCACTCGTCGAGAACAGCCTAACCTAATTATTTCCATTGATGTTCCAAGAATTCATATTTCTGTTTCGGGCGCATCGGAATGTTTTCCAAGCTGGGATTGCGAAACGAGGACGACTCCCCCCCCCCAAACCCCCCTCGTGTTTATTCTCCCTCTTCCACTTTCTCCCCCACAACATCCACAGCAAGGAGAAATAATTCAGAGGCCCAAGAAAGCATTTGGGGTTTCTTATATTTTCTAGCTGTTTCAAGAATTCCGTGGGCAAAGCAGAGTAGCAAATAGCGAGTGTAGATAAAAATCATTAGACGATTCACGTCTTATTTCCACGCACGGAATACAAACGAAGCCGGTCTTACAATCTGACAAACCCTTGAGAATCACAACGGAATGAGGCGTACTCAATTTAAGAGGCCATCAAACCCTTAGAAGACATACTCACATGAGTTTTATTTGAGTAAAAACTCTGGTAGTGTAACGCATACTCTAATCATTTGCAATTTCGGGAACTAAATAGTACTTTGTACAAATTGTACATAGATATTACTAGCGTGATCTTCATTTTGTATGTGTTCGATTTTTTTGTTCGCTAGTCGATGGCGTCGGCGCTGACAGGGTTGGCTCGGTCTACATTAAAACTAAGTTCCACTTTGAAAACCAGTCATGGGACTAAGAGGGTAGAATCTTAATACGAATTATTTAATAAAATAAAAAGTGGAATTTATACATTTACTCCGGCCAAAAAGCCATAAATGTTCATGGCAATAGTTTAAATGTATGTGAAAGTTTTTTTTTATTAATCTGTTAATTATCATATTTATTTTATTTTATTTAAATTTAAATGAAAGTAAAAAAAGAACCAACTCAACGCACGGGGTTCGAATCCTCGTCGGGATGATTCTTGTCAGGTGAGTTATACAACAAGTGTCCAGTCAGGTCGACCCTCGTCAATATCTGACCCCATACATCCTGCCTTCCTCTCACCATGGCAACCTGTTTGCGACGTTCAGGTCTCACTGTGCTCGCCGTCATAATACCTTCTCCGCTAGGTGGCAGCACCGTCTCTATAGGAGCGCGGCTATTAGGGGTGGGACATGTCACCCGCGCCATTGTGCACTGGTCACGGGCTGACGGGTAGAGTGGACCTCGACCGGCAAGAAGTATTATCACATATCACATCGGTGGGCTTTGTAATCAGTTTTCTAAGGAAAGCTGTTCGGAGACAACTTACGATTACCAGAATTCAAGTGAATAAAAGTAAATAAATACGTATCCATAAATGTATATACAAACCATTAGGTAGGCCTATATTCTTTTGAAGTTCATGGAAAGAAATGTCCCAAGGAAAAGAAATTCCAGCGCTATTCTTTTGGTTGAGGAAATAAAATGTGCAAGAATTGGTCCGATAATCTTTCGAAGAAGACTCACGTGTGCAAACGCTGAGCCATCTCTGTCAGTCCAATGAAATGTCGAATTAAAACAAGACTCGTGATGACGTCATGACTAGTGAGGAACCAACCTAACTACTAGTTTCTGCCCATGTCCTGCGTATGTTTAAAACAGGTGGTATAGCGATGATTTCAGCGCGTGTGTTGGTATGAAGTAATAGTGAGAGTGACTGACTAGGCTACTTCAAAGCATAGAGCAGGGGAACTGCAGACAGCTGACGGAGAATTGCTATTCGTTGATTTGAGGTACCCTAGAGTGGACGAGTAATATCAACTCATATGTATTTAATGAATTCTTTAAGTTTGCCGTCATATAACACAACGTTTCACTAAACCACTATACGCAACTGGACATGCAATATTAAAATGCAACTGACTTAATTATATCTGTATATATGTAGGCCTAAACAAAATGGCAATGTTACTTTGGATGTGATTGCGCACTTAACCCGGAACCAACCATATAATTTCTACATTAAGTAATGTCGGCTCGTTGGCCTAGCCTAGATTCCCTCATACATTGCGTGTAAAAGCTTATCCTTTCCTTTAGTTGAGATTATAATTTATAATTCAGGCAGGCACTTATTTCTCTTTGCCAAGCAACTTCACTTTCACTGTAAGCAGACCGACAATCTACACAGAACTCGCGGCTTGTCATTAGCTTATGACTTCCGCTCAAGCGAGCTCTTACCAACACCCGGTGAATCTAGACGGAGTAAGAAAAGTAAAGTAGCAGCATCTCGGAAGGAGCGAGGATGGCATGGAAAGGTAACGCGAGCTACACCACAAACAACTAGACATGTCGGGTTGAGAGGAACAGATATTCAAGATGGCGCGGAAGTGAGGAATATGAGGTTTGTACAGGCGATATATTTGGTAAAGTATATCGTGCAACCCAAAAACTGATAGTTCCTGCAAATTTATTCTAGATTCCACGTCGGGTGCAGTGGAAATCGTGTAGAAGGCTCCGATTTATATTAAGGGGGCTCCGACGCCCAACGCTACAACACGGAGACGAAGGACCGCACGTTTCTGCGTACTGTTGGTTCCAAAACTAACTAATTAGTGGTTGTGTGACTCGTAATACTCCTAGGTTCTAGAACTATAAGTCAATATAATCGTTAAGGGAGAGATTATAATTTAAAAGTTCGCTTCATTTTAGATCATCACATACGTTTTGGATAAATAACGATTTTGGTCCTTCTCTCGACCGTATTCTGGTGCAACGTTCTCAATGCCCTGCCTTCTAGAGCCTGAGTTATTAATGGCGCGCGCCGCAAGTTCTCGCGACAATGACAAAGCTCGCGGTAAAAACGTTTAATGAAAGTTCCGGCGACCGCGGAGATTGCGACCGATTAGTACCGTTCAGTTGACGTGAGAGAGCGCTGACGTCGAGGTCAAAACACTCGGTCAGTTATCAACGAGTCAATTTCCTTCCCTGGCAGAGAGGTCACGTGGGACGTGGAAAGGCAACAGTTGGCGCAACATGGCCGACATATAGTGCAGGGTAGTAACGCATATTGGCAAGTTTGATCAGATAAATTGACTATAGCATTTCACCAATGATAGTATACTTACATATTTTCATTGTTGGGTGAATCAACTTTTGTTGGGTTTGGTGTGCTGGTGGGATGTGACCATGAATCAAACTTATGTTACTTCCTGAGTCACTATAGGCAAGAGTAAACGTTTGTGGAGTTGCTTTTTACTCTCTAATAATTAATGTAAATCGGACTTTATAAAAAAAAACAATTCCGGTTTAAGTTCCCAAACAAACAAAAATCCCAAACAATTCAACGTCCTAGACTGGTACTTTTTAAATTAAAATATTTTAATATATATTGATAGTTATGTCGATTGAAGGGGATTTTGAGTATTCTTTCAACAATAAAGTGGAAACAACTCAGTATTATTTACTAACATAAACATCGTCTCCAAAAGAACAGCTATTGTAATCTTCAGGTTATTAAAAAATGTTAAACTAAAAAAAAATTATAATAGTGACATAATATAAACAATACATTTAGTAAATTAATTTTGTTAGTGTGGATCCCCCCGGTCGTTTAAATATCCACTCGCAGGTACAACATCACTCGGTTGATAATAACGTAGGCCTATGCATTTAGGGTGGGTGTATACCAATGCTATCTGTTGCCGTAGTCAACTAATCCGACATGGATAAACAATGAAAGTGACGTCACAAACAGGCTCTGAGTTGGCGAAACTAGCGGTTATTAGACTAACCATTTGGATTTATCCCCACTTACATTAAATCAACACGTACCATACTTTTCATTCTTCGATGGCAGGCAAATATTTGTTTGCTTGGAAACAACAGAAATGCAATTTTAATCCGATCGAATTGTAACTCGGCCCACGTAAACCTTAGACCGACCATGTATTGATGAAAAGTGTGGACGGACGGCCTGGCGGCTACCACACAGGAATGCTGGAATGTGCAGACAAACCGTTTACCCCACACTGAGATTCGGTTAGACATCAGACTTTCAACCGTGTTGTTTCGTACATATCCAACCCTTCATAATAGAATCTTAGATGGCCAGAGAAGAACGAGGTCCCCTAGATACGTGCAACGCTCAACGGAAGTATATGTAGTCGACATTGGGGGAGACCTAAGCTTTGACTTCGCCGAGGCGGACATAATTGCTTGCGCTGCATTACAGCCGTATAGGTATAAGCAACAATACTACATATCTGTGGTTATATAAAACAAAATAATAATAATAAATTTTAACCCATGGATTTGTAGATTTTAGCATGACTAAATAGTAAGTTAGTAGATACACCTTGAGTAGTAATTTGACTAACTGGAAGAGCGCAGCTAGAAACTAAATGGCAGTCTTTTGGACGGGATAAACTCAAAATAAATATATTGATATATCAACAGTGGTGAGGGAATGTATGGCCGGTATAAAAATGTATATTTAGCAATTTAGCGTTTACGTCAGTGGCATGAAATCAAATGTAACGGCTACTAAGGGGATATCTTCAAACTTCAGAGTCAGCGAGCCACAAGATTTCAACTCTTGTTATGGCCTTACGCAAAGGATCTTGGGAAACTAATGGAGAGTATTCGAAAATATCCCATTCAAATCCACTTCCCTCTAGTGCACGCCATTCTGTGCTCTATCATTCGGCCAGGAAGCTTAATATCGCCTGGTCTAAAATAATTCATTTGGACGCATTTAGCAAGAAAACAATCTACAAGGTTTAGAAAACACTACATCGAATACCGAAGGAACTAGTAACGTTCCAACAAACAAAACACGACCACGTCAGTGTGCAGTCTCTGTAAAGAGCCAAGAATACATTTGCAATTCCCCATGACACGAAACATTAAAGGTAATGTTTCGACACATTGCTACATCCAAATCCATTTAAACTTTCACAACAAAATAATGAAATTCACATAGTGAGTGCTATTTGTGGTGTGTTGTTACGTTGAAACTTTACCAAAGTAAAATGTTAGTTTTCCAAACACTAAAATAAAAAACCTTACATCACGGATTCGCAAAACAAACAATACAATTCTGATGTAGAACTTTGCTCATGTCAACTTCTCCGACTAGCATGCAAATCGCCAAACTTTTCACTTCTAGTAGTTGTCATACGGTAACCGTCGCGTGCTTGATAACACAAAGACTGCTGAAGTTGGTCGGATTCATCCATGGCGTTGACACGTCCGATTCATTCGCCCACCTGAAGAAGTCACGAATGTGGGTGGGTCTATGCACGGGAGGCGAGACTGTTGCGTCTAGTTCCATGGGCAAACACCTCGCGATCTGTTGACATTCACGTCAAATACCAGCGCGAGTAACGAACCTAACGTGACGCGTTCGACGTCTCTAAAGGTGCACTAACTACCTGAAGAAGTCACGAATGTGGGTGGGTCTATGCACGGGAGGCTTGACATCGCTCGGCGTTGAGAAGTTTTAACTTCAGTTTTTGTCCAGGAGTATATTAACTAAGTGTATCCTAACTGAAGAGAACCTTACTACTTGGTTAGTAACTATAGGTATACGGTTTGAGAGAGGATATTAGTTTGGACGTACTTGGAGAAACCTTCAAAATATATTTGCAATTATTAAGTAAGGCGAACACATAAACAAAAAATGAAAATTGTACATTCTTACAAAAGTGATGAATTTCTTTTATACCATGCGAGAGTTTTTTAGGTTAATAATATAACACCCTTTGTCAAGATTGCCATACAAAACTTGAATTGTGTACACGCCAGGGCGAGTGAAGAGTCTCGGGTGAGGGGGGGGAGGGGGGGGGGGGCGGAAACGCTTAAAACTCGATTTCTCTATTACTAATTGAACTAGACTTGAAATAACAAGGAAAATGCTACATTCTGCACGAAACCTAAAATGTTTGTATAGACCGCGTTTTCATTTAATCGGTGTGATCGAAATTAACACGCCTTAAAAATTCCCTAGACAAAAATATATACGCACCTAAAAACAGAATATTTCAGTTTTAGCAAACAACTAATTTATGTTAACGAAATTACCTCAATTTGACAAGAATCTCTAGATTGTTATAGTTGTTAACGTTGATGTCTTGTAAATGACTTATCTTACCCACTAGTTGTCTAAAATATGAGTGGTCATTAATTGTCATCTTCTTTACATTGCTTGTTACTCACATACCGAAACTTAATATTTTCATTCAAATGAGGATCGCAGGTATTGCTTAATTAACACACATGAATAATTTAACTCGTCCCAAGAGAGGACTTAGGGTTTCCGTGCAACTATAATACTACAAGTATAATTCATTAAAATATAAATGAATTATAATGCGTCTACTAACTGAAGTATTGGTGCTAACTTTGTTTGATGGCAAAATTTGGATGTTACTTGTGATGAGTAAAGTCTGCGATTCTCAAAAAACATTGTATGTGCAAAGCTACATTAGCCTCTTAAAGAAAAATATAAATACACAATGCGAAGATTGTCATTACATTAATCAACTACAATGCATACAATAATATATCTCGCTAATAAGTGCTTACAATGACGGCATTACTAGTGAATTTAGGCCCTTGACCAAAGTTACCTTCTGTTAGTCTAGCTGTGTTGGTAACAATGAAACTAAGTTTCACAAGCTAGCACGAGATAAGAATTGAAGTGTGAACAAGGTACAACTGCAAAACAGCAATTATTCTTATCTTTGTTACAGCGCGAACAAGTGAGGATAACATGAATATACGTTGAACAAAAAACTTGCCCACTACTAAAAACTATACACGCCTTGAAATATAAAACGAATAAAGGAAAAAGTGAGATGATAAATGTTGCCTAAAAGGAGAGAGCAGAGAGAGAGAATGGTAGAAGAGGAAGGTGCCAACAACAAGAGGAAAATATTTTGCTGGGCAGATCGACTTCATTCCACACTGGTAACAATTGCAATTTTCAAGCTATCTCGGTGGAAAAATCACAAACTTTCTGGTTTTGTTTCCTTGAGACGTCTTTAAGGGAGCACTCGCAATGATATCGACGATGGAAGAATGCGTCTAGTGCTTAAAGGGTTTACTCGGAAATCCACTTAAAAAGTTGAAAGAAAATGACAGGAAGAAGGCACTTTAACTGTCAGTTGGCAATCCGGCGGGGGCGCAACGCAAGCTTGTAGCAGACGATTAATATTGAGTGGTAACCACTTCCGCGGGCGCCGCTAGGGTAACTGGTTAATAGAGGGGGTGGCTGAATGTAAGGGCGGGTCTGACGGCCGGGGTTCGAACCCGAAACCTCAGAGACGTAGGTAACTGGTTAATAGAGGGGTGGCTGAATGTAAGGGCGAGTCTTACGGCTGGGGATCGAACCCGAAACCTCAGAGACGTAGGTAACTGGTTAATAGAGGGTGGCTGAATGTAAGGGCGGGTCTGACGGCTGGGGTTCGAATCCGAAACCTCAGGGACTACACTAGCCCTCATACCATGTGATGGCTAGGAACGCAGCTGATAAAACGTTCGCTTTTCCAGATGCGTAAGCAGGCAGTACACATTCTGAAGCCACCAGAAGGTGATCTAGGGCGACGGTCGTCGCCCGGCAGACAAGCGAATACGGCTGCTAGGCGACACCGAACTCCGGCCCTATATACACCTACCAGAGTTGGGGGGTTTTCAGCTATCTGCACACGCCGCCCCGAAAGAGTTACAATCTTGAAACTCGGTATATGACCTGGTATGTGGTCCATGACATACCAAAAAAAAAAACAACCCGATCCGACAACTCGTTCTGTGTTAAAAAAGGCTCTCAACATCGTCAAATTCCTTAAAGCTGGCTGGGTGGGTGGGTGGGTGGCTGGGTGGGTGGGTGGGTGGCTATGCAGTTCTCCGCGGAGAGTTCTTTAGCCTACAGAGAAAACGGTAAATCTTAGAACTATGAAACTTGGACCACACTTAGGTGTATTTCAGACGCAGTGCCTTTTGCTTTCAAAACCAAAATCGGTAACAGGGCCCGGAGAAAATCAAAATTTGGATGATAATCAAAACGCGTAATTACCAAGGCGTGGTAATTTGTACAAACTTGAAATTTAACATGCTATTAACCATTATAAATATCTTGCGTCCAAAACACAAGGGGCTAAATTTGGGATGACCATGGGCCCAAAAATGACAAAAAACATATCTGAACTTTAAGAAATGAATCATTCAAAGAAAACGCTACAACTGAGATGTTTCAAACGTGGAATACATTTTGATATCTCTCATTCTTTATCACTTTTGAATATGGAAAGCAAAATTGGTTAACGGGTACCGGAAAAAAACCAAAATTATCAAAAGTAGGTAATTCCGTACTCTTATGAATAATACGCTATACCGAGAAAACGGTTCATCTTAGAACTTTGAAACTTGGGCCACACTCAGATGTACCTCATATAACAAAAACCGGGCAATTTGGGACCGGGGAAAATCAAAATCAAATCAAAATCAAAATCAAAACGCGTAATTACTCAGGCGTAGTAATTTGTACAAGCTTGAAATTAAACATGCTCTTAACCATTATAAATATCAAGTGCTTATGCTAGTGCGTTGGTCTTGTTGTTAGCGTATCTGCTTCCAATTCAGAAGGGCCAGGGTTCGATTCCCGCTAAAGTCAGAAGTTTTTTAACTTCTGATTTGGACTTAAGGCTATCCGTTCTTGTCTTAGGCGTTTGTAAACGGTGACTTTGGAGCCGTCCTAGCAAAATCAAAACGCGTTTTTAAACTCAGGCGTAGTAATTTGTATACAAGCTTGAAATTAAACATGCTCTTATAACCATTATAAATATCTAGTGCTTTTGCTAGTGCGTTGGTCTTGTTGTTAGCGTATCTGCTTCCAATGCAGAAGGGCCAGGGTTCGATTCCCGCTCAAGTCAGAAGTTTTTTAACTTCTGTTTTGGGACTTAAGTCTAACAGTTCTTGTCTTAGGAGTTGTAAACGGTGACTTTGGAGCCGTCCTAGCAACGAAGCACATAATAAATTCCAGAGTTGTTCTGGATCGGCCTTGTTGATTCTGGCGTTGATCCGCGGATGTTCGCACTGTCATACCACTGATTGATATATTTCCTATTAAAAATATCGATCTTTGGTTGGTTATCGCTCACTCGTCGATTGCGTCGGGGCCTGCAGGTTGGCTTGGTCGCTTTGATTTAAAGTCCCCACTGAAAATCAGTTATATATAACTGAGTGGGTAGACTCTAAATAAAAATTTATTTATTTATTTATTCAAGGTGTATCTTTGGGGGACCGTGGGCCCAAAATGTAAAAAAACAACTTTGAACTTAACAAATTTAATCATTCAAAGTCCATCATTCACACCTTGATAGCGAACGAACAACAAAAAGATGTGATATCCCCCCAAAATACAAAAAATTTGTAAAAAAGACGGCAGCCAAGCTCTCCTTCAAAAGTCTTCGGCTGTGAATGCTGTGAGATATAGAAGTTGAGCCAAGCTTTTATTCTTTCTCCCTAGTTTCGCTTTTAAAATATGTAAGATCATTTCGCCTGTTGACGAGCGCCAAGCCAACGATTTTTGTGGTAAAAAAAGTAAAATTTTTAAAATCGAAATCATAAAAAAAATGACTTGGCCATTGAATTTGGTTTATGGCCAAGAATTTTTTTATGATTTCGAGTTTAAAAAATTTACTTTTTTACCAAAAATCGTTGGCTTGGCGCTCGTCAACAGGCGAAATGATCTTACATATTTTCAAAGCGAAACTAGGGGGAAAGAATAAAAAGCTTGGCTCAACTTCTATATCTCACAGCATTCACAGCCGAAGACTTTTGAAGGAGAGCTTGGCTGCCGTCTTTTTTACAAATTTTTGTATTTGGGGGGATATCTTCTACTTCACCAGCGAGTCCTCATGCCTATAGAGTACTTCAACGTTCATCAGAGATACAATTTTACTTTTATTGATTTCATTCAACACATAAATACATCTCGTTAATAACTAATGCTGATCAAACGCAAAATGTGATTCGTGATAGAATCGTATTTGTTTAGTACCAATATTGATATTTGTATCAAATGTAACTACTTTTATTATGATTTCATGAAAAAACTTAAAAAAGTTTAGCCAATTCCCAATAAACAAGAACCGACCAGAAATTACGAGCAATCAATCCTGATTACATGATAACGATTGAACCTAGTTTCCTGCTGCCTTCACAAAACATAAAGGAAAACTCCCAAATGTAGGTTTGGTTCTTCTCCGGTAGCAATAACGTTAGTATCCGTCGCGGCTCCATAGACCATGGACTCAGATCAAAGCGTTCCCCCCTCCCGTGTGTGCCTGTCCCATTAGCCCTCCCACCGACGGATAAATATTTGAACTCGGTAGGAGAGAAAGTTCCACCGAAAAAACGCCGAACTCGCGGTTGCATTTAGCAGAATAGGCCAAGTGTTATGGTCCGTATTAAATTTCTAATTTTCGTTATGCAAATGTTAGCTCGTGGAATATAAGTTTTATCAAAATGCAAACGGTAGATTGTAGTAAGCCTGTTGGCTCCACGCGGGCAAGTTAGTGCGCGAGTACGCCGCTAGATGTCTCCCGCGAGGCTCGTTATGTAAACTGGCTGGTTATGACTTACTACCGTAGCTAGGGTACCTGACGGGGCTGTAGAGCCGGCGAGACGAGGGGTGTCCCTGGAGGGGGGCCTACCAGGTTACCTAGACGCGATGACAAAGACGCGGACTGGCACTTAACCATACTAACACACTCACTGATAGTATAAGAGCGAGGCGTTTACAATGTGGCACGCATTATTACTGGGCAGACAGTTTCATGTTTATCGAGTAATGATGATGTCCGGGAATATTATACATCAGTGGCAAAGAATTATCGATGTTGTCTTATTATATATTGTTGTTGTGATATAACTATTCAAAATTTACTTAACTTCATTATTATGTCTGCTTTTATGTAATTAGTTTTATTTAGTAACCCTAGTTTGTAAACCAGTTTTTATAACTGAATACGATTGACGTTATATAAATAAATGAATAATGGATAAATGAATAAATATGAAAGTTTATTTCAAAGAAATTGATAGTCACAATTACAATTTGACGAGAATGCATAGGTTGACGTTAAATGACATACTGACCAATATTTCACCGTTGTACAATGCACGGTTTATATAAATCTTCTACTAAAATCGTTTGGTGATGTGAAATTAGAAGTGAATGATTTGAGAGAGGGGGCCCATGACGCAGAAACCAAGTAATCAAAAGAAAATAACAAAGTGGGGTCCTTGCACGAAGTAATACACAAAATTAGAACTGGGCAAAGAAATCGATATTTTCGATGTCGATATTTGAACTGTAATTGAAATGTCTAAATAAGAAATAAATCATATTGTTGATACGTAAAAAAATTAAAAGAAAGATAGAATTGTTTTAAATTTGGTGGAGGTTCCGGGTCATTAAACACTAGTTAAAACGTGAAAGGCGTTAAATGGCATACTGACCTATTATTTCACCGTTCCACAATGCACAGTTTACATAAATCGTTTTAGTAAAATTTGGGAAGTGATTGGTTTGAGAGAGGGGGCCCATGAAGCAGAAACCACGTAATCAAAAGAAAATAAAAAAGTGGGGTCCTTGCACGAAGTAGTACACAAAATTTGGACTGGGCAAAGAAATCGATATTTTCGATGTCGATATTTAAACAAAAATTGAAATGTCAAAAATTAAACAAATTAATGAATTCAAAGTGTTGATAAATACGTAAAAAACTAAAAGAAAGACAGATTTTTTTTAAAATTTGGTGGAGGTGCCGGGTCATAAAACACCAGTTAAAACGTGAAAATCATTATAAGTTTTGGCGATCCCTTTACCAATGTCTTTGAAGCTACACATGTTTAATAGAAGGCCTAAACTTTGGTTTTGATACAATTATTTTTTCTTTGAATTTTATTAAATTTAGGAGTTTGTTTGCACAAATATAAAATTTCGATATATTGACATCGACTTTTTTTAAATACCGATGATTGAACGGTACGTTATTCGTAGCCCATCCCTACACAAACTCCGTATACCTGTACCCACCCACATCCCCTGAATCAGAGTATGACTTGGTGGCAGTGACTACATAGTTATAAGCAGGGTGGCTAAACGGTTTCAACACCGCTGTATAGGGAGAATTTAGATGGCACTTTGGGGCAGGAACGGGGGTATTATGCGGTCATTTATTTTTCCGGGTTTTCTCTTTTAGTCCTAAACACTTTAGTAGATTCAAAGTATGCTTACACAATGCATGGTCTAATAAAGAGTAGTTTGTAATTATCGTTCAATTCCAGCAGATAAATGGACATGAGTTGGTTTTAATTCCCGTAAAGACGTGTTATAGCCAGCACTTGTACTTCATAATTACACTTGATGTCAGGGGAAGGGGAAAGGAGTAATTGCAATGTTTAATGATGTGCTGGGTGAGGATAAACTTGATCGGCCACGGAGGCCACGGAGGTCTGCATTAGTAAATGATCAAATAATACACTGGTTTTATGGTTTTAACTTTTAACATACCTGGTATTATATATTTAAACAAACATTTTCATGGTATTTAAAGTCTCAATTATTAATGATTCTATTTGAGACTGAGTAATGAACATTTTAGACATGACAGATAGTGATGTTGTAGCCTACTGCAAAACTAACGCACGAGGAAAATAACATTGACACACTAGAATATAGACCTGCGAATATAGGCACACTATATACTAGGCTCGCAAAACTCTACTAGAACAATGCACCAAGGACAAGCCACAAGTTGTATGTAACATCAACACAGGCAGGAATTTGGGGATGAAATTAAAGTAAATTTTCGTTTTTATTATGCCCAAAAGCGGTGAATTGGTGGTAAAAATAATTCAACATTTAGGTGAAAGCTTTGAATATCTCTCCACCCCTTATCTTAATAAACATTTTGAATGTGGAATCTTTTAAAGGACTTGCAGATATCAATAAAATGTATACAGTTATGAGAATTTAAGAGGCAGGTATTTGTGGTGGAATTTATTTTCACCTTTGTTTTTCTTCTGCCCAAAAGCGGTAAATTGGCGTTCAAAATCATTTATAATTAACTGTTTTTAGCGGTGAATATTCGTTTTCCCCGTAAAAACCTACCTCAGGCCCTTTAATCCTAAAATCCAGTAATAAGGGAAACAAAAGCATTTGTATTTTTACATAAAAGCCAATGTTCCGAATGCCAAATAATCACCATGCACTTTGTATGAAAACATAAATCATATATTGACTACGATTCAACCCAAATGGTACCGACAGTGTTGGCTCGGGCGCTAAGCGCTCGACTCTGATTCGGGAGGTCCCGGGTTCAAATCCCGTCGAGACCGGCAATCCTGACTGAAGGTTTTTCCGAGGTTTTCCTCAGTCGTTAATGCAGGGTTGGCTTGGTCGCTTTGATTTAAAGTCCCCCACTGAAAATCAGTTATATAACTGAGTGGGTAGACTCTAAATAAAATTTATTATTTATTTATTATCAAATGCAAGAGATTGAGTCCATTTAAACAGCCCTCGGACATCCCTTCATAATTTCCTACTCCAATATACCTAGTTAGTCACCTGAAGAGGGGCACATCAGGTAAAACTGGTGTGCACGCTAAAACGGGTTTCCTGCAAAAATGTATTTATCTATTTAACCCAAATGGCATGATTTTTCAGCGAGTATTTTGTCTTTGCAGCTAAAATAACAGCTGCCTAGAAGTGCAATTCTTGAAATCGAAAGTGTTAAATCATTGATCTAAAATTGGTAATTCCAGTATCTCTGAAAATCTAATCCAATAGATGACCACCCTAAGCCCACCCCTCCTACGTGACCTTGACTCGACGCCAGATTCAAGGTCACCCCTATAAAACCCCGGTAAACGGTGCGAACATGGGAAAACGCCGACAAACATTAAACGTAACAACGACCACGAGGAATGGTTTTTTAGACAGTTACGATGACATTTATGACGAACTATAAACTATCTGGCCTAACGCGGGCGTAGTGGTCAGGGGAAGAGTTAGCATGTTTTATTGCAGACCCATGCGGGCACTTTTATCGCAAGAAGTTTGCATGGAACGTTACTTTTTAGCAAGAATTACAGGAATCTGGAATTTTCATAAGTTTAATTAAAAGTATGGGTATTTATTACATAGTACGACGATAGTGACGATCAACAGTTAACGGATAAAGCGTAGTTATTCGGTGTGTCCAAGAATCCATACACCCACTAACCACCGGCAATTTTGTTTTGGTATTTGTCGGTAAAATGTGTAGTGTTTAGAAACAGCCCTAATTACACATTCCTTCTTTCAATACCCCCCCCCCAACCCGCCACACACACAAACTAAACGATTCACTAATATCACTACACTATCCTCCTTTTTCTGAAATGTTAAAGAGCAATAAATTTTATCAATAATAAAGATAGGAACAAATTAATTAATATGTAAAAAGTTACATTTGATGCACTTTAAACATGTTGCTTCAACTGTTAACATATGCAAAGTAACTTCAAAATATTCGTAATTAATGCTTATTTTAAATGATTACTTCATAAATAATGTCACATAGGCCTATACAATATACCCTATGTAATTGTTTATTAGATAATGCCCTTAAGCTAAATCCACTCACAAATAAAGGCAATTTAACAATACAAGAATGAAATAATAAAAAAAACTTGCGTAAGTAATAAAATGAACTAAAATGGTGACTGATACCTCGCTTGTTCGGCTAGTTATGACGTCACATCTTGAGCGAGGTCCTCGGAGACCTCTAGTCTTGGCTGCGTCGCGACGCCTGGTTTATTACTCATGCATGCCGCGTCTCGCCTCCCATTGGTCGCCGCACTCTTCTTAGCGCCTTTATTGGGTGTTAAAACACGATACGCGACGTCGATTGGCGGAGCAAGATGAAATATTCAAGGAGACTCGTCGAACAAAAGATGGTTTCATATTTGTGTGTACCACGACGGTGCGAGGTGTTGGTTTTTGTCGCTCGTGGTGAAGAGGACGGAAGAAGCCGAAGTCATTGTTCATTGAGTTCCGATGAGAAACACATCAATCAACACAAGACACAATTAACTTCACTTTTGTTTCGGATAAGATGGAAAAACAGAAATTTCACAAAAGCCAGTTGTTGTTGTTGTCGTATAAGTGATTGAACGAGGCCTTGACAGGAAGGTCACACAAGACGTCGTCCTTTAATTACTCCCAGACGACAAGTTAAGCCACTCGGGTGATTACTGTACCAAGCGCCCAGACATTTTAAATTAAATGTGAATTTAATTTTTTTGTCTCTAATGGTCTAGCCAAGCAGTAATTTGCTTATCCCAACAGTTTCCATCAAGTCAAATGTATGGGGAGGTAACTGCTGATAGTTAATCTAGAACCTTACCCAGGAGAACTTGTCCTGAATCAGGTACTATGTGCATAAAGTATGAGATGGGAGCTTATTTTAGGAAGCAATATCACGATTGACGTTTTGACTTAGGAAAATCTTCAGTCAGAATTCCAGGTAGCCACAATTGAGCCGGCGATCTCGCCCAAATAACATGTCAGGGAGTTAGCCCAAGCGTCGTCTTCATCAGTCGGGCAAGAAGATTGAACGATCATATACTAACTGCTGGTATTATAGCACCTTCAGCGACAGCGCAAGCCACAACGAAAACACTAATTCACTTTACGAAATTGACAATCTCTTTTAATGTGATTTATAAACTTTCATGAGCGATTATCTTCTTGTTTTAACGATTAATAACATCACGTTAGCCGAAATAAACAATTTAAACATAAGTGGCCATCTTGTGACGGTACCTATAACACTAGACACCACAGCCAGGCACTCAAAAGATTAACTACCACCTGAATTGACGTTATTTTCACTGTCAATTACTGTTGAATTATAGTTTAGCTAGGCTACTCGACGGCAAGGAGAGGCTATGGGATAAACATTTTAAAATTGAAATTGCTACCACTAAATGGTAGTTATGGTAAATTGGTTATATTTTTGCCCCAAGTTCTAACTAGTATTCTACCCAGTTTTCCACTTTAGCAGGTACGCCTGGCTTCGTCACTAGTTGCTCACAGAGTGGAAAATATATGATGGTCCGTCAGATTATGAACGAGACAACTGGGAAACATTAAGGGGGGAGAGGGGAGGGGATACAGGTATGTACAACTAAAAGCAGCGCTCATATGGTATATTAGTGGTCACTGATACCACCAGGTCCAGAGTAGTAAAGCAGTAGAAGTGTACTGCATAGAGCACATTCACTGTGCCAACTAGGAAAACGCCAGTCCTGTGTCCTAGTGTATAATGCAACACTCAAAACTACTTTGGAGGAAAACATTTTTTCTAACATTATTTTCATTATAATTAATTAAGCACATGAACTACGATTATTGTGTAGCCTCTAGGATGCATCATTCAGTCTCAGCTATGTCACTTGGTCGGAATACGATGTAAGTCGTGGTAGTCACTAGGATTATACAGAAAAATGTTAGGACTTGAGTGCCCGGAGAAACTCAAAGGGTAGGTCTTATAGCTAGAACATTGCCAAGGTCAAAGACCAGCCCTGGCAGGCTGTGGATGTGGTAGGCTCGATCTGTTCTAGCCAGGTTCGTGGAATCTTAGCATGAAGGAACAGAGATTTTAACAATTCAAAAGGCTACGAGAATTGAATAACTTTGAACCAATGTTTGAAGTTTTATAATGTTCGTATTTCCCAATCTTCCTTTTCTTCCTTTATTCGCGTTATCCATGTCCCATATTATATTCAGTTCAGCCCTTTTCAAAATAACTGTTACAAATAGAACATTTTGTATTCTCCTTTACACTTTATTGTACATCCATATCAATTCAAAATTTAATAATGCAAAATACATTGTGATGAATTCAATTTAATTAAAAATACATCCATTCGTTTTATCAAATTACGGCATTCTATATAGCTTTAGTGATATCCATAGTTTTGATTAAAACAACTGGATATTAAAACTGGTTTGAGTTTATTTATATTGAATTTTATTTGTTGACACAGTAATTTAATGAAGTAAATAAATAGAACGAGCACATTATGACAATGGAGTACAGATTCGAATCGATATCACCCACTGCCCGTGTTTGTTGGATTTCTCTGATTGCAGCTCTGTCTTATCACCTCCCTCAGCCAATCAGGAGCCAGGTAAATGTTGTGACGTCTGAGCTCATCGACTGAACGTGCCTCAGAGACATCTACCGGACTTAGAAGAACACTGGCAATCAATTAAGTCAATAACGCGCGGTTACGAACAATTGAAGATGAGACGAGAAAGAGTTGAAGGTGCAGATAACAGACATGGAGGGGGGGGGTGACCTTATGCGATTCAGCTACACGTAGAGCCTCGATCTCTAACACGTGCACTCCGCATGCTATACTGTAACCTTGAAGCCGACTAGGCCTAAGGCTTGGGCCTAGACTGAAGGTTATTTCATATGAGGCGGCCATGTTGGAGATGCTAACAGCGGCCATGTTGGAGGGGCTGATAGCAGACATGGGGGGGGGTGACCTCATGCGATTCAGCTCCACGTAAAGCCCCATCCTGCTAGCGTGATTTAGGGATGAACAAAATTTCATATGATTAAATTACCAAACGATTTATAAAAATGTATTGTGCAATGGGGATGTCATTTAAAGGTTAATTCAAACACTAGACTAGGAATTACTCAAAACGTGCAAAATATAGAATAGACATTTAATGGCATGTTGACATAAATATAAATTTCAGCTACAACCGCGATCGAGCAATGTTAAGCGAATAGCGACAACACAATAAGTGCGTATACTCAAAATTCATGAACAATATACCACGTCATGTATGATAGTATTCTATAAAATAAAATAAATTATCTCGGGCTTGGGTGCGGACGCTCTATCTCTCGCGTGCTGTAAGTTCTTTTTTTTGATTACATGAAGAAAAGAAAACGATATGTTATCACCCTCAAAATGATTACTAAAATATATATCCTTATGTATCGTTACTATTAATACACTGATTTCTTTCCCTGCTAGTTCGCAAAGTCCTAAACAATGCTAGCTTAAGATCGATGTATACGTATTTTGTGTGATCTAACTGGACCAAGTATTGAAAAACAAGTCACAGATATCACCTTTTAGATAACCACAAAAAGCTATCATTACCTAAAGAAAAGTGATGGAAGTATTTAAATAGTGCGATCACACATTGTTTACTTCTCGTTATTCGTTCTGCGAATACAATGCTGTTAATGACATTAAAATGACAAACGTGGATACGGTCTTCTATTATGTACTCTTTGTAACAACACATTCTCCGTTCTTTAACCAATCATTAAAAGAGCTTAGATGCAGTTGTACACATATTTTCGAAAAAGGTAAAGTAAGCTGTTTATGATATTATGTATGGGAGATAGGGAACTTAGATGGATGAGATTTCGACCAAAATCATATTAAACAAAACACAAAATTGAGATAGGTATTAATGCATAATGTACCGTTTTAAACTAAGGTCTGATTTGGATGAGCGAAGCGAAGATTCCATTTCACTACACTGGAGAAAAAAATCCGGAATGTTTTTCTTTCTTTTTTTTTTCTCTGTTTGTATTATTATGTGTTTGTTAACACGATTCCGGCTAAACCGATACTCCGATTGCTATGACATTTTGTGGAGGCCTTCGAAATCTCTGAACTAAGAACTGCCACGTTTTTGAGCGCAATCGAAAAATTATTTCTCATGAAAATCGCAATTTTACGATTTTTTTCGATTTAAAAAAAATTTCATCGACTTATAACACCTACATGCTTAATCCGATTTTAATGATTTTTTTCACAGAACCTTAATTTCATAAATTAAGATATTCTTGTGAAATTTGAGGCAATAGAAAAATTATTTTCATGAAAATCGAAATTACGTGTTTTTTTTTTTTTTTAAACAATTCTTTGACTTATAACACCTACATGCTTTATCCTATTGTAATGATTTTTTCACTGAACCTTAATTTTATGAATTTATATATTCGTGTAAAATTTGAGCACAATCGAATAATTATTTCTTATGGAAATTGAAATTTTACGATTTTTTTTTAAAATTACGATTAATAAAAATAAATAAAGTAAATTTGTAATTTAATTTAATTTACTTTAAAAAAAAATCTTCGACCAAGTAATAATTTTTTCACAGAACAACAGAAAATCCGCATAACACATGGCAGCTCAATGCACCAATTACGCTCATCCAACAACGCGGCGGGACTTAAGCGTTTTCCTAGTAATATGACAGATCACCTACAGTGAGCGTACCGCGCCTAGGCCTGCCTGCCTACTTATCACCTGGCCCCCGGCATGGTCAGGCTCACACCCCATAGGAAACAGGCGATGCTTATACCACTCTTTATGTTTCACCAGATTAGCCAGGGCGATGAATCAGTTGGAATGCAGGGAGCGGCGTAACGACCCAGCCGGGAGTCGAACCCACACTGCGCATGTCCGGACACGCGGGAAACATTAATCAGAAATACAACGCACGTTTCGAATAAGCATCGACAACGATAAGAAGGCTCGTATCGAGGCAAACACGAACTGTGAATTACGCTCGGGATGTAAGAATATGGGCGGTGGTTTGTATACGGGCATTTCTACTTGCAACCATCGTTGGTGAAAGAAATGATTATATTGACTTTTTGAGTGAAGCGACAACAGGGTTCAACAGCAACATTTCGTGTTCGTTTACGTTTATAATTTGTTGATTTACGCATCTACTAAGAAGTTACTGTATATTTGGGTCGGGTACGTAGGCCAACAAACAGTTTCATATGAGTACAAGTCAATCTAGCTACCTTTCCTTTAATATAATATAATAATAAACCTTTATTGGTCTCTGCAGTCAATAATGTCGTCTCAAGGCAGGCCTACAGAATAAAACTCAATTGATTAATAAATTTCGAGTAAAAAAATATATATATAACCTACTCATTATACAAGAGGTTTATAAAAATATGAATTTTGTAATAGATGTTTAATAAAACTCCCTGAATTTAAATAGCTTTGGTTCCCATCTAGCTGATCCTGGTTAGACCAGGTGCATGGCAACTCTGCCGAGAGGAGGCCGAAACGTTGACGCCGTATGCTCTAAATGGTCAAGTGTGTCGTTTAATAAGTTATAATCCAATCTAAACCACAAAAACAATATCTCATGTGGAATTCATACCCTCGTCCCTAGGTTCGAGAAGCTTTGGACCAGCGCCAAAACTATATGAGCCACCGAGGGATAGTAGTGAGCAATCTGTGGGCTGGACCATGATTCAAAGAAGCGCGGGAGTTATGATTGAGCCACTCGTAAAGAACACACAGCCTGCTAATAGCAGGCCGGACTCGGCGCGATGAGCGCACGTTGTTAATAATGAATTGTTTAAAAGGCTGTGGCTCTCTCGCATGCAAGGAGAGAGAGAGCCCCCTGCGCGAGGCTAGCTCTGTACGAGGAGTTACGAGCGGACTCGACGGGCTTAGAGGAGCCGGGAGACTACCCATGCGAGAAAACCGCACCGACATTCGGCTAAACGCGACAGATTTCCTCTTAAAACGGGTTCGTTTTATAGGGAGGAAGCTTATTTACAGGACATTGCACAGCTGTGCTTTTCATAGATCGATATTCTCATGCAAATCCAAGACACCAATATGACTAAAATGTGGATCAAATCACTTTGTAATGAATGTAGAATACCATGTAGGTAGACCATATTCCAAGACCGGTTCTAACACAGATGCAGGCAGGTGCAACAACGTCACAGATCACGTGAATGCCGCCATTTTGAATTTTTGAATTTCCCGCCGGTCACCATTTTGTTTCCGGTAGCCATCTTATTTCCAGCTACCATTTTCATTCCGGTCCACCATCTTGTTTTTTTTGTATGTCCCTCCTTTTCAGGATTGGTTAACAATTGCAATGTTGGTGATTTAAATGGGTGTTTATACATATTTGTTTGTGATGATCTCTGAACCATCTGGGGTCGGACTTGTGTACATTTTAAATCATGGGTTAAGGGTCAGATGCGAATACCGTATTTGTATACAAAACCTAGAGGGGTTAATTTCCCAACCCCAAGATACAGAAAAAATAACAAACATTGTTTCCTTTTGATAAGGGTTAGAAATGGGTTTAAGGTTAAGAAAATGTACAGGAATCGGGGCCCTCGATGTAAAGGAAGCAATATCTCGGGTTATACAATTTAAGTTAAAATAGTTTTGATTTATTATGATTGTAAATGATTATGAAGTAAGATTAAGTAAGAAAACAAATAAAGCGTGTAACAAGTGAAGTGAGCGAGTTCAGAAGTTATCGAGTGAACGTAGTGTAAAGACGAGTTAATGACGAGCAAGTTATGTAGGTCCACACCAGTTGAGTTAAAAGAGTTATCTCCGATATCGGAGTGACCGGCTAGATACAGGGAGGGGGAGGGGGGGCATCTCTCCCGGGCCCAACAGGTCGAGTAAATACGCGCATTCGCCCGTAACACACTTAATTAACTTACCCGCAAGGGGTGGGGGAGGGGGGGAGTTTTCTCCCCGCTCGAGTTGCACCAACTTTATATCGAAAGTCAACAACGCGTCATAGGCGGCGGGATTTGTGCGAGTCTTATCACCTGTGCGTCCGTACGTCTTGAGTCGAGTGCCCCACTAAGAGGCTATTAGCTAATTGGAGACGAGGGCGGGAGTAAACAATCGCAGAGGTGAGACGGAAATTAGGTAGAGGAATAACTTCAAGGATGTGCACGATGATTCTCAGCTTTAAGTTTTCATAATTCATAAGTTTTCATATTTAAATTATGTAGTTGAGCATTTTGATAAACGTTTCATTTTAAGGTTTTGAGACCAAAAGTAATATTCACAAAAATTAAAAGCAGGAAATTGTATGTCGAAATTCGATTGAATAATCATAAAAGGTCCGAAATCTACAGAACAGAAAAATGTATGTAATTCTTTTTAAATTTAACTTTTAGGCAATCGTTAATTTCGAAAGAAATTAAATGCAACATGGTAATTTCCTTTTTTGTTGGGATAGGATTTTATATGTACTCGTAGTATTAACTATACGCACAATATAAATAAGCTTTCTCGATTTGGATAGTCGGGAAACACTCCCGTAGGTGGAATTGTTAATATTGAATAAATAAGCTTGTTTTTAAACTAAGCCTCAGTGCATACTAGCCAACGTGATTAATCCTTACGAGTATGGAATTATATTGTATTCGATTGCATTGCATTGAATAATTGCGTAGATTTATGTTTTGTATGCATGTTTGTGTATGCATGTATGTATTGTGTTTGCACGTATAAGGATAACGGATGAAAGCGGGAATTTTAACGGTTAAAGTGTTAAATAATGTCATGTGATGTTACACATACAAGTTGACAGCAGCTTTGTTCCTTTGTAGTTGAAGAGAAGATAAGCGTTTTAGTTGATGAAAACCTCAAGAGTGTACAAATAAGGAGGCATGAAAAGGCATGTGCAGACTCAGTGTAGACGAATCATAAAAGTACATTAGCCTGTGTAAACATACAGCCCCCTGTCAAACACGCACAGTTAATACGAGCTAAATCCCCAGACATCAAAGACTTTAGAATTGTCACCAAGTAGATGCGAAATCACACTCGAAAGTTAATTGCATTTTTTCCTCCTCATGTAGACGTAGATGAGAGTGACAGAGAGAGAAAATGTTTTTATAGCTTTACACGGTTGTCATTCTTTCAATTTGTACAGCGTTGCACCAACACCTGTCATCACGCAGGACAAAGACATGCGATTATGAGCATTATGTGAAGCTGTGACAGTAATTAAATCACATTTATCTCAATTCAAATGAGGTAGTCAACAACAATTAAAAATGTTGGTGAATATTCAAGACATGGTGAAGGAAGGGCAGGCTTTTGGTGATAACGCAACAAGTATTTATTAACTGCCAACAACACACCAACAATAAGAAATATCATTGATTATACCCGAAATTCTTAGGTCAACATATTTAACTTCTCGATTTGGATAGTCGGGAAACACTCCCGTAGGTGGAATGAATTGTTAATATTTAATGCAATCCAGAAATTAAAAAATCCATCCATGGATTGTATTAAATATTAACAACATATTTAAGTTGGCTAAGTTGCGAAATAAACACCTATTAAACAGGCAAGAGAAGTAACAAGAAACATTCGTGATATGGTGCTATACCGCTGGATATACCAAGTATAGACAACGCAATCTACGAAATACTCACAAAACTAAGTGAGAAAATGGAAAAGTTGAATACAAATAAAATATCGTTTAGTTGACACATTTTGAGGCAGGAAATTATTCCAATATTGGTGGGAAATGGGAAGATAAATATATACATGGTTTAACCAGCTCGAACTCGAGGATAAAATATAATTGACACAGAAAATATAAGAAACAAAAAGAGAATTTGATGTATAAACATTTAATGTGTATGTGATTTTCATAATTGATAAAACATTGTGGTTGTATGATAAGATATAAAACATATTTTATATTGTATTTATTATATTCTGTACGGTAATTAATTTAAAATATTAAGAAAATTATTATGCATTCCATTTAAGCTTTGATTGTTCATATGGTTCCAGCACTGTGATCTTCAAGTATGAACTGAACTATAACATGATTTAAGTATTTTGTATTTGTACCAGTACCCTTCTGCTGGCCTTGAGCACCCATACGGGCCACTGTTGAGAGTGTGCCGTGTGAGTTGGGTGCAAGAAGGAACTCGGATGCATGCGCAGCGCCAACTTTGAAACATTTATGATAAGTGCTTGTATTAACTTTGAGAGCTTTCAGATCACCGAAGAATGCCTCTAGATCCTCGACTTGGGTCCAAGACCCTCTCACACTCAAAAATTAGTCTTCGTTTCGTTCCGAAGAAGTAGATTTATTTACCCCTCTGCGCCCCAAGTTTTTACAAGCGTGTTAGTTTTAGGCCAACTTTGAAACTGTGTTAATAAGCTCCGATGTTCAAAAGGAACTAATTTCAAAAGTTTGGGTGGCAGTCAGTAACTCATTTCCATATTCAAATTTGCGCCAAGTTCGATTCAAATGACGAGAGGGTATTCAGAAGGGCGGGCGGGTGGTAAAGTTAGGCGCGCAATAATGCCATTATGGTAGCGCGTTTGATCACCGTGCCCGAGCGACGAACCTAGGCCCCCAGGGACGCGGAACAAAGCGAGATTATACCGGCAATTTAAAAAGACACTTTCAGGAGAGAAAAAACTCTCAAATGTCCACATTAAAACCAAAGGCAAAAGAAAGACGGTCGTAAAGTTGACTCCAAGGAACGTTTTCTTGTAATAGTTCCAAGTTTGGAATGCACAGCGATTTACGACGCAGGAATCAAACAACTTGCAAAGAAAGAACATCCCATCAGGACAATGCGCTCCGACATTGACATTCGACATTCATTTCGCAGACTATTAATAGGTTGCTACTGTAAGCTAAAGCGCTTCAAGCACGTTTTTCAATTTCTCAATTGCAAAATACATTAAACGGAATCAGCGAGAATCGTGGCGTACGGAACGCCCACTCGGAATATTCCGCTTTGGATTCTGCCATCGGGAGTTCTGACTAAACAATGTTTGCCTAATATGTTTAATTGCGTACCTTACGGAAATGGATATTAACCCGTTTATTGATTCAGCGAAATGTTTTACCGAGAAAAAAAATAAAGGGATTTTGAAGGTATTTCAGTGAATCTGAAATGGTTTGTAACAAAATTGGTAAATACATTTCTCGATAATTGGAATGGATTTTTTTAATTTACTTATTCTCTTTAATATGGTAAACACATGATTGAGCTTATTGTCAGTACGCTAGACTCTCATTCAGGTGGTCTCAAATTCAACATTCCCGTCATCCGAATGTTGAATTTTACATATTTCAAGTGCAAACAAGGAAAAATAATGCATATTACTTACGGTGAGAGACTTAATCCGTTAGCGCTTTGTGCAATATAAACTGAATTGTGTTTATTTGTGAGGATTAGTGCGGATCTTGTTAGACCATAAGTCGTTGGGATGTTCAGTGTACATCTACTAACTTAGTTGTTTTAGCAGCAACAGCAAGCATACACACTAACACAGTTTCTGCACGCATTCGATGTTTGCTACCAACTACATGTCAAACAAATAACAATAAACTGAATTGAAAAAACAGAATAACAATTGGCAAGCACTCGAGTTGTTTCGGAGAATACGCTTTGTATCAATGTTTTTATTGCACATAGATCGCTTTTTCTTAAATTATTAGGTAACATATGCGACATAGCCAATATTTTATTAACAGTACACTATACCTTATAACAATAAAAGTATAATAAAATCAACCAATAGAAATTAAAACTTAAGATCTAGATCTTGTTTAAATTAACGTTAACTTTAATGGTTTGTAGGTGACGTATTTGTTTTGTTTTGAATGGTATATTTTTTAATTGTTTAGTTTTAGTTATACCTAACACTTGTGGGTTTTGATACCTGTTGTAAATGATAAATAAATTTATAACATAAAATTTAAAAAATAATAATATAAGACGGTTTTGGGGGCATTGTGCCGCGTTAATTAGAGTGTAAAAACACGTAGCCTACCTGTGAGTCGCATAGATCCATTCAGCTAACATTATGGATTTAAGTGGAAAACGAAATATTTTAATGTCAAGTGTATTTCATATATTTGAAGGGAGGTGAATGTAAAACTTTTATCCTTTTATCCTTTTATGTCTAGTTTGTTATGATATCTGGCAAAGCTCATCCCCTTGATTTTCTCTTGACCGTAGGTATATGTACATACACGTGCGTGTGGTGAAGTGTGTAGAAAGTATCAGAATGTGTGCGGAATATCATAAGCCCTGACATGTAGTGTATACAGCTAAAGGAAGGATATTGCCTCCACATACTCTGCATATATATATCATAACGGAGACAGGTGTCAAGCTACACGCACCAGATTGATGTAGGTTTCATTTAAAGTTTGACCGGAATGGGAAAATCGTACGCGAAAAATACTTTTACTGAAATTGGTTCCTAACCAACGGTATCAACAAATCGCACAGTCGTACATTTGCTTAGGCAGTGAGTGTGTGTGTGGGGGGGGGGGGGGTTGAAGCTTTGAATAGTTATTTAACGTTACGTCTGTTAAAGGGCAATACCATATACCCATACGTTTGTAAAGTATCAATTAAACTAAGAATAAATAGGTTAGACGATAATTTGCAGTCAGCTATAAAACTCTGGTTTTACAACCGACTCTAATAGACACTTACAAGTCGAGTGTTGTGTATCTTAAACCAACAACCATAGTAATAACGTACAGGAAATCTAATCGTTATGTGTGTATAGTAGTGTTTTAAGTGTAAACTGCACCCACATTATCCCCTGAACAAGTACGAGACTTGTGTGAGAAAATATTCAACGTGGTTAGCTTAGAAACGAACACAAAACGACAATCTTTTAGATCTAAGTAGGTCATATTCCCGGGAAGAGCATTTACACAATTATCTGCAGGTCATTGAGAACTTGCTCGTAGTGAGCAGTTCTCCGGTTTAATACACGATAACCAACGTTTCTTACGTGCGAAAACATCAGAAGGAGATGAGTGGACATGATATAAACTAATGGATAAGTTCGAATATATATTAGTTTGGTGGAGGCGCCGGGTCCACAGATGGTAATTGGTATTGTAGTTCATTTGATAGCCAGTATGACAACTATAAGCGTTGATGTACTGTACAGTCGTCGAATTCAAATAAATCAAGAATACTGTTGAATTATATTATACAAAAATGTGTATTTTGTATCTATTTTACAATTAGTCAGAACTCAGAATCAGTCTACACTCTACATGCGAGCAAGACCAATCATTGTTACAACAAAGTATTAAAGAAGTCAAGCAGAACAGGGTAGGGAAGAGAAGAGTGGTTTAAAGGTCAGAGCAAAGATGTGGATTTATTTATATTTTTATCGTGGGAATTAAACCTGTTAAAGGGTGCAATAAGCCCCTCTTCGGGTGAACTATAGGTATGTTGCGGCTGGGACATTGTGATTGGATGTCCGAGGGCTGTTTAAGAGGACTCAATCCCTTGAATTCGCATTAACAACTGAGGAAAAAATAGGAAAAAGCTTCAGTCGGGATAGCCGGTCTCGACAGGATTCGAACCCGGGACCTCTCGAATCAGAGTCGAGCGCTTAGCTTCCGAGCCAACACTGTAATATAGAAAAGTGAAGTGATGTAGTGTGATGTATAGAGCATAGCTGTATAATATAGAGGTATATAGAGAAGAACATAGCAGAGCAGAATAGAGTAGAGCAAAGTAGAGCCAAGATGAGTAAATTAGCAGAGCAGAGTAGAGCATGCAATAAGAGTGTCAGCAGCAGCCTATGCACGGCCCAGGGAATCTGCTACATGCGCGCATGACCAGCCATTGTAATAACGAGCACATAAATCACAACTCCGAGTGACGTCACCCACCATACATTGTTGCCAGTGCCGCGCACAATGCAGACGTTGCCACCATTACGACTGACTTTTTCACTTGAAACAGAAAATAATATCGCACCACACACATAATAGCACAACGTAATGAAAATTGGACGTAATAGCCGGCTATTACTATGATTTATCAGCGTTGCACTGGTGGCGTGGTGTGGGGTCGGGCCACGGGGCGCGCTAGCCGCGGCCGGGCAAGAGCTGGATACACATGGACGGTGCAGTTAATGAATATTTTGTAGGATTCCCAGAACTAGGGTGCACAGCGGGTTTAACTAGAGTGCCCCACTTCGGGAGACTAAGTAGGTTGGGATTTGGGAAATGTTGAGGGGAAAGGGCGAAAAATAAGAATTAATTCTCAATTTCAGCGTCGATCTTCAGGTAAAACGTGGGGGATTGCACGTAGAACGAGTTGAACCTATATTAATGAAAGGTAGTTGACTGATTTGATGTGCGCGTTATTGTCCTGCTTTCATTATATGAGAATACAATTTGTTATTTGCCAATGGATAAATGTTCGCCTTTATCATAGCAGATTTTAAACATTTATCGTTATCAGTCAGAAACACAGACTTAATTAAGATTTTTTGACCCGTTTGACGGATTCTATACCTATACTTGAATATTACATTTTCGAGAATCAATATATATGGAAACGTATCAAAAAGAGCAATTCTCATCTCATAATTCCGTAGATTATGCGTATCGTTTTGTGAAATATTATTAAAATCAGGTAATTCCACGCGGTATCAATAAAATTGTCTGTTATCCTTCTTCTAAAGCCTTTCAGATACGAATTAAATTGGTATTAGGTCATTTTCAGCAAACAATTAATTTTTTAATTTTTTTAAAGATTTTTTTTATATTTCAATATTTTTATCGTGATTTTTAAGGAATTTGGGACAAATTTTGAATTTTGAACTAAAGCTACAATTTTAGTTTATTTTTTAAATTTAAAGTTCATTACTTAAAGTAGATTTTTTTCTGATTTTTGGCGTTTTAGATTCTTTATATCTCATAAGACAGGACTACTACAAATATATTGAATTTCCGGAACAAACCAAAATTTTCACATATTTAGCAGTTTTTGCGGATGTGGTTTTTTCAATCTCCTCTAATAAAGGTACTATTCGTCTCATTGAAACGAGGATTTTTTTTTAAATCCATAAGGAAAAGGTGGTCAAACTGAAAAACCTATCATTTACTCGGATTAAAATAATGAAGTTAATGTCCATAATCATGGCCACCATGTCTGAAAGGGTCAAGACACTCGTATGCGCTTGTTCATCTCTCCCGGTTCCTGCAGTAAGTAAGCCCGTGTGCTCTCCTCGCTGCAGTTAGTTGTAGTCCTACCCGCCGCGCCGCGCCACAAGGCTAATTCTCTTCCGCCCGAGTGCGGCTAATATTTTGTAAGTGCAATCAGTCGTAGCGGGGATACCGTGTAATCGCGTCAAGGAGGCCCTGTGTTTTTATTGGCCCCACGTTCAATGCACAGCGGGCAGGCGGACTCACCAGCTGGGGGGATTCTATTTGCCATGAATAAATGCACAAACGAATAAACAAACAAAAAAACACAATTAAAATAAAAACAAGCAAGCAAATAAATGTGTAATTTATGTAGGAATTAACGGATTTATGAATACATTTATCACTGGGTGAATATATAAAAAAAAATAATACGTTATAAATAAATGAGTTTTTATGTTGTCTACTTAGACGCAACGTGAACTTATGTACAGTGCCTTTTGCCATGTATAACGTTTCATGGTTGCGATTACGGAGTCAGAGTGTTTGTATTTGTAATCAATTACTAGTCTTTTCTTTGATCCAAGCTTGATTCAAGCAACACATAACGTTAAAACGAACAAAATTCAAACTCAAAGTAATTTACATTTTCCCACAATGACAAAAACGAAATGTGACAGACAACAGTTGTAGTTGTATACTCATTATTATTAACGTTATTAGGAATTAAGTCAATTCAAGTCGTAACAAGATTGTGTTTAGTATTACAGAGGAGAAAGCGCGATTAAAATACTTACAAGAAGATACCATGTTGTAAGATTGAATGTAAGAGGCAATGTGAATTATCTAACTAGTTATATCTAGTCATAAATTTATTTTTTTGAATTTTACCTGCCCATAGAGCAGGAAGGCTAAAGCAGGGCAAGTGTGGCCCTCTGTAGCCTGACACAGTGATTACAGAGTCACAAGTTTAACAAAACAGAAAAACAACAAGAGAACATGCCATTATTATTCATTTTATTTTTATATTTTATTAAATTTTTTTTATATTATATTTATAGACGTTAAATAAATAAATTTAAAAAAGTCATAAAGTTAGACAAAATTTAAAGGCAAAAAAAGTAGGATAACTATTAAGTATACAAATTTGAATTCTAAATAATTATTTAGAGTTTTGGTGGAGGTGCCGGGTCAAACGTCTTTAAATAAAATAAAATAACTTCGTATTTAGAGTCTACCCACTCAGTTATAAAACTGACTTTCAGTGGGGGACAGTAAAACAAACATAGTGTACGACTGCTCGAAGTTAGAAATATCAATGATTAGCACGGGGATGCTATGATTCAAGCAGAAAATGTGCATTCGTACTTTTCAAAATACGCCTACATTTTTCTATCAATCAAGATACATGTTTGTGCGTATTCAGGAGATACCAATACTCGAACATGACCTATTGGCCCCGTTAGGCAACACTAATTTTTTTAATATCGACCAAATATTGCAATTTGGCATAGACTTTGAGGACTGGAACGAAAAAATCTGTGACCAATGGAAAAGGCCTAAGAACGAGGAATATATATTAGATTATCTGTCGGTGGGTGGGTAAAAGCAGAACAAGAAAATGTTGGTCACCCTTCAAAGGGAAATTGAAGAGTGCGAAAGACCTGCACGCTAGAGGCTAGACGTCTGCACGGGAGACTTAATAGTTTTTCAGATAAGCGTTAAGTTAATAAAAATTAATCCTAGAACCGTTGAGTGATATTACTAACAAGTCAAATGTTTTGAATTTGGAATGTAAAATATGATCTAGCTAGTTCAGACAAGGAATTTTTTTTAAAAATTTTTGATTTTTGGTGGAGGTGCCGGGTTCATCGCCTCGAATATTTTGGTATTGCAGTTGTCAAAAGTTTTTGTGGCTCGTTGGTCTTGTTGTGTGGCTCGTTGGTCTTGTTGTGTGGCTCGTTGGTCTTGTTGTGTGGCTCGTTGGTCTTGTTGTGTGGCTTGTTTGGTTTTGTGTGTGGCTCGTTGGTCTTGTGTGTGGCTCGTTGGTCTTGTTGTGTGGCTCGTTTGGTCTTGTTAGCGTATCTGCTTCCAATGCAGAAGGTCCAGGGTTCGATTCCCGCCATAGCCAGAAGTTTTTTTAACTTCTGATTTGGACTTAAGTCCATCCGTTCTTGTCTTAGGGGTTTGTAAACGGTGACTTTGGAGCCGTCCCTAGCAACGAAGCACATAATAAATTCAGAGTTGTGCTGAATCGGCCTTGTTGATTCTGGCGTTGATTCGCGGGTGTTCGCACTGTCCATACCACTGATTGCTATATTTCCTATTCAAAATAACGATCTTTGGTTGGTTATCGCTCACTCGCCGATTGCGTCGGGGCCTACAGGGTTGGCTTAGTCGCTTTGATTTAAAGTCCCCCACTGAAAATCAGTTATATAACTGAGTGGGTAGACTCTAAATACAATTTATTTATTATTTATTATTTAACCGCCGAGTGAAATTACACATACAATTTACATTTTGAAATTGTATAAGAAATTGTTGCACTTTCTATATATTTATTGTGTAATACTTTTTACAGTTTTCTTTAAATATATATATTTTTTAGTTTTACTATAAACCACAAGAGAACAATGTGATACGCGGTATAATAATAGCTCTGATATTTAATGTGCTCACAATCACAGACACCGCTGGTTTTGTCACTCCTAATGGTACAGACAATTATTAAAGTAAATACTAGGAAAACGCTTAAGTCCCGCCGCGTTGTTGGATGAGCGTAATTGGTGCATTGAGCTGCCATGTGTTATGCGGATTTTCTGTTGTTCTGTGAAAAAATCATTACTAAGTTGAAGATTTTTTTAAAAATAAATTAAATTAAATGAAAAATTAACCTAAATTTTAATTTTTTTAGTTAATTGTAATTTAAAAAAAGGAAAATATCGTAATATTGAAATTTTCATAAGAAATAATTATTCAATTGCGCACAAATTTTACACAAATATATGAATTTATAAAATTAAGGTTCTGTGAAAAAATTATTACAATAGGATAAAGCATATAGGTGTTATAAGTCAAAGAATTGTTTAAAAAAGAAAAAAAACGTAAAATTTCGATTTTCATGAGAAATAGTTTTTCGATTGCGCTCAAATTTCACACGAATACCTAAATTCATAAAATTAAGGTTCTGTGAAAAATCATTAAAATCGGACAATGCATGTAGGTGTTATAAGCTGAAGAAATTTTTTAAAATTGTAAAAAATTGTAAAATTGCGATTTATCCACAGCACGGTTATTTTTACTTGTAGCACAAGTTTGAAAAAAGATATGTGGTGTTGTTAGTAGCCTGTACTAATTGACATGTGCGCATAGTGAGTACTTACGAATCACTTTAAATACATTATAATAATCACACATTATTACGAATCAAACCAACCCGTCATCATTTTTTTTTTAAAAAAACATTCAAACTGCTATGTTCCAGCTCAAAATGTGTACCCATGCTCTCTGATGATATTGCGCCTTGTAACCCCCCTTCCCCTCCAGTACACAAGCACTCCCATCCATCAGTCCAGTGTCCTGTCGTCTCCCAAGACAGACAAGACGAACGCACCTCGCGCTAAGCGTGGGCAAGAGGAGATAGCATTGTTTCAACAACTTGACCAGAGAGAGAGGATCGATACACACTAGACATGATGTCTGTGCAGCCAGTCCCTCGGCGGCAAAAAACAAGAAGGGTGTATTCTAAAACTTATTCTTGTTTGTTGTATCTCGTCTTGGACCGCGATACTTTCCGAACACTGGTGCCAACTGAGAACAAGATAAAAAGTCGAGCGTATCAAGTTGGCTGCCTGCGTGGAACAAGGACACAAGTAGGAGGAGAGTCGGACACGACGACGTGGATAGAAGATGATCATAGTGGGTGGCCCACCCGGGAACACTAGCCTATCTTCAGGTGAGTATGTATGCCTATAGGTATGGAAGGTGAGTATAGTTAAGCGAGCAAAGCAAGCGTTTCCATTTGACTCTGCGGAAAAATTAGTCTCTGGTTTTGTTTGTTTTTTGTTTTTTTGTTTTGTTTTTTTGTTTGTTTGTTTTTTTGTTTGTTTTTTTGTATGTCTCGCCATAACGTTCGAACGGAGGCTCGGATCGAGTTAAAATTTTGACCATCCGCAAGCTTTGTTCCCGATTGAATGCCATTAGTTTTTGTGGCAAAATCGTTCACAAAGTTAAAAAGTTACATTAAAGTTAATCGAAAGTTTTTTTTTCAAACTAAACGGCGACAAAATCTGAGGTGGCCAAATCATTTAGAATGTCCGTCCGGTCACGAATATGTTAATTTTATTTGATCCGATAAGTAGTGTAGATGGAAATTACATTTTAACAAAGTACAGTTACCATGGCAACGGAAAGTCGTGCAGCTTTTTTGGCTCATTATAGCGGTCGAACGGAGGCTCGGATCGAGTTGAAATTTTCACCATCCGCAAGCTTTGTTCTCGATTGAATTCCATTAGTTTTGTGGCAAAATCGTTCAAAAAGTTGAAAAGTTACATTAAGTTAATCGAAAGTTTTTTTTTTAAAACTCAACGGCGACAAAATCTGAGATAGCCAAATTATTAAGAATGTCCGTCCGGTCACGAATATGTTAATTTTATTTTGATCCGATAAGTAGTGTAGATGGAAATTACATTATAACAAAAGTAACGTTGCCATGGCAACGAAAAGACGCGCGAAGTATCTAATGCACTGCCACCTAGAAGTAATCAAAATACTTTCGAGGAAGCAGTCTATTAATTGTCAACAAAGAGTTTAAAAAGTTTTCCCAAGGAGTCAAGGTCCTCTAGATGGCGGTGGATTTTAAAGTAAAGATTTAAACACGGGTTTACCCAAATACCTTGGCAATAATAAATAATACTGGAAACGCGAACGTCGTAAATTTTGAAATTTAAAAAAATGTGCAATGTGGGTCTAGCTATAGCACGTGCTCGCTTATGAACGCGTCCAACTGAGCGTTTCCTAGTTATAACTAGGAAAACGCTTAAGTCCCGCCGCGTTGTTGGATGAGCGTAATTGGTGCCATTGAGCTGCATTGAGTTACGCGGATTTTCTGTTGTTCTGTGAAAAAATCATTACATATTCGTAAGATTTTTTTAAATATTAAATTAAATTAAATTAAAAATTAACTTAATTTTTTTAATAAATCGTAATTTTTACGTAATTTCAAAAAAGAAAAAAATCGTAAAATTGCAATTTTCATAAGAAATAATTATTCAATTGCGCTCAAATTTTACACGAGTATATTTATTCATGAAATTAAGGTTCTATAAAAAAATCATTACAATAGGATAAAGCATGTAGGTGTTATATGTCAAAGAATTGTTTTAAAAAAGAAAAAACCCAAAAATTTCGATTTTCATGAGAAATAATGTTTCGATTAAGCTCAAATTTCACACGAATATCTTAATTCATAAAATTCAGGTTCTGTTAAAAAATCATTACAATCGATAAAGCATGTAAGTGTTATAAGTCGAAGAAATTTTTTTAAAAATCGAAAAAAATCGTAAAATTGCGTTTGTTATGAGAAAAAATTTCCCGATTGCGCTCAAAAACGTGGCAGTTCTAAGTTCAGAGATTTCGAAGGCCTCCATAAAATTATATCGCAATCGGAGTATCGGTTTAGCCGGAATCGTGTTAACAAACACACAAAAATACAAAAAAAAAAAAAGAAAAAAAACATTCCGGATTTTTTTCTCCAGTGTAGTGAAATGGAATCTTCGCTTCGCTCGCTACGCTCGCTACGCTCATCTAAAAATAATGCCATATTTATTTCACATTACTCCTCTTCTAATTGAAAAAACGTTCAAAACAACCAACAACCATCACAAGAACTAAGATGTGTCTAACCTTTGAAAGTAGGCAGGCAATAATACCTTCAAATCACAAGAAGTGCACATAACAGTTCAAAAATTGACCTTTTTCAAAAGTAAAGAAATCGTAATGGTGAACGATTGAAAGTTATGATGCCCATTGCTTTCCCGCGCCATTTTTATCAAAATACATCAAAATAGGAAAAAAGTTTAACACGTTAAAGGGGCTAAAAACCCCAAAAATTATTTTTTAACACGTGTACTATAGAACAATACTACACTTAAATGACCGTTTAAAAAATTATATCTTGAAACTGTGATTTAACACGAATTTTTTAATTTTTTTGATCCAGTAATTGGCAAAAATTGGTGTTTTGGGAAATTTCCTAAATTGGCTTTAACCTGCTTCTTTTTTGGTCAACATAGATACTAGAGCATAGTACCAATCTAAAATGCCCTTTATAACATCGTGTCTTGAAACTGTGCCCAAATATACCCTCAAACACGCAAAAATATACATTCCAAAATCACACCCCATCTTAGTAATCAGCATATTTTGACCGAACTACTTGCCCAAATTACAAAACAAAATAAAGAGAATTTACAGAAAAGGCTGTAGAGTACGTCAACAATGGCCAATATTTTTTTGATCAAAATCCTCCAAGGTCACGGGGCATAAGGATTATGGGAGATTTTTGACGATGGGACCTAGCCCGAAAAATGTCATGTTTGACAATTTTTTGGGAGGTCATGGTGGCCCCAATAATTTTTCTGTTAATTGCTAAATTCATTACTAGTTAGCCTGAATGAAATATATTTTTTGAGTTTAGCGGTTAAATACCCCTTTAAGGCCATAAAAGGAACTCTTTCAGAAAAAGTTTAAGAAAGCATTTACAGGCAAAATAAAACAAGCCTATTTGGCATCTGGAATGTTTGAAACGTATTGAAACTATTTTCGAGTCATGAATATACCAATAGAGAAATGGATATGCCCTAAACATCTTAGCCCTTATCATCACCAATCACTACCATCAATCAGGAGTTCGAGAATAAACTGGCGACCTTCAAATTTTCCTTATCAGTAGGCTATGTTTTTTATTTATTTATGTACTTATATTTTTTATTTGACGTCTATCCTATTACGTAAAAAGTAATGATTTTTAAAGGAAAAAACTAAACAAATATAATTAATTAAATGCAGATACAACAATGAACTAAAAGTTCAGTAAATATTTGAAATAGTAATATTTCAACAAAAATGTATTAACAACAATAATTTTGGATACAAATTCAAAAAGGATATTTAATGAAATTATTTATGAACCAAATATTAAAAAAAGGTAAATAAAATAAGAAAAAATTCAATGCGGGGACCCCGATAAAGGTTGTGGTGTTTGAGGGCCCCTGTGCTACGCCCGAATTTCTTTAGTAACATTACTGGTCGACAATTTTGATCGTCCATCGATGGCTTTAATATCCAACTGTATCGTTAATTAAGAAAAATACACAATACCTGTGTCGTTAAGCAAGAAAAAATAATGTGCACGTGAATGTACCAATACAAGGTACTAGCCGTATACATTGATTAAAAAAGTATAATTTCCGATAACAGGAGTTAATTCCCTTTTATTTTGCTCGTGCATAACTACTACATGATAAAATAGACCAATGTTGCAAGGTTTAGCAGCAGACCGATGTTGATAGAGAGTCGAATATAACCCGTATTTACCCTATCAACTTTAGTACGCTCATCTCGCAATCAGTTACTCTCTAGTCCAATCTATGAATCAATTGATTACACATAGATGAGTTACAGCTTTCAGTGGCCATATTGAATAACATACACACTGAGAGATATCAGGGTAAATAATATTTCATCCCCTGATTAACATCTACCCCCAGGCATAGTGTGTTTACCCCCATTTACATATAGTATTTGTTCGAGGTACAGTCTATCGTAAGTTACACGTGAATATTCAGAAGTTATGAAGGTTTAGTAGGGCGGTTTCTTTTAATTAAAAACCAGAATGGAAAACTCAATGTAATAGCGAAAAGAAATTTTGATTAGATAAATTGTAGAAGAATCGTTTAATCCTTCGCAATCAATAAAACACTAGCGTAGAACGACCAGGGCAGCTGAAACAGAATTATTGGATTCGATAGCGTATTAGTTTTTTATGGTCGACCTTTGACTGCGGTGCCAAGTGCCGCCTTTGTGGAATTACGCGATATCATATCCAATAAATTCCCCCCGCCCCGTACATTGTGGTAGGAATGTTCGAAATCGTTATTACAAAAGCTACAGACAATGAAAACAATTCCATTACACGTTTGGTTTGCAGCAGAGACAATGCCGGACCAATCAACTGTCGAGGTTACGGTGTATGGTCCGCGCGATTGCGGGAGCTGTGAAATAGATGGCTGCAAATATAATTGCAAAGTGGAATTATGAAAATGGCCGATACTACTGTCACTGTTAAACAATGTTATATACCGAATCGCAACCTATGAGTGATACAAACCATAAGCGGAATATTTTCTTTAATTTTTATTTATTTATTTATTTAACGTCTATCCTATTCAGTTAAAATGCTGATTTACGAAGGAAGACAACTAAATAAATCTAATTACATAGATGCAGACACAACAATGATCTACGGTTAAGTAAATATTTGAAGAATTAATATTCCAACAGCAATGTATTAAAACACAATAATTTTAGTAAACAAATAAAAAAGGGATATTAAATGCAATTAATTAATGAACCAAAAAAAGAAGGGGAAAAAAGATAAAAAGAACAGAAAAGGGTAAAAAAGAAAGAAAGTATCAAAATGATTTTCGCAGTTGTATTACTTTACATTGTGGATGTAATATCACTTAACTGTTTCAAACTTTTCCTAATAGGCCTAACACTTCATTAATTTGTCTGCATTTATGTAATAAGTATTATTAAGATGTCCCTTTTAAATCAGATTTTATAACTGAATAGGATCGACGAACCTAGAGATCACTCGCGGTATACGCGTTTACGATCATAAACTGCATTTCAGTCGATCTGGACTCGTTATGTTTAGGCCAGAGCTTTTGTGGTGGTGTTGTACATCGCATGGTCTCGATGCTTTGTATGGATTGATAGGGTTGTACAGGAGGGAGTCCCCTAAAATATCGGCACACGCAGTCTTCCCGCAGATCAGCTGGAACTCAGACCACATTGTGATACATATCGGCATATCTTTTGTCAGAATCGACTCACGACAAAATTTACACGAACGGAACTTCTGTGATGTAGTTTTTTAAATTACAAGGTTTTTAGTAGAGTAAATTTCCCGTTTCTGAAGAATTCTGCAGGAGCTTAAGCGGAATACGAGCTTACGTCAGATTCCTTTGAAGGAATGACTGCTCCTGAGGTGAGGGGTGGTAAAACGGCTCAAGGAGGGGGAAGCGGCGGGGGGGGGGGAAGAAACAAACAAAATTAAATGTATTAACAGGAACGTGGGAGTTGTCCGTCCCACGCTTAGTACCTGAATGCGTGGGAGTTAAACACACCTTCTATCTCTCTCCCACCCACGCACCCACCACTCTGTTTCAAAGTCTAGACGAAACAATATTGATTAGAACGTTGTTTTACCAAGCCGTTCACTTATTTTCCGGTTCCTCCTGCCCAAGCAAACATTTGATTTGTGAAAACAGAACAGTGAAACAATTGGAAGAGAGAGAGAGAGAGAGAGAGAGAGAGAGAGAGAGAGAGAGTTTCCACAGCACTACCACTAAACGAGTAGCGTCCAACCACGAAAGTCGTATTCTTCAGATAACCCATTGAAGGCCTTGCTATTGGCGACTACCCACGCATATTAAAGCCTGTTCATACTATTATTATGGAAGGAAAGAAGGCAATATACAGAAACGGATCTCTACATTATACGTCGAAGTTTTCCTGGAAAAAGAAGAGATTGCCGGTGGGGTTGTTAAATTAATTCGTCGAGGGTAGTAATTTATTTTCCTTGGGCTACGCTTTCTATTATAGGTTCTTGTTCAGTTTAGTATGTTGGTAGGCTTACATAAAATGTGTTTTTCAAATTTTTGATGATTCTAGTCCTTTGATTGGAAGTCTGCTACTTGAAATATTGCTTATTTATTACATCCACAGGCAGAACTAATGATTTCTAAAATATATCCCATTCTCCGAGATACGGGATTATTTTCATCAACACTCATAATACATTTCATTATATTTAAAATTTATTGAGATGTTATTGTACCTTTCTTTTTGTACTTCTTGAATTGAAACCGGATAACAAAAAGTGATTGTCATTTAAGCAGAATAGATTATTTGACAAAGTATTGATTTCAAGGTACTTCCTGCTAACTATATTTAACTATTCAGGCCATGACCCTAATTGACAATATCAATAGGCAGAAACGAATTTAAGAACATGTGTGCGGAAAATATAATTCACTAAATTTAGACCATGTAACAATGATCATACGTTACTTTACAAATTAATTTTGTATAAATAAAAATTATTTTCTATACTAGACGTACTTGTGAAAAGTAAATAACAAAATATAATAATATTTCAGAAACCCGGCACCTCCACTAAAATGCAATATTACATTTCACACGGTCAGCTACTAATTTATATATTACAAATATTATATATTACCAATATATACAGTTAGTATGTATTATTAGTTTTTTTTATTTAATAACTAATTTGAAGAACTCGTCCTAAATGATGCATCAATATTTATTGTTGTGTTCCCTACAGATATTCCTAGCGGCCATTGATATTTTAAAGACTTTTATATTTCGAAGCAAATATGCACACATTTTGCTCCCCTCTCTAACAAAACCTTCGTCAAACCCTCATCCATGGACTTAAACGGTTACAAAAATTCGAGATACATGTCAAGTCAAAAGTCAAAATGAGGCGATTCTAAAGCTTAAATTGATTTAATTCAGAAGGAAGAAATAAAACATAAAGTATATTATTAAAACATTTGACAATGTTTAATGATTTTAAAAAATAATAAAAGGTTATTTATTGAATCATAGCAATCGTCCCAAAAGTTTGCCTCGACGCGACAATTGCTATGAATCTAAACTTTGCCGGTTAATGCATAAAAACCTTGTATTCATTAATGTTATTGTGATAATGTCGCCGAACACTGCGACCAACTATGTCTCGACGTCTACACCTCTAGAACATAAAACCCCGGGCTTGGACCCCCTGCCCTGCAAGCCCATCCCTAAAACAGCACTAATACCTCGTAACGTACAGAGTAGCTTGGAGAGGAAGAGCAAGCAGAACAATCCACTCAAACAGCCGAGGCTCGATAATACCTTGTTTGCTGTGACGTCAGGAGGCCTGCTCTCAGATGCATGGGGCTAGCAGGAGAATTATATAGATCTTCTGTACTATTTATTCTGTATTTTGTCTGCTTTATCTCGTAAATTTGAATAGTGCAGTTGTGTATATTTTTATATTACATTTTAGGAATATCACACAATTCTGTGTTTCAGGGCTATGCTCATTGTGTTATTCCAAATGATTATAATGAAATTACTCAATGACTTATAAATAAATAAATAAATATATAAATAAATAAATAAATAAATAAATAAATAAATAAATAAATAAATAAATAAATAAATAAATAAATAAATAAATAGATTACTTGTAGAATTACACGAGAACAAAAAATACTATGAGTGAAATGATAGTATACTTGATAATGAAGAAACCTTTTAAGTTTCTACACGGCAAACTTAATATAAAATACAAATTTTTCAAATCCAAATAGGATTCTAATGCAAACCTGATTCGTTTCCCATAATTCTCGCAAATAACTAGTGATAAGTGGGGTGGATTTTATAAAAACATTTGAAATTTATCTCGTGTCATCGAGAACTAATAAACACCTACGTCCTATGATTTAATCATAAACTATAACTCTGCATTGTTAAACGGTTTTACGATTCTGCATTATTCGTGTTAATTACAGCCATGAAACTGCAGTTGATGATGTGTAAATGGGTCGTAAAATACCAATCACCTACATTGCATCCCTGCAATTGCACAAATCATACATTTCATACCGATGCAACTAAAATTGTATGAGCTCCAATCTGATAATCGTGCATACTTAAATAAAAATACATTTACATAACTTGTGCAAAACGCAATTCAACACAAGAATATTTTATATCATACTAGTCTACATTTTCTACAATGAATATACGACTGAGAGTAACTACCTCAATGAAAACCCTTCTCTTTAATATCCTCGTTAGACTTCCAGCTTCACTGAGTCAGCACCGGCGAATATCTTAGAGACAAAAACAACTAAAAAGTTAAAACTTATCAAGAAAGCTGAAGTGTCTCGTGTAGTAAGTGTAGGTGTTGCTACAGTTCTAATCCTGCGGCTGTATGATACAGTGAGTTTTATTATTCCGGGGAAACTCTGCTCGCCAACCTGATAAACAAAGTCAGGAAACACAACAGACACAAAGTTGGCTGCGCTATTGTGTTGTTCGACAGATTTAATCAGCTTGGAGTTTACATCGTCAAGACAACGCGGGGCACCCCCCCCCAGACAATTAACATAGCAAGGACGACGTCACGACAAGGTACACCCGCGTACAGAAGTAAATCAAGGGTAAGGCGAAAGCGTCTTTACACTTAGGCCTCTCCCTTTACACATCTTGGTATCTAAAGAATATAAATAAGATCACACACCCATCTTCACTGTCCGCTTGTGGATAGCTCTGTCAAGCACGGTCACCTTATATTATTAAGGTTGAAGCCTTTAAATCAAATAAACAAACTACTTAAAAAACTGATAGTTTAAATGATTCAAGTTTAACCTAAAAAGTACTGAAGAAATCTATTCAATTCCAGAATTAAATTGACGTAGTGTTATAATTTGTAAATGTTTTTTAAAAGCATATTTTGTATATTGCATTGAATTTGTGTTTTTTTGTACCGGTATCATATTCTCTATGTGTATACCATCTACATTTCGAAGGAATTACAATTAAATCAATATCAAATAACAGGGGAGAATGCTATAGAGTGAATAAGTTGGAAAAAGTTTAATGTCCTAATCTCGATATACTTTCTGCACCTGGTGCACACCACTGAGGAGATATGAGAGTAGCTACCACAAGAAGTACAGAAATAAAATAAACCACTTCTTACTAAGTGAGTGTATAATGTCTCAAAATGACAATTGAGACCATTAACGAAACGTAAAAAACTCTGCAAGCCAGTAAGTTAAGCCAGGCAGTTCGTTGCGGCTCATGGCGACCGGAAGCCGGGAGTAATGGCGGCCAGAGAAACACGAGATCTCGCCAAACACGAGAGCCGACTCTCCTTGGAGCTAATTAATGGACACTGGAGCTCAGTCTCGGTCACCGCCAGTCTGGTGGAGCAGGCTGCGAGTGACACGTACCGCACGCCGCCATGTTGGAAGTCAGGGGTGTTATTAAAAACAAAGAAGAAGTAGTTTAAGGGCAGATTAATAGCGAAGGTCATTTTCGCCTCGGAGAACTATAAAGCCAGTTTAAAACACGAAAAATTAAAATGAAGCACAACGTCGACATAGTGAAGCAATCACGGCAGTGGACGCTTAGAGCACAAATAGGGCCATGGTGTGACCCTACACATGACTAATCAGGTAGTAGTAGAGTTTGGGAAACAATGCCCAAGGGTTATTAGCAGTAGAAGAGCTTACAGAATTCAGGAACTGTTCAAGAAACATGGAGGGAAAAGTTCAGCTTCTTCTGATTACCGGCGGCTGCAATTGGGTCCAACCTTTTGATTTAGTCTGGCAAGTCATCGCTGAGCAAAGTATTCTATTGGTTGTAGTACCAAAACATTTACACTAAATAGTATATATCATCAGATCAGAATTGTACATAATTACTTTGATCATATTAAACATTAAATATATTTATACACCTGTTTAAAACGTTAGCTGAGTCAAGGGGTGGCTATAACCACTTATTTTCTTGGGCACACAGACTTTATTGACACCGGCTTGCCAGGCCTGTCATGTCCTCTTCTTCTTCAATCTCTTCGTCTTCCATTTCATCTTTTCCGTCAATATCGTCCTCTTCTTTCTTTCTTCTTACCACCAGTTCACGCCATTTCCTTCTGTCCTCCCAAAGTCTTTCTGCTTCTACTCCTTCATAACACTAATCTCTCTCTTCTACATAATTTATTACTTGGTCCTGCCACTTCTCTCTTGGTCTACCAGGTATTCAAATGTTCATCTCCGCTTTCAATGCGGCTTTTGGTTAAACGAGTGAGCGTAGCGAACGAAGTCATCTCCATTCAACGTAAATGGCGTTAAATCGTTAGTCTGCGTGCGTGTGTATGTGAGTGTGTGTGTGTGTGTACGTTGAAAATCAGCCGAATCGCTGAACAGATTGCGCTGAAATTTTAAACAGACATCCGGTACGAGTTTATTGAGAACTGCTAACAAAATCAGCAAGATTCATTGCGATTTAAACCTACAAGAAATAATAAACTGAAAAATAGACTTCCAGTGTTTAGAAATTATTTTAACGACAATGTTTTAGATTTTGAAAAGATATTTTTTGTTTGTTATTCGCCTGGCCGTGAAATGCCGTGCCCATGCAAGGTCTGTCGAATGTTGCACGTCAAGGTACCCCCAAATTCCGCTCGAAGATTGAGTAAACCTTGCAATATTTTCACGTATTTCGCACTGGCTATGTTAAACATAGTAGGCCCTATTGCCACAGATGATGGACTACACTGCGTTATATGCATTTCAAAACATGTTTAATTATTTTTGAAATACAATCTAGAAATTACAAAATCTTTCCCGACCAGGGGATTAAACCCACTTCTTTCACATTTCGGCTACAAGGGCGCCTTAGCCAACTAGACTAGGGAAACGCCAAAGTCGTAGTTAGACGAGTGAGCGAGTCATGTGGTGAGTACCCGGGAACATTTGCATTTAAGTTTGATAATTACATTCGTATAAATAATAGTTTTTTAAAGTTTAGTTGGTATACGGGGACGGGCGCGTCAACTGTAAGGTCATAATGCGCCTCTCTAGCCTATGATAGGCTAGGTAGGCCTAAGGTAGGAGGAAGAAAAGTAATGTAACCGAACCGGGTACTCAACACATGCATGGCTCACTCACTCGTTTAACAACGACTTTGGCGTTTCCCTAGTGTAACTTCTTGTCCATTCTCATTAGAAGAAAACAAAACAGAAGAATGTGTCTTTACCTTTCTCTTTTCAGCCCCTGGTGTTGGATGTATCTCATGAGCGCGACTGTACACCCCGCTTCTTCTTAACCCGCTCGGTTACACGGCCAATGAGCGCGTTTCAAGTGTCGCAAGGGAAAGTGGCCCCAATGAAACCTATCTACATGGGAATCGCTCCAAAGAAGTAAACATCTTATGTTGATTAAACGAACTGCTCTTGATGAGAAGACGGAGGACAAGAAGATACTTCATTATCCAGACGAATCGTGCAACAACTCGCGACACTACACTAGCTTAAGATAACATCGAAGTCATCCAAAGATGATGGGCAAACATTTATATAGATAACAAAATCCATCTCAGCCGGGTATCGAACCCGGGTCTTCTGATTGAACTTCGAATGCTTTAACCCCTTAGTTACCAAAACGGTTTAGTAATTTATTTGGAGCATTTTTTTTTAGTATTTAAAAAAATATTTAATGAAATATTTGCTTCGTTTAAAAAGAAATGTCGGGGGGGGGGCACACGAAAACAAATAAGTAGCATACTGGTGTTCGTTACATTGCATAAAGAATAAAATGATAATAATAATTTTTCGCAAAAGCGGGGTGTGAAAATAACCTTTTAAACGGAATGGTGAATTCTATCAATTACATGGGAAGTGGAATGGAATGGAAAATGTAGTTGTTAGATAAAAAGAAGAGTATACTTGCTACATGCGAGATTGCTCGGAGCTATGTAAAGAATTGTCGGGACCTTGTTTTTCTACTAGTCTGATAGTGACGTGTGAGATTATATTGAGCGCAGTAGGTGTGGCTGAGTACGCTTAAAGTGGTGCATGCACTAGTGTGTAAGTACAGTGTAGTGTATTAAGTGAACATTGTGTTCAAGATGGCCACATGCCGTAATAAAACAATAAAACATGTCGGCGATGTCGGCGAAACCATTGGAGATTCCAAACTCGACAAACCGAGACGCATGACTTGGCATAATCTGAAACCCTGAAAAAATTATTTCTTGTAGTATGTTACTCCTAGAATTCTTGAAAACGAGTATAATTTAATTAGCGTTTGAGTAACGACAACAATTACTACAGTCAAGATAACCAGTAGTGAGAACGGATTCGACGACTCCTGAATAAGTCTTGTGCGTATCGTCTTTGAAACCCCTAGAAGAAGAGTGTGTTAATTAACGGATGATGTCATGATTTAAAACGTGATATCGTAAAGATATAATGGATTAAATTGCGATCATTGGAGAAAACAACGTTTGCTTAGTATAGCTTCGTATTCCTCACCCTACGTCTCACAAGACAGTAACCCACCCGGCGCCGGGTTCAAAGGGCTGGTTATCGGAGGTGCGAAGATATCCACTGTCTTACTTGCTAATTGCGTCAGCGCGCGTGCCAACAGATGTGCACCCTCCGTCACATGGCGCGGCTTTCTGCTGACAACCTCACAACTAATTCGAGGATGTCTGTTACCAAGACTCCACACATGGCGTTGCTGTGTAACTTACTGCTGGGTTCGGGTGTTGCACGCGAAATAATTGAAGTGGAACATGCAACACATTTAGGCCTATTTTATGACTTTATCATGATGGAGTTGGCCAAATTGCAAATGGGTCGCATTTGGGCAAACGAATCCTGAAATACGTCCCTTCATCCCCAACTCTAATAGAAAACTATGACATACACAAAATAGATATTTCAATTTCTGGTTGAATAATTTTTCATTTTTAAGGACAACAAATACTAGGCAAATCGACTTAACATGTAAAACAAACTTGACACCTCACACTTTAGATAATTAACATATTGGTTTTATCAAACGAAATTGTGCCGCTAACTTCTCACCCAGAACTACAAGAAAGCTGTATGTATCCTTGGTTCGACCCCACGTTGACTACGCCAGTGTTGTGTGGAATCCACATCACGTTACCAAAATTAAGCAAGTTGAACGTATTCAATACAAATTTGTAAGTTTTCTTTGTTATAAAAATAATATAAATTTTCACCGATCACATTATGCTACACTTTGTCAACAACAATCAATTCCAACACTAGAAAGTCGTCGTAGTGCAACCGACGTAATTTTCCTTTACAAACTTCTCCATAACTTAATCGACACGGACCTAATTCAAGATATAAACTTTCATATCCCTTCAAGATTTACAAGAAACAACATCCCCTTCAAAATTCCATGTGCTCGTATCGATGTTTCTAAATTTTCTCCTATTAACCCAATTCAAGACACATACAACACATTATGAGGCATTAATCCAGAAATTGCCATCAACCACATGAAGCTTCAATTATTTAAAGCAGCGGTTTATGCCAGTTTACCAACATGACTCATCACTCTTGTCACCTAATCAACTTTTCACCAGTTTTGTATTTTTGAGCGAGCGAAGCGAGCGTCTCCACTTGACTCTTATGGCTCGAATGTCTGTTTTTTTTTGTTTTTTTTTCCTGTTTCTGCTTCGATACAGGTCGCACCGTTTCTCTGATCGACCTTAAATTTTGCACACATGTACATACCACCTAGGCGGGTTGCTGTATAGTTTTGTGGCAAAATCGTTCAAAAGTAAAAAAGTTACATTAAAGTTAATTGAAAGTTTTTTTTTAAACTAAACGGCGACAAAATCTGAGGTGACCAAATCATTTAGAATGTCCGTCCGATCACGAATATGTTATTTTTATTTTGATCCGATAAGTAGTGTAGATGGAAATTACATAATATCAAAGTCCCGTTACCATGGCAACGGAAAGTCGCACAGCTTTTTGGCTCATGATAGCGGTCAAACGGAGGCTCGGATCGAGTTGAAATTTTGACCATCCGCAAGTTTCGTTCCCGATTGAATGCCATTAGTTTTGTGGCAAAATCGTTTAAAAAGTTATAAAGTTACATTAAAGTTAATCTAAAGTTTTTTTTTAAAACTAAACGGCGACAAAATCTGAGGTAGCCAAATCATTTAGAATGTCCGTCCGGTCACGAATATGTTAATTTTATTTTGATCCGATAAGTAGTGTAGATAGCAATTACATTTTAACAAAAGTAACGTTACCATGGCAACGAAAAGTCGCACAAGAATTCTGGTCACTATGTACTGCCACCTAGAAGAAATCAAGAGTAAAATAGTTTTCCCAAAGAAATGATGTCAAGGTCCTCTAGATGGCGGTGGATTTTATCCATTCCTTCCTATTTTACAAATTTTCAGCTAAATTGGTCAAGACCTTAAAGACTTATTGGTATGTAACATTATGGGCATGTCTTACTCGGGTCGTGTTGCACGTACCGGTGCTCGCTCAACAACGCGTCCAACTGAGCGTTTTCCTAGTATAACCTCATTTTCCCCCCCTTCATTCATCTTTGGCTTTAAGCCGTTTTTTTAATATATTCTTTTGTTATTCAATTTTTTCTTGTTTGTATTTGTTGTAACATTTTAATTTAATTTTATCGTACTTGTTCATATAGGTATTTAATCATTTGTATGTGTAACGTATTTTGTATTGTTTTGAATAGTATATTTTTGAATTGTTTAGTTTTAGTTATACCTAACACTTGTGGGTTTTGATACCTGTTGTTAGAGATAAATAAATAAAAATAATATAAACTAACAATTGCAATGAATAAATACATTGCACACAACCAAAATTTGATCGCTTAACTGAATTGTGTTGCTTACACCTATATTATTGTTGTTATACCTCTATTCAAGAGGTGGTGATACGTTACAATGAAGAAAATTACCAAATCGAATGCCTTATGCATGCGTGATTCGAGCCTTATCGTATGAGTCACTGAGGAATTAACAAATTTGAGAAAAAGTATAAAAACAATGACCGAATTTAATATTTTAAAACGAAACTTAACCAATTATATTGTTAAGATGATATTCATAGGAGCTTACTTTTAACTTAAGCTTATTCGGCAAGAATTTGACGCAATGTCGTGGAAGTATCATATTTAGTTTAATCTGAGATGTGTTTTCCTCGGAAGTGAGTCGGGTAAGACGTTGTGTTGCCCCCTCACGGGACCATGCACCACGCCCTCTCCCGTCCACCTCATCAACCCCTAACAGAGCCAAACTACCCCGAACTAATCCAGCTGGTGTTGTTAAACCAGAACTAGCTTCACTCTGCTCAACAAATATGCAAGTGATGTATGGGCGGCGAGCGTCGGGCCCAATCGCCCGTGAATTATGTGAACGACCAACTTGTATTCGATGTCAAACGCAACAATATATTTCAAAGTGGTTCCATTAGTCCTTCGGAATTTCGAAATTGTACGGGAATACTTGGCCAAGTATTTGAATTAATCGTAAATACGCTTCAAAATATGGAAGTTGGTTATATATACTTACCCTTTAACGTACAAGTGCTTTGATAATATCGCAAGTACTTTATAAGTTTTGAACCACAGTCAATGTTTGAGGTTACTTTGCAATATTGTTTTCGTACCACATTAAATGTAAAATGTTTGTAGTTGAAACATCAGCCAAGAGTCTGAACAACCCTAGAACATTTCCTTCCCAACGACCACTAACCTTAATTAACTATTTAGTTACCAGTAAAGGGTAACATGGGATAATACTCATTTGTACCCTACAACGGGAATCCATACTAAAAATTAGGTTTTAGCTCTATATATAACTACATCTACTAATGAAAAACAAGTCATACTATCGATAAAGTGTATTGAGATTTTCAAATATTAGTCAACAGTCCAAACCCTACTATGTTGCAATCGAAGCAAGTATACAGTAAACTTGCTTGTAATAAGCATATCAACTGTATAATACAAGAAAAATCATTCAAATAAAATAAAATGTATTATTCAATTATAAGGCCTATTTCTGGAAGTCCCACGCGAGATATGTTGAATATTATTGGCTGTGACGTATTATTAAGCAAAGTTATTCCGGATAAAACTAGTCACAGGATCAGGAATATTGTTTCAATTGAGTACAAACTGTTTATATTGTACAATGGTTCCTTTCAAAGCACATTTTAATAATTCATTGTTACACGTACTACATCACTTTTCGTAAATATTGCGACATGATTTAAAAAATGTGTCCTCTGAATGATTGATTTCGATAAAACAACGAAATGCAACTGTAATACACAATTTCCAAGATATATTTAACGTACTATTTTGTTTTTCAGTCCACATCAGCAAGATTTTAAACCACTGGAGATAAATCGTGACGTCACTAACCCAGCATGGCGGGTCTAAGCGCAAGATAGGCCAACACGATCAGCAGACCAAACTCAAAATTAAGCTGTTAGGGGGGGGGGGGATTCAAGCCACTCCTAAATAACTCCCGAGTTTTGATCCAGCAATAAGTCTCCCGATAAGGACACTAAGCAACCCTGTTGGTCAGCCATTTTAATCCCGCCCCTCGCCGGCGATGACGCGCACGACAACGATAACCGCTATCTTTAAATTGAAACTTCCTGTCTATAAATTTCCCCGGATTTCGAGTCTTGGAGAATCGAAGTCGACTCTCGAGAAGGAATTGAATTACTACGCGCAGAGGTCTGGTTCGGGCACGTAGGGCATTTATCGATAAGAATAAGATACAACGAAGGAACAGGAGTGGGAAATATAATGCGGAGGTCGAGTCAGGGCACGTTTCTAGTGGACATCGGAGATGGGCGCGCGCTAAAGTTAGACGCGCTCTGCCGGACATGGTCGGAGTCTGCCACACGAGCCCACGCTGTATTCTTCCTAGCACAGCCACGGAAGCACCACTGCAGGTGCATACAAGACTCAACTGTCGAGCAATAGTTAGCTTCGACTTCAAACTACACATGTCCGGTAAAAATACGGATTAACAAAAATAAATTGCCGAGTTTGTCAATAGTGGTCCATATTTTTTTTTCAATTTTCAATCGTTTGACCGAAATTACATGAGTTAAAAACAGCACTACTTTTGGGACTATTCACAATATTATGATTATATGTTACCTAGCTTTGGTTGAATGTATGTTGGATCGAACAAACTTTGTATTAATTTTCAGAGGATTTTCAGAACGCCCCGATGTATACAGGTGTAAAACAAAAACCCAAAAATATATATTTTCCGTAATGTACAATTTAAACGTATATTTAAAAAAATCCGGAAGAAAGGAGGACAATAAGTACAACCACACATTACAGAAGATTTTGAAATGTATTCAAATAATTTGAGAAATAGTTACTCAAAAAAGTCTTAAGTACAAAATAAAAAGCATAATACACAAATGAAATTGGTATTTATTAAGCGAGCGAAGCGAGCGTTTCCATTTGACTCTGCCGGAAAAAATAGTCACTGGTTTTGTTTTTTTTTGTTTGTTTGTTTTTTTTTTGTTTGTATGTCTCGCGATAACGTTCGAACGGAGGCTCGGATCGAGTTGAAATTTTCACCATCCGCTTTGTTCTCGATTGAATGCCATTAGTTTTGTGGCAAAATCGTTCAAAAAGTTAAAAAGTTACATTAAAGTTAATCGAAAGTTTTTTTTTTCAAACTTCACGGCGACAAAATCTGAGATGGCCAAATCATTTAGAATGTCCGTCCGGTCACGAATATGTTAATTTTTATTTTGATCCGATAAGTAGTGTAGATGGAAATTACATTATAACAAAGTACGGTTACCATGGCAACGGAAAGTCGTACAGCTTTTTTGGCTCATGATAGCGGTCGAACGGAGGCTCGGATCGAGTTGAAATTTTCACCATCCGCAAGCTTTGTTCTCGATTGAATGCCATTAGTTTTGTGGCAAAATCGTTCAAAAAGTTAAAAAGTTACATTAAAGTTAATCGAAAGTTTTTTTTTCAAACTCAACGGCGACAAAATCTGAGATAGCCAAATCATTTAGAATGTCCGTCCGGTCACGAATATGTTAATTTTATTTTGATCCGATAAGTAAAGTAGATGGAAATTACATTATAACAAAAGTAACGTTGCCATGGCAACGAAAAGACGCGCGAAGTTTCTAATGCACTGCCACCTAGAAGTAATCAAAATACTTTCGAGGAAGCAGTCTATTATTTGTCAACAAAGAGTTTAAATAGTTTTCCCAAGGAGTCAAGGTCCTCTAGATGGCGGTGGATTTTAAAGTAAAGATTTAAACACGGGTTTACCCAAATACCTTGGCAATAATAAATAATACTGGAAACGCGAACGTCGTAAATTTTAAAATTTAAAAAAATGTGCAATGTGGGTCTAGCTATAGCACGTGCTCGCTTATCAACGCGTCCAACTGAGCGTTTCCTAGTATAATATATAGAATTGAAGAGGACGTTCAGGCCCCATTCAAACAAGTGAGTTCCCACAGCAAAGGATTGCTAGCGGCAGGAATCGAACGGCACCCTCCCACCTAAGTGCACTACCAACCCCACCCACCACCCCCGTCAGCTAATGCTCTGGGTCTAAGATTACACTGCGCACTTTCTAAATATGTTAAAAGTGTCGCTCATACCGAGGGTTTCTCTCAAACAAGTACTTTAAGTACACCATGGGCGTCGAGGGTTCTTTTCTTACCTCGTGTTTTCCTTGAGAACGGCTTGGATGTGTAAGAGTTGGCAGCGCAGAGCGGGGGAAATTACTCTTGAAGAGTGGCGACACTTGTTTTCTAAATTAACTTATTCAAAAAGTGTTGACAGAACTAAACGAGTGTATGCACATCAAATGAAGTAAAGAGTGAGGGATTCATTTATCTTGGTATACGCCAAGAGTGTAATGACATTCATTTTGTGGTTATAATTACTCCGAATTGTAATTATGGTGGCATTACTTTTGTAGAACGTATTGCACTGGATTGTAATCATATAGTGACATTATTTTGAGTACTTGTTGCTACTACTACTTTTATGAATAAGTTTATTACGTTATCTTTCTTTTTTTATTACTTTTGTTGTCCTTCTTGCTTCGTTCGAAAATAGACAAAAACAAAACTAGAATACACGATATCAATACAGGAAAGAAAAGATTATAAACAAATATGAACAACACCTAGATATAATATTAATATAGATTCGTGACGCATATTTTCGTGTGATCATTGACTGTATATTTGTGCACGAGATAAAGCCATGAATTTTCAAACAAAAAAGGGTCAGTTAAGATTTGAACTGCAACTTTGCTAGTCTGTATATAAAACATAAAATAAAAACAAATTATACACAACTCATTAACCCGGAAACGTAAAATAATAAAATCTCACACTGAACTTTAACCTAGGTTCGGGGTAGCTTTTAAAGTAAGTAACCCAGATTAAAGTTCAGTGTGAGTGATTTTATTAATATAACATAATTGAGCTGGTTAAAAGCGATTTAAAAAATTCACCAAGCGGTTAATTTCCACTTGTTTTAGGATCTAAAAGCCTAAAAAATTGTGTAAAAGCAAAATGGCTGATATAAGATATAATTTCTCTACGATCAGTTAAATAAAGTACAATATTATATATTTTTTGGGGGTAATAATCCCCTTTAAGAATTTAAATCTACGCGCGCTCCACTTTAAAATTGTTAAAAAAAGCAATTCTGTAAACGCAATACGAAACTGGGCAATGTTGATGCTAAGACGAAGAATAAGGCGACGTTGCTGATGAAAAGCAAACCACAGGACTTTGTTGCTCGAATCTTTCATTCATACATACCAGTAAACGAAACGAACAAGTAACAAAAAGAGTAACAGAGGATTTCGGTTCGTCTTCATTATTCGAAGACTATTTCGACGTTAATATTAAAACTCTCTTGTAACTAGAGAAAATCGTTTTCCCTTGAATGCGCCTAACTACGTAGTTCAAAGTAAAAACTCCCTAATTACGTACATTCCTGAGCAAGCACATTCCCTCGCAGCGAAACGCAATCACGAAAACATAGTTTCCGACGAAAAGCCTCGAGATAAAGCCGCCATTTTGAACCCTTTCATTTTATCCGCGGTGATCCCCGTTTAAGTGGAAGACTTTTCAGATCTTTCTATAAATAAAATGGCTGAATTATAATATGAGTTTGAAAGTTGGGTTGCCATAATTCAGTTGGCCAACAAAAGTCAGACGCAAGAAAGCAAGCAGGGCAGGGGGTGGCGATAAATCTGGAGCCCGGGCGTGGAAGAAGTGCTCTCAATCCAGGCTGCTGCTGCAGTAGCAGGCTGCCAGGGCCAGGCTAAGCGCATCGCACGGTATCACCCAGCATTACACACCCATATGCTATGATTAACAATAACTCTAATTAGGAAACGCTTAAGTCCCGCCGCGTTGTTGGATGAGCGTAATTGGTGCATTGAGCAGCCATGTGTTATGCGTATTTTTTGTTGTTCTGTGGCAAAATCATTAGTAAATTGAATTTTTTTAAATTAAATTAAATTAATTAAAAATTACTGCATTTTTTCAATTTTTTTAAATTAATCGTAATTGTTAAAAAAATCGTAAAATTGCGATTACACATACAAAATAATTAATATATTAATTTATAAAATTAAGGTTCTGCGAAAAAATCATTACAATCGGATAAAACATGTAGGTGTTATAAGTCAAAGAATTGTTTAAAAAACGAAAAAAACTGTAAAATTTCGATTTTTATGATAAATATTTTTTCAATTGCGCTCAAATTTCACGGAATATCTTAGTTTATAAAATAAAGGTTCTGTGCAAAAAGCATTAGAATCGAATAAAGCATGTAGGTGTTATAAGTCGAAGAAGTTTTTAAAAAATCGAAAAAATTCGTAAAATTGCGATTTTCATGAGAAAAAATTTTCCGATTGCGCTCAAAACGTGGCAGTTCTAAGTTTAGAGATTTCGAAGGCCTCCATAAAATTTCATCGCAATCGGAGTATCGGTTTAGCCGGAATCGTGTGGACAAACGGACAAAAATACAGAAAGAAAAGAAAAGAAAGAAAGAAAAAAAAAAAAAAAATCCGGATTTTTTTTACTTCCAGTGTAGTAGAATGGAATCTTCGCTTCGCTCGCTTCGCTCGCTACGCTCATCCAATGAGTCAATTTATGTATTACGAATATGTAAATAATATCGTGCCTTTTAAGTATGGATCACGATTTTTTTATTTCAAATCATAAATATTTTTTTAATGACATTGTTAGACGTTTTTTGGGCCTTGAGTACCTTCATGACATCGCAATCAAAGAAGACATACGACTTGGTTACAATTTCATGTTTGTATTTTACAACATAATCTGTAAGAAGCCTACTTAACGACAGTATATTGACAGAATAATCCATGAGGAAAGAATGTAAATTATATTGTACCGTTGTCGGAACAAAACTGGTCCAAACTATAGTACTTACGTCCTCCACTATAATAATGTGTTTACGTACATAAATTAATAACGGTTTAAGCGTAGCCATATTGTATATAAAGGTTGCACAACAACGTACATACTGAACCTCGAAAGTAACATACACTCGTTTTTACAAGATAATATATTAAGGGCACGCTTCTGTAAAAAGAAACAAAAAAACACATTGCTCAGCGGAAGTAAAGGTCACTTTCCAAAACAGTTACCGGAGCTGGGGAGTACAAATATTCAGTCTGGATCACATTATTTTGTCTCACACTGTATTATGTCAAATTCTGAACTGCCTCTTAAACTGAACTTTTCGATACATCATCAATAATCAAGTTATTCTTTCTTTTGAAAAGATCAGAAACACATGTCTTCCTGTTTAGATATTCCCCTGCGTCCCTCGGGCGCCCACATTGGTTCTGACAGCACCCTACCCTAGCAAGGGTGCGCGCATGGCCCCGATGCAAGGAACAAGTCTAATTAATATTCTGCAGAGAACTCTGTAAGAGTCTTTCAGGTGACTAGCTGGATGCACAGGATGACTGGGCAGGAACGCCCGCAGCCTGTTTCAGGGATTCAATCCAGTGTGCACAAGCAGGGATAGAATCATGGATTCGATATTGCCGCCAGTGGTAAAAAAGAAATATATTAGGAAAACGCTCAGTTGGACGCGTTGTTGAGCGAGCACCGGTACGTGCAACATGACCCGAGTACGACATTCCCATAAGGCCCACCACACAGTGTAGGCCTAACTGGATATTGACATTGTACACTATAATATACTATTCCAACTTCTTTGCATTGTACTAATTCACGTCAAGCCTTCTAAAATGTATCTTTGTATCTTCACTGCCTCCTTCATTTTTTAACATCAATTTTCGAATTATGATTACCAATAAGTCCTTAAGGTCTTGACCGATTTAGCTGAAAATTTGGAAAATAGGAGAGAATGTTGTACTTATTGACCCTGCAAAATTTCATAACGATCGGTACATTTTTTTTTTATTTTTTTTTTTATTTTTTTATTTTTTATTTTTTATAACCAACGATCGGATTTTGTTCAAAAACTATACAGCAACCCGCCTAGGTGGTATGTACATGTGTGCAAAATTTCAGGTCGATCAGAGAAACGGTGCGACCTGTATCGAAGCAGTAACAGAAAAAAAAAAAAAAAAAAAAACAGACATTCGAGCCATAAGAGTCAAGTGGAGACGCTCGCTACGCTCGCTCAATTATTTTGTGGGATGTAATAACACGGTAGCCGAGAAAAGCCAGGTGCAATTGCGCTTTTTCTTGAAAATAACTTATAGTAGCCTAAAGAGGGCCACTCGTGCTCTGTATTAACCGTCCAGTCCTAAGGGGAAGGTATATTTCCAAAAAAAAATATTATTAGCACCAAGAAGATAAGAATGTACTAACCATTGTTCTTGCCTCTTAAACTAAATCGTTATGACCCTTCCGGCAAAAGGGCAAAATCTTATGGAATGTCTGCAAAACTAAATGGGCTAACATTATCCCGATTTATCGAAGCAATCTAGATTGATAAAATTTAATACGATTCAGAAGTTAAAAAATCCATCCCGAACTTCTGAATTGTATTAAATATTAACAATTCCACCTAAGGCAGTGTTTCTCGACTAACCAAATCGAGAAACAATCTAGATCGCGTTCAAAATTATAACATTTGTATAAAATAACTCGAAAACAGTCGGTGTGTCTTGGCAGTCTTTACAATTACAAACCGTACTACAGTTCTGTCCAGAAGGTTAGGGCCTAATAACATTAAATTGACAAAATTGAAGTTTGTCCAATATTGTCGGATAGCCGTATGGCCAGGAAGAGTGCCAGTAAAAGGTAAACACTTTTTATCGTTATAAAATAGTGGTTCCTTTAAGTTCAGAACCGTGACTGAACAAAAGTTATTAACAAAGAAAGTATCTTTGCGAAATGGTTATAAAATGCAATGTTGGAAAAGTTAACATTCATGAAATTATTTCATTTATTTACGATACAATATGAAAAATCTTCGCTCTTGGTGGAGGTGCCGGGTACGATTGTGTTTTTATTTATTTATTACCAAACCTCCCTCAGAGGTACCCAAAACTAAATATGATTTCTAATTTGAAGCAAAACTTCTTAAAGGAACCGTTTCAATACAACTGAATGTTTCTCAATTTGGTTAATCGGGAAACACTCCCGTAGGTGTAATTGTTTTTATTTAATACAATCCAGAAATTCATCCATCCATTCAGATGTATAATGCAACTACAATTCAGAGATTAAAATGTACCCGTCCTGGTGGTCTAGGGGTTAAGACGCCTGTCTGGAATGCGGGAGATCCGTGGTTCGAGTCCCGGTCGGGGCGGACTTTTTTAATTTCTGGATTGTATTAAATAAAAACAATTACACCTACGGGAGTGTTTCCCGATTAACCAAATTGAGAAATAAACCCTCGCTCATACCTGCGTAAGGTAATGACATTATAATTAATGTTTGGTGGACAGTTCAAAGGCAGCAGATATTCGTTGCAGTGCTGTTCCATCCATTCAGATGTATAATGCAACTACAATTCAGAGATTAAAATGTACCCGTCCTGGTGGTCTAGGGGTTAAGACGCCTGTCTGGAATGCGGGAGATCCGTGGTTCGAGTCCCGGTCGGGGCGGACTTTTTTAATTTCTGGATTGTATTAAATAAAAACAACTGAATGTGTTGTGAACAATATAAGTTTTTGGTGGAGGTGCCGGGTACGAACGTGATTTTCGTTATTTCAAAAAAATATTCATGTTAAAACTCTCTCAAAGGCACCGAAAACTAATTGTGATTCTAAATAGAAGGCAAACCTTCTTGGAGGAAACTTTAATAAAACCTTCTACAGCGTTTGCGAGTCACCCGTGAAGCGAATATCAATGTCTAGTAAGACTCATGCATTATGCCAGTGCGAAGGTAGGCCTACTTTGCTACTCGCAGCCTCGAGAATGAATATGTGACTTGAAATGTACTAAGACCGTGCGACAAAATGTGTGGACATGGGTGTGAGAGGTGTAAGATCCTAGCGAACCCAGGAATTAATTAGTGTAGCAGGTTTCTCGTCGTTTCTTCGGAGAAGCGGTTAATTGAATAGTAAGGTGGGGTTGACGCGTACCCTGCTTCCCGCGGCTTACTGAAGACACCTACACCTGGGTCTACACTATCTACACTAAGTGTACACTCGCGCTCTTGGGCTTACACTTTCTACACTGACGCGCTCTCAGCTTCACACGGGTTACAATAGTCAATTGACGGCATTACAACTAACGGTGTTCTGCCCGTTTACACTCACCTGCCACACTTCCATTTTTTACACTGACGAGTTGCCAACTTCCCGCGGCTTACTATGACACCAATATGGCGCCGTACATCCTGGGTGTTCTGGCTCTACACTCTTTGTACTTTATTTCACTCGCTGCCACACTCTTACACAATGTACACTGACGCGTACTCTGCTTCAACCCTGCTACTATATACACTCCTAGTATATGGCGTCCTTACAATTTGGGGTGTGCCAAGTCTACACACTCTACACTATTGTGCACGCAAGTGTCTTTCTCCGGGATTTACAATTTCTACACTAGTTTACTCGCTTATACAACACTCGCGTTCGGGTATCTACTCTTTCTGCAATATTGATGGAAATACCGTAGCAAAATTGCATTTTAAAACCGTTAAGTAAACAATTCCCACAAACGTTGCAGAGCGTATAACAATTGCTTTGAAATTGTGCAATGGCAAAACGTTCACATTGTTTGCATTGGTGATTTGTCTGCCGAGAAACGATAAGCGGTGTGGAAACAGTAGAAGACATACACTATTTGCTGGATAAAGATAGCGAATCCATGCAGTTTGTTTGGGGAAGATTGCAGTGCGGAGCAATTCGTTCAGTGGACATAGCAATCCCGTGCTATTTGTCAGGAGCAGATAGAGAGATACCTTGTGCTTTGTGAGGTGAAGATAGCGATTCCTAATTTGAACGAAAGCTACTTTCAAGCTGGTACCAGAGCAGAGCAAAGTGCTGAGAGAGAATGGAAACCAATCGGAGATAATTCTTTCAGATCTACCTCGATGTGTTTCATAATCCAATACCTTGCAAAGAAGGCGACATGTCGTAAGTTCTTTGACAGGGCTCAAAGACAATTGCGTCACAGCCACCCAATCCCCCCCTTTTCTCTCTCTCTCTCTCTCTCTCTCTCTCTCTCTCTCTCTCTCATTCCTCTCTCTCCTCTCTCTCTCTCTCTCTCTCTCTCTCTCTCTCTCTCTCTCTCGCACCCACAGAACTCGGTCAAGTGAGACACCCTCGTATTGGAACAACTCTCATCTCATCTCCCATGGGGCAGATTACCTAGTTACCCAACACACATAAAACTCCTACAGATACAGCTACTTAACAGTTTTTCCCAGGCTCTACCAATGAGGAGTTTTTATGTTTCAATTCCAGAAAAAAAGTAGCCTCACTTTTTCTACGTTTAAACTTGAAATTAATTAAAGTTTCAACCCTGGAGTTTTATGCTTTTAATCCTCTAAACATTTTAAGAATTCTTCGCGAGCGTCTGCAAGTAGGTTCATTAGGCAAGTTAGTTCCTCTCTCCTTGTTCCAGCCTGGCGAGGGCGATAAACCAGCGGCGTCTGGCGCTCGCGTCGCGACGCTTCTTTTTTACGCCCAAACCACGGGGGACGCTAGCAACACAACAACACACTTTTGTTTTGTTTTTAATTACAGGATTGTAAAATTTGTTCAATTATATGACGCGCACCCTATAAAAAAATTGTCCCCAAGTAGTATTATTATTAATTTTAATTATGAAAGTTGGGCCATTAGCGCGCTAGCCTCGAGGGGTTTTGGGGTGTCATCTGCTGCGGGCTGCCTGTTTTTGTAGCGTGAAGGGCTGGCACAGAAGACACTATAGGGATATTTCGCTAGTGTGTGTTGGTGTGGGACGCGCTATACAACAAGGAACGATGTCGTTATCAACTACGACAGGCATCATCACGGTATAGCGCCAAGCGCAACGCGAAGACAAGGGAGAGAAGGATCATGCTATGTCATCCCTGCGTGCATATAGTCACAGTTAACAACTACTTTTAATGTACAGCTAAATAATAAACGAATTTAAAAGAATATGCCGTAAGCGATTAATTCTAACAATCAAATAGAGCTAAAACAAAATAAATAATGTATTACAAAGAAGCGTATTGTTTAATGCATTTCAGAATAATGTAATTATTATATAGTAGTTTGATAACAAATAAAGTAAACATTTTCCCCCACTGGGGTTCGAATACACAGCCTCCGGTTCTGCGTACCGATGATATAGTCAAATAAACAACATTGCCCATAAAGCAACAAAGCTAAAATACACAACAAGTATATTATTATTATCATTTTCATTATTATTACTGTATGGCAAATAATATTGAAGATACAATTAATAATATTTAATACAATAATAATTACGAAACGTAGATAAAGATAATGCCAATAGCACAGCATTGGTGGTAGGTGGTGGGGTGTGGGGTGTGGGTGTTGCATGCAAATGTTGAGTGAAAACCACGGGTGCATAAGCTAAGAACAGCGACGTACGTCTACGATTGCCACGTCTGTTAATAAGTGTGAGTGGTGTCTTGCCACCTTATAACCCGTCATTGTGGGCGCGAAGACATCTCCGCGGGTCGATCTCGTACCGCGCAATGCGTCGCATAGGTCGAGTGGGGGATAAAACTTGCCCGAGAAATATATCCATATCGAAATTGAATAATTTAAAGCCCGTAAAAGGAGTTTCCTTATAAATGAGCTTCGGGCGTGGGTGGCGTGGGTGGGGGGGGGGGTGGGGGGGGGAGGAGTCCATGCAATATACAACGCCGTGGTGTTGTTACGGCGCTTATAAAAAGTTCACTGCAGAAAAGTTGAGCGGGCTGTTATTATAAGAGTTGTAAAAGTGAATTATCCCGAGCGGCAAAACCAGGCGCACGTTGGGATCTGTTGTCGGATGGGAGATGCGCTAGGCCCCACCCAAAGTAAGCTACAGAAGCAGAAACTAACCAAAGCCACTAGACCTGACCCAAAGGGTATCTGAAAGCTGATTTTAGCTAATAAAAACAATTATTACATTATTATCTTGATGTATAATTTATATCACAACGGATGAAGGCGTATTATTAATCGAATTTAAACAATATAATTTATTGATAGCACATGTGTATGAACTTATTAAATCCATCTCAAAATGTATACACAGTTTTTACAGACAATAAAATAATAAAATAATAAAAGTAATAATGTAACACCTGCGCATAAATAAGCCACTAATTCACTTTATCAAATGCTGCTGTGCAATGCCTCTGTGCAAATTAACGTACAAAAAGGCCATCTCCATTAACTGTATATAGCTATTTTATGATACAGCTAACTATACCACCAGGATGTTTGACAAAAAACTTCAACTGGTGGTAAATTAATGTGAGTGGTAGTTATTTTCATATTAATCCATGTTAATTTACCGAGTTTAATGATGATAGAATATGTATTTAACTATTTTATGAGCCGCTTACAACCATCAGGATGTTTGACAAAATATATGGTAAAATATTAATAGAGTTCGTCGCGTCGTAAATTCTACATATAAATACTCAATACACCGTGAAAAAGCAGTTTGATGTCATTGAAGGCGTAGCGAGCGAAGCGAAGATTCCATTTCACTACACTGGAGAAAAAAATCCGGAATGTTTATTTTTTCTTTTTGTATTTTTGTCTGTCTGTTAGCACGATTCCGGCTAAACCGATACTCCAATTGAGATGAACTTTTATGGAGACCTTCGAAATCTCTAAACCTAGAACTGCCACGTTTTTGAGCGCAATCGAAAAATTATTTCTCATAAAAATCGCAATTTTACGATTTTTTTCGATTTTTAAAACAATTCTTTGACTTATAACACCTACATGCTTTATCCTATTGTAATGATTTTTTCACAGAACCTTAATTTTATGAATTAATATATTCGTGTAAAATTTGTGTGCAATCGAATAATTATTTCTTATTAAAATTTCAATATTAAGATTTTTTCCTTTTTTAAAATTATTACGATTAATTAAAAAAATTAAAAATTAAAGTTATTTTTTTAATTTATTATTTAATTAAAAAAAATCTTCAACTTAGTAATGATTTTTCCACAGAACAACAGAAAATCCGCATAACACAAGGTAGCTCAATGTACCAATTACGCTCATCCAACAACGCGGCGGGACTTAAGCGTTTTCCTAGTATTAAAAATAAACACTATTGAACGAGGGAGGGAATTAACATCATTACAATGTTACGTGGCCGTTTGCATGGATATTTAAGATTAATACAATCGATAATGCAACAATCAACAATCACAGAATCAAAGAACCGGACAATTAATTGGGCGTGGTCTATTTCGTATACATGGTCATCAATATCTAGATAACTGTTAGTAATCTAATGAAAAAATAATTCTTTTACGTTTCTTATGTAGTTTGGTCGTTCAGAATGCATAGAAATCCAGGTCCATTGTCAGCACCAATATTCTCTGCGCGCCGGCGACATTACACGGTTAAAGAGTGGTAGGTGAAGTAAATCACATGATATCTGGTATGACTTACCTTCCTTGAACTCGAGCTATTGGGCTTCGATAACACGAGGAATGTAAACACCAGTACTCACCTGCAACAATAGAAACAAGACTTATGAGACTAGATTAGAGTTGAGATCGTGGAAAAATTCAAAACGTTCAATTCGAGTGGGAAGGATATTGTATTTAACATGCCAATGTGTCAGCAGTACACATCTTATGGTGTGATATGATCGTTAAAGATTTGATGAATTTATATTCTAAGATTATGATTATCCAGTTTTTAAATCAGACAATAGGGAATTTGCATAAGTTCCAGATATCGGTAAAAGTGTGTGCAAAATATAGATATTCGTCTAAAAATGATATAAACGTTAATTTCAGTTTTTTTAAGTTTATCGTTCGATATCTGTTGAGGGTCAAAGTTTGACCTTTAAAATTTCCCGCACATTTATTTTGAAACGGCTGCCAACGTCACCGGCCTTCATGATGAACACGGCCGCCTTGATAAACAACGAAATTCCCTCCTTTTACCAAAGTCTTTGGTTCTTACAACAATGGGCAACAATAAACAACAGTTGTGATATTACTAATGTATAAAATAAAATATTAATCATATTAGAACAAACTAGATGTCAAAATAGCTTTCACAGCCAAGATAATCTCCGAAAGCAAGAAACTTGATATATCGTTACGTGATTGGTTGATTGGTATCATGAAGGCCGGTGACGTATGACCCGTATTTTCCCGCCAAAATATGTAGGAAACTTTCACCCTCATTTATAAATGAAAATATTCTCAATATTAAGAAAATAAGATATTTTTGTGTAAAGGAAGGAGACCTTAACCCAGAAGAACCATTAAATAATGTTATGCAAATTCCCAATCGCACCAACTCTGGGGTGAAGTTTTGCAATAATTTGTGAAATTAACTTCAAACAAAACTCATAAGAAGAAATGTGTATAATCCAATGTCATAATTCAGCAGTAAGCCATTTTCCATTAATCAATAAAGTTATTACATAAAATACAATACAACTAACATTAAGGTTATGTAATCAAAATCCCAGTTTACAGCAATGGGATATGTCCACATAGGGTATCACGATCACACTTTTATTAGAATCTTGCAGACTAGCTCTTGGAAACAGAATAACCTTCAACTATAAACAATGTCACCACTTTCGTACCTTGTGTGCAATTTATGATCATTTCCGATTCGAAAACATTCCCATTAACAAAACCCACTGTAAATGGCAACACATTGGCCAGTTCAATTCAGTTGTGAATAACCCCCCTGAAAAACGCAATCTCCTTTCAATTTCCGTTAAATCTTGGTCGTCGCTTTACCCTTTCATTTGCTAGAAAGTAAATAGGTTGGTGTGAACGAGGGATAGCCACGTGCGATCGGATCTGTCCCATTACCCCGCACTTCTTGCGCACCGCCGACGTGACTTAGCAACGGCTGTTGCCCGGCTTCCCGTCCGGATATCAGAGAATGCGACCACCCATCATTATTATCTAGAGAAATATTGGTTTTGAGGAGGTGGCAGCGGTGGTTTTTTACTACGAGACACTGATGATCGCTTGTGAGACGAACACAACGCACCAATAACATGTATTTGAGAGAAGGAGAAAAGCACATTAGCCAACTATAAAGATATTTGGCACTAAGCCTTCTGCGAAAGCAACCACATTGAACATAAGCCGTTCGGCTCTGTTGAGAACTGAACAAACATTGCACAAATATGTATCACTTTATGATGCTTCAGGCAAAATGGAGTCGAGATTGCTACTTTTCCTTACAAGTTAGAAAGGCAGTATAGAAATAGTGTGACGTAAATAAGACGTCAAGAGACATATTCCCGATTATATAGTTGGCATAATAGTTAACACTAAGAAAGACCAGACAACATTAATCATCTACGAATTCCATTAAGTGAATTAAAATATAGGGTACAGGCACTTCAAAAGAAATAACAAAACATTTACGCTTAGGCTGCCAGTGGCGCACTCAAGGATAAACTATATAGTTAAAAGTTACATTTGAAATAAATTTGTAACAAAACATTTATTTCAAAATTGAATTTGTTTAATAAAAAAATGGATGGTTGCGGTACTTGAACAGACTATTGCGACCAGCAAATTGAATAAATTTAATTAAAGTTGTCTAAAGAAGATCTTGTATTTGTACTCTTTAATTGACAAAGCACATGGGACCCATCAAACCAAACACATAAGAACCAGGGAAAGAATAAATGTTTAATTTTGAATCTTTAGCGGTTGATATAAAGATTTCCTCTCTCGACAGAAACCCTTAAAACATCTCCAAATAAATTGTAAATATCTGCAAGTGAGCACCAGGAGTGAAATGGCTATACAGCGCTTGGCGAACAGCCACCGTAATACCACCATTATTCTTCATGTTATTAGGTGCGCAGTCTTCGTCGTCGGAACCGGAACACAATTTATTTCACATTTAAATTGAGTTAGGAACCTCTGCAATTCAAATTAAGCCGAGCGCACAGCCCCAGACACTGGCGATGCGACCTATAGAGAACGGCGATTCGAGCATAAGAAACCAATTAGTGCAACTATTTCTTGATGCAATGCGATCATTTAGCTTATTTATAGGTGATAGTGTAAGTCACGTGAAATCCTAGACCATGGTTATAATGCTAGTAGTAAAGCTAGAGATTTAGAACAGGTAGCTTAGCAGGGTTCCACTCGGAAGCCGAAATAATGACAATTCCGACTGGTGACCGCATCTCTTAACACCACGTGGCATTGCAAGGGATAACAGGGTAGAGCTTTAAATCTAGAGGACAAAGAAGCGCAGTTCGTAAAGAAAAATTCAAACATTTTCGTTCACATGCAAACATGGTTAATAATTAATTCTATTGACTGCATGGAAGTACCCAAACTAGGAAGCAGGGCGCATCGTTATTATAGAAACTCTACACAATATAAAATATCAAATTCTCCTTGATTTCTTCAAGCAATGTTAGCTTTGGTGGAGGTTCCGGGTCCGACATTTTCCTTCATTTCTTAAATCTAATTCCGTCCACCCGACCCCCAGAATCACCACAGTATAGCATCAGTTTGAAAATAATATTTAATTAAATCCAGAAATTACAAAATACAACCCGAATGGGATTTGAACCCGGAACTCTCACTGTCCGGGTGACGATTTTAATTAGTATGTAGTGCTATACCCTCTTTAGTTACACCTGTATACACTATAATTTCTATGCTAACAGAAATCATAACATATTACTTTTATAAACTTAATATTGTCTTATCTGGAGAATAGAATCAAGCATTGAACTGTCGTGATAAATGTATTGTTATATGTTTAAGTTACACCATCAAAAGAAAGAAAGTAAACATACAATAAAACTGTCCCCCTCATCTAAAAGCGCACTTAGCATGGTCTGCGTCGTGCCCGGGTGCCCACACGAAGCAGCCGAGGCACGAGTAACGAAGCATCACGAGTAAACACGAGTATAATCGCAGCGGTGTGATTGAGTTATCCCCGGAGTAGAAGATGACCGGTTGAATCTCTTTCATCGGCCGTTAGTCTAGGGGTGGTAAGTGTTTGCACGGCGGCTATAAACCGACGTGTACGCGACTCTGCTGATACGTTCAGTGGCCGAGCCGGCGATGCAGCCACACTATACGAGCCTGATTAAGTGTGTACTTACCGTGTGCGCGTCTACCAGCGTAGACCACAAGGCCCGGTCTGATTGAGGGACCTCATATACCTCAAGTTTGCGTTGCTGCTGTTACCTTCATCAACGTGTATATTGTCCGAGCCATGGTTGTAGCGAGGTGGAGGGTCATGGTGTGGATCTTCACAATTTTTTAAATTATCAGCAAAAGCATTTTTTAAAACTAGTAAAATTTCACTATTTGCAATAATTAAAATAAAATAAAATAAAGTGATGTGCGCCCTAGACCCGCACTAGTTGGGGGCATCCCCAAGCCCCCCCCCCCCCATTGTAACAGGATACGTACTATTCCCGAAATGATATTATCGTGGGCATTTCTAAAAATTTCTTAATCTAAACTCCCAAATTTCTCCCTCCCCCCCCCCCCCCCGAATCAAAATCCTGGCTACGCCCCTGGTCCGAGCAAAGTAACAAGAATTAATTAAAAATACCCATTCTTTGGATATTACACCGAACTCCTACAAAAAAATTAACTTGTAGAAAAGTTATTTATTATTCAAAAGTGTTTTTGGATACTACACTAGAATATTTAATTCGCGACATTTCGACCTTTTCTCAAATGTATTTTCAAACTAAAGTTTACACAAAGGAAAACTAAAGAAAAACGTGTTATAGGGAACCAGGTGATATGAGCCCATAACTCAAGCTAATGTTTAACGTATGATATTTAATACAAACCCTCCAGCCTCTTCTACCACCACTTATCGTCTTAGATAACACCATTAGATTAACATGATACGTACGACAAGTAACAAGACAATATTATGTATGTCACAACATTCTCCTTAACCCCCTCACTAAATAGATATCTAGGAATATAGCAAGTTATAATAACTAATATAAAATAGATCCAAAGCTAAAAGTTTAACGAGCCAATTACTGAAATATTGAAAGAGAATTTCACAAAGTTATAACGGGCGGCTGAGAAGAAAAAGTTAACATATAAACTAATTTTGAAAGATACTTTTACCAGATTGAAACCAAATAATTAAGAGAGTTTTGTACAATTTATAATCTATGTTTGTGATGTACTCGAATGTCGACGTCAGAGACTTCAAGAAGCTTCTCAAAGCCAACGAGCCGTGTGATTTATGCAACCGGCCGGCGGTTCTTTCCACCTACTTCAACAACTCTCAAACATATATAAAATATAATGAATTGGAGCGTATAGTTTTTGTAGGATATAAAATAACTAATTAGTTGAGTAAACGTTTTGAGTAGTGGGCTTCGTGCTTCTAGCAACAGATGTAATAGCCCATATGCAAACTTGAGCCGGCACCGTCGAGGGTGGGGGTGGGGGTGAAGGGGGGGGCGTACCCTGCGGCAGCCCGTACATGCCCAAACTACTTCATATTTAATTAATCGCGCTTGTTGAAAATGAATACATTAAAACACCATCACCAGGCGAGCGTCCCATAAAGATTAAGCAAATGATATTACTACACACAGAGGCCCAGCTTGATAACTTACGGCCGCGTCTGTTAGTTAGTTAGTTGTTGTTTGCTGCTTTGCATATATATAATAATAGTCCTAATCCTAGGCAAAAAGCAGATGGAAGATGGTGAGTGTATATCGAATGAATACCGGTGAAATGGGTTCAGTGATTGTACATTAACCTCTAATACGAGAAGTCATGGGCTTAATAATTCACGCATACATTCAAAATGTTTTTCTTTGATCAAACCTCAAAATGCAACTGCTGGCAGAGTCCCAAGTTTACTAACTGTGCTACAGCCTCAATAATACAAGCTAAGACATACTGTATTCTACTCAAATGTACTAGGCCTACGTTATTTAAATTTCAAAGTATAAAGTACAAGGGGAATAATATACAATATTTTAAAATGAGTTTGATTAATACAACAATTTAAAATAAATATTGAAAGCGTAAACAGTGGGGGGTGTTAGTCAGTAGCCCCCCCCCCAAACTCCTCACAAAACAACATGATTACAGTCCTGGTATTACTCGGAAATCAATGCCATTGCATTGAATATTACATATTTTATTCCCAGATACAATAAAGCACCCGAATAAAATATCAAATTACCATATTTATACGATTCTCTTGTTTACCGATATCACACACTTTCCTCGCCATAAGGTGAGTGTTCTTCCCGAGGAATGCTAGGGCAGGGATGTTTCCGGTCGACCCTCAGCCCCCTGGTTATACGCGAACAATCGATGACGAATATTAGATTTGCCCGCGGGTTTCGAGAGAACAAACACAGTCGGCCTTCAGTGGAGAATAATAATTGTGACACATCCACGAGCCAGGAGTAATTCACTTTTCAATTTCCCGCCGGCTGAGACGTCGTGCGTGCGGGTGCGGGTAAGCGTGCGTGCAGGTGCGCGCCACCCAGCATTCAACTGCAAGACAGCGAGACCACCCTTGGTGCGTGCAGCATTCAACTGCAAGACAGCGAGACCACCCTTGGTGCGTGCAGCATTCAACTGCAAGACAGCGAGACTACCATTGGTGTCGCGTGCTTATTGGTGTGTATTTCTTATTATTGGAAGTGTATTTGATGGGAGAAATCTTTGGATTGCTGTTAGAAAGTGTTGGACTTGTTTGGATTTGAGTCGGAATACCGTGCATCAAAGAACTCAAAAAGCATGTTTTCTTAAGTTAAAGAAGGTGCAAACGAATTTGGTTTTTCTTTTACTTCGTAATAATGCCCATGTATTAATGTGGATGTCAAACAATCAAATTGGTTTACAACACGTAAATAAAAATGGTGTTCCACAAGAGGCATTCTGTCATCACAACTCTCTCCCAACATGAAAATTACTCATATGTCTAAATTTATTAGATGACAACCTGTGGTCCATGCTTGTTCAAGAACACTGCAGGGATGTTTGTTATCAGTACAACCACTAAACTACAAAAAAAAAATCACGTCATCAAAGATTATTTCAATGGTTTAAGTAGGAACAAGTAACATTATTGCAGTATAAGATAAGCCCAGTGTTTGACAATTATCCTCAAGACAAGACAAGACAGAGAGATCTGGGGGGGGGGGGTAGTTGTGATCACGGGACCAGGGGAGAGATGAACCACAGAGGGATCAGAGACGAGATAATAAGGGGAGGTAGGTATCGTGTATGCACCCTTAACACAACACCACACGGCAGAGAAAGAGGGTAGGTAATACTTATACAATGGGCAGGGGGAGGTCGAGAGGCACAATATGAACTATATTGTAGCAGCGTTGTAAGAAACATACATGTAAGTAATAAATAGCACCGAGTAATATTATGAGGAGTAAAAACTCGCTTCAAAAGGGTGCAATAAAATTTACATTTGGACACCGAACAAAAAATGTGTTTAGATAACGTTTCTATTGTCTTGTCCACCTTGAATCATGTGTCTACAATTGTTCATTCATTTTTTTTAAAGACAAAGGTTTCTTTTACAGTAATTATCAAACAATTATGTCGCCTTCCAAGACTAATTTACAATAAAAAATAGAAACGTCAAAATCTTTTAGTGATTTCTTATTGAGCTAGACCATAACCGTTAGAACTCCGCGATAATATAATTATATAACTATTAAGTGACGCGGTAAGCATGGCCCTGTACATAGCTCACATTGCAAGTAATACTTCCATCAACAGAATTAAATTAACAACGGTGGCTGATATTAATGTGACCTTAGATTCTCCCTTGTCATTTACTGCGTCTTCATGTCGATAACAAAACGTAATAAACTCGCATCTAAAATATTAAATAAATCTAATCTGACACAACGAAGGCGCAAAGTAGCGTAGAGTCAATTAATCATTCGCGTCGCCTTCGATTCCGTGACTCTATAGACTCGGCTACCCACCCAACACACACACTCGGCTTGCTTTCAATGTAGACAACAGATTACACAATCCCCATTGATTGAATCAAGAAGTTCGTGTTAATTCCTTTGAGCGCACACAAGGCTCGGGCGTGTCGTGTGTGCAACGTCTAATGAAGGGGGGTTAGGTGATGAATGAGGCGGCGTCGCGACGCTACTATCAGGGTAGTAAACACCGGGTGCCTAGCGCGATGCACTCACAGATGGACGTCTTACGTTGGGTCCACATAATAGTAAGGTAATTTGATGATCCATACCTTTTGACCTTTAACAGCATTTGATTTAAAACCCTTTATAGGATATAGGTATAATAGTTTACCACCACTTTTCAAAATCTACACAATTAAATCTGCCAGTTTATCATACTTTTAACCCGGGTAAAAAGCTGCTTTGTTTTGTTCGGAATTGGTAGAATTTTTCCTTATTAAATTCTAATGATTAGAAGGATTTTTGGAATGGTTCAAAAATCCAATTGTGTATAAAAACACTTAAAACACAAATTTCCGGTTGTCCCGGATATTTTGTTTGCCTGTAGAAGATTCAATTTGAATATGAAAATATGGAACAAATTGCAAACAAATCTAATTATTGAAAAAATAAAAAAAATTATATTTTTTCTCAACTTTGATGTCAATTTAAAACGACATTTATTCCTGAAAGATCAAGGGGAAAAAAACAACTAAATTCATTAAAACAATCATAACTTTTACATTGTTAAGGTAGAAAGCAACATTTTGGGTCCCAATCTGTTGCCCTATAAAGGTTAATACCATACAGAAACCACATGTTCTTTGCTTGGCTGGACGTTCTTACATCTTTAGAGAATCTACCCACAAGTAATAGTTAAGTAATTAGACATAAAGTTTAATGATCCATACATTTTGACCATAACTTCAATTTTAAATTTAAATGATTTATTTCTAATTCGATCAAAACATTGACGCCCCTTCCACAAAGAGATATCACCATCAGAAAGTTTATCTCTTATTTACCTTAACAGTATTTATTCAACAAATTCCAATTAGTCTACATTAAACTATCAATCACAATGGAACTGTCAGCGTTATCTATTGAGTGATAGAAAACCATCATATATCACATCCCTTGTCATTGAGTGCGCATAGAATACATCCATTGAATCAACCATCCAGGATCAAACGTGGTCAATACGAGAGTAGGATATGTGGCCAATATTGATGCATGTATCAAACTTTAAATGAGGATAGCCACTTGGCATTGGAATATAAATTGTATTCTCATTGGCTAATGTGGATACATTATAATAACTTAACATAATGGCCTTCCCATTTGAATGCGCTGGTATCCAGTCTCCACATTTGGTTCATTAAAAATTTAAAAAATTAAAATTAAATAGTCTCGATCGAACGATGCCAATCCATTAGTTAACAATTTAAACATTAGTAAAACCTTAAATACTTAGACACAACAATTGTGAAAAGAGTTTTCATCGGCGTGATCATAAAAATGAACAAGTACGGAAACTATACTATAAATTTGTGATTGTTAGATTAAGAAAGATAAGAAGCAATGTATGATTACTATACATATTCAAAATTTAACTGGTAGGTAAACAAACTTAATAATATCACATAATAAAGTCGGCGTTTTGCGTTCTAATCAAAACTTGAGTAACTCACTACATTGTGCATTTAATTTGAAGAGTAATCAATATTCAGGAGTCGGGGATAAATATCACTGTATACGATTGCATTGTCCAACTTGGGATATGGGATTTGTAAAGAAAAACCTTTATTGTAAGAATGGCCTCTGAAGGGTAACACTCTGCAGGTGACTAACTAGGAATCAGGGTGTTAAGAGTATTGATGAATGGAATTATCAATGTCTGTTTAACACTCGATCCAGCATTAACATAACCGACTGAAAGAAGACCTAAAACACTTTTACCCAAATCACCGGTGACGGTACCCGACCCCGAGACCTCCCGTATCAGTCAGAGATCCACGTGTTACGCAGGAGCCCACTCTGTAAGAGATTGGTATGATTCTAGTAGCTAGGACGCAAGAACATGTACGCACATAGTACAGTACTATACGGGACCATTCCAGGATTTTTGTAAACTTTCAGAAAAAAAACAGTGTTATTAATGGTTTAACGGATGAGATAGTAATAATGAGTATTACGATATACCATTAGTATTTAAAAAAACACTTGTATAGTTATAAAAGGTTCTATTTGAGAAGTTTGCTTAGGTAAATTTTAATACCAAATTAAAATTTATTAGTCAATTGAAAGTTATTCTATGTCATGAGGCAACATCACTGGCTGCAGACACCAGTAATTATATTATTATTATTATTATTATTATTATTATTATTATTATTATTATTATTATATACAGTAAATCATTGTATATAATATGCTTCCTCTAATCCGTGAGGTCGTTAATATTGTTATTCAATCAAATATCTTGTTCCACTTCCGTTGCGTTCACACTTACTTCATTTTTATTCACCTCCACGAAAAAAATCCCCTATTTTATCTACCTTGCGTACATCACTCAATAGCAAGGCGCCGATTTAGTGCAGATTATCAACCATCGAAAATGTTTTCCGTTCGTCCGACTCTGTAGCAATCAAACATCGCATGTTTGCCCGGTTCCTGCTCCTCGTTGCCCCGACTCCACTCCCAAAGGTAATCAAACATTCACCCGCAGTTTGACTCGCAGGAAAAAAATAACGCGTTTCACTCGGTCAGTAACAATCATAACTTTACCCATCTCCGGATAATTAAACGAAAAATGCAATTACGCTTGGTGGGAATGAAATGTTGATAACGCCATTTTCTATATTTAACACACCACACATAATTTACGTTCTATTCTGCTTTGAGCTGGCCCAAGCCAAACGCACACACAGACTTTATTTATACTTTGCGGGGGTTTTAATGCAATCAGTAGCCGTTGCAAGAGGTATACATTTAATCCCCCCCGGAATATCACACGAGTCCAGGGCTCGCGTTTTTACGAGTCTTTCTATAACAACCATCCCGATAAAGCTGTATCTCTCATCTACATGGCTTCATTATTACGAGGGCTATACGAAGTTTAAGACCAACAAGCAGCGTAACATTCAAGAAAATAAACCATTAAAAATGAAATGTGCTATAAAAACACAAACATTGCCTCAGAGAAAGGTTGGGAGTATTATACCGTCTTATGTCGTCTTTAAAATATTAATGCGAAATACTAAAAATGTTATGTTACATTCATTATATTATGCTAGTATATGTTGTTTTGAGAAATATTATTTAACAAAGGTAGGTAGCGAAAAACTTTTTGTTTATATTTAAATTTCCTAAAATAGATATCAAGATTTGATAAAATACCGGGCAAAATGTCTTTCAGGCCCATGGCCTGCAAACTTGACTCTGATTCGGGAGGTCCCGAGTTCAAATCTCGTCGTGACCGGCAATCATGACTGAAGTTTTTTACGAGGTTTTTCCCAGTCGTTAATGCGAATAAAAAGAATTTAGTTCTCTTAAACAGCCAGCTATAACAAAAGCCCAGAGAAATTAATACATGCAGAACCACATTCACACAAAATATAATAAAATATGTACACTAATTGACAACAATAATTGGTTTAGATAGGCTAAAGGTTGTGCCAAAGTTTCATTGCCATGTGTGGTTGAGTGGTTGAAAAAACTACTGACTTCCGTAAGTTTAGTATTAGTATTAGTAGTTTTAGGGCGCTTCAACGGCAAAGATTATTCGCGCTTATCAAAACAAAATCATTTAGCTAAACCTCACATACTCTAAGCTTTTATCATTTGCTACATATTATGAACATTATGATTGATCAAAATGATTGGTTTTAATAGGCTAAGGGGTATTGTTTTTATGTTTTAGTCTCTGTATCTTGACCACTTGCTATGATTGTGCATTTGTTGTGATTGTGTGTTATTTACTAGTAAAACTCACGACATCCCTATGAGATTTATAACATTGGTGTTCTGTGTCAATTTGTTAAGTTTACATTATTTTATATATTCTGCGCTGTATTTAATGATATGTAATTGGGGACACCTGTTTGTATATGTAAATAAACTAAACTAGGAAAACGCTCAGTTGGACGCGTTGTTGAGCGAGCACCGGTACGTGCAACATGACCCGAGTACGACATTCCCATAAGGCCCACCACACAGTGTAGGCCTAAATGGATATTGACATTTTACACTATATACTATTCCAACATCTTTGCATTGTACTAATTCACGTATGCCTTATAAAGTGTATCTTTGTATCTTCACTGCCTCCTTCATTTTTTAACATTATTTTTCGAATTATGATTACCAATAAGTCTTTAAGGTCTTGACCGATTTAGCTGAAATTTTGGAAAATACGAGAGAATGTTGTACTTATTAACCCTGCAAAATTTCATGACGATCGGAACATTTTTATTTTTTTATTTTATTTTTTATTTTTTATAACCAACGATCGGATTTTGTTCAAAAACTATACAGCAACCCGCCTAGGTGGTATGTACATGTGTAAAAAATTTCAGGTCGCAGAGAAACGGTGCGACCTGTATTGAAGCAGTAACAGAAAAAAAACGAAAAAAAACAAAAAAAACCAGACATTCGAGCCATAAGAGTCAAGTGGAGACGCTCGCTACGCTCGCTCAAAAAACTCTAGGTTAACTTTAATTGATTTAACGCCAGAAATAAAAACCAGGTCTTAGGACATACCACACGCAAGCAAAGTACCCTTATACCTTGCCCCATTATAATAGGGTAAACGGCAAGATCGGGCATAGAGCTGACAGGACTACATGTGAACAACATGGCCGACCACTCTGAAAGCAAATGGCGTCGCCCCGCACAAATCTCCCCATCTTACGCAGGTAGCTATACCCTTGGGACCAGTCTTGTCCATCAGGGAAACTAAGTGGCCGCATCTTCCAGAGTGTTTCCGTGTTAAATATTCATTGCTAATCGATAGTCGTTTACGACCCTGCACCCCCTCAACCCCCAGCACCCGAGAGCACGTCTTAAGAGGGGTGGGTAACAGGGTGCGCGCTACAACGAGTGTCGAGGATTATGAGACTGAACTACACGCTGCAACTCACAGAGTTTGAAACTGGAATTCAAGATCAAAAGAATCACTCGAAATAAAATAGTGTACAATTCAACGAATTACATATTGTAAAACAATTTTACAAACAGTTGGATCCTTCTTTTACTATAGCTTCCGATTATATTTAGCTACGAATTCAAAAACATTTCCTTAAATTACAATTTAAAAAAATATTATATTACATGAACATTTTATGGATGTGAAATGAAACGAGAAAGGTGAACGAGTATGTAAATTTTATCCAACTTTTTTTTCTGAACAACAATATCACAAGGTCAAAAAGCATAAAGACGTCGCAATCTTATATTGATGGTATATTATTTCCGATGGGACATAGCTCGAAAGTAACAAAGTTTGATTGTTTTTTCCCGGTTATGCGTGAACCCGACTTTTTCCTATATCCGGCAAATTCATAAATTATAATTAAAAGCTCTTGTAAAATTATTGTTTAGGTTTATCAGGTGAATACCACCTTAAATTCAGCGAGTAAGACGTGCACTAAGATAATGCGTGTTTCTAGGTCTGGCATGGAATAAGACGTGCTTCAACGGTCGGCCAAGACTGGACTTTAGGGTTACGCCTCGGACATCGCGATTCACTCGTCTATTCTCATCGGTTTTACGCCTAATTACCACTTGTTACCGGCCTCGCCGTCTCAGCCGCTATTAGGGGTACTGCCTTCGCCTCTGAAGGGTGCATTTACATACGTACATAATCAGCGGCGATGTTGTGAGGCTTCTGAGCGGGGCCGGCTAAACACAGAACACGCGGGTAAGACACGTAGATAGGTGTGTGTTTTCACGTCCCGACGTCAACTTGTCCTGCATTTCCCCATCTTTGGTGAATGGTATGGTATGAATGAGAGTATAAATGTGGAATATGTATAGTTTATGCACTTTAAAAATGTAAATTTATGTTATTTTATCAAATATTTTATTGTAAATTCAAAATTGTTATTAACAAATTAGAAATCTGAAAATGTATTTAAATTAAAGGTTGGATGGAAGAAAAGGTTTAGCTGGCCTTAATCTTGCCTGGAAATTAAAGACGATTATCTATCTATCTATCTATCTTAGCCTACAGGAGGGCCATTCCGGAGCTCACGATGCAAACGGGAATTTGACTTATTTCACTGTTAAAATCATGTAACAAATAGTTTTATCCTGTATTAACGATCTGATTATATTAAATAAATAATAATAATTCACTAGTAATAATGATTTAAAACTCCCATTCAATCTTTTATTTCTACGGCTCAAAATGTCATGCTCCATCGTGTTCATCAAAATTGGTTTCTATGCGTACGAATTAGTATTTTCTCTGAGTATTTCGAACATTTATGTCTACCTCTTGAAACTCCGTCGGTTACGCTTACATCATACAGGTAACTAATCTCATACTCATTCTTCTAGCTTGTGTCCTATATTCACATATCAAAGTATATGTACACCCTTTAAGAGTATTCTAGAATCTAGAGCACTCTTACCGATATTTGGAAAGTCAATGGAAAATGACTGAAAGTTAGTTGAATGAAAGAGGAACTTCAAAAAAAAGTTTTTTTTTTAATGATGGGACCAAATCGATGGCCATTATATGCAATTTTGGGTCAGTAAGAAAATGAAAGATCTCGATGCAATATTTAATTTTGAGCTTTGCTTTTTTTTCAACACATCTTTGTCTCTGGACTGAGTAAAAGGGAAAATAATTTTCTAAAATAATGTTCGATATGTGATTTTTTGTCACGTGGTACAAATAAGAGCTTAGAACCGGAGGAAAAAACAATCGTACATCAAACGTTATTTAAAAAAAAAATAACCTTGTTCTTACAGGTACAGTCCAGAGACAAAGGTGTGTCGGGGAGAAAACAAAGCTTAAAATTTAGTATTGCACCTAGAAATTTCATTTTCTTATTGACACACAATTTGCATATAATGGCCAAAATGAAGATTTTGTCCTGTCCAAAAAATGTTTTTTTACTTTTTTATTCAAGTTCATTTTTCATCCAACCAACTTTTAGTCATTTTCCGTTGTTTTCAAAATATCGGTGAGTGCTCTGGAATAGCCTTGAATAACTATCATAAAATAATAGTGGTCAACTCATAACCACTTTATCCCGACCTACCCCACATTATCCTCAACGTGGCAGCTCGCGGGTATCCACTAAGCCACACAGAGGTTACACCAACCCTTACACTCCATCCCCTACACCTGAACCCACGCATCAATTCAACCCTACTTCCTTTCAAGGAACGACATCGATTTAACTCCCTATAACGAGATATGTAAACAACGTTGAAATTTTCGCGTACCGATTATCATAATTTCTCTTCTAAACTGTTGTCTAAGTTCGAAAGAGGGTCTTTATATAGTTAGTGTCAACACCGCGCAGCATCCAGCTGGCCTTGACGACCAAGTGATGAACAACAAGATGGCGACGTATAAGTCTAAGACGTACGACGCAGTTCCGTGGGGAAATCTTTCCTCGCGGCAGCCAGACGCAAAACTCGAAACAAGATTCGCACGTGTTTATTAATATATCTCAGACGCTGAGATTGAGTCAATGTTCCTTACAAACAACCCACACAATTCTGAACAAGCTTAGCTTCGTTGTAAAAAGAAGCATATAAATAAGCCTTCCCACACTACAGTATCATAGATATTGGAGCCCTAATAATTTACATAAACAGAACGGCAATCCGCAACACACCTTATGAAATGAGGATCCCAATAGTGCGTCAAAACGTTGACAGAGCGCGCAGCAACTGTCATGAAAATACTCTCACACACACCGACAACATCTGAAGCGAAGATCAAGTGGACGTAAGTACGCATCTCCTTTAGAAAGAGACAGAAAGAGTGACTCGAAAATTTGCATATTAGTGTGTGCGCTGGATATCTGTTTAGGTGTGTATTTTATTAGTTTCAGAGTCAATGAAATTTTCTTATGTCAACTCAATCATCTCATGACCGAATGGTGTTCCGCCACTATGTCGAGTATTGTTCAGAATATACTATGACATGAATGCTTATTACTCGATTGGGGAAAATATTCAGGACAATCACTTGTGCCTTACACACATTACTAGTAATAGAATTAAAACCAACTGGTGTGATAAGTTATAAATACACAATTGTTGATAGGATTGTTTCATGTATAGACAAATCGAATATGAAGCCAAATACATAGCTAAACCCATTATAGTTCTGGAATCGAACAAAATAAAAGACAACTGTCTTATAGCTAAATGAAATTGTATAACGTATTGCTGTTTTAACATATAATAATGGTTAAAAAAAGCTGAAAGACCTAATTTCCAAATATCCTTATGAAACTCAAAGGGTTTGTTGTAATGAGCAGAGACAAACTAAACTACTGCAAAATCTTTTTATTATGTATGTAATTCCTATAGTTAATTTGCAACTGTAAACATATTAATTATATTTAACGTTGTTTGTTGTGTTAAAACACACTCAACACCGTCATCCTTTAAGTATAGGATGGACACTTGACAAGGACTTTGTAGTTTGTAGCCCTGGCCGTAACTGGTTCACATCGGAATAATGGTACATTTGGGTGTGGATAATTTCCATATTATTATCGTCGGTCGTGTAGGAAAAGTAACCCCACGTCCAGATGTCTCTAGCTGACAATACCCCCGATTAATAATCGCATTCATCGGCTAAATAGGCTCCATTATTCATTCAGAGGTTCCGACGTCGGCAGCTCGGTCGACGCACAGGAAATTACGACGGGGCGTAAAATAATGATGATTGCTTCCGACATTATGGCATAATTATCGGTAAGGTGTTGTCACATGTCATAGGGTTCGAACAGTGGATGACGTAATGGATAGAGACAGTGCCTTACCCGAGCTGTGCTGGATAGGGCCTAGCTAGCTCACTGCACTGCACTCTATAGGTAAAGGTGTATTTAAATGGTTTGACTTTTTCCTAAATTTTGTTTTGTAAATTGTTAAAAGTGGTGTTCTATGTTTTTATTGTATTTTCGTATTTCTCGCATAACAAAACAGTGATAAAACCAAACCTCCTGCAGCCGATAAAAAAAGTGGAAACGCAATATTGTACTATTTAATTCAGAATAAAATCATTTTTTTTAAATTGCAAGTATTGTTTTCGTTTTAGCTTGTTTTTATCGGGAAGTTTGTAGTGAAAAGTGACTAAGAATAGAATTAACTGTGTTATTTTAAAGCAAATGGCAAAATATGGTTTTATTTAACAAATTAGGGTGAATTTGGTAATATTACCATTGAGTATATAACCATCCTAAGGTTCCATACTCAAAGATATTACCATTTGGCGGTTTCATCTGGATTTATTAACATTTAGCGGTTAGATGTTTAGACAGTCGGTTCGGGTTCGGGTCAATGAAAAAGTCGTCCGTCATTAAACTGCACATTAAAATGGATAATTAATTTTACCTGTGAAGAATCGCACATTATAATTGTATCCCAAAACATTTTCTATTGTCTGGATTTTTATTGAATGGCATTTTGTATAGGCTATAAATAAAATATTGTCTGGACCGGCACCTCCACCAAATGTTTTTGTAAATCCTGGACCGGCACCTCCACCATCCATTAAAAATATATTTTTTGTTACCAGTACCCTAAAATCAAGTAGCTTATTCTGACGATCGGGTCAACCCCCAAATAACCGACCTTATGTTTCGTGTACCCGCACCACTAATAAGAAAAGATTCACTATATTAAAGATAGCTGAATATCATAAATTACAAAATACGTACCTACAGCATAATTTACAATGGCCAACATTAAAAGACTAGACTTTTTCAGCTTTATTAAGAAAACAGGTTTTATTCAGGTCAATTGTTTTAAGACGATCCGCGATGTCATTACGTTCATAAAATAAAATTATAAGTTGAAAGCATTTATTATTCAAATTTCTTAATTAGTTTTTCATACAACCGTAACTTTATTTTGACCTACTTGGTAAAATTAATTTTAAAACAGCTGTGAGATGACTGAGTAAAGGTCATTTATAAAATGAAATATTGTGTACTCCTGATATTTTTTTTAGTTAATCTAAAATTTTACTTAATTAAAAAGAATTATAAGTTATGCAATCTGCGTTAATAAAACAAAAATTTAGTATTCAAAAGACACAACACCATGTAGGTTGAGTTTCGCCTTCATAAATGAATAGATTTTTAAGTTCTGGAATAGTTAAACATGAAAATTGGTTAATTGCGGTAATCTCTTAGACGAAAATCTCCTTCCACACATTTGATCAATATAATATAGTTTTATTATAGTATAAAATAGCAAGTTGCGGGTGCAACATTTGAAACTACGAGTCGACGTGTTTCAATACTATGCAGTATAATATTGTGTGATGTATATTTAATAAGATGGGAAAGTTGTAACAGCCATAAATCTTAACAGCTCATCCCTGCACTGGCGAATGCTAAACACGGTTGATCGCATCCGAAGGCCGCCAACTTCCACGCCTCGATACTTCAGCCGCTAGATTTATATAACCGTTCGAGGAGCTCTCCCAAGAGACCCGCGAGCATGTTTTCTACTTTGCGCGCCCGGCAAGACAAATATCTTTTCGGAAACGCGCAACGAGTCAACAATTCCCACTTTCTATAAAGTAGTTTATGGTTCGACCTCTTCGCGCCCGGATCATAATATCGCTCGTTCGAAGCCTTTCTTCAATCTTGCGTTTATAACAAAAACTCGTGTATTACTCCATGTCCGTGAGAAAAACATTCAACTTTTTTCATTTTTCATCCAACTTTTTTTTTGCCCCGAGCTAATAATAATGTAGAATTTTTTTAATGCTCAGTTGAAGTTCTCGAGGGCACTGAACGCGCGCTCTGAGATTTCATGGGCGCGGAGGAAGGAAGTTAGTTCGCCGTAGATTGGCCAAGTTAGCACACGGCTCCGAAACTTTCCTGCCTTGCTAGGCGATGCATTACCTCACTATACGCCCCAGCCGTAAATCAATCCATTATGTTTACAACGCGGCGCTGTTTTGTTCATAGCGCGCGCGCGCGCACTTTCAAATACGCGCAGACTTTTCGAGAATAAACGCAACTCGAGAGTCTCCTTGCTCGAAGTCAAGACGACGATGATGATAATTCAACACAGTCAACATATTTCACGTTTGAAGTTTGGAATTAACTTGTGATATATTGGAAGTTCGCCACTAACTCGCTTATTTTTTTCACATTTCCCAAGTTTTCCATTTTTCTTCCCGTGAGTTTGGTGCTCGAGGCAAAACGAAGAGAGCGAGAGAGAAAGAGAGAGACTCTCTTCTCTCTCTACGGTTTGGTCTGGCTCGGGAGTCGTTTGTTAAAATGCCCGACATTAAAAACTAAACTCGTCGCTTGTGGGCCTGCTTCCTCAGGTATTGCCTACGAAGATACCCCAGTATTGTAACACTATAGACTTAAATCTTTGATAACATTCAACCGTCACTACGTCTGGTCTGACCTAGTATGTGGTATCCGGGCGCGTCCTAAAGATAAAAGAGACTAAAGAGACTTCTTGACCGGGAGTAGAAAGACTGCAAGAGAGTGGGGAGGAACTTTTAAAAATGTCCTAAATGCAGTTCATGATTGTTATTTTTTAAATTTGAACGACAAATCACCCTTGATAATTTTTTTCGTATAGTATTATGTATTTTGAAAAGTCATAGGAGATAGAATGAAAATCACAAACTTGACATTACCATGAGCTGTACCACCTATAATGTTGTAGCTATGCTGTAGGCGTGGCCTAGGGTATGAAATAAATAAAATAAGAACGTGGCTCGTTGCTATAAAAGTTCGAGTCTCTGCCTCCAATCCAGAAGGTCTGTACGCTCGTGGATGGCGTCGGCGCCGGCAGGGTTGACTTGATCCTCTTCAAAAATTCAAATCCCTAACGAAAATCAGTTATTTAAACGAGTGACTAGATTAAATACTAGTTTATTTATTTGATACATTTTTGTAGGTTTGGGTCAAGAAGGGTTATTTTTACTTTGGTCGTGTTTAAATTCGTTGCACATCACACATTGTAGCAAAATACACAATTTAAAATAAAAGTTGCACAACATGTGATATGCTCTAATTTTCGGGAAATTCACTTCTTCACGCCCGTATGACTTAAATCAACGAGTGCCTTTATACATACCACATGGTAGATATAACAGTGCGTGTTCTGGAAAGGGTTAAACAATAACATGCCACCCAAGGTGGCTAGGCTAGGTGGATTAGGGGACGGGTTCGAAGAGAGTACGTAATACGACGTGATTGGATATGAATTCCGCCGAAGAAGTGTAATACCGTAAAATTAATTGCCCTTCATCCGCATCTACCGCAATCATTACACACACTCGAATATTCTATTCGTAGATACGTAAAGCACAAACCTCTCTTCATTACTTCCGAACACATGAACTAGCAAATAAAATAGCGTCAATGAAAAGGCAATTAGTGCATTGTGAGGTATGGGTAATGCATCAGTCTGGGAACGGTGGTGCAATGTACCCAGCGCTCACTACTCGCCGGGTGAGCTGCATTATTCACGTGATACATGTACTGTCTGCGATGCAGCAGTAATTGATTGTCATTCAGACGCTACACAGACAAGTCGTGTGCATAAAACATGCATAGACGATACTACCACACGAGCACATGAGCTGTACGAGTAGTTACTACTGGTGAGCGGACACGTGGACAGATAGAAGGTACATTTAGGCGACACATGTAACACTTTTCCAAGGATTGTTTCAATCAAAATATTGATGAATACAGCTCTGTGAACTAGCACTCACACATTAGATGTCTGGTGGGAAGCAACCTGTCCTTGAGTACGTCTCTCGACTATACAATCCTCCCCATTTTTTTCAATATGCATAATTATTTCTTGTCATATATTCGACATGTCACAAAGTATGGGAATATTGTTTAAATTGATGGTTTGGTCAATTGGTCTTTAAAAAAATTATTACACATATCTTCATATGAATCTATAATGATGTAGTATTTATTGGTAGCCTCTGTTATTCGTTTTAATAGTTAGTTTTATAGTGTGTTTATTCACCATAAGTTTTAGAATTCTAATTGCGATTGAAAAATTGCAACAATGCCGTATAAAACCGTCCAACGTAAAGAATTCGTTTGTTATGTGGACTAAAAATATGACAAGAAAAATTGTTTTTGAAATGTGCATTTTTCACGGGAACAGAGGAACAAGTTGGTGTAACCAAATAAATTCCTAAGATAGCAATGAAAAAATTAAAACTAATTATAATGAATTAATTATGCAATACAAAAATGTTCTATACGTTCTCATAGAGTTACATTTTAAAAGAACATTGCAGCGTTTATTATTCTAATTTATAAGTCTAATTGGCCTCGTTTGCAATAATCTTGCAACCCCATAAGAATGCTGATTGCTATGACTGTCAATATGCATATTCTTTTTGTTTTAATAAATTTAATTGTATTTAAAAATCTACATACAATACACAAATTGTCTTTTAAGTGTTTTTACGAAACTACAAACAAATTTTAGATTTTTGTTATTCTAGTTTTTGGAGTTGGTTTCGTTGTTTTGTAAGCAAAATCTAGTCAATGTTGAAACTATAAATTGTGTTAATTTCACTCAAATTGTCAACACACCATGTTTGTGAGCTGCATCTCTGGTCGCACTCAGAGTGTGTAACAACTGCGCGGAAACAAAGCCGCCGTGGAAAGTAGTCCCATGCCCGTGTATCCCTGCGCGCGGGGATCCCCTGGAAACATGTCGCGCACCTGATCAGAATGCACGGGGAGTCCCGAGGTAACTACGAAAACTCCTCTAACTGGATTATAAGCCTTTGAGCCCGGCACAGTGTTACACGAAACTGTTAAAAGGCACAACAAGTTAAAACAACTTCTTTAAAATTGTAGGTCTGTCGACTTCGCGGCGGTCTCTGTCAGCCAATAACAATGAGGCGACGCTCCAACTTGCTGCTGACGGTAACGACCCAGGGACCTCGATACGATCAGCTCATAGACTGGAGACGCATTCATCTTGATGTTGCACAGTTTCTTATTTATTGAGTATTTATCTATGTATTAACTTTTATAAGTATTTTACAGCAATTGTACCATTTTGCAAAAACTACTAACTATAGATCTAAATAAATTTGAAGATGTGATGACTTGTTGAATGACATAAAGTAAATGTAAAAGATATAACTGAATAAATTTAAAATAAAACGAGTAAAAGTTTTTTTTTCAAGCAGCGATAGTTGGTGCAAAACACCATTCCATACTGAAAGTGTGAATAGAACGTGCTGTATAAAGTTACAAGACAGGACACTTCACTGTAAAATCTCAAAGCGCTTTCCTTAAAATTATATGTATGTTTATCTCTCTTCAACTTTTTTGTAGATTAAATATTGTTATCTCTCTCTGTTTGATAGTCTTGGTTTTTATCAATATAAGTTGTGTAAGGTCAGAGTATTGTTAACGTTGTCTGAAATGGACACAGCTTCGTAGACTATGCTATCGTCTTATGTACCAAGGTGTGGCAGACGCGTGAAGAAACCTGATGAAATATGTAAAGTTTGACCACGTGAAAAGAATGGATATCGAAGAAAGCGTTTGATAGACAAAAACCAGCGGAAATAAGAAAAGGTACAAAGGGTAATGTAAAGAGTTTGGTGGAGATGGAGGTGCGAGGTATGAGGGACAACACCGAGGTCAGACGTTGGAAGCCACACTGGCCTTGGGTGAGTGACAAGTGAGATAGATAGAGATTTTACTCACAAATACGTGTATGAGGCTATGCTCGTTGTGATATTCTAATTAATTATAATCATTGTGTACAAATACTAATTGAATAAAAGTAATAACAATAAAACATTAATTAAATATTCCACATATGAACATATGACACAACACTTCGAAAAAAACTAAAGAAAAACTTAAATGGACTGAAGAAACTGAAAACCGAGAGTTGAATAATAGGTTCTAAAGTACCCGTATTGAGTAACACACTCCTCTCAAATTCATGACTTCCTAACAAACAATTTTGTAGGTCAAACAATTTTCTTAAAAGTATGCATGTGTAAATGTGTACAAGCTAATAATTAATATTATAATAATAATAATTATTAAAATAATAATAAATAATAATAATAAATAATAATTAATAAATTAGGTAGATTTTTTGTTCTACAAGCCAAAACGTAACTGAATATTAATGAATGTATCCTTTAGAATAAGTATATAATATGTAATACAATACCACTCGTCGATTGCGTCGGGGCCTACAGGGTTGGCTTGGTCGCTTTGATTTAAAGTCCCCCACTGAAAATCAGTTATATAACTGAGTGGGTAGACTCTAAATACAATTTAATTATTTATTTATTTATTTATTTAATTCGGAAGTTAAAAAATCCATCCCGATCTTCTGAATTGTATTAAATATTAACAATTCCACATACGGGCGTGTTTCTCGACTAACCAATTTGAGAAAAGATTAGTACAGTTTATGATTGTGTCTGCATTTACGTAATTAGTTTTATTTTGTTGTCCTCCTTTGTAAATCAGATTTTAATATTTTTTTTGAATAGGATAGATGTTAAATAAATTAAAAAATAAGCCTAAATGCATAAATAAATAAATAAATAAACAAAAATAGTGAGGTGAACAACAATTTTCACTTTAATGAAAGCAAACCGCTCGATAAAATAAATAACCGTCAAAACAGAAATAAATAAATAATTGAACATATACTTCCGGTTTGCCCTGAAATATTTCGTTAAATGCAAATCACTTGATGACACCGCAGTAAATCATGCGACTGCGGTGGCATGTAAATAAATAAATCATAATAAGTACAAACAAAATGTTCCGTTTCATGATTACACCGGTGTTTCTATTATCTGCGCGCGAGTACATGCTATCAATGCATGTGTAATACGATCGTATGGCTGCGATTATAAAATGTAATGAACGTAATGTGTCTGGTGCACGCATACACGCACGCATTCTGGCAGACTACAAGGCAAACTATGTTGGTGACCGAAACATTATGTATTTATTTAACGTATATGGTACTCAGCTATAAAACTGTTTGACAAAAGTTGACAACTGAATAAAACTAATTACAGTAATGCAATTAAAATGATGAAACAATTTTAGAGTAGGCCTATAGACTGTTCACTACTCGAAGTAAAACAAAGGTTTTTCAGGTATTTCAAAAACCTGATGAAGGAGGTTGATTCACCTTTGAAATATCGTTATCTTTTTTTTTAGTAGTGAATAGTCCTAAAAATCATGATCTTTACATAAATGCAGATAAAATAATGAACTGTATTTAAATAAAGTTTTAAATAGTAATATTAAACAATGAATAGTAAGACAACAATTTTGATAATGCATTTACAGCTAAATAACTGTTCCCAATCCATCCCCTTTAAAAGCTTAATGGTAACATGTGTATTTGTATTGAAATCACGCCTCAAAAGTTATGTTATAAGAACGTTTACTTTAAAATATTTTTAGCTAGTATTCCGCATAAGGGACAAATTCAACGCTTGTTTTTATGTGTGTAGGTCCGTTTCCTCCAAATTATACGTCTAAGGACTCGTTGGTCTCTGTGTGGCTCGTTGGTCTTGTGGTTAGCGTACCTGCTTCAATGCAGAAGGTACAGGGTTCGATTCCCGCTAAAGTCAGAGTATTTATATTCGATTTGGACTTAAGTCAATCAGTTCTGTCTAGGAGCCTTGTAAACGGTGACTTGACCCGCAGCAACGAAGCACATAATAAACTCAAGTTGTGCTGAATCGGCTTGTTGATTTATGGCGTTTGTACGGGGTGTTTGCATGTCCATACACTGATTGCTATATTTCCTTAAAAAATACGATCTTGGTTGGTTACGCTCCTCGTCGATTGCTCGGGCCTACAGGGTTGACTGGTCGCTTTGATTTAAAGTCCCCCACTGAGAACTCAGTTATACAACTGAGTGGGTACTCTAAATACAATTTATTTATTTATTTATTTATAAGCTCCAGTTATATTTCGTATAAATTAGGTAGATGAGGAGTTATACCAACTTTAATCTAGGATTAAAATCCTGTTTACCATGGGATATTTCTGGTTATAAGTTCAGTTTTAAAACAACTGGAAAATGACCAGTCAGTGACCCCAACTAAGTTGACCTGCACACGAAGCTAACTACGAAGTCTACAACGAGAATAACCGACAGTACTCGACTCGAATATGACGGTTTCTCAATTTAGATGGGTTATTTAGGTGGTTAGGTTTGAATAGCTAAATGTAATTACGGGCTGATGTGGCGATAGAAGTCACTGCAAATGAAGTAGAAATCTGTGGAGTTGAACAAGATTCTACCAGTGTGCATAACATGTGAAACATTCTCTTTCACCCAGAAATCAACTCGCAGGAACCGTTTAGTTGTTAACATCGATTCTTCACGTTGGTTTGTCGATCTTTACTCAGCATTGTTAATCTTGGATGTAACGGCCACTAGTCATGCAACTGGGATCTCCCAGAGAAGGGGCTCCATTGAGATAGGTCACGGAGTTACAGGGGATCATGTGGATGCACATGGGACTGCCACTAGTGCAGCCAATCTCTTGCAGTGCACATAAATAAATAATGTTTAGGTATCACCGTCTCTTCAAGTGACTAACTTTGAGTTTATAAGGTTTATAAGGGTACTTGGGAAGTAGTTTGAAAGAGCCAAGTCAATACGAAATCATGTGTTATTTTAAAGGAAATCCTATTGGTAAAATCCAACAACATAATGATGAGTATCGTTGCTTCGAATTAAAGACCAGAAAATTTTAGTATGACCTATATCACTCTTTTGGCCAGATGAAATAGTAAAAGTATTACACCTGTAGAACTTGAAGAAATAACCGTAAGCATATAGTTAGTAGAAAACGTCGTGTAACAGTGACACACATAAAATAAAAACATTTTTCATAAACAAAAATATAAATTTTATACAATTTTGAAACACTATACTCTGGCCTCATCAGAATCCTGCATGCAAACCGCCACAGATAAGAGTATCAAATGAATGTACACTCCGATAAAATACACTCCGACCTCAAAAACTCTAAATGAGGTTGCTCACCACATCCTAACAGCGAACACTGAAAGAAATTAAACATCTATAAACCCCAACAGCGAACCAGAGTTGAAAATACACTCCCTACACTTCAACAGAGAGCACTCTAGTGTTAGACGAACATACACTCCGTCCCTACACCTTAACAGCGAACACTAGTGTATGATGAACATACACTCCATCCATACACCCTATAACAGCGAACACTCTAGTGTATGATGAACATACACTCCCTACACTCTTGCGAACACTCGAGTGAACCTATCTCAACCCCCCTGGCGCCCAGAAAACGTCATGAAGTGAACGGAAAAAGCAATTCTCATCACCCTTCCTTTATATTTAGGAAGATCGTCTAGCTCCGTATTTCACCCCCCAGTTCCAGTTGAATGCGTGGAATGTAGCATATTAGACGGGCGCGGCTCGGATGTGACGTCAGCAGTTGAGAGGATAACAATAAAACAAGAAAATGCGCAAATTGAAAACACTCGCGGCTCAACACAAGGATGATCCGACTCGATCGGAACAGATCGACCTAGGTCGTATAGCTCCGCAAGCTGAAATAAACCCTACGTTCACTCGTATAGCTCGGCAAAATGTACAAAACTCTGGCAGTCTACCTACGTTAAATTGATAAAGACTGGTAACATACACAAAAATACGGGGCTATAGTAGTGGTGTATAGGTAGGTAGATAAGCTATACAAGGGAATATATATATATATATATATATATATAATATGCAAGGGGAAGCCGGCGTGATTATATATTCAGCGCGTTCCTTGTCCTGCAGCCATAAATCATTTCATCTTAGTACAACTTGGCATACTATGACAATGAAGGACATCTGTATGACCCTATCATATCAGATTCTCAATATGTATCATAGATTAATCAGAAAATGCGTAGTTACTTTGGTGTTTTTTTTTTACCATTTTGACAGATACTAAATTCTAGAAACTTAATTGTATTTTTTATTAATTATATAAAACCACAAAATAGATGCGACTAAAATTTGCTGAGAAATTTGAAAGCGCATAAAATGAGCAAGCCTGTATCCTCTTAAGACCACCAGCAACAGAGCAGCTTCACAAGTGTGATATATTCATTGGATGACAATTAGTTGGATGAGCGTAGCGAGCGAAGCGAGCGAAGCGAAGATTCCATTTCACTACACTGGAGAAAAAAATCCGGAATGTTTTTTTTTTTTGTATTTTTGTGTGTCTGTGAACACGATTCCGGCTAAACCAATACTCTAATTGCGATGAAATTTTATAATGGTCTATGAAATCTTTAAACAAAGAACTGCACGGGGGGGAAAATCGATCGAAAAATTATTTCTCATGAAAATCGCAATTTTACGATTTTTTTCGATTTTTAACAAAATTCTTCGATTTATAACACCTGCATGCTTTGTCCGATTGTAATAATTTTTTCACACAACCTTTATTTTATGAATTGATATATTCGTGTGAATTTTGAGCGTTATCGAAAGATAAATTTCTTTAAAAAATCGCAATTTTTGGAATTTTTTTGATTTTCAAATTTCTTTGGCTTATAGTACCTACATGCTTTATCCGATCGTAATGATTTTTTCACAGAACCTTAATTTCATGAATTTATATATTCGTGTGAAATCTGAGCGCAATCGAAAAATTATTTGTTATGAAAATCGAAATTTTACGATTTTTTTCTTTTTTTAAATTACGAGAAATTAAAAAAAAATTAAAAAATTAAAGTTTATTTTTTATTTAATTTAAATTAATTTTAAAAAAATCAACTAAGTTATGATTTTTTCACAGTACAACAGAAAATCCGCATAACACTTAACAACTCAATGCACCAATTACGCTCATCCAACAACGCGGAGGGATTTAAGCGTTTTCCTAGTTAAATACTATACACCAAAGTAAATTCTAATCAATATACAAAAAAAGCATTATCAAAAAACAAAAATCTAAAAAGGTGCAGGTGTACAAAAGAACTCAAGACAATAAGTACGAATAGAAAACTATGGCGAGTACAGTGTTATATAATGCCACACACATTAGACGAAAACTTCATTTTAGATTTTTTAAATTGTGAGGTTAAGTCAAGATCTGGAAGAATAAAACACGACGAAGGTTGTGCTATCTAATTCGAAAACTTCAAGAAAGAACACACTGTTTTCATTTCGTTGAGGGAACGGTTACATCGGCAGAACTTTTTGGAGTGAAATAAAATAATATATTTCTTACATTATATATCTTGCAGTACCATATGGTAATATTCGATTTTCTTCTGTAAAGCAATTTAAAAATTTGTCAACGTCTTTTGACAGCGTGTCAAGATTAAGAGATAGTAGTCTACGCAACCCCGAGCTACCATCAACCTATTCTAACCCGGGCTTAGGCGGGTTGACAGGCTTGGGAGTAAACTTGACATACTGCCCTTACAAGGCGAGCCACGAGAAAGCTAGACTTGAATCTAGGTAAGGGTGACCAGGCGTCCCGGTTTTCCTCGGACGGTCCTGGTTTCAGGTACCTGTCCCGGTGTACCGAGAGATACCACCCGGGACGTCCAAATGTCCCGGTTTTCCATTCCCAATTAAAATAACATAATAAAACATAAGGAAGAACTGTATTGAACATAACGGTCTTACACGTTCATATAATTTAAATGTTGTGATACCTAAAATTAAAAAAAAAAGTATATAACATTGTTTCTACGTTGTTTGCTTTTGTTTTTTTCCTCCTTTTCTTTTCTTCACTTTTTTATATTTCGTTCATTTTATTAAATTTAATATCCATTTTGAATTATTCACAAAATCGTAAAAATTTCAATCTATTTGTCCCCAAAAATCTCAATCTCTTTCGTAATGCGCAAAACATGTAACTTTGAAGTTTAGAAAGCAATGGTTCAGCTTATCGCGATAATGAATAGTGATTTAAAACATATTTCAGTAGGGCTACTAGGCATAAAAACAATGATTGCGTCGTTCCTAAACACAAATAACACATTTTAAAATCGCCCTTAGCCACAATTGAAAGCAATTCACTAATATTTTGAAGAGAGAAAAATAGGAAAAGTTACGACGAGACCAGATTAAAGGATTCTGAAGGAACATGTGCATATACCCTCCCTTTCTTCCCCAAAATACCATGTCCAGGGAGTTAAGTTAAGATGTTTAAATATGGCCACCCTTATCTAGGACCCTAAACCCCTGTATTCTTCCCATATTCAAGAAGCATCATAGCATTTGCCTACCCCTAGAAACATGGCCTTGATCCATAGGACTATTCACTTCCCTTGCTTAATACATCACCTGTCATGATAGAATCGCATTCATCAAGACTCAGACGGTTGAATATTGTATTTTCGTGAGCTCAATTAATGTCTTATCTTACAAATAAAACGTTGACGAGCGTAAAACTGTACAGAGTAATCATGCGAATCTGTGAAAATGCCCTCGGGTTGTGCAACGAATGAGATTAGCATGTTCGATAACCTCATCACTGGGGATGCAGAGGACGTGAATGGAGGGCGAGTGTGCAAGATTTCGCTATCTTGTCGTTGTCGAGGAGGTAGAAGAAAGGAAGGAGAGATAGAATACCAGCCAAGAAATACTTCATTGCAAACATCTTGTCAATCTAAGATCTAATCTAAAGACTAACTCGTTTGCGAGAACTCTTGGATTCCGAGAAATCGTACATTTCACCATTCTTATATTTTAGAATGTCTATTTCGTAATAGTTAAACGTATTCGTTGGCATATTTTAATAATTCAATAATACAATTCAATTCAAGTACAATAAGCATCCTCAAACCGCCATTACCATTAATGACAAACCTTGGCGTGAAATTTGATCGCAACTCTGCTCCCAAAACATGCCTTTCCATCACATAGGCCCTATCACAAATTACTCCAAGATCATGTGACTCTCGTCACATTTTATTGTCGAGGACCTGCAACTTTTATCAATATACACCATCCAGAATCATGTTTAAGTTTTTACATGAATATTTTTGTTTCTATTTAATTGAGTATAACGATAGTTCTCTTTGATTCGTCATGCTATCATCTATATTTGTTTTCAATGCAGGATGATGTCAGTCTTGCCCCTAATAATGGCCAAAATGAGTCAAATATATGCAACACCATGCTAAATGCATTGTTGGTGGAGGTGCCGGGTACGGCGAAGAGCCCATGATTAAGCTCTCTATAAGGCCGCAGATACACTAGGGAAACGCCAAAGTCGTTGTTAAACGAGTGAGTGAGTGAGCCAAGTGTTGAGTACCCGGGAACATCCCCTTTCCTCCCCTAGGATCTAGCCCAGTATGAGGAATGATACCGGGTACTCAACACATGGCTCACTCACTCGTTTAACAACGACTTTGGCGTTTCCCTAGATATTTAAATTGAACATTTGAAATGCGAATCGTGTTCAAAACGTATTAGCGTGAAACATTAACAAATTTCCAAGATAAAACAAAATCACCTGAGTTTTATTTCCCATTTAACACCCCTCAAAAATAATATGTGGGTGTAAAAATATAAAAAAGTTCGAGCTAACGGGTATCGAACCTCAACCCTCCGTGTGGTAGGCTAAATGCTTACCAATAGACCATGCAAGCCACGTAGACGCGGTCCCGATAGCTGCTACTAAACAAATGCTATCGAAATTTTAAAAATCACATTATTACTTATAATCCTGTCAAATAAGAATTTTTGGAGGAAAAAATTGCGATGTCGCTGAATTTTTGCAGAGACCTTCCTTAAATGATACTTATCAACATACTAAAACTCCCCTACAATCAGACTGGAGCTTCGGCCGCCATATTGGAAAATGGCGGCCAAAATGTGTTTGTTATCGAATATCTCCAAATTGGTTTGAGATAGACAAACAATCTCAATGGCAAAAATATTCCTCATTCAATTCCCTACAAAACAGGTGTCTTCTATAGTTTTGGTAGGGGCAACGGTTACGTCACAAAATCGTGGTTTATATGTTGCTTATTGGAGTACCAGCTTATTTCCAAATTTTCACGCCCAGCATCAAACAATGCCCGGTAAATCCGTAAGAAATCGATTTAAATACAAAAGGACTTTTGTACGGGGTTCATGAAAGCTTCCATTAGTATTTAAAAAAATCAGTTTCTGCGAAATCGGATTTTGCATTTCCCCGGAGTTTGGGTTTTTTCCATTGTTGGCATTTCCTAAAAAAATGCCATATTTTACTGTCCATTATAAGCACTAAATAGCATTTGAGGAAAAATTCTTTCTACGCACATTGAAATGACTTAAATAATGATCCGATTACAACCAAAGTTTAAATCCAATATGGCTGCTAATTCCTTATATTCACAATATGAATACTGTTTTCGTGCTGTTTTTACACTCTTTTTGTTACATAATTCACTTTGATGTTGTGGATATTAGGAATTAGCAGCCATATTGAATTAAACTTTGGTTGTAATCGGATCATTATTTGAGTCATTTCAATGTGCGTAGCAAGAATTTTTCCTCCAATGCTATTTAGTGCTTAATAATGGACAGTCAAAAAGGGCATTTTTGAGGAAATGCCAACAATGGCAAAACCAAATTCCAGGAAAACGCAATATTTGATTTCGCAGAACTGATTTTTTAAAATACTAATGGAAGCTTTCATGAACCCCGTACAAAAGTCCTTTTGTATTTAAATCGATTTCTTACGGATTTACCGGGCATTGTTTGATGCTGGGCGTGAAAATTTGGAAATAAGCTGGTACTCCAATGAGCAACATATAAACCACGAATTTGTGACGTAACCGTTGCCCCTGCCAAAACTATAGAAGACACCTGTTTTGTAGAGAATTAAATGGGGAATATTTTTGCCATTGAGATATTTTGTCTATCTCAAACCAATTTGGAGATATTTGATAACAAACACCTTTTGGCCTCCATTTTCCAATATGGCGGCCGAAGCTCCAGTCCGATTGTAGGGGAGTTTTAGTATGTTGATTAGTATTATATAAGGAAAGTCTCTGCAAAAATTCAGCGACATCGCAATTTTTTCCTCCAAACGTCAATATACGATCTTATTTGACAGGATTATTATTGTTGGATTAAATCGCAATGGATCTAGTTGATTTTGTTAGCAGTTCTCAAAAATTTCGTACCGGATGTCTGTTTAAAATTTCAGCCCAATCTGTTCTGCGGTTTGGCTGATTTTCGACGTACAGACAGACAGACAGACAGATAGACAGACAGAATCACAGAATGAGAACCGTTCGAGTTGAATGGAGACACTTGGTCGCTCCGCTCCCTCGTTTAATTATCTGTGTTAGTTCATATAGTAATATACACGGACGTGTGTTCAAGTTACTCAGGCGGTAGGTAAAGTTGAATAAAAGTCGTGTTTCATTGGTCAACGTCTCAAACAGCAGGATGTATGGACTCAAAACACCGCATGGTATAGAATACGCTTAAAAACGCGTAAATATTTTTCGAATGTAGCACAATATTGAGAATTGCTCGCGCCTTGTTATATCAAGGTATAAAGCGAAAATACAGAAACACCACTGACGATCAGAAATGTCACATTGGCTAATAACATATTGATGATGTACGCAGTCCCAGTATAAACGGCTTGGAAACAGGACGAAATGGCGTGCATCTGGAAGGTTTTCGATTGAGTTGTTTTATGTTATTTTACTTCAAACCGGTAGTCATAGTACGTTTCCAATGGTGTTACTACCTGGTGGGATAGACTAGACCAAGAGGTTTGGTTCAGAGCCAATTTTATTGGTATTCCCCTTCTTTTAATTAAGAGAGTAAAATTGGCACTCAATACATATGGATGCACAATGCATTCACTGGGTCGCGGTATGGGTATAGTCAACCACTTTACTACAACAACTCCATGCTCGCGTCTCTTGGGCACTTCTATCCTGACTGACATTCCTTCTCCTTCATAGCGTGCACACATATGCACACACTCCCATGACATTCAAGATAACCACGCCTCCTTTCCACACTTCGTCTCATTACACACGCACGCATGCCTGCGCTCGCGATTACACGCCTACCATTGTGAGATTCCCACCAGATATAATATCAAGACATCGAGCCGTCATTGTTTTAAACGTTGTGGAATTCCATCTCATGCGCACGCGCACTGTGGCACTTTAGGGACCGCCATAAGATCTGTAATACAACTAGCCAATTTCCGGGCGCCACTGACCCGGAAATTCAGGGCCGCTCGAGGCGAACTTTTGCTCGCGCGCGCTTGCAGTGAGGAATACGGATTAGGGCGCGCGCTCTTGCCCGGCCAGACGGAAGAAGCTGTATTCTGCGTACGACGGAACGCCAGACTTTTATGCTTTCTAATTATTTTAAAAGAAAACGCGATCAAGGCGTACTGCCATCAAGTTTACCGAGCATGCATAGAATGCGAATCCGGTTTATTAGGGGGGCTTTGCCGAGGAGGCCTATGTGTGTTGCGACCAACACGCGAGACCGCGCCTCGTGTAGGACAGATAAAGGCAATCAAGGCAAATGAACTCTGCATTCAGTGAGAATACTATTGGATACCACAGCAACGTTCTCTTTGTTGTGTTGGTAGTTGGATTATAGTCTTATTACCGCATTCAATGAAAACTATCCGTTCATATATGACTTCGAAGCTGTTAAAGCAACGTGATCCAAGATTAATTATATTATGTCACCCAGTGTACATCTGTTCTGGGTGGCAAAATACACATTTCTAATTTGTTAACTTTGATTTTTTTTCTTTTCAAACAACCGTTTTTCACGAAGCAGAAAAAATAACAGGAATGCAAAACATTTTCAATTAAAACATTCAAGTTGAATCATAAAGATCTTGCAAGTAGTTATTCAAATAGGTGCGCTGACTCTTTGTCTACGGACATTTGGTATAATCAGTCATTTGGTCTAAACAGCTTTTTCGTCTAAGGCGACAAATGGTATAACTGGACATTCGGTCTAGTATTTTTTGGTCTATAGTTCTTTCGTCTAGTATGTATTGAGGTCTAAAAACATTTGGTCTAATCTCCTAAATAAAAAGGTCTAAATTTTTATTTTTCTAATGTTGTTATTCTTGTAATCTTCGTAATTTTGTACAATATTTTCAATTTTTTGCTGGTTGGTTAGATAGCGCTTGTTAACTGGTCGCCTTACTGTGTTATTTCCACCTTCAAGCTGTGTCAGTATGACTGCTGTTTCCCTCTGATCTTTCTTGAGATGTTCTATGAACTTCCAAATTGATGCGTGATGTGTTAATATAAGCTTCTAGAATCTACTATGCCAACCCTCGACAGCATTATTTGTACACTGTTTACCACTTACAACTAGATGTGAACGTTCCACGTTTGTGGAGGAAATCTCAGTCCAACAGCACGTAGTCTTCCTCTAGCTAGGCCTGCCAATCACGTAGTTTGCTTATACATAGCTACCTAGTTCTATTATCATCATCATGCAATGCATTCATTAATTCGTTGAAGACGTCGGTAACATCTCCCAATGGAACAAATGGAAAGCCTAATATTATCCTGACAGAGTCGCTACTTTCTCGATTTTCTGAACAGGGTACTTTTAATGCACACTTTTGAACAGCATGCCTCCAAATCGACTGCCCATAATGAAAGAGACAACCACTGCAGCAAGTTTGAGGGAAACATGTCTTGACTGCATTGATAGCTGCAATTTCAAAGTCCGTATGAACGTCCTGTGAATAGGGAAGTGGTAACAAAAATCACTTAGACGAAATGACGTTTTAGTCGAAATGTCTGATTATACCAAAGGAGGTTAGACGAAATGTCTGTAGACGAAATGTCTAAAAATTAGACGAAATGTCTTTAGACTAAAAAAATTAGACAAAGTGTCCTGGTACCATTCAAATATTGTTATTCTCTCTACTCCGGAAAATAAGTACATTGTATTGTTTACATTTACTGCACCTATCTATACTTTTTTAATGTTTATTAGGTATTAACAAATATGCCATTGCTGTTATAATTTGAATTGACAAACGAAGTTAATATAGTAAATAAATACATTTGTAATCGTATATTAAAAGCAACGGACTGAAATAGCATCTACCCACTTGTCCTAATTTGTTTTCTAAAGAACACACCACGAGAGGGGTTGGCTAACTTTCAGACATGACGTCACACAGTCCAGCATCCTATAGCGGGCGTCCAGACTGAGTGAGGGTGTAGCATACCGTCCATTATCTCTTTCATAATAGATAACTAGAGTGCCATCCGTGTAGACGCAAGTGGACGCCCGCCTAAAACCACCCCCCTAGTCGAATAAACCGGGTGTAACTTGCTGGGCTTTTACGACTGTAACGAGTACCAACACCACTATAATGATGTTTAAAAATAATTAGAGTTAAACGTGAGAAGATGACGTTTTCATAACAGGTGGCAAGGTGTGTTAATTAGGGACGATTTTTTCAATTTAATTTTAGACACAATTATACAATATACAGGCACAGATGTTACAAGTATAAAACTAAACTCTAAAACTAAAACTATAAATACTCGTCGATTGCGTCGGGGCCTGCAGGGTTAGCCTGGTCACTTTGGTTCACTGTCCCCCACTGAAAATCAGTTGTGCGACTGAGTGGGTAGACTCTAAATACGGAATTATTTATTTATTTATTTAAACCAAAGTCTATCAGTATAGATTGCGTCGCCTGATAGGGGAAAAACTGTAATGAACATTTCTTGTAATTCAAATATTGTGATAACAACAATTTTGAGAAATAAGTACATAACATTATTTACATTTATTGCATAATTCTGTGTTTGTTTGTGTTTTTAAAGTATTTTCGGTATTTCCAAATATTAGTTTGCTACAAACAAAGTTAATACATTTTTTTGTTGGAATATTGTATATCCAAATATGTAAGTATTTATTAAGCAAGTTACTTATTCGATCGTGATAATTGATGTTTATTTAAAAACAATATCTAATAAATGGAAACAGGACCTAATTCAGAAACTCGTAAAAGCGAGTCAAAGTAAGCATCCGTACACGTTGGTCGTAAACACCTAGAGCGTTCTTGTTGACTATATACAGGCTTATATAGAGTGAGAGTATTTACATCGAGAATAGGCTTTCAGCCGTTTACAAGTTTAAACCCAGGAGAATTTGTTGCGAACTTTAATTAAATTTTAACAACTCATCTTGACTGAAACAAGCCAATCAGCAGAAAACTTCATCCCCTTCAACATAACCTTGTTGAATTTACCCCTGCTTAAGAGGGGGAAACTGAAGGGGTGATCAGCCAAGGTCATCCATTAGCTACGTAGAAGGGTATAATCGGAGAAGTATTTAATGGAGAACACCATTTTTAGTTTCAGTTTATGAATGAAATATCACTACTATTTGAGAGTTAAGCTTCCAACTATAGTTTATTTATCCTTGAGATACAAAGTGACCATCGACGGACGCGTCGGGTATGGGTATGAGGCAGCTGCTAAGGGTTGCCGCGTGAAGTCGTAAAATAGACCATCCTAGAAGCTGAGGGTCTTCTACCTGCTGTATTCTCTTCCTGTTCTATTTATTTATTGATATTTTTTGTTTAATTGCAAATATCTAATAACGTTGTTAAAATATTAAGCGTGCGTCTTGAATGTCATTTTTTTGGACGAAATTCTACGATAAAAACTGACTGAGTTACGGATAATGCTTCTATAATATATTTTAATAATACAAAAGTAATCTTTATATATTTCAGTCAGTTTTGATCGTAGACACTAGGGAAAAAAACACATTTCATAACTCAAGCTACACATTTGAACCACGTTATTAAATACATGCAATTATAAAAAAAAATATTTCGCTGAATAAATTATTTTTATCACAATAGATTTGAAATGTGCGGAGGCAGGTGAAAAAAAAAAACATGTTCGCTCCCAAATTCGGTGACGCCAAAAAAGGTGGAAAGGGAAAAATGCAGACAATAGACGGGACGACCGATCTCGGTCTCGTCCGCGGATGGTCACTTTGTATCTCAAGGATATATACACTTTTAAGCATCACACTTCCGTCCGTCCGTATGTGCGTGTGTCTTGTTTCAGTGGCTAGCACCCCAGAAAGTTTTTTTTTTTTTTTTTAGAAAGAAATACATTTAAAAAACGCATTGCCATCGTAAATTGCAAGGACCGGGAATTAGAAGACCATGCAACCTCTGAACAAGGTTTAGCAAGTAATAGATCATATATCCCTGACTACATTTTTCGGGTAGACCGAGTAAGTGTATGCAAATTACAACTAAATTAAAACTTTTAAATGTCTCGCTACCCGTTGATGACATATTTATTTATCGGGTTGTTTTGTAGCGGTGATATACATTATAGTATTATGTCGACGTTTCAAAGATATTTTGTCTTCTTCTTCAGGACGTGAAAATTAATGAACAAGAGTAAATTCATAAACTTCATATCATATTTCACGTCCTGAAGAAGGCAAAATGGTCTTTGAAACGTCGACATAAGAATATCATGTATACCACCGCTACAAAACAACCCGATAAAGGAATATGTTATAACTAAATTACTTACTCTGTCTACTCGAAAAAGTAGTCATAAATATGTGTAACCGAGAAAGCTTCGAACACACCAATAGATCATAGTTTGTCTAGGACTGAAGGTCGTCGTGTCCTCGCCACACGGGGCCTAATAAAACCTCATAAAGACTCAACTCTTCACCGAGCGAAACAAGAACTTCGCGTGCAAAATAACCTAAAACTAATTAAAAAAACTTTCACTACGTCTTACTTTGGGCCCAATCAAATATTCATTAGAATCTCCGTGTCTGGTGGCCGAAGTTTGTGAGAACCCTCCCGGGAGTCGCCGTCAGCCGGGCTGCGGTCTAGAAGAGCGCGCACGCTGCCTGGAAACACCTCATAACACTTTCACAACAACACGGGGCGTAAATACGAACAGAAATCCAGATTACAATGGGCGGACGCGCAGAGAATAAAACCAGCCGAGAGGATAAACAGAGCAATAACTTGATCCGCAACTTTTGCCACCGACAAAAAGAGACTGCAGCTATCTTGCCAACAACTGTGGAGATTATAATAAAGGTATGGAAAGAAAGGGGGACTATCATTTGCAGGTCATGATTTTAGATTCTAGGCGGTATTCGTGTATTATTCTGTGTGGCACACAGTTTAATGAACTAAGATACGTATAGTGAGGCTGACTACAAATGTTCTCAGAAAGAACAGAAAATGTTTTTGCTCACAACTTCTTCATTCCTCCCCCCGCCCCCCGAACCACCACACAAAAACAAAAACACATTTGAAAAATAATTCCTACGACCCAATCTTATGTAGGCAATGTTATGTAATATGGTTTCTGTATTCTAGACGCCTCGTGCATGAAAGACAGGGTTACCATGGAAGAAGAATACCCCATGTGGGTAAAGTGAGGGGAGCTCCCCTCACAGGTAAGATTACGAGATGGTAGCGAGTTGTACTCTGACGAACAATTGTCACAGAAGAGGGGTCGCTCAAGGAGTATCTGCAGTAAATCAAACAAGAAGACTCGTCCCGCGGTTTTTAGATATGTAACAGGGTAACAGGATAATCATTCTAATTATTACCGAGGGAAACCTGTTATAGGGCGCAATGCATGCCCCTCTTCAGGTGAATTACGTATGTTGTGGATAGGACAATTGTGAAGGGATGTCCAAGGGCTGTTTGAGTGGACTTAATCCCTTGCATTCGCATTAATGACTGAAAAAGTTCGGAGAAAACCTTCAGTCAGGATTGCCGGTCACGACAGGATTCGAAACCGGGACCTCCCGAATCAAAGTCAAGCATAGAGCTCGAGCCAACACTGTTGTGCAGGATGATTGCAAGGGTATGTCCAAGGGGGGAAACCTATACTAGGGCGGGGTTTGCTAGAGCTGGCCCATCTCTATAACACGGTCCACAGATAGCGAGTGTACGTGCCTTACAGAAGTACTATTAGCTCGTCGAGAAGTATAAGTGCGCGATGGGTGATTAATGCCAGGTGTCTGAAAAGCTATGGAAACCGACCACCCTTCAGGGCAGTTTCGAGAATTAAAAACTTTTACGATAAATGAGACATTTCCAAGCTAGAAACTCGCGTCGAGAGAAAACTTTACTACTTTTTAAAAAGTTTTACTTGGCAAAACTTTTACGATTCGGAAATTTGTCTTAGTGACTGGTGGGCAAATTTTTTACTTATTTTTCTATTGGCCATGTTAGAAGAGTGATCCGTGTTGAAATTAGGCGTCTCGACTATGAGTTTATCGGCACCCAGTTGGTAATGTGATGGGTGTGACGTCCGCGTACAGTCCGACACACAAGCTAGTCAACACCAAGGTGCAGAACACCTTTAAAGGGGCTATTACACTCAATTTTTTTCATAATCTATAGCATAATTCTACATTAAAATGAGCGTAAAAAATTATATCTCGTAACTGTGGTTTTGCATAAAGTTTTTAAGTTTTTTGATCCAGAAATTTTGCGAAAATTGTAGTTTTAGGGAATTTCTTAAATCGACTTTAGCCTACTTAATTTTTGTTCCACATAGATACTTATAAGCATCGCACCAATATAAAATGGCCCTTTACAACATCGTGTCTTGAAACTGTGCTCAAACACGCAAAAATGTGCATTCTAAAATCACACCCCTTATTGGTAATCAGCATATTTCGACCGAACCACTTGCAAAAATTACAAAACATAATATAGCGGATTTACAGAAAAAGGTGTCAAGTACGTCAATAATGGCCAATGTTTTTGGGGATCAAAATCCGCCAATGTCACGGGGAATAAAACTAGTCCCTATGTTATTTCTTATGAGATGTTATTGCCTATGGGATTGGGGACCTATCTCGAAAATTACCAAGTTTGCCCGTTTTTTTCAAGTTATGGCGGACCCAATAATTTTTCTGTTACCGGTACTATCTAAATTCAAAACTAGTTTTGCCTCAATGAAATATATTTTGTGAGTTTAGCGGGTGAATACTCATTTGACTCTTTACACTACCACAGGTTGACTCCCAGGGGTCTCTCTATTTCAAAACCTGCTATTCTTATTCGGGTGCGAATCTACTCTATACGCAACACTGTTCTGTACGACCGTCCGTCTGTGCGTGAGTCACGACTCACGATTGACAATATGACCTTTTGTACATTAACCTATAACAGAGCTTATACAGAATGTATTTTGTGACCCAAGGGGGTCTTATTCCATCGGCACAAAATTATATTTAACATCTATAGTAGGCTAGATTGCCAGTCTCCAATACGTCCGCACTGGCGCGACCGTACTAAATTGACCTATTCAAGATGGCGATCTGGCGCTTTAATTTATTATGCTTGACATTATGTTTTAAATGTGATTAAGTATTTTTCTGGATTGTTTTGATATAGTTTTAGCTTGTGCAGCATGTGAATGCACAAACAGAAACAATAAGAAGTTATTGCATAAGGGAATTTAGTAATCATTTAGTGTTAATGACAACCTGACAGCCACATTGAAAAATATTTAGGCTACAAATCGCTTCAACCTACTTTAACATAGAAACTGACCTATTCAAGATGGCTTCTAATTGACACGCCAGTGGACCAATGACTGGGGATCTAGGATCGGGTCGAGGACCCGGCACCTCCACCAAAATAGTAATGTTTGTGCGTTGTTCGTCGACAATCTGTTGATTAAGTAGCATTACTCAATATTTTGGGTGGACATCCGTACCCGTTCTTTATGCCGTGCATTATTACGGAAATCATAGAGAATCGAGAGATGGGTAAAATTCTCTTCCGTACAAGACAAAAAAAGTTAAATCAAATTTGCAGCACGTTTTTTTCCTGTTAAGCTAATATTAGTTTTTGATTTAACATCATAACAAATATTATTAGCTTTGTATATTAAATACAAATATTTATTAATTTATTATTAATATTATTCAATGATTTTTCAATTAACTTTCGAGCAGAAAGTAGAGGGATCTGATCCATTCTATTTGCATTATGTAATTGTTGCACGTGTGTATTCAAGTATTTGCACAATAAGTAAATAAGCAAGAAACGACAGAGATACAATAAGGCTACATAAAACTATACTGCGAGTTGCAGAGAATCGAGCGTGTACATATATTACACAAATACAGACAAATAGCCGATGGCGTCAGGTATATATCCAGCCCACACCATATCAAACGATAATAATAACACAAATTGTTAATATTGACTTTATTAATTAATGTTGTTGTCGATGATAGTTAAAGCAATATTGTAGTTGCATATAACAACATACAGACACATCACTATGAAAACGTTCTAGAATACACCAACATTTGAAATGTATCACATAAGTGCGTAGGTGCACTGAAAACAAATATGTAAAACACATAAAATTAAACATGAAAGTGGAAGAATATGTTCGTAGGTGTTCACAGCCAGTAAGTTTTGATATTATGACTATTATACTTTGTTGTAAAGTTAATTTTTGTGATTTGCTTTTGTATATTATGCAATATAATAATTACTATCTCCATCATTGTTATTGGATTTAAAACAACAATTAAGTGAATGCGTGGTTTATCAAGTTTTCAGTCGGACTTAAAACTCCGACCTAGCCCGTAAAGGATCCCGATTCCAGTACATTTCCTAAACCCTTAAACCCGCATGCTAGCCCCAACCAATCACTAGTCAGCAGAGCAAACAATTTGTTTTTTGTTTATTCTTATCTGTATCCTTTGGGAATGAACCCTCTAGGAGTCGAACAAGAACACGGTCTTACCTCTGCTTAACCCAGGGTTATAACGTACATGAATCCGTCATATGGCGTCCGAGGTTCGACACCCGGGCCTCGACTCTGAGGTTCTAAACTGATGCGTCGGTAGAAAGCGAAGTGGCAGCGCGCGTGCCACACACAATGCGTGAGTCTTCCTTGCTAACCTCCTTGGTGCGTCCACTTGGCACCACCGCCGTCTCTAGTGTTGCACTGAGAGCGGAAGTGACGTCATTGTCGCCGCTCAAAGTTCGCGATAGAAGAGAAGTTGGCGGGAGGAATTATTCGCGGTCTCTAAGACTTGAGTTTACATGTTTTCAATGGATACTTGAAAACTCTTTGATCCGATGTTTTATAGGCTTCGGCATGGATCAAAGCAACACAAATTCATCGCTAGAAGGACATTTTTCTTGCATATATCGACTATCCGTGTAAACGCTAGTTTCGATCCAAAAGATAAGACGGGCATTTATATTTGGAACACGTGTTGCAGTTTGTTTTAAACTAGAAGACCACGAATCTCAAGGAATTCAGATACTACGTTTGTCATTTAACGGAGTATCATAATACTTTTCAAATAAATTAGCAACACGTGTAATAACGAATTAAGTATTAATTTGGGTCTTCATAAACAATCTCCCATCGGGAAAAAAAACAGTTGCTGGAGAAATATTATTAGTTTCCTAATGATTTCCTCAACCCCTCCACTTCGAGTTTCGTTATGTATTTGTAATTCATAATTTGTGTTTTATTTGTATTATTATGTATTTGTAGTTAAAGTATGTGTACCACGTCAATGTCACTAGACTAAAATTGAAATTAATACACAAAATGGCAGGCACCATAAAATCATCTTTACGTATTGGAAAGCTAAATTGTTTCTAATTGGATGAGCGAAGCGAAGACTTCAATTTCACCGACCCCCCAAAAAATTTAGCTCGGGTGTTTTTTTTTTCTCTGTCTGTTTGTTTGCTCTCTACCGGGCAAACGGCATATCCGATCTTGATGAAAATTGGAGGGGACCTTCGAAATCTCTGAACTTAGACTTGCTAAGTTTTTGGGTACAATCGAAGAAATATTTTTCATGAATATCGTACTTTTACGATTTTTTCGATTTTTAGTGCGATATTTTCGTGACATTTGGGCCGATTCTGACCAAACGGGTGGGGCAACAACGTTCATATTTCACATGGACATTAAGGTAATGGTGATGTATTGCTTTCTGAAAGAAAAAGTAGAAAAAGTTAGCCAGAATCTATAGAAATAAAGCTTTTAATATAAGTTTTTTGATTTTTTGTGCGATATTTTCGTGACATTTGGGCCAATTCTGACCAAACGGGTGGGGCTACAACGTTCGTATTATACATGGACAAAGGTTATGGTGATGTAGTACCTTTTGAAAGAAAAAGCTGAAAAAGTTAGCCAGAATCCATAGAAATAAAGCTTTTAATATAAGTTTTTACGGTAAATAATACCAATTGACAGGTAACAATAGAAACTTGACAACAATCACCTACAATGCGTAGGCAGCAAAACAAAGCACACTTGCAAAAGTAAAGATAACCTACGCAAACTAAAAACTTTAAAAAGCTCATCCATCAACGCGGCGGGACTTTAGCGTTTTCCTAGTATTAAGTGTATATTACTTTCATTAAGCCAATAACTTCTTCGTATTACATCGCTCACCGCTCAACTGGTGACGTTCCATCTGCATGTTAATCTTACAGGAGACGCTGGTCTTCGTCGATCCCTCCTGAATGTTTGATGACCTGAGGCTGGGTAGCTCTCTGAGATAACTCGCCAGAGAGGCAAACATGTTGACGTGAGGCTGGGGTAGCTCTCTGAGATAACTCGCCAGAGAGGCAAACATGTATCGCACAGATCTACAGAGCGGGACCTCGGAGAGACCTGAGCTTTATGTTGAAACCAGTCCGATCCTATTAGGTTTGTATTTCAGAGTACATAAACATTTCGAGGGGAAAACTCAATAAGGAGATAATGTATCGATAACATGTTTGTACTGTCTTCACAAATTTACCGACGTTTTCAATTGATTGCTTATTGGCTACGTCAAACGCTGAATGTAGTTAAAATTTTAACTAAAATAAATTATCATTAATTAAATTGAAATTAAATAAAAAATAAGTAAAAATCGATCTTTGGTTGGTTATCGCTCATCGTCGATTGTGTCGGAACCTACAGGTTGGCTTGGAAGCTTTGGTTTAATGTCCCCTACTGATAGTCATTCCATGACTGAGTGGGAAGACTATAAATACAAATTATTTATTATTAAATATGGTATGCTACCAACTATCAGCATTCTTAGACGCTAATGAGAAACTATGCAAAATAGATTTTGATAAATTATAAATTTTTCTTCTCTCAGCCGATAACAAACACCAGCTGTTCAGGGAGATTATAAAATATAATTTACGGCACTTGCGTCAACAGTTTTGAGAAAAACGAACACAAAATAATCTCATAGCTTATGCAAGTACTTGGCATAACATTTGCTAACTTTAAACAGAAACTACCCTCTTCGAGGATTGAGTAGTGATGTTATTTGTTGGTGTTAGTTCTCGTGCATATTTGGAATGGTTTTTGTTCAGATATTAGTTTATGCGTTTAAGTCAGAATATCGAGAATATCGTATTTGTGCTGTTAAATGAGATTTATGTTCAATGTCGGAAATAACTGCAGTAACAAAATGACATCCAATATTAACATTTCTCTCAATGAATCATACAGGAAACACCTTCAATAGATAACTTTGAAATATGGCGTGTCGAGCACTGATTTGCAAGATAAAGGAAATATCTGAAAGGAATTCCGTAAGACAATTCAAATAAGTTTTCCTTTTACACCAAATCGAAATTAGTCTTTTCTTATGTATTGACCAACTGGAAAAACGAGCCACAAACGCGTATGAAAAACGCCTAAAAATATAGCCCGATATTTAGTTGCGAGATTCAACTTCAACATACAACATCGTTCAATTCGTTATACCGTTTAAAATCAATATGAGATTTGAAAGCATCAAAAGAGCGTGTTATGCATAACGAGCTTAGACCTGGTATTTAATTTCCATAAAGAAGCAATTTAATTAAACTGCCAGGAAAGTTAAAATGGCAATCACCAATCAGAAGTTTTAGAATTATTTTATTATAGAATTTTATTTATTTATTTATTTATTTATTTATTTATTTATTTATTTATTTATTTATTTATTTATTTAACGTCTATCCTATTCAGTTATAAACTGATTTACAAAGGAGGACAACTAAATAAATCTAATTACATAGATGCAGACACAACAATGAAGTACAGTTTAGTAAATATTTGAAATAGTAACATTACAACAAAAATGCATTAAAACACAACAATTTTGATAACAAATAAAAAGGATATCAAATGCAAATTAATTAATGAATCAAATATAAAAAAGGTGTAGAAAAAAAAGGAAAAAGAAAGAAGGAAAAAAAGAAAAAAAAACATTAAAAAAGAAAAAGAAAAAGAAAAACAGAAAATACTAGCATACTGATAAATTTAAACTGGATATTGAAATAGCGGAACTAATCATACGTTGAGATGCAGGATAAATACTAAAATAAAATGAAAGCTCATTTCTATAAAGCGTTTTGAAAGCTCGTATTCCTAGGTACAACACTCTTGCCCAGACTGTACAAAACTCTTGTCCAGACTGTACAACCCTTGTAGCCGTTTAATGAAGGAGGTAAAGAGGATGCAATGTAGGAGTTAGGGGACTCATCAAGCGGGATGACAGATTTATTTAGATAATAGCGAGGAGCGGCTGACTTATTGACCCGTGAAGTATTAAACTAATGACTACCGCCTGTTAAAGTCCTCAAACAACAGGTTAGACTAACATTAAATCATTGGTTTAACAAAGGAGGTCGCGGAAACTTGAATATACGCTGCACCAAATGTGAATTGATTGCATCTTAAACATAAGGTGCAAAAGATGGGTGGGGAATTATTATTATCTTTTAGAGTTTACCTATTACAGCTTTAACAAGGGTAGTTCAAGAACCCAACCACCTACCCACAGTGGCGTTTAACAATAGAGAAGCGCCCAGGTAATAACGGGTTTACATGCACAAGTATGTGTGGGGAACTCGCGTTCACATACATTTCTAGATCAAAGTATTCATCAAAGATAATATCAAAAGAAACTGAGTAAGAATACGTGTGAATGCTCGGATGTCTTTGGTCTGATGCACGGGTTAAAAAATTGTTTAGGAGATATACATAATTTAAGTTTTATCAAGCAACGTCACTAGCTCCAAACCATAACACAGTGTGTGTGGTAACGATACCATGGTTTTCATAGCTGTCTACTAGGAAAACGCTTAAGTCCCGCCGCGTTGTTGAATGAGCGTAATTGGTGCATTGAGCTGCCATGTGTAACGCGGATTTTCTGTTGTTCTGTGAAAAAATTATTGCTTAGTCGAAGATTTTTTTAAAATTAAATTAAATAAAATAAAAAATTTACTTAATTTTTTTTGTAAATCGTAATTTTAAAAAAATAAAAAAATCGTAAAATTGCAATTTTCATAAGAAATAATTATTCGATGCGCTCAAATTTAACACGAGTATTTAAATTGATGAAATTAAGGTTCTGTGAAAAAATCATTACAATATGATAAAGCATGTAGGTGTTATAAGTCAAAGAATTGTTTTAAAAAAGAAAAAACCCGTAAAATTTCGATTTTCATGAGAAAATAATTTTTCGATTACGCTCAAATTTCACACGAATATCTTAATTCATAAAATTAAGGTTCTGTGAAAAAATCATTACAATCGGATAAAGCGTGTAGGTGTTATAAGTCGAAGAAATTTTTAAAAAAATCGAAAAAAATCGTAAAATTGCGTTTTTTATAAGAAAAATTTCCCGATTGCGCTCAAAAACGTGGCAGTTCTAAGTTCAGAGATTTCGAAGGCCTCCATAAAATTTCATCGCAATCGGAGTATCGGTTTAGCCGGAATCGTGTTAACAAACACACAAAAATACAAAAAAAAAAAAGAAAGAAAGAAAAAAAAACATTCCGGATTTTTTTCTCCAGTGTAGTGAAATGGAATCTTCGCTTCGCTCGCTACGCTCGCTACGCTCATCCAAAAAACTTAAAATTTAATACTTAATGCAATCCAAAACTTAAACAATTAAAACCCGATTCTAGGCCACAAATAGTTTTCACATTGTGTTATCACGCAAATACTGTTAAGTAATCAAATTAAAATCTGCATTGTCAAGATAATAATTCAGCTAACAAAACAAATTGAAATTGTCAAACCGAAAATTTCATTTGTAGATGTGCCTGTGCGATTCCTGTTTGTTGTGTGTAGATTGAGGAAGAAAGTGTCCAGAAGAATCTTTAACGTGGCTTCGTCTCTAGACGTGAGACCTTGTAGTCATCACATCGCTAAACCGCGTACACGTCATCGGACAAGTTGTTGCTGTTGTTGTTGTCGTCGAGGCGCCACCGCGACGCTAGGACGTCGAAACTTATTCTCGAGACGTCGCTGAAACTTTGCCGGACGTAGCGAGCAAAACTAAAAACTAACGACAACTCATCTTTGTTTCTAAGCGAAGAAGCTTTCACGCTTATGGGCTAGAAGCTAAGTTTCTGGAACTAGGCGAGAGAGAGGACAGACAGAGAGAGAGAGAACAATGGACGATATGGCCTTTCGACTCTGATCCGGGGAGACAAGACATGACGGTCTCATACCAGACGGAGAAGGTGTGGGTGGGTGTAAGTTACCATTGTCGACGCTGTCCTAAAATACGTTAGACAAAAATAGAAACCGGAAAATATAAGAAGACAGAAACCTAGCCTCAAAGTCAGGCCTAGAAAACAATGAGATAATACAGAAAAACAAAACTCATCCTACCCGGCACCCCCACCAAAAGTTTCCCCGACGCGGCCATTTTGTGGCAGCCATTGAAGCTTTAAAATTTGAATAGAGTAATTTATGTAATCACTCACAGGAAGTATAATATTAGACTAATAGATAGTCAATATTTTCAATTGTTTGAGTGGTAAACAAATGTGACAAAATATACTATTATAATATACCATTGTCGACATTTTCCTAAAATACGTTAGACAAAAATAGAAACAGGGAAAATATAGGAAGACAGAAACCTAGCCTCGAATCCAGGCCAAGAAACAATTAGAAAATACATAAAAATAAAAATCATCCTACCCGGCACCTCCACCAAAAGTTTGCCCGCTAAAACTGGTAGCGGCCATTATGTGGCAGCCATTGAACGGGGCCAAGCTTTAAAATATGAATGAAGTAATTTATGTAATCATCGACAGTAAGTATAATATTATCAGACTAATAGATAGTCAATATTTTCAATTGTTTGAGTGGTAAACACAGTTGATAAATAAACTCATTTCAATTCATAGCTTCCATAACGATAGTTCCCCTAGGTTTTGTTACACAAACGAAGTATAATTATCAGAGTTACCGTTTATAATTGACATGAGTCAAATTTAATAGTAATCAGCAAAATTGTCTGTTTTAATATCCAACATAATTATACTTTGGTGTAATTGCGTTTGAAATTCCAGCTTGCACGGGACGTGCATATTGATTGGTGTACAGTAGCAAAGAAGAACAATATTCACAATTGTTTTTACATATTTGTTTGTGTTGGATGAAATGCTTTTTTCCAAATTTTGTCCGTAATACTTCAATTAAATGAACAACTTCATCTGATGAATTTGAAATTAAATAATTGATTACCCCAGTGATGCTCCAATATTGATAGTATTGCCGATGAGGAATTTCACATCGAACTGCAATCGTAATTATGTCCATTCCTCAAACTATGCCCTGTTTTGAGGCTACTGCTGCACCCAACCATTCTCAGAAAAACGAATATAAATTATTATTATCACCGTCATGGATGGCTCACGGCTAACATACGTGACTCTCATTCCTGTGATTGTGTGATCGATTCCAGACAATTTCACTGTCCGCGGTGGTTCGTACGATTGGGTCGCAGGTCTGTGGCGTGAAGACGCTGGTTCGAATCCCGCATAAGGCATGTTTTTTTAACTGTCCTTCAATCTCATATTTTAACTTTCATCTCAAATAGCAAAATTGTAATAATTTAAACGAGAAGCAATAAAATCACATCATTATCATCATCATTCAGACACCTGCAATCCTGACCGATGTTTTACGCAGCGCACGAGCATTGCAGAAGAATTCGTATACATCCGGAAACAACTGGTGTCGTTGTAAAGGTAACTCGAGATCCGTTTCACTGTCATTGTAGTCTCGTCAGATAAAACACCGTTCTCTTCCGAAGCCGCCCTCAATGCGTCTGTATCCCGTTAGCAGAGGTTGCGAGAACAAAGACATGGATCCAGTAGGGAGGTAGGGAGGGGAAACAATACGGAGGAAACAAACAGACGGGGACGATTATCCAGCGGGCGATACAAACACCGCCAGGACAATACAGGTGACAAACCTCAGTGGGACCAGTTATCCCATCTCTGACACACGTTCGATCGGAGGGTCGACACATTTTGAATGCCTTTATTTCACGATGAGTTCTTTATTAGTTAAAAAGTGATTTTATAACACGAAAATAAGAAAAATACAGTAGCTTTCGACATATCTGAAAGCCAAGATAGCTTTCGACATATCTGAAAGCCAAGATACAAAGCGGGAAAGACCATGCGGGAAAGACCATTCATTATAATACAGAATATATGTATGTATTACTGCTTATTTTAAAGACTGATGTTAAATTTAATAACTGTTAATATTTTATAAACTTTAAAGAACTCTATACCATGTATACTACAAGATCTAGCTTGATCTTGAGAGACTAGGAGAGCATAACTTTCAGCACATTAGTTGAAGTATTGGTGATTGGCATTGCGGCATCGTTATAAGGCTGTTTGACAAGCGAAAGAATTGCAACGAGCAGCTTTACATCAAGTTTTAATTTGAAGATGGGTGAATTACGTGACGGGTGCAACGATGTTAAAACGTTGCACCAGCAGTGGACACCTATGTGATCACAGTCGAATCTCTCCTTCTCCGCCAACTATATCTTCTTATAACTACAAAAGTCTAACATCAAGTGTCAAATCTACTATTTTTCTTCTATTTTCCCTTTCAATTATAACCCCTAGCATCCCGCCCTACCTCAACCAAGTCACCATACGACAGTGTCCGCGCGCGCACAACGGCACCCAGAGCACAGGTTCGTGCACATTCCTATCCCCTCCCTTGTGATTGCTCTGTCCGGGTCAGTGTGCGCACCCTCGCACGACTGGAGCGAGTAATCCACTTATTATTCGCAGCGATTTAAAATTGGGATAAATATCCGCTCATATTGATATGATTTCCGAACTGTACTGGTCGGAAGTACTTATTGCTAAAACACACACTGGGTTCAAATATCCAATGGGACACAATTTAATAACATATATCGCCAATAAGCACGGATGACTTTTTGTACAACCTTAAATACACAACTATCTACAACAATAACACTAACACTAACAATAATCATAATGCCATTACAAATAACGAACACTATTCCAACAATCATCGTCTTTTTAATAACAAAAGATTTGCAGACCAATAACCTCTCAAATCCCTTTTTTAAATGGGATATGTATATAATAAACACAGTTTATGTATAGTATATGTTCACAAATTTTCAAAATAAATATCAAAATGTATGCCTACATATGCACTGTATACATAATATAACTCGTAGCTAAACCACATGATAATTTAATTAAAACATAAAAGCGTAAATGTAATGAAGATGAAATTTCAAGTCTAGTTCAAGCCTAGTCGTGAAAATGTAATGAAGAGTTTGTGCGGAATCGTTCGTTAAGTAACTATTGTTCCTGCGAGAATCAGACTGTACGTAACGTAACATAAATCATTTAGCGTGTTTAACCATGTTACCTGAATTATTCGAGTTTCATGAATAAGGTAATAGAATTACAAAATTTCCCTCTATTAAATCTTAAATTAACAAAGTAGTAAAAGTTTTGACGAATTCATTTAGGAAGTTTCTTGATTGTTCACGTCTTGCATCACTCGTCACAAAATGCTGTATTTCCATTTTGTAACCATCTTTGTCCGTTTATCTCATGATGCATTGAAACATCTGGTAGTTAATACTCATGAACTTAGTACTTGAATCATCATTATTAACTAATCATTCCAGCGTTCTAAACACTAGATTGTTAAAATTGTGAAAAATGCGTTTTCGCCACAATTTTAATTCGTGAAATAACAAGACTAAAACAATTGGCCAACATTCTACATTATTTGGAAAAATTGTGTCATTGGCGCCCAACTTATTGGACGGAAGTAACAATCTAAATAAACACAAGTAATCCACGGGTACTTTTGAGTGCCGATCCGCAGTTATAAGTACTATACAAGAATCATATCATTGGTGTCCAGCTCATTAAAAGTAACATCATAGAACTAAACAAGCCCTATAGTGTTTCGCTACATACAACTCCAGACTTTTATGAAAGACGCGAAGCGTGAAGTGTGCGCTAAGTGGATTAACATTCAGTCTATTGTGCGCTGAACTAAACACGCGCCTCGCGTCTGAGATTCAAGAAAGCGCTGTCTGACAAACTAGCAAACGAGCCGGGCAAATATTAGCGAAGTATTCGGAACTCTACAATCATTGCTAAACTCGACGTTTCGTCGTAAACAAAGGCAAACACGGAATTAAGGAGCCGTCGGACGTTCACATCTCACTGACTCGGCTGCACTAACGCGGTAATGACATCAGCTTGATGATTGTCACTGTCTGGTTCTGTTTTATTCAGCTCGGAAGGAAAAGCTGCAGAAAGTACGAAATTTTAAACCATTGAGTGTAAGAGTGCAATGTAGACACCCAACGCCATTGAATATTTATCTGCAGCGTACTAAACCGACAAACATAACGACCACCCAAATTTGTGTCTCGCGTTCAGGCGTCGTACAGCCTTGAAAACCAACTAACTTTAAAGTTTAAAAGAGACAAACATAACTGTGTTTGGCTATCTTTTTACAAGTATGATAAAACACTGCAACATTGAGTGTTCAATCTTGGCTTTATGAGATCAACAAATCAAACGTCGTACTTTGAACCCCACGAGTGCTTTTAAACAAATAAACAACGTATCTCAAATGTTTGCCAAACGACAATATATTTCGATAGTGACTCTAGGGGTCGCAGATAGCATTTCCAAATAAGTTTCAGCCTCGAGTTAAACTCGGGATTGAAGTCGAGCGAGACGTCAAAGGGTTAAGTTTACAGTAGTTTTCATCTAGACGGACCGACGAGTTGGATTCAAGACTCCGAGAGTCGGTGCATCGTACGGAAATTGCACGGGGCAATCAAAGTCTTCATTACATCCAGCTTATATTGGAGAACTTGGCCAGGGGGAAAGAGAGGTCTCGTATTTGAACTTGCGAAAAATCAAACACCAAAACTAAATATCGAATTTAGAATCAGCGTTTTTGTCCCAAAGTGTGTGCATGGTGTTTGTGTGACTATGATAGTAGCAGTATAATATATTCTTTTATACCAATGATTAGTTTGCATAAACAAACACTCCTCCAGGATAAACAATAATTTAAATCGAATAGCATTATTTTCAAGAGATTGCTTTACTTTTACATTCGGTTACTATACAAATAAAGGTTTATGAGGCACAAATCGGAACATTAAATAAAGTACAGACATATCGAATTGTCCAGCGTTGATTGATTTGTATTGCTTAACGTCTCATATTAATGCATCTAAGGCTATTCGAGACGATGAGTGGTGATAGATGAGGATGACGGATGAATAGGAAGGAGGAGGGGAAACCCGGTACCATTACGTAGCCTACTCCTTTCGAACCAAGGGGAACAACGGCTTTACGTCCCATCCAAAAGGACGGTGTAACCTTGACAGTCATATAGGTTCCTCCACTAACCCGGACTGCCGAACAGACGTCGAGGAGAACGAAGCCGTTACACTAGCTCTCAAACCCTCCCTCTGCTCTAACCAGCGGTAAACGTGAGTTAAACAATAAAGGTGAGGCACAAATTGTAACATTAAATAAAGTATGGCCATATCGAATTGTCCTACGTTAAATCCTTATAAATTGTGCGTTAATTCCAGTACAATATTTTTGATCATAGTTGGATGAGCGTAGCGAGCGTAGCGAGCGAAGCGAAGATTCCATTTCACTACACTGGAGAAAAAAATCCGGAATGTTTTTTTTTTTTTTTTTTTTTTTTTTTTTTTTTCTGTATTTTTGTGTGTTTGTTAACACGATTCCGGCTAAACCGATACTCCGATTGAGATGAAATTTTATGGAGGCCTTCAAAATCTCTGAACTTAGAACTGCCACGTTTTTTGAGCGCAATCGGGAAAATTTTTCTTATAAAAAACGCAATTTTTACGATTTTTTCGATTTTAAAAAAAAAATTTCGACTTATAACACCTACATGCTTTATCCGATTGTAATGATTTTTTCACAGAACCTTAATTTTATGAATTAAGATATTCGTGTGAAATTTAAGCTTAATCGAAAAATTATTTCTTATGGAAATCGAAATTTTACGGTTTTTTTCTTTTTTAAAACAATTCTTTGACATATAACACCTACATGCTTTATCCTATTGTAATGATTTTTTTATAGAACCTTATTTCATGAAATAATATACTCGTGTAATATTTGAGCGCTATCGAATAATTATTTCTTATGAAAATTGCAATTTTACGATTTTTTTCTTTTTTTTAAATTACGTAAAAATTACGATTTATTTAAAAAAATAAGTTAATTTTTAATTTAATTAAATTTAATTTAAAAAAATCTTCGACTAAGTAATGATTTTTTCACAGAACAACAGAAAATCCGCGTAACACAATGCAGCTCAATGCACCAATTACGCTCATCCAACAACGCGGCGGGACTTAAGCGTTTTCCTAGTATCAATATTAACTACAAAGTAATTAACTATAATAGAAAAAAGTGAATTCCTAAATTGCGACACGTTACGAAATTACGTTTATCTGAAACAAACTAAACAACATATTGTTTATCTAACATTGAGGTCACTGAGGAACCTACAGAGTCTATAATGTGCGAGTACAAGCAGCGACCTTGGGCAACGTTCAAGCAACGTTTGTTTACAAATCCCCTCCAACAACCACCAGGCGTATATTCCGGGCGCGTCACGTACGTCCCAACCCCGAGGCGGGTATTTGTGTTGGCAGTGGTTAATGCACTGAGCCTAACTGCGCCCCAGGCACCTTTTTTCTCCCAGATCCTCATCAATTTCTCCCTGTCCTTCTCTTCTCCTCCTACCTCTCCACAGATTCCCGGTCCAAATCCCTACCCAACTCTTTGACAATTTATTTACCCCGCGCCAGAAGCAGGCGAGGCCCAGTATTTCTCCTCACGCCTCGCTGCCTGCACGCCCACAACCCTGCAACGAGGGTAACACAGACGACGCAGGTTCAAGTTTCAACACGTTCCGAGTCACAAAGTGGCATGCTATATAATGCAGACGTGACGGTGGTTAGTGTGATAGAAATACAATCACCAATTGTTTCAATCGGTACAATGTTTTAAAATATAATAAATAGTAATCCATCAATTACTTTTAAACAATCTAAATCTTGTAAATTATTTATTAATACACAGACATGTTTACACCCACGGCAAAACTTTTAACAAAAATAGTATGTGTAACAATTTTTTTAAATACAATAATGATCTCGTGTTAATTATCCAAATTTTACTCCTTAATGATTAACTTTCTAAAGTTGTAACTGCACATTAAATATATATAAAAAAAAATACACATCGCACAAAAATGATACCAACAGATGAATGCCCCCCCCCCCCCTTCCCCGAAATGTAAACTCAGCCAATTGCGGATTTTGATCATGTAACTTCTAGTCTTTACGCCTAAGACGAGGTCTACAGTCTTATTAGTGCGAGTACACTTAGACGTGTGTGCTGCACTTTAAAGCGACAATCCCAGCAAGCTCGTGCACGGCATACGTTATATCGAAAATCCGTCAATTTTCTTTCAATCTGTTTTCGAGTGAGCTAAAACGGACTAGTACACTTTAAGTAAATTCAAATTTAAATAAATACAGTCGTTCGAGATGCAAGGAACGTCAATTTAACTAACAAATTTACGCTGGTAGAATCGGTTTGACAATCGATTCCAGTTACCAATTTATGTTTGTATTATATTAAGATCTAGAATAAGATATAGGATTAACAATTTTAAAAAATGTAAAGAAAGGAATTTAAAACAATATGGGTGTGACAAGTTCAATGCATGGAATGTCCCTATCGGTGTAGTAGGGAAAAGAGACAATATTGGTATGGTGTGACCTCTGCCCCCCCCCCACACCCTTGTATCGCCTTGACCACTGTGCATCACCCCCAACCCCCAAACTCGCATCGTATTCGCCGGAGGATCCCGGACGATCCCCCACAACCTACCTAATCTCGCAACAAACAAGAACAAACTTACGTCTAATCTCCGTAGAAGTAAGCGTTATAGGTTAACTTGGAAGCCAGCGATCTTTTAACTTTGCATAAACCAACTGTACCGTCGCGCGCATGCAATCAGCTTAAAACTTTCAAAGTCGCGTCTAAGCCCCGTTTAGTGTGCGACCCGTCTTACGCTACGTCCCATCAATTAGGAGATGTTACTTGACACTGACTTACGTAAATCCGGAAGAAATTGGCGCGCCAGATATGATGGTTACAGACAACGGTCGCGAATTTAAAATACAGCGATGGAAAACAAATTAATCGTTTGACAATTCAAATAGAGATATCGGGTTAGGCAATAATGGTCGGCCCCTCGGAATATACGACATCGCGACTTAAGCCCTTTCGGTGTTACCCGGGGAGTAATTAACCGTGACAAAACGCCTAACTGTTATTTCGTGGGATCCCTGCAAATGGCGTGATTATGTTACGGAAACTTACAAAGACATGAGCGTAATACGAGAGCGGAACACAATCACTTAGTTAACAAACTCAGACTAATTAGTTTGTTTTATTCCGGGATGTAGGAAAACTTAGTTTAATTTTGTTTTATAGCATACTTTAATTGTAATAGAGAAGTGCATTATATCGCTGTGTTGTTGAAGCAAAGGATGAGGGAGGTTTATTTTAACCAACTACTGCTTCAATAATAAAACTAGTTTGAGGCAAGTGGTGCAAGTAACAAAAAAATGAGCAACATAAGTTAATTCCTTTTAAAAGCACTCATACAAAGGAAATTGTTAAAAAAAGGATTGATATAATGTTTACATTTACAACATTTTTAATGTTATGAGTTAATTGGACTGTACACTGCACTATTTAAATAAAGAAAACTATGTGAAACAAAATTATTAACTCTTAACTCTCTATAAGTGTCATCATTATATTACTATAATATATACCATCCACGATTAATCAACGTAAAAACACAAAAAATAATCAGAAATAACCTTCAGTATGAATAAGCATAAGGAAAATATAAAATTTTCTTGTTTTTTAGAACACGGATATTTCATAAACACGCCGAAATAGTCGTTTGGTTGAGGTATATTTTACTTGAGTTTTTCCAAACCTTCAATTATTTTCTCGTTTCGTGTCGATGGCTACAAATTTAGGCATTTCGTAAAATAATTGCAGTGCTGTAATTGAGGTAGATGTATCGAATTCTACGAAATAACATTGTAAGTATATAGTACTAAAAAACTACCTGCGACCATAGTTTACTTTTTGACAGTTCCACGAATTATTGATGCGCTATTATTTTATATTTTATGCATAACATTAACAAAATTAACAACCATGTTCTTATAAACATAATGTAACCAATTGAAAACAAGCCACTATTAACCCATTCAGTCCCCTTTGTCATGATCATGGACATAAACTTTCTAAATTTATATCCGGGTAAAAGATAGTTTTTTTCAATAGATAGTTTTATCAATTTGTGCTTTAAAAATAAATATTTTTTTCCCATCCCGTTTGGACGAAAATTGCCTTTTTTAGAGAAGATTGAAAATAAACATCTGCAAAAAAGGGTAAAAATGAAAAAAATTGAATTGCTACTATTTGAGATACAAAAAATGTAACATGCAAAAAAAAATCAGAAAAATATTTGTTTTAGGACTGTACATCAAATTTACATGTTAACTTAAAATAAGCTTTAAATTCAAAATCCAAAATTTCACAAAATTTCTTAAAAAACACGATAAAATATATTTGAAAAGCACTAACAATCTTAGAAAAAATTATTAATTTTAAATATTGCTTAACTTCAATGGCCCTCGCAAGCGTCATTTATAAATACACCCACTCACCGTTTGGATTGTCATTGTTGCAAAAATGTGACGAACACGAATAAATTATTGGTTTGAAAACCTTTCCATTCTGATGAGATCTGTACTAGACGCAATATTTCAGTTTGTCTAGTTTTAAGACGGGCTCACGTATCTGTGCTCAATAACATACAAACTGCACGTCATATGTTCAAGTTGAATCGAGTTCCCAAGCATGTGCGACGTGTCACTGGGACTAGCCAAACAAAAAGGTCGAAATACTATATTTGTTTAGTATTAATCGTAAATTAATTAGTTCGTATTTAGTCTACCCACGAAGTCATATAACTGACTTTCAATGGAAGACAGTAAACCAAAGCGACCAAGCCAACCCTGTATAGGCCCCGACGCAATCGACGAGTGAGTGATAACCAACCAAAGATCGATATTTTTAATAGGAAATATAACAATCAGGAGTATGGACAGTACGAACACCCGCGGATCAATGCCAGAATCAACAAAAGCAACTTTAAATTTATTATGTGCATCGTTCCTAGGACGGCTCCAAAGTCACCGTTTACAAATTCCTTAGAAAAGAACTAGGTTTAACCTTTGAGGTTTAGGCAATATTAGCTGCGCTCCTTTACTAAGAAAGTAGTTTAATTTCTAATGTTCGTTATCCGATCTGGCCGGCGGTTTGAAACCAGTACATTAACCTCGGATTACGGCGCCTGTTAATTCTATTTTGTTCTTATTGGAAAATAGTTTCAAGATTAAAGTCAAAGCGTGGTCGCGCTCCTTCGGCCGACATTTCATAGGAAATTTTTGCTGAGTAGTCTCCGCTCGGTCTGCCCGGGGCCGCAATCTCGCTCTCAGGGAGCAGACGAAATTGCAAGTCAAGTTTTCTAGAAGAAGAACAACTGAGAAGTTTCCAGCCAATGATGAGCCGGAGCCGTCGCTGCCTCGTGGGAGATGCACAGACAGCGTTTTCCTCTTTACTTCCACGACGCCGCAATCTCTAACAAACTGGTGCAGATAATTCGTGAGCTCTTAGCACGTCCCGTTCTATCCCTCTCTCTCGCACTCACGCGTCGCCTTACATCTGTAGATCTACCGACGTGGCAAATACAAAAAACAGTCGTTCACATTAAGAGGGCGCTTCTCGCTACAAGTAATACATTTCTTGCTCGGGTTAGGGATGAACATACCTTCCTAATAAGCACACAGACTCTTCAAGGTACTTAAAGATAATGTGATTAGCTCTACAGGAAGGTGTTCGTGAAGAGTAACTATGCGCTTAAATGATCTATTAATACATTATATGGTACGAAATGACCTAACACAATGCATATTCCCACATTTTCGAACGATCTTACAATCGAATTACACCATGGATAAATAAAAATCATTTAATTAACAAAATACTCGTGAATAAGTTTTATAACATTATAAATAAGTTATTATAATCACATGTTATGGATAAAATTCCACACATTTTCTGCATTTTTGTTTGGTTGGTTGTTGTTGTAATCAACATCAACTACAAGTAGGTTTTATTTACTGTCCTCATTTGGAAATTAATTTCTATAACTGAATAGGAAAGGCATGAAATAAATAATAAAAACGAAAAACGAAAACAACATGTGGCTCAATTACTCACCAATCGCTGATTTACATCAACCAAGAATAAAATAAATAAAAATAATAAATAATAAATTGTATTTAGAGTCTACCCACTCAGTTATATAACTGATTTTCAGTGGGGGACAGTAAATCAAAGCGACTAAGCCAACGCTGCAGCCTTATATAAACGCAAATAAAACACAAATCTAAACAATTCTCTGCAGCACTTGATAATATCTTTATCACCACTAAATGTTGGTCAAGTACGTGGATTGGATGAGACAAGAATATAACACGCAAAGTACACAAGAGCAGTTATAGTTTCCATCCAAACCTTGATTTATACATGACCGCCGGTGTACAGTGCCGACAAAACTCCAATAAACTACAACGATACACAGCACTTTGTAACAAAACACGAACAAGAGTGCTCAGTATCAAGCTTGAAATTATCTGCCATAAATAATAAAGTCAGCTTTGAACCAGGACAGATAAAAAGGAAACAGTCTAAACATACACGTAGAAGCGTAATATCCAATACGTCACAGAACGCAAGGGGTGGGAATTGACCGTAAGAACTCGTCTAAAAGGCTTTGACGCAGAATGCAGAGGTTTAGTCTGGATCACCGCACAAAATGTCAAGTAATAATGTGTGATATGGTGCGATCTGAGCATATTTTCCAAATAGTGCTAACTTTTTAAAGTAACCGACAGTAAATATGCCACAAAGCAGGTAATTTGTAATAATTTCCCAAGCTTGCGTAGGGGACAATGACTTGAAATGCTGTGGATTTATCGCGCCATTCGCTTATCGTTGCAAACTTCAAAGTTTTTGGTGAAAATTGGAGGTTGGAAGGTGATCCAGAATGTATTTGAAATTATGTGGTTTTGTCGATAAAGATAATCTTAAAATTGAAATTGATTTGACACAGTGTAAACAGTTGAACCGATCTCATCCAACAATCCAATGCTAATATCTGCAATGTTAACATGGGACCCGGCACCTCCACCAAAACTAGAAGAAAATTAATTAGAATGGTCTCTCAGATAATTTTAGTCGAATCTGTTTGTTAGTTTAAATAAATGTGAAGAAAAGAATTACTAAGGCACATATCATAGCACATTTACATAAACAGATTATACAAAATCAATGAAAAATACATTTGATTTCCTAATATTTAGATTCGGTAGTGACCGATTTATGATAAATGTTGAATATCTAGAGGTTTTCCCCGCGCTTCTTTATCGACTCGTGAATACTTAATTATTGTTTTATACATATTTTGGAAAACGTATTTTGGTGAACACCACATCCCTAATTTTACGTTACTATAAACCGTTCGTCTCGTCATCATAGTTATGCTGAGCTATATGAGCTATTTTTCTGGTACACTTTAGAAATTATTTTTGGTGGAGGGGAGGGCTTTTCAAATTCCAATAATTCCATCCTGCTGTTAATCAAAAGACAAAATCGAGAAAACGAAAAATAATGTTGAAATTCTTAGGTACAGATTGAAGTGAAAAATATAATTGTTTTAAAACATTCCTTTTTCAAGGAGGACATGTTCATTTAGAGATATTTTAAGTAAGACGAATTCATCAATATATCTACCATACCACAATTTTTTCTAACCATAGTTCAAAACGTGTACTATGAAAGTTTAAGTTCTACTTGGTATAACGCAGCATTGAGCAGAGCTTGAACCAGCCGTGGTGGATACTGAAGGGGTGACTATTGATCTGGCCGAAGAAGACGTACGTAATGCAAAGAGATCGCCTTAACGAGCACATGCGGGTGATCGAACCGGGTACCCGCGTCTCATAACTCACCCGGCCCACCGCCCGACACTTTATTACCATCCCGGCGAATAAATCGCTAAAACGGTCAATATTTTGCGATTGTGTCAGGGAGAAATAGGGTGCACGGCCTCTCTTACGTACGACCCCATCTCAATATAAAAGAGCAGTTAGGCTGGCTGGCTGGCTGCATGGGAGCAACGAGCGAAGAGAAGAACTTGTACGTCGCATATTTATGTCGAGTCACTTGGAAAACAACTTCGGTTAGGACATCAGGAGAGGTCACTTATGTTGTGTACTGTGTGTCTCTAAACACAAAACGCCAGTAATTATAATGCGCTTACAATATAATTTACCGACAGTGATGGCTTAAGCGCTCGACTCTTCGTAAGTCCCGGGCTCAAATCCCGTCGAGACCGGCAATCCTAACTGAGGTTTTTTCCCGAGGATTTCCACAGTCGTTAATGCAAATCCAGGGGATAGAGTCCTCTTCAACAGCCCTCGGATATCCATTCATAAATCTCCTATAAGCAACATACCTAGTTCACCTGAAGAGGGGCATATTGAGCCCTATAAGCAAGATTCAACAGGTTTAGTTCCAAGGGTAAAAAAAATTAAAAAAATAAATATAATTTTGTACAGAGTAAGGCTGAAAACATAAAAGAAATATAAATTATTATGAAACGCTTACAATATAATTTTGAACAACGTGGCTAAAACTTGGAAACCCTCGACACAAAAAACTTGGTAATTATATAGTTTGTGACATTTCTAAAAGCGTAAGGGTAGGGCTCATGTCGGTCCGTCGTCTGTCTGTGCGTGACAACTGGCAGGTAGCCGAGCCCCATCTAAAAAAGGGGAACTCGGTGGACCCGGCACCTCCACCAAAACACATTTTTACCGTGAGTTAGCTCCTTATTCTGGGTACTAACTAATTCTGGGTACTTATTAATAAAATGGAGCTGATGTTTGTTAAAACAGTTTAAAGAAGTAATTGTAGGTTGAGCAAAGAGGACGTTAAAAACCCATGTCTTAAAAAAAGGATTCAAACCGACGCCCTTCTAGTCCCAACGCTTCAACCATAGTAAATATACGTGCCATCAATTAGTTATCTGGATGCACATTTGTATTCCAATCGTACGTTCAATACGCGTAAAACCACATCGTTCAGGCCGAGAGGATAAAAACTATAAACAAAATCGCCCATTCCAGAGATAAATATAGTGGCTACAAAATGAACACACACGTTTCAGACACAACAAAAGGCAATCGTACAGCTCTTCAGTAAGAAACTCGGGACACAATGACCAGAAGTCCCAACAAATTATAATTTCAGATGCCGACCAAACGGGGAGCGCTTATCCCTCGGTTCTATTGTGTGATCTGCCGAGGCGAGCGACTCGACTGACTAAAGGAAAACCTCGTATGTATTCTTAAATCCATCTTCGCACAGATGTTATTCACTTTACATGCTATCGTTCCACGGGCGGCGAGGATTATAATAGAAAACCATTGTGCCAGTGACGGAGTAGATACGTGAAATATTATCATCTTGGAACGTATTCATTTCAGAACAGACATCGAGACCCAAAGCGCAATCTCTTTGACGTGGTTTCCATAGAAGAGAATTGTGAAGTGATGATAAAAAAAATATAAGTAGATTTTGAGGATGATGTCACATGACAATAAGGCGTTAGAAGATTTTTAATAGGTGATTCTCAATCGCTAACACTATTTGTGGACGTTAATACGTTTGGGGTTCAAGTTGTAAGCGAATGGTAATATATGAAGGCGATTAATACTTAAAACTTATATATCACCTTAATGGATGCTATTAAGTAATTATCTCTCAATTTATCTATGTTATAACTCGTTCACTAACACAAAGATTTGCTGCACGACAACGTGTTCTATCCAGTCAAGAGTTAAAACATACCCAAAGGACGACAGGTAGGCTGATCGAGTTGAATTCCATTCACCATTTACTTGTGTCGCCAATCGCCAGGTATAGTACACAATACACAAGCAATTCTAATTTTAACTTCGAAATATTATTTTTTTAAACAGAAAACAGTATCGCTTTTCTCTGCAGCCATTGAAAGTGCACATAAGTCACTACTATAATATAAAAAAACATACAGCCGAAAATTGGCTACGTAAACACAAATAACGAAAGTTGGCATCATCAAGAAATCGGACAATGTATGTCAAAATGTAATGTTAGAACAATTTTGATTCCATTCTTCTAGACAGGTTGCTGTCGTTGATGCGAGCTCTGTTATATACGGAAAGGTAAGTTTAAAGCAATCAACTACATAAATCTACAATCCCCCAACAATCCAGAGGTTATGAATTTTACTGTCTCGATAGTTTAGGGGTAAAGCTTCCCACCGGCAATTGGGAGACCGGGGTTTGATACCCCGCTGAGATAATGTTTTTAATTTCTGGATTGATTTCCATAAAACCAATAACATCTACGGGAGTGTTTCCCGATTAATAAAATTGAGAAATTCGTTGATGTTTGTATTGAACTAAAAAGTGGCCTGTCTAGGTTACCTAAGTCTGATGTTATAGAAATGAAGTGTAGCTCTGTGTTGGCCGAGTACGTGCCCGCGTTGGCCCACATTCATCACCCCTCGCTGTGAGAGTCTCGGGGGGAAATAGTAATTACAACCTTGCCGAGGCCGTCAGGTAATTAGAGAGACTGTACTGTAGGGGTGGGGGGGGGGGGGGTGCATGTACACGCGGAGGTGTCATCGCTCACCATTTAGACGGCGAGACCCCGCAGAGCCTCGTAGACCAGTGTTGGCTCGAGCGTCACGCGCGAGACTCTGATGCAGGAGGTCACGGGATCGAATCCCGTCGAGACCGGCAATCCTGACTCACGTATTTATCCGAGCTCCGGGAATAAAGTCCCTCAGGCATTCCATTCACAACTACCCTAAACCGGAATAACCTAGTCAGTCGCCTGAAGAGGGTAACACACCCTACAGCGGGCATCCTATTCAGAAGTTATTTTTAAACACTGCGTAGCTCATCCACTCTGAGGTCACAGGCTCAAATCCCACCTCCGAGATCTAAAAGTGTGTTACGATGTTTCTTCAGTCGTTCGTATTGAGTCCTCTTTAAACAGCCTTCGCACATTCCCTGCACATAACTAACACTCTACAGTACCATGCAAGTAAGTCACCTGAAGGTCACACCCTAATGTGTACCCTACAGCGGGCACCCTCATATAGAATAAGTGTATTTTAAAGTATGCTAAACGCAACTGTTAATTTGGATGCTACGGTCTATATTCCAAACACCAAATATACTGAATGATGGACTTCACCGAGGTTTCCTGCTATATGTGTGTTTGTTGAAATATTTTTTACGAGTAAGTTCCTAATCTTCTTTGAGGTTTCGCTAGTACCAACTAAACTAGTCACAATAAGGAAGCTGGCCAACGCCAAACTCAGACACGTTCTAGATTTCAAGTAAGATATAGGCACTATTGAAGCCAGAGGAGTGACTTTGAGCCCCACGACCTATTCCAAAACTTAATGATCTATTGACATAAAATAATTAGGCATTAATGAAAAGACCTTACGAACGTACACAGGTCAATAGTTTATACAACTGCAAGGTATATACGATTAACATCATGTGTTTCAACACTACCGCCTTTCTAATAAGGTGAAAAGGGTCATTACAATTTCAAGGTCATTCAAAGACCCTTAACTTATGCTTCCACGATGTGCACAACAACAACTGTGATGTCGTATATGAAAAAGAATATGCCCAACAATATTTTGTGATTCCGAATAGCACACAAGCATATAACAAGGAATATGATTAAACTAGCTAGACACCCTCCCTCCCGACGTGTGTGCCTGAAATGTAGAGCACCCCCTTCAACCGGATGTGCCCGCGTGCGTGACGCGCCGAGTCTCCATATTGCGTCCGGAAGTCACCTTTCACCGTCTGCACGCCTCCTTCATACAAACCCAAACCGTCCACAATATTTCAGCGGGAAAAATCCATTCCAGAGATGCCAAACTTACACACGGGCGATGGTGAAAACATTGCGCCCAATCCGCTCTTCCATTTAGCATATCTTAATTGAATCCTGCTAGATTTATGGCGGGCGATCGCGGGGGGGGGGGGGCGTGTTGGTAAATATGTGTGCTAAAGGGCGGGGATTGGGGTTCGCGTGAGGTTAGGACACACACAGGTTAGCAAGAGGCGGTGGCGTGTGTACAAGCGCTGTCATCCCTCAAATAACCGGACAAAAGTAAGTACACATCACGAACACATCGCCGCGATGACGTGTGTTTGTTTGTGTGGTAGGCACGGCGGGATATGAGACGTCAGGATTCAAACATCAACAAACTGGCAGAGGGCGTAATAAATTGGACACTCCAGGGACAGTGACGAGATAATATAATCCAGGGACAGACATAACGGAAGGGACACACGAGGAACAGAAAAATGTAGGTGAGACATTATAGGAATAAATAGCAACATAGATCGAGGTAGATTTTTTTTAATGAGGAGATATACCAGAAGAAATATTCCAGGGACAGTAAATTTCAGGAGAAGATTTTGTTTCTCTTGATTGTCAAATACAGCTAATTTCACGCAGGGTTGGCTTGGACACTTTGGTTTACTGTCCCCCACTAAAAATCAGTTGTGTGACTGAGTGGGTATACTCTAAAATACGGATTTATTTTATTTTTTTATGCATTCTGGGTGACTTTTCGACCTCCAATTATTGCCCTAAAATGGTAGATCAGTATTATGGGGAAAACACATACTGTAGATACTTTGAGGTACGTAAAATGTTAGGTTATGATATTCCTAGAACAGAGACAGAGAATACCAGACTGAATAATCTCTGTCGGAGCGGACGCAATTGCACTTTAAGTTATAGTAGCTGTAAAAACTCTTCATCTTACAGCATTTTAAATTGATAGCGACGTTTTAAACGAGAAAACAGTATTTTCACTTGGAGAAAATAAATAATCGCGACTGCAGAACCTGCGAGAAGATGAAGTGGGAGGGGGGGGGGGCAGCTTTGCACGTCCCAGCCATAAATAGCACACAACACCCGTTCACAGGAAACACAAGAAAATTGCGTGAACTGATTGATTTTGAATGTACACTCACAGCAAGCCGTTAGTACCTCTTGCAATGGGAGAAACTAAATGTACATATTACATGATAAGCAGGAGTACAATAGGATACCTAAAAGCGAAGGCAGATTATAGTTATTTTATTTATTTTTATTTTTATTCCGACAAAATCTATTTACAAACAAAATAAAATAATATTTATACCGTAATTATATAAACACCGAAAAAAAGAATGGGGAGCCCGTATAAGGAGAAACAATTATTGTGGATCATAACACGATTTGCTAGATTGTTGAGATCTCTTCAGGTGCCGAGTTTAAGTATATTTTCCCTTGAGGTGAGGCTATCTCTGCCCCTTCCCTCGTGGTCCTCAAAAACATTCAGTATCATTCTTGTTGGTGTCAACAAAAACACCAAGTCATAACGTCATGTTCAGATATTACTAGGAAAACGCTTAAGTCCCGCCGCGTTGTTGGATGAGCGTAATTGGTGCATTGAGCTGCCATGTGTTATGCGGATTTTCTGTTGTTCTGTAAAAAAATTATCACTTAGTTCTAAATTTTTTTTAAATTTAAATTTAATTAAATTAAAAATAAACTTTTTTTTTAATTAATCATAATTTTTAAAAGAGAAAAAAATTGAAAAATTGCTATTTTTATAAGAAATAATTATTCGATTGCGCTCAAATTTCACACGAATATATAAATTCATAAAATTAAGGTTCTGTGAAAAAATCATTACAATCGGATAAAGCATGTAGGTGTTATAAGTCGAAGAAATGTTTTAAAAATAAAAAAAATCGTAAAACTGCGATTTTCATGAGAAATAATTTTTCGATTGCGCTCAAAAACGTGGCAGTTCTAAGTTCAGAGATTTCGAAGGCCTCCATAAAATTTCATGGCAATTGGAGTATTGGTTTAGCCGGAATCGTGTTAACAAACACACAAAAATACAAAAAAAAAATAGAAAAAAAAACATTCCGGATTTTTTTCTCCAGTGTAGTGAAATGGAATCTTCGCTTCGCTCGCTACGCTCATCCAATAAGACGTGACACACGCACAGACGGACGGACAGAATAGTGTTGCTTATAGGCGAGCTTCGCTCCCTAATATTTCACCCATAATGTCGGACAACCTTCGTTCTCGTCAACACTATCATTCTTACACGCTGCAAGGTGGGGTTTCTATAAACCTTGGAAGACAATCAATTTTTAATATTTTTACAATTATATGAAGTTTGCCAATTGTATAATGGTTTTACAGCTTTTAATCCATTATGTTGATATTTAACATGCATTATCAATGTTATCATTATATTTCTTATTATTTATATATTTTTGATCTGTTCATAACCATCTCATTCTTTCATGCGTATCATTCGCCAAGTCATAATCACCTTGTCATTTATTTAGATGTAGTTAGGGTCTTTGTAAAATGGTACTAAAGTGCTGTATAAGACTGTTGATAAAAAAATAAAATTCTATTTAACTATAGAAGAAATCTGAAATTCCTACATCCTTTAAATGCGTCTTTAGGGAAAGTACGTGTATTGTAGGGTATGAAGATAATATGGGAACGAGAGGGTACAGAACTGTTCTTTTAGATGATCCCCTGCAATCTCTTAATCGTGAAGGAAAAGCGTCAGACAGGAATCGAACCGGAGACCTCCAGAATTAATCCCTCGAACAGCCCTGAATGAGTTACTCTGCACGTAAACTCACACAGCCGTGTTATTAAGAGCGCGCGGGAGGTAGGCCTAGCGTGCTGTGAATCAGGGCAAGTATAAGATGGCGTGACTCGCTCTTAGGGTATTAGTCAAACTCAAACCCGGTACTCCAGAGAGGAAAGCTCAGAGACAGATAGCTGACACATAAAGTGGACAGCCTCTGCTAGTTTGTCCAAGTTATGAACACATGTGTGTTTTTAATTCATTTATTAATTGATTGATTGGATTCATTGATTCATTGATTGTTTGATTAATTAATTTGATTGTTTAGACACAGATACAGCCGTTCACAATTTTAAATAATGCGGAATACAACGTAACAAAACAAGGCTAATCGATATTCAAAGAAAACAAGAACGAAAATTTAAAATTAAACAGTTCGTTAAAAATAGGAATACTTAATAATTTAATTTGATATTTGAACCTATTAGGCTAATAGAGGATTGCAAGAGGGTTGACATTCGAAAGAAAATCCCGGCGAGAATTGGAAATGTCAGGAGTGAGTTATGTAGGTGAAGGGTATTCGGTAAAGAATGGCGCAATTTATGATTTGAAGGCGAGGAAAAGTAGAGTCGATCTGGTTCGACGAGATGGTAAAGACCTACGAGCATAGGTTGTTGCACGGCAATATAATGTACAAGATATGAACTTGATGTGACGTTACTTCCTGCTTAGCCTGGCTGTAATGTAGCTATAGGTTTCCTAGCTACGTAAACGATCTCTCTATTACCGAGCTTTCTCAGTACTCGTTTCCAACGAGCCAGTATAGAGTAACACTATTACAATTAACGACAGAAAAGACAGATAAAATCCACGAAAAGTTTTTCTTTTCGGGAAAATCCAATTCTTCAGACATCATGAATTTTCATCAAGTGAAACTACCCAGTACACAAAGAGAAATAAACACTTTACAAACTCATTTGCTTTGAAGGAAACAAATTAGGCCAAATAAATAGCGTAAATCAATTAACCGTTCTTGGAAGGAAAGCATAAACGAGTCTCATTTCTTTGATAGCAATCGTTTTAAAACATTAATTTCTTTTGATTCGAGTGAAATTAATTAATCCCAACTGAAAGGTTTGACGTCAAAGCTAATTAAAAGAAACAAGCTGTTTAATTGATGGCGCACCACGCGGCGGCCGGAAGAAGCCGAACTGAGCCGAATACTGACGAAGACAAATGTAGTCGTTAGTGGCCTCTTCCTGCAGGATACATAATCAGGACCGTGTCAGGTATAACTCAACGGCCTGAAGGAAGGCCTGGATACACGCCATACCTGTTTCTTATACATTCCATCTACAATCTACATGCTAAGCTTAATCCTTATATAACCCAATCCTATTTACTTTTTCTTTTGTTTCATGCACAAGTTATGCAGCGGTATATGAAAGTACTAATGACGAAGTTATAACGCAAATACTGAGATTGAGTATTAAGTCTCTATAGTTGGCGGAACACAGAAGGCATAATAAGCAAACTGATCGCCCAGAGCTGTTACTTTACGCAGAGTGGTAGTAAAGTTGAAAAACAGTTGGGATTCCAGGCTTTGCCTCAAACTTGTAACTGAAATACGTTGATGAAAATAAATAAAGAATAAATAAATAAATAAATAAATTTTATTTAGAGTCTACCCACTCAGTTATAGAACTGATTTTCAGTGGGGGACTTTAAATCAAAGCGACCAAGCCAACCCTGCAGGCCCCGACGCAATCGACGAGTGAGCGATAACCAACCAAAGATCGATATTTTTAATAGGAAATATAGCAATCAGTGGTAGAGTACGAATCACACAACTTTGAATGACCTTTTGACACTGTTCGGTGGCCATTTTTCATGTTAACCACTAGAACAAAATTGGAGGTCTAATTGAAAACGTACTTTTAAAAATATTAATGAATTATACACGGTGCAAATACTAAATTATTGTTTACAAGATTAATTTAATGTAATCTGGACGATCAAATTCATTGAAAGTAATAAATAACAAACAAATGTCAAGTCATTATTCGTTTTCACAGTTGACAACAATGGTTTTATTTTATTGACCAATGAGCGATCTTCCCAATACCACTTTCATACAATCAGCTAAAATATTACTAAAGGCCTGTCGTCTGCACAGCACAGATAGGCCCTATCCTACGTCGTCTGCTTTAATCTTGTTTCTGACTAATTTCTTTACTTGGTTGCTCTTCTGAGTTCTGGGCTTGACTTATTATTAATTAATAATATTTTAATGTTATGTAGGCCTAGCCTAAGTATTGATTAAATGAGTAGGTCTATCAATTGTCTTATGTTGAAGTAAAGTAGGTTTTTGCCACTAAGCTTAGGGCCCGCGGGAAAAAGGTAGGGCCTAGGTACCTAAACAGTAAATACGTACAAGACAACTGTTATAGACCTAAGGCTTTTAGAAAAAATACTTTTTATATTCCTTTTGGGGGGTAGGGCTATAAATACTAGGCCTAGGCCTAGGCTACACTACCTGGGTTGGGCCGATGCTAGGCTACGCGTAGCCCTAGGCTAGGCGTGGTTTCCCCAAATTGAACACATATCACAAGAATTTTCCTGTTTTATTAATGTAGGACTAGATCTAGCTAGCCTAGGCTGCATATTGAAGCTAGGCCTAGGCTTCCCCCCCCCAACCCCCAAAGAGAATTGCATAGACTAGGCCTGGCCCTAGGCTAGGCTAGACCGAAGTGTATAATAGTAGGCCTATCCTTGCCCTAGGGCCTAGTTCAATTTTTATGCAAATAGAATTGTGTTGAATAAAATAAATTAACAATGATATAAGACAAAGAATTTTAATATCCAAAACAACTCAGTGACAAAACATAACACGCAATGTCAGTATCCTAATGAAACATAACCGCAACGTTTGGAATAGTCTGTTGACATACACCTAGTTCGTCACCACGCCACACGCACGCAGCGGCCGCAACGCACGGAGTAGAAAAATGATGTTAGCAATTTTATTTTTCCTGTGTTGGTTATACCGATTTAAACAAATGCAACTTTGAAGGTCGTTCAATCTAGGCTGAATCACACTCTATGGACAGTGCGAACACCCGCGAATCAACGCCAGAATCAACAAGGCCGATTCAGAACAACTCTGAAATTTATTATGTACTTCGTTGCTAGGACGGCTCCAAAGTCACCGTTTACAAACTCCTAAGACAAGAACTGATGGACTGAAGTCCAAATCAGAAGTTAAAAAACTTCTGTCTTTAGCGGGAATCGAACCCTGGACCTTCTGCATTGGAAGCAGATACGCTAACCACAAGACCAACGAGCCACACATACACAGAAGATAGGTAAAGAAACATCACTGAAACAGAATACCGACTAAATGGATGCGTTAAGATGTATAAAATCCATCTAACTATAAATGCGACTATGATGCGAGAAAATAAAACATGAATTTTAAAGTTTAAGCAAAGTAAATTTTTGAACAAAGTAGCCTCAAACATACGATAACTTAAGCATGGAGATATCTTATTTATATTTTAAATTATGTCAAGCAGGTCAAATTAAAAATTGAACAGCTAATGAATAAAGTAATAAAATATGTATAATAAAAGTAAGAATATGCCTACCACGTTAAACTAATAAAAATAGCTTTCAAAAAAAACTAATACACATTGATGTGTTTTCAAAATATTTGAAGTCATCCAAAATTAACCACGCTATTATCCTGTATATCTGCTTATGATAAATACAACAACGCGTGATAACGAGCAACATGGGATCGAGCCGAGGGTGAAAGAAACCAAGGTAAACGCACACTTAATTCATGGCGCACCCTAGGCAATTACAAGCGATCATTTCTCAGCTAGGAACATTCCCCCCGGGTGTAGATTTGTTACGACCGAAATCACCATGAACATAGATTTTAATAACGTGGCCGAGGCATACATAAAACTGAACACGCCACCGTCCAGCGGAGGCTAACCCCCCCCACCCCCACACACACACCGGCGACAATACATGGAAACGAAGCTGTATGCGAGGAATAAGAATCTACCTCCTTTCAACAGGGATGTCGATAAAATACACTAGGCCGCTTCGCAAACGCATTTTTAGGCGCGTTGTTGGATGAGCGTAATTTTTTTTTGAAGAAAAAAGCTTAAAATTGCGATTCTTATGAGAAATAATTTTTCGATTGAGCTCAAATTTCGCACGAATACATCAATTCATAAAATTAAGGTTCTGTGAAAACATCATTACAATCGGCTAAAGCATGTTGGTGTTATAAGTCGAAGGAATTTTTTTTAAATTAAAAAAAATCGTAAATTGCGATTTTTAAGAGAAATAATTTTTCGATTGCGCTCAAAAATGTGGCAGTTCTAAGTTCAAAGATAACGAAGGTCTCCAGAAAATTTCATCGCAATTGGAGTATCGGTTTAGCCGGAATCGTATTAACAGACACACAAAAATACAAACAGAAAAAAAATATTCCAGAATTTTTTCTCCAGTGTAGTAAAATGGAATCTTCGCTTCGCTCACTACGCTCGCTTCGCTCATCCAATAAATTGGTATATTTTAGTCTACTCAAGTCAAATGGTTGATTTTCAGTGGAAGACTATAATTTAAAGCAAACCAAGCCAATCTTGTCTGCGACGACGCCATTTAGACCGAAATTATAGATAGGTATCAAGGAGACGGACCAAACAAACTGGACACGGTGGGCGACGAGAGAATCAACAAAACTGATTCGGAACAACCTTAGAATGCGTCATGTGACTCGTTGCTAGGACGGCTCCAAAGTAATCGTCCACATCAGAAGTAAAAAATCTGCGCTGTAGCAGGGGCACTTGCCACTGAACCAACGAGCCACATGATTAGTATTCGAGAGTAGAGGGGTATCGAGACAGCCTATATCGACTGGCTCGAGTCTAGACGTGGCGTGAGGGTATCGATAAGTTGCTAGCCCCCCCCCCCCCTCCCCCCGGCTAAGTTCGAGACCGAAAGCAGATCATGCGGATGACTTACTAAATATAGCAAAAGTCTGCGACACTTTGGCACGCGTAGATAATATTGATGTCCAGCAAGATCACCCAAGTTTTGACACTTGCAACACTTTCTCTAATGTTCGAGCATTGGAACGTTAGGTTTGTTTCTAAACCAATCAGGCTTAACAAATACAAAAAGACTCATACGATAGGTTATAATAACCATAAGTTAAATAACGAAATGGTGTAAATATTAATGAAGGTCCAACAATACTGATGAAAAATTAGTAGTAGACCGTATTGGAGTTATGAACACTTTCAAGAATTTCTCAATTTCATTAATCGGGAAACACTAAAAAAACAATTACATAAAAACTTTCAAGAATGGCACTAGGCATTTTCTTTCTTGTTTTATTCATTTATCATTTGATAAGATGTGGACAGAGCAATTATATTTTAAACTGTCTACGAATGAATCAGATTAGGACAGTAAAACTAGGCCTACACGAAGCATTTGAAATGTATTTCCACATTGTGTATGATGAGTGGACTCCATGTTTTTATCCTTGCATGTATAAACCTCGTTTAACGCAAGTAGTGTTACCTGGTAGTCTATATGGTGTAGACGCATAGTGACTAATATATTGTTACCGCTAGGTGAAATCCAACACAAGACTTCGCTATTGAATCACTCTTCTAGTGCAGTACTATGGGAGAAGTTGGTCATCAACCAGGTTAACTCGTTCCGAAACCCCGACACAAGTGGTGCGCGATCATCTAATATGCGCTGTTATGTATGTACATCAGACAGTGTAGACTTAACCCATGAGAAGCCCAGCAGACGATGTGATAAAACTATCAACTATAACGAACTAGTCTAGCTGTAAAACAAACATTAAAGCGGACAGTAGGAGTGAGGCGAACTGGTGAACAGAGAGTTCGGAACAAACTGGGGCGTCCAATCTGTGTTGGTTAGTTTGTGGTTTTATGAGTAGTTTAGCACACGATAATACGAATAGTTCTCTCAATATCAAGCCACTAAATCAATAACTTATATGGAAGCGTTCACAACTAACTTTTCGCCAGTTAAAATTAATTCAAACAGCATCACCAAAAAAATCATCTAAGAGTAAAAATAAATAAAAAATAAAAATAATAATAATTAAGAAATAAATAAACCTACTAAGAGAACCGTAATACAGATGAAAATAAATACACTATTACACACTTTAATAGGGAAATTGCGAAAGCAGTAAAGAAAGAAAGGATGATTGAAGACTAGATTTAAATACTATTTCAGAATGATAAAAGAAATAGCATCCAATTTCAATTGGAAACATCAACAAGACCCGGCACCTCCACCAAAATCGACTCGCATAACGTATTAGAAAACACAGAAATAACTTTGTCACAACAGAGAACAGATTCACTCTACCAGACACTTATGGCCGCAAACTATTCGTATCTACATAACGATCTAACTAGCTAGATTTATAGTATTAAATTATGTTTTCTTTCCTTATTGGTTAAGGTTGCACAAATCTAATATATAAAAAAAATACGTAGATGTTTGGAGTAAATTAAAAATTTGGAAATATGCTTATGTCGAAGAGTACTTCGGACACCGATTTCATTCAACAGTCTAACTGCATAGTGCATAATTTAAATCTGCATAAAGGTAAGGACACAATAACGATATTTCTCTCCTTTATTCCATTCATTTATAATTTAAGTTAAAGTACAAGATTGCTAAATTCGTGGATAAAAACTGATACTTTCGCTTTAAAACAAAACAATATAATTTGTTCATTGATTTGCGTGATATTCATGCACCGCCGTACGAAGTAGATTAAGATACAAATGATACTGCTGTCGGCCGGATTCCCCATATTAAATGATTGACATGCAAAAGGAATAGAGCTTTGTCGGTCTGCGTAGATAGTGGCTAGTTAATGGGTGGGAAGTAGATTTATTTCAGGTTTAGGATTGGGACATTTTGGACGGGCTTTTAATTAATGAATAATAAAGGTGTTAATTATATTTTTATTTAGTTGGAAACGTTTTATATCAGGAATTGTTTATTTTTCATGAATTACGACAACAAAATCATTGTAAGAATGGAAGTTTCAAGATCTAGTTCCAGCTTTGACCATGATGGTGTTAGTTTAAAGGGGGCATGAACTTCTTACCGACTGAAAGTTCACTGAAAGTCATGACCGAATTTTGTTGGGGCCATGACAAGCAGCTCTTTTGTATCTTACATACATCCAGACGGCGGTGTATTCATGCAACACCGCTAAACGAAACAATACAGAACATTCCCGCGCGAAAATCAAACGCTCGTCTAACCCGGCACCTCCACCAAACATATAATATAATATTAAATAACCATGTGATGAACATAACCAGTTGATAGAGGTAAATTAATGTTTTATGGTAGATCTTGTTATATATATTGTAATACATACTATATATTAGCATGGAAAACACTTTTTAACACGACAATAACTTTCCTAAACCTAATAAATTAAAATAAAATACAAAATAATTTTCAAGGAAGTGAAAAAAATTTTTAAAATACGTATATATTTAAAATATTAATAGAAACTACATTTAAGCTTAAAGGTTTAATTATTTGCACTCAAGTAGAAACGCGACGGCAGTGCAATCTAAGGGAGGCGTGTTCCACCAGACAGACGCACACATCCGTGACGTCACTGAACGCGTGCACGCGTAATCACACCCGCCGTCAGGTTAACCAACCGGAAGAGTTATCGAGTCGCATTAGATGGAGGCGAGATGGAGATGACGCCCAAACATCAGGACCGAACTAACTGATTTAGTTCACTCTCCCCCCTCGTCGTTATAGGCGGGATAAAATATTATTATGCTCGACTTTCACACCGCGGTCTACAAATTTTAAATTTTAAGAGGGAATAGAATATACGTTACTTCGGAAAAAAACTTCAAACAGGATTGCTGGTCACGACGGGATTTGAACCCAGGACCTGACGAATCAGAGTCAAGCGCTTAGCGCTCGAGCCTACACTCCGGTCACGTTCCACAATATTTACATAGATCATTGACAACCGAAATTATAAATAAATATATAAATAATGAGTAGGATTCTATATTTCTATTCTTTTTCATATTTAATATTGTTAAACAAATACTTTTAGTGTAATGGAGATTGTTAACGACGCTGTCATTCCGACAAGGCATACAAGAAAGGGCATACAAATCTCCCCCACTTAACTGTCATGTAAGAATGTTATGCTTATTATTTATCTCATGGCCGTTATTGAAAATTTTATATTTCATTGAGCACACTTGCATGGACATTTAAAAAGCATACAGGGATCAAGGAATATTCATTCTCCCCTCAATTCTTACCAAAATGACACCTAGTAAAATGTTCAAGAAATTACCCTCTTAGCTTTGGGGGAGTTTCCTTAATCCATCATCACCTCACGTGGCATTATGACAAGGTTGTCAAGTTCCTGTGACTGCACAGACACCTTCATCCATCTTGCAGGCTACCCACGCACACGGCCGGACACTCACACGCGCAGTGCGCACCACGGCTGGAGGAGTGCACACAGTACGCACCACGGCTCGAGTAAACCGCGCATCATGCACCTAGGTTGATTGGTTTGATATTGCTTAAAGGGGTATTTAACCGCTAAACTCAAAAAATATATTTCATTCAGGCTAACTAGTAATGAATTTAGCAATTAACAGAAAAATTATTGGGGCCACCATGACCTCCCGAAAAATTGTCAAACATGACATTTTTCGAGCTAGGTCCCATCGGCAAAAATCTCCCATAAGAAATAACATAGGGACGATCTTTATGCCCCGTGACCTTGAAGGATTTTGATCCAAAAAAATATTGGCCATTATTGACGTACTCGACAGCCTTTTCTGTAAATTCTCTATATTTTGTTTTGTAATTCGGTCAAGTAATTCGGTCAAAATATGCTGATTACCAAGATGGGGTGTGATTTTGGAATGTATATTATTGTGTGTTTGAGGGTATATTTGGGCACAGTTTCAAGACACGATGTTATAAAGGGGCATTTTAGATTGGTACTATGCTCTAGTATCTATGTGGACCAAAAAAGAAGCAGGTTAAAGCCGATTTAGGAAATTTCCAAAACACCAATTTTCGCCAATTTCTGGATCAAAAAAAATAAAAAATTCTTGTTAAATCACATTTACAAGTTATAATTTTTTAAACGGTCATTTAACTGTAGAATTGTGCTATAGATCACGTGGTAAAAAAAATTTTGGGGGTTTTTAGCCCCTTTAACGTCTCATATTAATGCACTAAAGCTATTCGAGACGATGAGTGGTGATAGATGAGGATGAAGTATGAAAAGAAGGGAGGAGGAGAACCCGGTACCGGCACCGACACGTAGCTTACTCCTATAGAAAAGTACCAAGGGACCAACGGCTTAACGTCCCATCCGAAAGAACGGCGTAACCTTGACAGTCCTATAGGTTTCTCAACTAACCCGGACTGCGAGGAGACGTCGAGGAGAACGAAGTCGTTACACTAGCTCTCGAACTCTCCATCTGCTCTAACCAGCGGTATACATGTGTTTCAGGGCACAGCGTTCACCCACTCTACCCCTGACCACGCCCGAACGTTGCATAACTTCGGTGTTCGTATGGCCTTGGTTCGACGATAGCGCGCAGTACGCACCATGGCTCGAGTAAACGCAGCATGCACCTAGGCTCGTGGATAGCGCAGTACGCACCACGTCTCTAGTATAGTGCACAGCATGCACCTAGGCTCGTGGATAGCGCACAGCATGCACCACGGCTAGAGTAGCGCGCAGTACGCACCACGACTCATGTAGCGCGCAGTACGCACCACGGCCCTGCCGAGCGGAGAGGTAGCACGCGATCATCGAGTCAAGTCAAGTGAAGCGAGGCAGAGTGTGATTGATGTTCAGCAGCCTCGGGCGACGCCGGAAGGCAACGACTCTGCCTCGTAGGAATTCCAATCAATCCGCTAGTTGCACATGAGACTCGCGAGCGTTGCAGCGCCAGCAACGTCAATCTAGACGCGGGGGGGGATCAGGCACACAGTCGTCTTCTCAACGAGAGAGGAGCTTTTTAGTCGTGTTTGTGTTGTTGTTGAACATAGGTTCGAATACCGTATAAGGCATGGGTTTTTGTAATCGTCCTTCATCGTCATCTATCACCACTCATCGTCTCGAATAACCGTAGTGCATTAAAAGACGTAAAGCAACAAAAATCATCATCATCATTAAGACTGACACGCGAGAACTAGCATGGGATGGTTACAGTAATCAAGTGTGCCCTCTATATGGGATACTACTCTACCCGTACTTGGTTTATACTACGTACTTTGTATCGTAAGTAACTTTCAAAATCAAAAGACAAACAATTAAAATACTAAAATAATTCATCAACCTCAATTTATCAACTACATTTATTGCAGAAGAGGGATAAGACCTCGAGACAGATCTAGCCCGCATTCATCTCTCCTAGACTCAATTCTCCGTGCGGCATTGCCAGATGTACCTCGAAGTAGATCTGTAGATGGTTCCTACTTTTGCATAAACACCCCGGAAAACCGCGATAAAAGATCTACGATGTGTCGAAACTTGTAACTCTCAATGACTTTTAAATCTTCGTGAAAATTGAGTAGGCACACAGTTACAAAGGGTACCCTCTCAAACACAAGCAGACCAGACTTTCCAGAATGACTCCAGACAAGGTTCGTGGCGTATGAAGCCGTCAGTACTTGTCAAAATGGTCAGCGAATTAAAGTTAATGTGAGTGATCTTTGTTTACTTTGTGTACACAATATCACTTATTCCTTTTGAGTTAGATGATCGATAGGTTGTTGGTAAGGATGACACCACGAGTAGGTGCTTATGCCAGCATTCATCTCTCCTACATTCAAGACTACAGGCGGCTTCGGCATCGGTAGCGAAATACAAGCAGAGACCTCATAAAGTAGGATTCAACAAACATTAAATGTTTAAATAATGAACAATAATGTATATAACAAAACTTAGCAGGATATTTAAATAAAACTGGTGCAGACAGAAGTGTTGTCAACCAAAGATGCACCCATCCAACGATAACACAACTGCAAATGTAAAATGTTGCAGTACTGTTCCAATATTCAGATCTACAATGCACGACCAATACAGGTATTATAAAAGTTAACCGTCTCGGTAGCTTTGGAGTTAAGTGACAAACCGGCAATTTGGAGACCGGGGCTCGATAAACGGCTGAGGTGGATATTGTTCATTTTTTTCTGGATTGATCTCCTTACAACAAACATTAAAATATTTTCGATGCTGAACTTGAAGCCATGCATAAAGAAATTAAATCAATTTTTAGACGTAGAATATACGTTAAATAAATAAATACACCTAGATTAAATCCAACTTACTACGAGACTCTGTAGAACGAAGCAAAGAAGACGGACGATGTATAAGACGCGAGTTCGTAATGAACTCAAAAACACGAGATTAGAAGCTGGTGTAGAATATGAACAAACCAAGCAGTGTCGTTTCCAGCCATGTTAATAAGGTTAGTTACATGGAAGTATACTGAAAATGTAATTAAGTAAAAGCCACCAGGCACCGCACTTTGAGGGAAAGAACACGATGCTGGAATTTTTAGACTTTTAAATAAGGTTAAAACCGAGGGTGGCATATCTTTGAAGCCTAAACCTAAAGACGCGTTCTGCGTATGCCGACTTGATAATATTGTAGCCAACCACATAGCTAGGGCGAGTGGAGTTTGAAGAATATCTTGGCTAATGTTGGTTGCAAATTGCTCGGTTTTTTAATACATAACCATGTATCTTTTAAAAATGCTCCATTTACAACTTTGAGCACGAAACTCTTTTCGTAACGTATTGTTCACTTTTCCTTTGTGGAGGTGACGAGTATATAAATGTGAGGTGAGGTGAGTCCGCCCCAATATCATTCTGTATCATACTTGTTGAAAGGAAATGTAAATGTTCTGTTTCTTATCACGAGACGTGGCACACTCACAGACGGACGGACAGAAACGTGGATGCGTATATGGGAGCTTCGCTGACTCAAAACACAACATTACAACTAACTTACTTCATTAAAAAAATTAATAATTATCCGATAATTTTAAACCATCACATTTGAGAAAATTGGACACATTTAGCAGTAAACATAAAGCTATTTCGTTACTCCAGTAGGCATATGCCATTTTCCCGGTAGAGAGCGAACAAACAGACTAAAAAAAACACCCAAGGTATTTTTTTCAGTGTAAGTGAAATTGAAGTATTAGCTTCGCTCATCCAACAACTTTAAGAACATTGGCGCGAACAGCCGTATTTCAAGATAACTTTTAGAAAAGAGTGAATGTAGAGCCCACCATTCCCGCTTCCGTGACAACTGTACAAAATTTTGAACAACTGGTGTGGTATTTCTCGATTTGGTTAGTCGGGAAACACTCCCGTAGGTTAAAAAAATGAAACTATATAACAGGTAGTAACGTTATAAATATAAATCATTGGACTTTTTCACTGTTAGTTAACAAAATATTTATTTAAATGTGATATTTCGATTTCTTTACAGAAATCTTTATCAAACAAAATTAACAATAAAAAACCAAAACAGACAGGACAAAAAACATTTCACAAATTATTATAAATATGGCTGTGCATTAGTACCAAATTATTAACAAAAAAGTTTATTATGAATAAAAATAATAAAAAAAAAAATTTTAATTTAATTTTGTTTGATAAAGATTTCTGTAAAGAAATCGAAATATCACATTTAAATAAATATTTTGTTAACTAACAGTGAAAAAGTCCAATGATTTATATTTATAACTCCCGTAGGTGTAATTGCGTGTGGTGGCGGTCAGGATTTGCCTAAACGCATGTCCTATAAAATAACTTCTTATGGTCAATCAGTGACATTGTGTACAGGACTGTGTGGTGAGGTCCACCCTCTCCGCACCGAGAACTCGTAATGAGTTTTGACATTTGTCAGCCCGCTACTCGGCTAAGAACGCGGTGTCGGGTGAAATATCCGACTGATTCGTCGGCGAGAGCGGCTTACAGTATCACCTTCACTTACACGCGATGCAGGTTTACCCCGGGAGAAACTAGGCTTACTACTTCAACCTCACTTTCATCTAATTGGAGATGCCCAGTATTCCCTTCTTAGAATCGTCTTACGGAATCCATAGGAATTATTGGCTTGAAGGAGATTCAGTTACTTGTAAAACAGATATAAGGCAAATTAATAACAAAACCATTATTATATAATATATCAGTCATAATCAAGGCTAGGATAATTATTTGTTGAGCTATCTTTATAAAGTAAACTTGTGCCCATGATCACGAATTGTTCGATTGTGATCTCAAATATATAGGGTTTTGATAAAATATTTTCAACATATTTTGTTATATTTAGTTAACAAAATATGAATTTCTCTAATTCTTGCCGTAAGCACATGATATTTTAAACGAAAAATCATTTTTTTTTTACTTAAAAATCAAGAACCGGAAATTTACTACCTATACTATTTTCTAAATGTATTTCCTAGAAGTTCAGGGGAACAAAACATTAATGCCGATAACAGATCACAAGAGTCACAACACATAGCTACGTCATCAAAGCATTTGAAATGTGTCTAGAGCTCTTAAAACGTTGCCTATACAACAGTTTTTAAATAAACAATAACGCCTATAAGAAGCTTTGATAATATTTTATTTAAAAAAAAAACATAAATTGCTTGGCCATTGAATTTGGTTCATTACAAGAACTCAAAAATTCAATGGCCAAGCAATGTTTTCTTGATTTTGAGTAATTTTTAATTTTTACCACGAAAATGGTTGGCTTTGCGCTCGTCAACAGGCGAAATGATCTTCCTTCTTTTCAATACGAAACAAGGGAGAAAGAATGAATAGCTTGGCTCAACTTCTATATCTCACAGCATTCACAGCCAAAGACATGGAGAGCTAGGCTGTCTTTTTTTTTTTAAAATTTTGTATTTGTGGGTGATATTTCATAAATAAATAAATAAATAAATTTTATTTAGAGTCTGCCCACTCAGTTATATAACTGATTTTCAGTGGGGGACTTTAAATCAAAGCGACCAAGCCAACCCTGCAGGCCCCGACGCAATCGACGAGTGAGCGATAACCAACCAAAGATCGATATTTTTAATAGGAAATATAGCAATCAGTGGTGTGGACAGTGCGAACACCCGCGAATCAACGCCAGAATCAACAAGGCCGATTCAGAACAACTCTGAAATTTATTATGTGCTTCGTTGCTAGGACGGCTCCAAAGTCACCGTTTACGAACTCCTAAGACAAGAACTGATGGACTTAAGTCCAAATCAGAAGTTAAAAAACTTCTGACTTTAGCGGGAATCGAACTTGGACCTTCTGTATTGGAAGAAGATACGCTAACAACAAGACCAACGAGCCACACTACTATCTTTTTGCTGTTTGTTTCCTATCAAGACGTGAATGATGGGCTGTGAATGATTAAATTTTTTCAAGGAGTGGATTCCATCAAAAGTGGGTTGCTGTGTCAGATATTGACGGTTTGTTTGAAGTTGGACTTGGAAGCCGCTCAAAGTGTTGGATTCCTGACTTCTGTTGAGTTGCATTTGAGTTCGCAGCTGGTTACCTTCCTCGCACCGTCTCTTTCTCACTCCCTCTCCCTCTCCCTCGATGCTTTGATGTATACCGACAAAAGTACATTCTACGTTTGAAACTTCTCAGTTGTAGCGTTTTCTTTGAATGATTAATTTTTTAAGTTAAGAGTTGTTTTTTGACATTTTTGGGCCCACAGTCCCCCCAAATTTAGCCCCTTGTGTATTGGACGCTAGATATATAATGATTTAGAGCATGTTAAATTTTAAGTTTGAACAAATTACTATGCCTTAGTAATTACGTGTTTTGATTATTATAAAAAAAAAAATCTTTGGTCCCTGTTACCCGATTTTGGCTTTGAAAACAAAAGGCTCTGCGTATGAGGTACATCTAAGCGTGGTCCAAGTTTCATAGTTCTAAGATGAACCGCTTTCTCTGTAGGCGCCGCGGAGAATTAACCCCAGGCCAGCCAGCCAGCCAGCCAGGATTTCAATGATGTTGAGGCACTCTTTTAACACAGAACGAGTTATCGGATCGGGGTGATTTTTTTGTAGATCATGGTCCACATATCAGGTCACATACCGAGTTTCAAGATTGTAAATCTTTTGGGGCGGCGTGTGCAGATAGCAGAAAACCCCAAAACTCGGGTAGCTGTGAAACAGTGCGGATCGAGCTCGTCGTCGTCTAACAGTCGCGTGGCGCTTGGCTGCGGGCGAACGACCGTCGGCCTAGATTGTGTCATATTACACACCGTCGGCATAGAACAAGCTAACGATACACCTATATAACACGCGCCAGCTGATGACGTCAGCTCGGACAAGCTAAAGCGAGACACCTATACTCGCCAGCTGTCGACCTCTAAGAACCAAGACAATAAGAAGAGGTCGTCGCATCTTACCGACGCCGACGCCGACGCGTAGCTGAGTTATTGTCGCGACCTGGCAGGCCGGAAATGATGTGACCGGATGTCCGGCCCCAGACCAGCCGACTGAGCAATCTCGGACTACATTAGGAAGTGCGTTTCCGATGGCCGCGTACAAAGGGTGATGTTTTCAGCTTGGCCTTTCTAACGAGGCCATTTCCACCCTCTTTGAATACACCCCACCCCCCACCCCTCACGACGAGTGCGTCCTCGTGTATCAGCGGTGGCGAGAGGACACAATGCGCGGAGAGATGGAGACGCGAGGTGGCGGTGCGGCGAAATAACGGCTAAGGCAGATTTATGGCCGGGTATAAAACATGGACTTGTCAATTCATATGCATGAAATACGTTCAAGTAACACTTGGCAACGTGGAAGGGTGTCATGTGTGAAAGTGATACTCGGGATGGTTGTAAACGTTGGGGATTTACGCCCTTAAGTCATAATGGTGCAAAATATTCGATTTGCAATCAGCATATACTTTGTCTCTCTGATCTCGTACGATGGTTCACTTAACTATATTATTGTTCGATTGATTGTCCAGAAAGTCGGTGTGGAAAAGAATGATAACTTTTAAAAAGTCAATATTTAGATGAGTGGCGTTCATCCCAAAAGGTCTCATAGCCTCATAGACATTTTGATGTCTTTTAAACATAAACAATAGGCTTGGTCAGGAACAAGCTAACCTAGAACATCACCATACAAATTTCTTAAATTGTGGAATACATGAAAAATGCACGTCGTGGGTCGAAATTTATCTCATAAGTTGTGGCCCTTTGAATTGAAAGTGAAAACATTCTGGTTACTTGTTCCGAAGGCCCGAGTCACAAGTTTACAAACTCCCGCCAGGGAAGTGACCTTGACGGCGAAGAGAGGATAGTAGAATATAACAGAGACGCCCCCTACCTTGGATTCCCGCGCAGCGCCGCGTGGTGGAGGGCGTTGAAACCGTTGTTGTTGGTCAGCATGATGTCGGCGTTGTGGTCAAGGAGGAGGGTCAGCATGTCGTCCCGCTTCTTGGAGATGGCATCGTGTAGAGGTGTGTCGCCCTCAGAGTCCTGGCGGGAGAGACAAGAACTAGGATTAGTCACACAGACATTACAGACAGACACACAGACAGACAGACAGACAGACAAGCACTGACTATAGGTATGTTCCTTCACGGACCTAGTGCTTACACTCAAAAAGCCATTGTCTACCCTTTACACTGGCTTATTGCGCTTAGTGTTATATGAGAGCGAGTTTCAACACTGAAGCGAACGAACGAGCCAACGTGGCTCATTTCACAAAAGTGTTTGCGAACGAAGAAGTAATTCGTTGATTGTATACTTTTTTGAAATATCTCTTTTGTTCAATTTATTTGATTTATTTTCAAATGTGGGTTAATTTTTATGATATTCACATGTTGTATTATTCTAGTTTGTTTATTTTTACTTTTTATTGTATATTTTAATTGGCGCTGCAAACGTGTCCTTCGTGTCGCATGCTATACATACATTGATTTAAACATGGCACATGTGTATTTTGTGAATTTATGTTGGCAAAACATAAATATAAAACAAGAATTGTTTGCCGATCATCCATGAATCATACGCACATACATACAGATGACAATTGCTTGAGATATTTTGTTATATGCAGGCAGGGAGTTATTTCCAATGACGAACGTGTTATTTCTATGAAGCCGCTACTTTCAATAATGATTGAGGTGAGCTCAACATCAAAACCAAGTGACACCCCAAAAACGTTACTAGACAATGGTTTAGTGACATTCTTTAGTAAAAGGCTTCAATTTCAATCACATGATGAATAGCATAATAGGATAAATTGAGGAGTCGTGCTAGAGCTAAATGCCTCGTCCTCTCAAAGGGGAAGTATTTCGTTACATCAGATAGTACCGTGAGCCAGTTTACAGGGGGCTGACATTTTCAATAGACAAACGCAACGCTTCATTTAATAGCACCGTTACGCCCTGCGATCTACGTTCGGAAATAATACGCGTTTATTCTGAAGAGTTCGACTGAAACCTCAACGCGAATAGATAATTAGGATTTATTGATTGAAAGTTTCATAATTCTCACGCCCAACCAGGTCAAACGCCTACAACCCCTGTACTGTACACCCGTAATGAGCCCCGACCTCTTCCTATAGGTCACACACCTACACATTATGTCCCACACCCACCCACTACTCACCAAACACGCCCAACACTCGAAAACAAACCTGAACACATCGTAATTTAAACCACGAATCACTAACCAACTTCAATAGCGCCAAGCATACGAGACAATTTGACCATCATAGCCCAAACCCTATCATAAGGCTATCTTGACAATCATAACCACCAATCATGTCAAGGCTACGTGGCCGTCTTGACAATCATAACCACCAATCATGTCAAGGCTACGTGGCCGTCTTGACAATCATAACCACCAATCACGCCAAGGTTGTAAGCCCGGAAAGTTTCAGAGACGAAGTGGAACTCGGGTTTACGGTTATAGCGGCGTTTATGAGTTGGAAAAGATGAAGTGGCATTCGGATGTGATCTGTGCTTAATATGGAGAAGAGAATGGGCCGAAATTAAGTGAGTTTTGTGGGCCCAGGCAGAGAAGATGTCACGGTAGCGAGAAACTTTTTATCTCGATAACATTATAAAGTAAGTTATCCCGCCCGGGCGGAGGAGCGCGCTTATGAAAGATGTAATGAAAAGATTTTGAGGGAAGTTGCTGCCTGCTTGCGGAAGGAAGAGAGGACGCTGGAAATGACGTAGTTCCGGTCTTTTGTGACATTAACATCATAAAGTGTCGACCAACTCTTTTGTTTTAAAGCGTAAAACTGTCGCCCGTCTCATCCGAAGGCGGGCAGTTAGTTGAAGCCGTGTCCGAGGGCCGCGCTCGGAGATCAAAGACATTCTTGGAAGAGGGGGTGGGAGGCTGGGGGGGGGTTGACACCGCGACACACGATACCTAACCGACGTCAACACAGGGGTGAGCAAGACCTTGTGGTGTTGTGGTGGGCGTCGCGACGCTGCTGCTTTGATTTGGGGGCGCGTCAACCGTTAGGTCATAATGTACGCCACTTTAGCTGAGGGGACACGTGAACCAGAACCCAGAATGAAGATGTCTTATTTTGTGTACGACCATAAATAACTATAAACGGTCAAAAGGTCAAAACATTGCAATATTGTTTCTAATAACAACATGGAAGGTACTGAATTACACGAAAAATGAATAATAAAAATAATAATAATTACAGTTAAATACGTACGACGTATATAGGCTATTTTAGGTCGAAGTACAAAATGAGCCGCACATTGGGGGGGAAAAAAAACAATGAAGCATACTCATGGTTGCTATAAAGAGAAGAGACGATATGTTTGAAAGCTACAACCATCCACAACAACCAAGAAATGAATTCTACATAACAAAAGTTGTCAAAACCATTCGTAAACGAATAAATTTATTGACAAATATGTTAAATGATCTAAATTTGAATAGGGTATGTACACTGCAAACGAGTCGAACAAGAAAACAAATATAATGTGTGTATGTCATCCGAAGAGTGATGACAAATACGGGCTGATTTATCTGTGATTGTTATTACAAGGCGGTGCGGGCGCTCGTGCTGGTGACAGCGTTAATCAGGGTGATAATCGACGAAAAGTTTATTTCGTCGATAAACGTCAATCACAAGAGCAATTAATTCAACTAGAAGAGCAATCGTTGTTCCAACCAACACCGTTCTCGAGTCTCTTCGACGTCCGATGATTGATCACCGATATTTACTAGATTGGTGCATGGACGATATTGAATTGTGTAATGAAAAAACTATGTGCGTGAAAGTTCAAAGACATGGTATTGCTGAATGAAGAGAGACCAAAGCACAGAGTGTAAAGGACGTTTTGAAATTAATGTCATCATTGTTGATAATATATCATAAATACATGGACCCTTTTAATTCCGCTCCTATAAAAATACAATAAATAAATCAAAATAAATAAATTCGTATTCAGAGTCTACCCAGTCAGCCACATAACTGCTTTTCAGTGGGTGACACCAATTTAAAGAGTACAAGCCAACCCTGTCAGCGCCCACGCTTACGACGAGCAAACAATGACCAGCTAGAGACCGGTACCAAACAACAAGTTGGATACGATTCCACACAGAAGATTTTTTAAATTTTAAAGTGCTGCAAGTTTGAATTAATTCAGTAATCGGAACATAATTTTCAATAAATGTCGTCAAGATTCTTAAACATTTGCTGTAAATCAAACCTTTAGCTCATATTTTAATATAGCAGACCGTCAAAGTAGTAAGACACCAATTCAATCGAAAACAAAACGTACTGCGCGGATCATAGCATAGAAAACCTTCAACAACACCAGTGAACGTATATGATGTTTATATTACTACACCATCAATTGTAATTTATTGTCTAGAAACGTTGAATTATAAATAAACAGTACATAATTTTACTTTACTCTCGCACAGAAAAACCAGGTTGTTACGCAAAACGCAGAGGTTTAGGCTGGATCACTTGGAAGCTCTATAGTTTGTCCTATCGTGTTGTGGTTTGCACCAAAATGTTAAGTAAGAATGTGTGATAGTCGCTATCAGAGCACATTTTCAAAAAAACTGCTCACTTTTGTTTTTAACTGTCCGTAAATATGCCACCAAAAAGGTAAATTGTAGTAATTTCACAAGCTTGCGTAGGTGAAAAATATTTGAAATGTTAAAATGTGCTCTGATAGCGACATGCGCTCTAAAAAATTGAGAATTGGACGTCGAAAAGTGGTCCAGACTGTATGTGAAATTAGCAGGATTTGCCGATCAAGCGAATTTTTAAATGGACATTTAACATTGTAAAAAAAAGTTGGCCGAGCTGCAAATGTGGAAGGAATAAGGGAGGGAGGGGAGAGCGGGTCGTCACCGATGTTCGGGCGAAATACTTCTCGTCCTCAGCAAGCAAGGACGAACCAATGGCTGCCTCCTCAGAGAGACAAAAGCGCAAGGCAATCATCCCAACCGAGTCGTTCCGACAGACAGACACAACCAACCAAATAACCGACCGCAAACGTAGGAGAAAAATCTACGAAATTGCTCCTTGTTTGTTCCCGACGCAGAACGAAAACAATGCTCTCTAAGTGCAAAGTGTTCCGAGGAGATTCGAACACGGTGGTGCAGGACTACCAACCCTCTCTTGCGGGCATTTACTCTCGCGGCGGTGCACGACGACGATCACACGATCGCTTCTCGTTGGAAGCGAGAGAATCAATTGAACGAGATCAACCTCCTGAATAAGTTAGTCGAGAAACTCAACTTGTAGCGAACACGAGTTAGACTTGCGCAAATACATTTTGTTTCGTTTATCTTCGATTCAGATTATTTCATCCTTTAGTGAGTATTTATTTTTGAACGACATCACTGAGTAACTTCGCACCAAAATGCGCCGACGATCATGAAGAAAATAGAATGATTCAAATTAAAAGATATTTTTGAATAGGAATTTAATTATGTATGTGTCAATGTCAATATGTCACATATCAAGTCCAAGTCCTTCTATAGGAAATGAATATAAAGAATGTCCTAGTCGTCGTATGAACCTAGATTATATTCTTATGTAACTTAGATTTGTTGAAGAATGAGCAGAATTTTAATATCGTACATTTATGTTATACTACTTGTCAGATAGTTACGAGTATAATGAGAAAGGATTTCAAAGATAGTCTTTAATTCAAACCAATGAAATGTAAAATTAACGAAATTAAAGAGAAAAACGATTTCTTATAATTCTAAACCGTCTTCACATCAAGAGTAATTCGAGGCGAGATGATTTGAAAGTAGCGGTCGCGTTGGCTCTTGGATTAGAAACATTATGCAAACAACGGTAGACAAAAGGAAGCGTGGAAATATCCTTTATTTATCCTAGAGCGAGTTCGATTCACTTGAGGAGAGAGGAGCAAAGTGATGTCGGGGGGGTCGACCGGAAACTGTAAATACCATCCCTGTATTCTGATTGGATGACGGAAAACAAGAGAGCACTCTCCCGTCCATCGTGGTCCTGTGTTTCTACACACGAGGCTGTGATCTGATGGGGTGAAGCATGGTCAAAACACACATAGTAAGTTATTCATTCAACCACATATATAGTAGGTTATTCATTCAACCACATACATAGAAAGCTACTCCTGCAACAACATTATATACTAAGCTATTCAATCAACCACATAGTAGGCTATGCATTCAACCACATACATAGAAAGCAATTCCTTCTACTCAACTACATGCAAAGCAAGCTATCACTTCAACAACTCCTGCAACTCCATATACAGTAGGATATACATTCAACCACATTCGTAGAAATCTATTCAATCCACCACATAGTAAGCTATTCCTTTAACTACATATTCAGTTTCGCTAAGAAATTGGTGGTCAGGAGGGGAAGGTAGGTGGTGGAGGCTAGCATCATTTAATCTTCACATATAAATACCCGGCACCTCCACCAACAACGAGATTAAACGTAGTATTTTATATCTGTATTCTTGCTTCACTCACTCGTTTGGATACTCCCTTACCAGTGCATGCAGTGAAACAGGTATGATGTGTACGCCTAGAATATAATATACGCCTGGACTATTATCTATTAGTGGGTACTGGGTTCTCCTCTAAGGGTTGGTACGTGGTACTTTGCGTGTTTTGACTATACAGTAGCTTACTCTACACACAGCCCATTCTAACACCCATCCCTTGCATTGCAGCGAGAACAAAAAGTAATGGATTGCTATTTGCTATAGTGATATACGGTATGAATGTGCAGAATAAAGCTATGAAGCGTGTATGGAAACAAAAATGTGCAATTAGTCTCAAGACAATAGCTTCTCTATCAATGTTTGTAAAAAGACGGCTTTTCTTTTGTCTGGACTCGGGACTTGGGGGGGGGGGGGGGGGATTGGATGTAATGGCAATGTTAATTTCCGAGACTAGGCTTGAGTATACTGACGTGAAGTCATTACCATTCAAGTAAAGAGGAGCGTAATGGTTTCTCGCTGCGCAAAGTTCCTCAATTAAACGGCAATGTTCCTTGAGTTTGAATACTTTGCTTTTATCCTCGCTCAATGCAATAACTACTTATTCCTCGACATAACTAAGATTGAATCACCATCACACAAATATTACGTGGAGCAAGAGTTGTCCCGAAATAATCGCTTTAATTTTATTCAACACCCACACTTACATCTACGCGCTATTTCATCCCTCTCTCATTAATTGACAAAATTGTTCCCACTGTTTTAAAGTATTCCATCATCATGTTGCATCATCATCTTCACGACGATGTCCGTAATCATTAATTTCATTTTTATTTACTACAATTTAGAAATTAAAAAAGTTCGCCCCGACCAGGATATAATATCTAAATTGTAGTACATAAAAACAATTACACGTACATGAGTGTTTCCCGACTAACCAAATCGAGAAACATTAATTTCATACTGTTGTTACATATTTTCTGAAATTATTTCTTTTTGTAAATAATTGTACTTTGAATTGATCAGTACGATGGATCCTCGTGGTCATCCATACTATTTGGCCAGCTGTCAATAAAGATTGGACTTATTATATGACAAGATCTAGCATACAACATATTTTTACAGTTTCGAATTTGAAGTACCACCCAGTTACAATAATTTTAAGCCCATAGTTACACCATGAATCTATACATGGTTACACCGACAAGACATCCAAAGGTTTGACACTCCGAACGAAGCTCCAATAATCATCACTTTTCTGTCCGTCCGTCCATACATGCGTACACGCTTGTGTCACGCCTCACGATCAAAACCGAACATGACCGACCAATTAGCATGCGTTTGTTTGTCACTGCCCTTCAACAAATATTCCACAGAATGTGTTTAGTGACCCTAGAGTCGGAGGGGGCCACGATAGATGAAGTCAAATACAAAAATCGAACCGGCACCTCCACCAAAAAAATCTCAACACTTAAATAAAACATAAGGTTATTGGTTTAACATGAAAAAGGTTATCGAGCGAAGCGAAGATTCCATTTCACTACACTGGAGAAAAAAATCCGGAATGTTTTTTTTTTTTTTTTTTTTTTTTTTTTCTGTATTTTTGTCTGTCTGTTAACACGATTCCGGCTAAACTGATACTCCGATTGCGATGAAATTTTATGGAGGCCTTCGAAATCTCTGAACTTAGAACTGCCACGTTTTTGAGCGCAATCGAAAAATTATTTCTCATAAAAATCGCAATTTTACGATTTTTTTTCGATTTTTTAAAAATTTCTTCGACTTATACCTACATGCTTTATCCGATTATAATGATTTTTTCACAGAACCTTAATTTTAAGAATTAATATATTCGTGTAAAATTTGTGCGTAATCAAATAATTATTTCTTATGAAAATTTCAATATTACGATTTTTTCCTTTTTTAAAATTACGATTAATTAAAAAAAAATAAGTTAATTTTTTATTTAATTTGATTTAATTTAAAAAAAATTCAACAAAGTTCTGATTTTTTCACAGAACAACAGAAAATCCGCAAAACACATGGCAGCTCAATTCACCAATTACGCTCATCCAACAACGCGGCGGGACTTAAGCGTTTTCCTAGTAGTTTATAATACATGTGAATGCTAGAGAAGGTTATATAATACAGGTAATTAAAAACAAAACCCGGCACCTCCACCAAACATATTTCAACACGGAAATAAAACACTGATACGGTTAATTATATTCATTTGTGAATGCTAGAGAAAGTTATATAATACAAGTAATTAAGAAACCGAACCCGGCACCTCCACCAAAAATGTTCCAACACCGAGATAAAACATGGAGGAGGTTGTTATTTGTATGAAAACTGAATATGGTTATTATCTTCGTTCCTTTTTTTACTTTAACAAAGCTAATCTGTGTTGAGATTTTCAGAATCTGGTCTCCCGGGCCCGTTGAGTCAAGCTCGGCGCCCAAGTCGTCGTGACAGTTGGGAAACGCTCTCTTAAACTAAGACGTGATTAATAATTCTAATTCCGCGTGATCTCGCAGCGCTACACAAATTTCAAATAAACCATTAATCCGTCCCGTTCCTTTCCCGTGACGTTTCGGTCGCCACCTCCCCGCCCCCCTCCACCACCACCATCGCCCGCCGCATCATGCTTCAAGGAACTCCAAATTACTTTATAATGGCTAAACCAAGGCAACTCATTCGAATGAAAACTCGATTAAAAGAGAAAAGATGAGTTCTGTTCCAGTATTTGAGAAAATAACGCGCAGAACTTCGGATGCGTTTTCGTATAATTTAACTTTCATATTATTATTATTTGGAAAACTCAATTGTACTAAATTGTGAAGCAGGCATTACGTCAATATAAATAAATGGAAAACAGATTAGCTCCGACTTAATTCTACAACGACCTATAATACACTTGCTCACGAGGGTTGTGAAAATCATTTAGCTTAATGATAATTGTTGCAGACGCGAAAGAAGGCTTTGTGATTTGCTAAAACTTCAATCACAGAACAAGACTGGAGTTTGAACAGGCGTGATGGGGAGGGGAATGGTGAGAGAGAAGAAGCGAGGGAGAGAGAAAGAAGAATAAAACAAAGACAAAGTCTTTGACCCGATTTTAATTACTGACATTTCGTAAATACAGCAGAAAAACGCCCTGCTAACGGCATAATTATTTAGGGCCGTACCTACAACACAAATAAAGGGAAGAGAACAATTTCTGCAATAATTGACTCAGACGGATCTGAAAGAAAGGAAAAGCAGAAGGTAACGTTTCCATGAAAATAATAATATTTCGACTAAACGTCGCCGACTCCATCCACTACAAATGTGGTGATGTGCGTGACGTCAGAGACACACGTGATGCTAATGTGGAACGTGGACGTTAACAATAATATGCTACGAGAAAGTAATAGTAGACTTTCTTTCAGAACGTGCATTAATTCTGAATGCATTAACCTTCACAAATACAACAGCAAAGCAAATTTGTGTAAGTGTCAAAACTCGAAACGTTTCTCGAGAACCGGAAACACTTTCCCCAATAGATATTTATTATTATAGGTGCTACTGTATCCAGTGTTTAAATGCCTACGATATCAAAATGATGATATACTGCATCCACCTCATTGGTAAATAAATAAAATGAGCTAACACCCAAATCAAATCTAAGAACTTCTAATAATAGTGAATAACTGATGAAATTATAAATAGATACAAAACGTATAGCTAAATACGACAAGGAATCATATATTATTATACCGTGCCATCCACACAGGTTCATTTTAAACATACGGGCATGGTATTGGCTCAGTTCTTGTCGGCATCCGTGAGGCACACATACGATACTACCTCGCCGCCCCGCACCGACTCTTTTGTCTGTCAATTACTCCAGTTTACGTTCAAACACCTGCAATCACGTAGATTTGGATCCGATTTGGCCATGTCTTTTGTTGTGGTATAGGTAGAAAATATGTTCTAGGCCTACATAATAATATTCATTAATACGGCGTTCTCTATCATTCCAAAAACAAGTGGTGATCTAAAGCTGTTCATATCTATCATCCATTTCAATTCGAACGAATAATTTTGGGCACATTATTTTCATAGTGGTATAATACAACATTGGTATGTCTACAAGACTTTGTTCATTCGTAATGAGGGTTTGATTTATAAACATAAGACTGTAAATTACTCCGAGATGAGAGCATACGGCGGGAATAGCTAGGGTTAGCGTGCTGCTTGGTGGGTCCGCGGGGAGGCGGTGGTCGAAGTGGACATGGATGTATATAATTAATGTCACTTGCAGGATTAATGGCCACTGTGCCTCTCTCCCGCAAGAAGCCACATACACCATAGCCACAGCGCATATTTGCAGGAACTGCTATACAAGAAGTGCTGTTCACATGACCACTGTGCCTCTCCCCAGCAAGAAGTGCTGTTCACATGGCCACTGTGCCTCTCTCCAGCAAGAAGTGCTGTTTACATGGCCACTAACGCACACCTAGACCCTTTAAAAGGGGTGATGGAGTAAGCGTTGTACAGATTCAGCCAATCACAACATCCCACGTCGGGAACAAAAAGCGGGAAGTGCCTTCTTAAAGTGGTAGATTATCACCGACATAAAAATCAGCGAAATTACCGTTTTTTAATGATACCTCGAGAATGCTACAAAATATCGGAACACTGATTGCAGACAGCTATGTGGTTCTGTGAGAACTATACTGCCCTACTAAACAAGAAGGCCTTAACTACACTTCATTTTAAGCTGGCACTGTTATTCATCATGATCCCAACAATATGAATAACAGTGAACTAAAAAAGTATAATAGTTAAGGCCTTTGTTCAATAAAATAGTAGTAGGGCAGTATAGCCTGCGCGAAAAATATTGCAATGTTATAGTGGCGCAACCTCGGACATGTGCCGTGTTAGTTTTGTGCTTCAGCAAGGCTCTTCGCGGCACGAGAATTCAGTCTTTTATTTGATATTTAAATAAATAAATGCATTTTTGAAATACAAACCGCGCCGATAATAATATTTGAAAAATATTTTGTGTTGCAATATAATGTTATAAGATTTTTGCACCTTTCTCGAGATATCACCCTTTTTTATTTTTGGTTCATTAATTAATTGCATTTAATATCCTTTTTGATTTTGTTACCAAAATTATTGTGTTTTTACATTATTGTTGTAATATTAGTATTTCAAATATGTACTTAACTGTAGTTCATTTTTGTGTCTGCACTGTGAAATGAGATTTATTTAGTTGTTCTCCTTTGTAAATCAGTTTTTTAACTGAATAGGATAGACGTTAAATAAATAAATATCTCTATAAAAAGCTGTAATTTCACATGGTTTTACTATAAGGTGGTCTACCATCTAAACCACGTCAGTGCACCTGCGCGTGAACCGTGAATCCCTCCAGTGTGCTACGTACGACCTCGAACGTCCCAACAACCTCGACTTGTTTTCGTTCCACTGACGTGAAGTTAGTTCCCGTCGATCACTTTTCTCGCGCGCCGAGGTAACCGAATTAGGGGCCAATCATAAGCGGGTATTGTTACTGCCAGCCACTTCGCTCTCGGGTAATTGAATCACTTAATGCCGTCAGCTGTTTTGTGATTGTTGACAAATGCCAACATATCAGACGAAAAAACATTACTGATGAAATTAGGAGGGCCGACGTGAGTTGCTAACTAGGAGTTGTATGCGAGCGTTTACCACACGATGTGAAATTTGTATTGTGCTTATTTCCTTTTTGTTTTTGTTCCTTTTTGTGTTGCACTTTTTTGTTCATTTTTTTTTTATATTATTGTTTGTATCTATTAAATACATACAAACAATTATATTATATTATAATAATGAAGAACATCAACAAAAAATAATGAACAAAAAAGTGCAAAACTGTTCATTCTAAATTCTAATGTAGTATTTTGTTTTTAAATATACTATCTAGATGTGTTGAAATCATTCGTATTGATAATAATGTGTGTAATGTATGTGCAGCTATCAATTTGTACAGGTGCACAATAGGCTCGTATTTATAGTCATCAGGGATCGGACGGGGCGTATTGGACACAAACACAGACATACATTGTGTTTAATTAAACATAACAAAATAAAGGCTTAACTAAACCGATCGCACACAATACATATAAAAAATAATTCAACATTATAATAATTTGAAACTTTAAAGTGGGATACAAGAGATTTTGCAAAAGTAAGAAAGTCACGTTTTTCTTAATTGATGTTTTTTTCGTTCTTTTATTTTATTTCTCCTCCCCCCCCCCCTTCTTTTTTATATTAATAAATTTCATTGAATATCTTATTTGAATTAGTTACCAAAATTATTGTCTTATTATGCATAGTTCTCGTAATAAAACTATTTCAAACTTGATGTAACTCTAGTTAGTGACTGTCTGCACTTATGTCATTAGATTTATTTAGTTGTTCTCCGTTGTAAGTTTTTTAACTGAATAGGATAGCCGTTAAATATTTATTTATTAAATAAATAATTACATCTCAATTGTATGTGGTTTAAGAGAATTGCATGTGGTTTATGATTTCAAGGTCGCTAAGGAGCTTGTTTTACATTGGAAATAACATACACAAGAACAATTGCACAGCACAGGGGGAGTCCCTAGAATGAGCAGGCAAGGCTGGGCGCACTACACACTCGTACCAAGCACATTCAAGCGGTCAATAAAGCTCTCCTAGCTTCCTCATACCCACACAGTCACGCCCAAATATGATTTTCACGCTTTAGAACTCACAATAGCGAGATTACGATACTTCTAATTTTGTCTACATTACATAAGTCCCATTATATCGTTATGAAACTCAATTTACTTCAGCTTGCGTGATAAACGTGGTCATTGATTGGAGTGAATGTAATGCAAGTCAGTGATTTAAAGTAAATGGAATGCAAACCAGTGATTTGAGGAAATGGAATCTAACAAAGTGATTTAAGTGAATTAAATGCAATAAGAGATTTGAGTGTATGGAATGCCACCCAGTGTTTTGGGCAAATGAAATGTAGGATTAATGGAATGCGAGCCAGTGATTTAAATTAATGGACTGTTGGCCAGTGATTTGAGTGAAGGAATGCAAGCCAGTGATTTGAGTGAATGGAATGCAAGTCAGTGATTTGAGTGAATGGAATGCAAGTCAGTGATTTGTGTGAATGGAATACCACCCAGTGTTTTGGGCAAATGAAATGTAGAACTAATGGAATGCAAGCCAGTGAATTGAATAAATGGCATGCTAGCTAGTGATTTAAATTAATGGAATGTTGGCCAGTGATTTGAGTGAATGGAATGCAAGCCAGTGATTTATATTAATGGAATGTAGGCCAGTGATTTGAGTGAATGGAATGCATGTCAGTGATTTGAGTGAATGGAATGCAAGTCAGTGATTGAAGTGAATGGAATGCAAGTCAGAGGTTTAAATGAATGGAATCTAACCCAGTGATTTGAGTGAATGAAACGGATCTATCGATCCTTGTAGATCGCGTGAGGGACTGTCTGTCTGAGGTATCGAGTTTTGGGTGGGGCCAGGTAATCTCGTCAAGTCATTAGAGACACAGCCTTCTTTGCTATCAGGAGTGTCCAGGCAGGCAGGCGGCAGACGGAGCAGCGGGTTAATGGATCCCAGAACCAATTACAGAGAGTATAGCTAACAAGTCAAACCTTGCTTCGACTCCCGATATCCCCCCCCCCTTCCCCTCGTCAAACTGCTGACGTGATGGCGGTTCACACCACATTGCTGCCGGGAGGTGGGTTCACTTGACTTGTAAGCAAACGAGGTGAGCGTATAATGTGTTCTCCGCCAATCAGGAGGGGCTCTTATTATAAAACTTGAAATTAAAATTGTTGAATTGCTCGCTAGCCGTATTCGTGTCACATAATTTGAAAACACAAATGTCAACAAACGCATAAAGGTATTATATATTAATACTTTCTTATACTTTTTTGTTTAGAGTTATAATTAGGAAATCTTCACTTTACGATAGACATTCGCAATCACAAATTCGCACTTTATTAGATTCAGTTTAGTGTAATAATGTTGGCCTACATTGACAATGCGGTTGACAGACATAGATCAACTGTGTTCGGGACTGTGCCATTTTTTGTATCAGCATCACATCTGTTACTCTATATACAATTGTGAATACTGAATAGATAATAATGACATCAAAAAGGATTAGGTTTTTGATCAAAAGTCAATTTCACGGATAATTGTTCACCGTAGACTCTCATGATTCGGGGTCGGGATTAGACCCGGAAGTCTCGTAAAGCAGAGAGCGATGACCATCAGAGAGCAGCGTCCTCCTCTAAACCCGGACATCAATCGGCTCTTACTAATAGCGGCCGTGAAAGCGATTGACAACATGCCGTAAGCCCTCGTCCTCCCGCCGCTAGTAATGAGTTCCGACAATAGAGCGCGCGATTAATGCGTATACTGTGTAAGGTTCCGTACGCGCCCATCAACCGCCCCGTCCGAGTAGACATCAGAGAGCCCGTAATCTCGAACCCAAAGCAGCCGTTATTAAATTAAACCCTTGTATCCTCCATCGTTCGCCATCCAAGTGCGTATATATATACGCAAACGAAAAGCCACCATTTTCCACTTTGGATCGAGTTTTACTGCCAAGTTAAAACTTTTCCCCATAAGCCAACTCGCGTTTAAGTGGTGAACGCATTGCGTAGCCGAGGCAGCTGTAGTTCGATCGCTTTATAGAGCGTCTTCCAAGGCACAACACCAGAGCACTTCCGCTCATTCAAATACACGCGAATACGCGCTATTTACTCAATATGCTCCGTTTATAATCGCAGCCATGTTTAATTTATAATGTTCGTTGTGCTGTGTCAATTTTCAGACAGTATAGAGACAAATTCTCGTTTTGTATGCGTGAGACGATGTTGTCGTTACGATTGATAATTGTTCGAGTACCGCACGACAACTCGACGCATACTGCTCTCGGTTTTAGGCGTATACAAGTGCATTACGGAGAACATAAATGAGTGATATATCTATGAAGATGAATCGTGATGGAGGGGAAAAGGGGTAGCAAAGGGTAGAAATACCAGCGGGTCTCTACTTGTCGTGCAAGACGTATAAAGGGATGACGCATAATAATTCATTGTTAAGCACGTCATTAATTATATATACTAAATAATCAATAACATTAATGAATTGCTAGAAACTTGAAGGGACAAACAGCAGATACAGTTTACTGCCTAAGCCCCAAACACAATAGACGAAATTTGGTTCTGGATCGTAGTTGGTACATCATAGAAAATATTAAACTCCTGCAGTTCAGACGCACTGTCATTAAACTAGAGCGCTATTATCGCTATCGAGAGAGTACAGCAGAAGGTTAAATCGTACGGTGAATGCGACGGCGACAGCCAGCCTATACCCGAGTATATACTGATTTAGTACCGGCAATTAATGCAAAAATGTCAAGAGCACAAGATATTAAATTAACCCATTGCATTGAAAAAAACAAATGTAAGAACAATAACAAAATTCAACCATCCAAAAAGACCTAATTAACTTTTTGAAGGGACTGTCAGAAGTTTTCATAAAAGTACATATATTATGCGTATGCAACAACCAAAAAATAAATCAAAATTAGTTTTGGTCTTCTCAGAGGACTATAATACTGATGTTCTTTCTCTGGAACTAGCCAACTAACTTTCAAAATTGTAGTTGTTGCGTGTTGTTGTACTTTAATATTTACATCTAAACCTTTCCATCCAAATCAATATATTTTCTTGGGTAAAATTAACTCAAGTTTTAATTTAGTGGGATCAAAAACATACCACACGTGGCAGGAGGGACCGGGACCAATTGTTGTTTCGTGCGTTGAAGGATAAGTATGTATTTGAATGTGGTGTTTTGAAGCTACCAAATACTATAAATAAATAACAAAATGGTACAAATTGGGTTGAAAAATAGTAGTAATGCCTGCTGTATGATACAAACACATCAGAATACTGGGCGTTGCAGCCCCTTTCAGGTGACAAGCTACGTTGCCAGTTGCAGCACCTCCAAGATATGACGCCATATTGACATAATGTGTGATTCTCATTCCTGTTTTATATTACCTAGTTATAAAACATAAAATGTAATAAAAGACCAGCTCTATGATTCGGGTCAAGAACTTCTAAAGAAAAACCACATCTCAAAACTCCCGTATGACAACCACAAAGAATCCCCTTCGCATTCAAACGCGGTATTAAATGCGCGTCGCACATGTCTTCGTAATAAAGGTTTATTTGATTTGAATATTACGTAACGACCCTCACAAACCCCTTTACGGCGCGGTATAAATTTAACTAGATCGGGAAAAAACTTATGGCGATTGTCGTCCATGAAACCTTCTCTCATAAAAACAAGGTTGAATGCTGATGCAGCGACGACCCGCCCATATAGTACAAAACGGACGCAACGCGTGTGAAATGCGTCTACGAGAAGCTGCAAACAATCTTATTAAAGAAAGTGGCTTGCGTAGCGTTAGTCTTTGTGTGGCACCATCTTCCGACATAAAAACCGGGAACATTTCCACGAATGGTGAGTCAATAAATCTAGAAGACAAACTAGGTATATACCACTCTACAGTGGCTCAGCTAGCAAGCGCCTCACCATCAGCGATTTCATTGTTTATAAAAGCTACGTCAAAGTTTTTATTTCCCCATTGATGTATTAGTTTTATAGACATCCGTTTTGATGGTAACAAATTTCCCGTTTAATAGTTAAGTTTACTTTTATATTCTCCGGGCAACAAAAACACGGTTTATCATTCCAATTTGCCCCCCCCCCCCCCCCCCCCCCTCCTTGCCCGGGTGGAAATAAGTTTGCGGGCCCCGCTCCTCGAGATTGCGAGTCCTGTCGGCAAGAAGGGAAATATGACGGTCCAAGTGCTGTAGCCTATAATACTTCTGCCCACTTGTCGGAGAACTTTGCAACGAATAGGTCCATTCATCAAGTTATCGTATTGAAGGAGAAAAGCCATTGACTGTATCATGAGTTTTCTTTGTTTGACATTACTTTTTACAACATTTCTTTTCATTTTCTTTGGTCATCGATGTAGGGTATACCTGTTATTATTTTTAATATTTCTTACAAAGTTATTAAAGTTTTCTTGAGAAGACAAACAGTAAAATGTTTATTTTTATTTTTATTTATTGATGTTTAATACTTTATTTTAAATGCTATGTTTTTACCTAAATTTGGCGTATTTGTATAACAATTTAACTTAGAAAACGTGCAAAAACACAGTTGGTAGTTTTGTTTAGGCTAAGCTGTATCGACACCGTTCTTTTGTCACATAATAAAAGTAAAATCCTTTGGTAGTTAAACTTAAAAAAGAAATCATTTCAAAAAGATTTTGTAAAGTTTTCGTAACAATTGTTTACTTTTGACTAAACCTGATAGTCTGTTTCACACTTTCCTCGATTGTTTAGCACTGTTGCCATATTATAGACAAACCTTAATTCTACGCGGTTTTAATATTGACCGTAGTCAAGTTATACTTAAGAGAGTTGTTTGCTTAATCCAAGAATCAATATTTATCTTTGGTCAACATGGCCAAGACTGGGCGAGAACAACGCGTGAAGCGCCCTCTTAAAATACAAATCTTCTACGTGGACAGCTCAACCCCGACTAAATTTCTCTAAATGAGAAACGAAATTTCGCTCTCTTTATATTTTGTTTTAAACGTCGAAAATCCCAAAACATTAGTGTTGAAAACGACATCCTTTCCTAATAAAAGAGCCGAGCACTAAGAAAGGTGTGTGCACATTTTTGCCTTTGTCAATTGTATTGCGAGAGAAGGTAAGCGCTCTCCCAAGAATATTGATAGGATATTATTATTATTGATTATTTATTGCCAACAGGGCGAAGCCCCACAAGGGCAATACATTAGACATACACAGGATACACAACACAAACAAAAACATTAGTAAGCACAAATTATTTACATGACTAAATTGACAAATAAACACATAAAGGAAAAATTAAAAAATAAGTATTACATGTTTATCATTGAATAATATACTAGGAAAACGCTTAAGTCCCGCCGCGTTGTTGGATGAGCGTAATTGGTGCATTGAGCTGCCATGTGTTATGTGAATTTTCTGTTCTGTGAAAAAATCATTACTAAGTTGATGATTTTTTTTAAAAATAATTTAAAATAAATAAAAAATAAACTTTAATTTTTAATTTTTTTAATTAATCGTAATTTTAAAAAAGAAAAAAATCGTAAAATTTCGATTTCCATAAGAAATAATTATTTGATTGTGCTCAAATTTTACACGAATATATGAATTCATAAAATTAAGGTTCTGTGAAAAAATCATTACAATCGGATAAAGAATGTAGGTGTTATTTGTCAAAGAATTGTTTTAAAAAAGAAAAACCCCGTAAAATTGCGATTTTTATGAGAAATAATATTTGATTGCGCTTAAATTTTCCACGAATATATAAATTCATAAAATAAAGGTTCTGTGAAAAAATCATTACAATCGGACAAAGCGTGTAGGTATTATAAATCGAAGAAATTTTTTAAAAATCGAAAAAAATCGTAAAATTGCGATTTTTATGGGAATTTTTTTTTTCGATTGTGCTCAAAAACGTGGCAGTTCTAAGTTCAGAGATTTCGAAGGTCTCAATAAAATTTCATCGCAATCGGAGTATCGGTTTAGCCGGAATCGTGCTAACAAACAGACAAAAATACAAAAAAAAAAAAAAAAAAAGAAAAAAAAAAAAAAAAAAAACATTCCGGATTTTTTTCTCCAGTGTAGTGAAATGGAATCTTCGCTTCGCTCGCTTCGCTCGCTACGCTCATCCAATAATACAAAATATGTATGGATGTATTGTGTATGTGTGAATATTTGTGATTGTGTGTGGTTGCGGAACGGAGTGTATTTTGTGAGTGTGGGAATGTTAGAGCAGGTGTGTTTGTGTGTGTAGGTGTGCGTGTATAGATACATTTTTTGAAGATGTACAAATTACGAACATAGTGAAAATAATACTTTCTTTTACCCTGCATATTGCCGGGCTGTGAGCTGATCTGGTATACAGAGAGTACAATGTAGTCGGAACGAATACAAAACGCCAACGTGAGATTACTCTCCAAGCCGTGAAACACCCTCAATAGACATTCATTGCTACGACCTGTAATCGCAGCCTAGCTTAATGTGAGAGTGGTTTTCCTCCTCTTTTTACCTTCAGCAAATCCTATTATTTTTTCGTCGTGCCATAAATATTATTTATTTTTTATTCTCGGCGGGGAAACGCACTTAGCACTTAGCACAATGTAAAATTAAACAATCGAACCAGGTTCGGGCTTATTATCAGGTCGCTTTTTCTCCGCATAAAACAACAGTGTTTCAGAAGGCTTTTTTCTCGTTTTCCCCAGCTTAAGGGTCAGGTCAGAGTCAGAGCTGTGTCTCCAGCATTTGTCCTCGTCGATGAAACCACAAAACGAAAAACCCGAAACTACGTAAAATCATATAGCTTGTATACATTATATTGAAGAATTTCGTAATTACATTTAGAAACCTTCCTGTAAAATTGTGAAACCTCTTTTTGAATTTGTGTATTAACATTATTCTAGTTGAGCAGGCACACATTACAAACTAAACACATTAAGTATACATTTAATTTAAAAAGTAAAATGTTGGAAAGTATACATAATAATTGGAGCATTGTAACTAACATACATCAGAATCATGGCACAAAAGTAATCTTAAAGCAATAACTAGAATACCTCACATGAGAGCGAATACAATGGAGATTTAAATATACGGAAAACTTTCCCTAGACGCTTGGCATAAAACTTTGATTTATCCAACAACTTGAATTGCTAAACGGGGTTTAGTCTCTACGCTCGGTGAATTAGTTTAACTTTTGAGTTGGTTTTCTTATCGAAATGACGTTTCAGTCGTAATTCAAATGTTCTTCCTTTTGTCTCAAAGCGCAATGCGTCTACCAGGATCCTAGTTAGATGGGCGAGCGAAACATGTGGACTTCCACGCAACTCTCGTTGAGTATGATCAAGAGCATGGACGACATGGCGCTTTTTGGATGAGCGAAGCGAAGACTTCAATTTCACTGGCCCCCTAAAAAATTTAGCTCGGGTGTTTTTTGTTGTTTGTTTTTTGTTTTTGTTTGTTTGCTTGTCTGTTTGTTTGTTTGTATTTTTTTCTGTTTGTTCGCTCTCTACCGGGCAACGGCATAATATGCGATCTTGATTAAAATTGGAGGGAACATTTGAAATCTCTGAACTTAACCTGCCACGTTTTTGGGTACAATCGAAGAAAATATTTCTCGAGAATATCGTACTTTTACGATAACAAGTAACAATAGAAACTTGGCAACAATCACCTACAATACGTTCAAAAAGCACTTGCAAAAGAAAAGACATCCCCCGCAAACTAAAAACTTACAAAAAAGCTCATCCATCAACGCGACTAAAAAAAGCGTTTGCGAAGCATCCTAGTTGGATGAGCGTAGCGAGCGAAGCGAAGATTCCATTTCACTACACTGGAAAAAAAATCCGGAATGTTTTTTTTTTCATTCTTCTTTCTTTTTGTATTTTTGTGTGTCTGTTAACACGATTCCGGCTAAACCGATACTCCGATTGTGATGAAATTTTATGGAGGCCTTCGAAATCTCTGAACTTAGAACTGCCACGTTTTTGAGCGCAATCGGGAAATTTTTTCTCATAAAAAACGCAATTTTACGATTTTTTTCGAATTTTAAAACATTTCTTCGACTTATAACGCCTACATGCTTTATCCAATTGTAATGATTTTTTCACAGAACCTTTATTTTATGAATTAAGATATTCGTGTGAAATTTGAGCGTAATCGAAAAATTATTTCTCATGAAAATCGAAATTTTACGGGTTTTTTTCATTTTTAAAACAATTCTTTGACTTATAACACCTACATGCTTTATCCTATTGTAATGATTTTTTCACAGAACCTTAATTTTATGAATTAATATATTTGTGTAAAATTTGAGCGCAATCGAATAACTATTTCTTATGAAAATTTCATTTTTGCGATTTTTTTCTTTTTTAAAAATTACGATTAATTAAAAAAATAAAGTTAATTTTTTATTTAATTTCATTTATTTAAAAAAAATCTTCGACTAATTAATGATTTTTTCACAGAACAACAGTAAAAATCCGCGTAACACATGGCAACTTAGTGCACCAATTACGCTCATCCAACAACGCGGCGGGACTTAAGCGTTTTCCTAGTGATAGAATACGAAGAAGTGAAAGAAACTCAACCAAACAAATATAATATAATGTCAGATTACAGGAGCAGAAGTCTCGTCATTTTACCTGACGTTCGATTACGCCGAAACTCACATTTTTAGCTCCGTGATCTAGAAGACCGTGACTAATTTCATTCATAAACAACACTGTTGACGTCACACGTCTTTTCACAATAAAATCGCGGGAAAGAGTAAACGTAAAACTTTGTACCCTGTGGATAGACAGTTTTTACTTAAAGTGTTATAAACTACGGCGATGGTGTTTTTGAGTGAATATCTACTGATTCTCTACACCAGCGCTAATATCTACGACTTAGGAGCCTTCCCTATTGCACACTCCTTGATAGAAAATTATCGCATTTGCGGTGATAATAGATGAAGATGAACATTCATACACACCAAATGTTTACTTGTCAGTTTTTGTTTATTTACTCAAGAAATTTCACGAAAGAGGTTATCTCTAAAAAAAATCCATAAAAAATTATATGTCTAATTCGTTTAATTCGGAATATTTCGGTTACGTTTTCGTGAGTTCATTCGACGTCTTTACTTAGTTAAATTATAATAAAGATCAGGCGAATACGACAATTGTGTCGTTAGGTACAACTGAGTACGGAAACACAGCGATGGATCGAATTAAGATGTGGTAAAACTTAAGGGGAATCCCAAGACCTAAATATGATTTCTAAAGAATGCAGTAAAGGCGTTTGCAAAGTAAGTGAAATGAAACCGACAGTGTTGGCTCGGGCACTAAGCGCTCGACTCTTATTCGGGAGGTCCCGGGTTCGAATCCCGTCGAGACTGGCAATCCTGTCTGAAGGTTTTTCCGAGGTTTTCCTCAGTCGTTAATGCGAATACAAGGGATTGAATCCTCTTAATCAGCCCTCGGACATCCTTCACAATTTGAATTGTCCTACCCGCAACATACCTAAGTTTACCTGAAGAGAAGCATATTGCATCCTATTAACAGTTAAATTCCCACGATAAGAATTTAAAAATTTAAATTTAAGTGGAATGAAATAGGGACTTAATAAAAAGGCAGATTATTTATTTGATTTTTTTTTGACAGGGCGTAGCTTCAGAATCAACAACTATATTCGAATTGCCCGAATCAAATTTAATTTTGAGCAGCGGTGTTTTGTGTATTGTTTATACACTCCTTTTAGTCCGGATGTTAAGGGATATATTTGGGGCATACCTTGCATTTTTTGATACAAGCAAGGCACTTGGCACACGTGTTCTAGGGACCATACCCTACTAATTTTGCCTTGGAGCCATCGTGATATCCCGTGCAGGCACCCGTTATTGCATGTTGCCTACCCCTGCTGGTTTGAAGGGTTGATTGGCAAAACAATTCGGTGTTTGGTGATAGAAACTTGAAATTTTTACCAAATAGGGGTAACATTAGGCTTAACATTCTGGCAACGGGGAATTGCGGATTTCTTCATAGTTAAGGGATGATTGGGATTATAATTTTGGGGGTTGAACATTTCGATTTAAATTTTTATTGATGACACCCTTGGTTTAATGTTGGTTTTCTACGTTAAAGTACTTCCCAAAATCTTCAAACAAAATGATGGTGCTAAAAATATTACTAGCGACCCCTAATTTGGTCATAGTTACCTGTTGACATAATGACCCGAGTAATGACCTATTTGATAAATGGTTAAGCATAGTCGTGTGACCACTCTATTTAAAGCTTAGATGAAGTAGAATGATAAAAAATAAATTTTCAACATGCCACGTTGACCTGTGACCTTTATCGTCCTTTATTTGACCTTGATAACTGTTTCAGCAGGGATGCATAATGTATACTTTTAGCACATCCAAATTCATGTGATATATTAACAAGTTGACTTAATACTCAGCATGTTAGTACCCATATCAATATGATATTAGGCTGCATTGCGAACGCTTTTTACTGTCGCGTTGATGGATGAGCAGTTTTGTACCATTGAACCCTTTTTACTGTACTTTTATTTGGTTGTTTTTCAACGTGTTTACATAGAATATACCATTTTAAAAGGAGTACCAAGTTCCTGGTTGATCTCTATGGTAATACACTTTTTAGATTAATTTTCATTTAGAGAAAAGTAACAATTAACCCATCGTTGGTTATCAAGGTGCCCGTTAGGGCGCCGCAGCCAAGCCACGGTGCGCTACATACTCAGGCACCTTATACAGCAAGCAAAGTTGGGGTGATTACGAGGTGTCACCCAGCCATCATGAAACGTGATGTGAACTTGAAAACTATTAAAATCGAGGGGATTTAGGTACCCGACAACACATGCCAAAATTGTTTGGGGTACGAGCATTCCTTCTAGGTGAAAAAATGACTTGAAACATGCTCAAAATCACTTAAGGATGTTACTACTTGCTACTTACTACTTTTACCAACATGACTAATCTTTGCTACTACATGCTACTGGCTACTTCTGTCTAATTTGTCAGTTTCAATTGCCCATCGATTCTGACCAAACGGGTGGGGCTACAACTTTCATATTTTACATGGACATTAAGGAAAGGTAATAGTGATGTAGTTCCTTTTGAAAGAAAAAGTTAAAAAGTTTGCTGGAAGGCTTCCAGATAAAGGTTTTAAAATAAGCCTTATACAGGCATAAATCATCAAGTAACTATAGTTACTTCACAATGATCGCCCACATTGTTTACAAAAAGCATGTCTTTGGGCCACTAGATATTTTACATTCTGTTGTTAATTGTTAATTTCATAGCAATTAAATCGACTTTGATAAAATTATTATATTTTAACAAATAATTTTGACAGTCATTTCCGGAACGCGGCTGATTGCAAGGACTATAGCACATCAGTATCAATATACGCGTGAAGCCCTGAGTAGCAGCGTGCACCATTATGCGCACGTCTCCCTGCTTGTGATTACATTGGGGCCAACCCGCCTGCGAGATCCTGTATATAGTGGTAGCATTGAGTATGGTGGTAAAGTAACTAAGAGGGTATCAAGTGTGCTAATGACTTCTTTGCCTTCCTCATTTATCATTTATATAATGCTGGAGGCTAAAAGCCTAAACAACTTCTTTATTGCCTGAATCACGTAGAAAATTTGGCCATCCTTTGGGAATTTTTGTAGTTGGAGTAACGCGTCTCCTAAATGTTTGTCCCGTGACATATTTAAAGACTTATTGGGTAGTACTTATCCCAGATGATGTCTAGCACAGACGCTAGTTTGTTCTTGAGGAAGGGAGGAATAAATCTGTCTACATAATCTTGGAATGTAATTGAGTGGCCCAGGTGTTTTGGGGGGCGGTGAGGGGGGAGGGGGGCTCAGCTTATCACGTATTTTTGCATCTACAGGTGGTGCATTTAATATAGAACTTTTTTGACTGGTATTTAAAAGACATTTTACTAGATCCAATTGATACAAGATCTCAACGCCCCCAATAGAGTCAAGGACGATGAGGTTGGTTGATTTTCATGAACAAAGAGCAGCCAGATCACCAGATCGATGCCAGCATAGCTTTGCATAATTTACTGAAGAGAATCGCTCTTGAGGCTGGTCATTTTGGCCTTAAATTTATGAACAAGAGGTCGATTGGCTGTGCTAAAGAGCAGATTTTTTTTAATTTTTATTTTGGTCCATACAATATTTAGCAAATGTACTCTCAGCCGCGCCACCACAGAGCGAGAAAGTGCGCGCTCTCGGAAAATGGTCCCAAAAAGTGGGCGATTTAAACATCTGTTTTTGTTGATTTGATTTATTTATGTTATTGTTTATATTAACGTCATACTACAGTACACTTCTAGCTAGTCACATTTTGGTTCAATCATAAGAAAGAACGTTCATTTCACCCCAATAAAAGCGGACCTGAACAAATTCCTTGTTAAATTTTACTTCATTGATGAGCAACTAGTGATCAGTTAGCCACTGATTGGCCACGATTTACCATTGGAATAGGATAACATCAACAACGCAATTACTTTTATTCATTTTTATGGTTTATTACCATAAGGATCTAACAGAAACTTGGTACTCCTTTTGAAATGGTATATTCTATGTAAACACGTTAAAAAACAACGAAGTAAAAGTATAGTAAAAGAGGGTTCAATGGTACAAAACTGCTCATCCATCAACGCGACAGTAAAAAGCGTTCGCAATGCAGCCTAATATCATATTGATATGGGTACTACTAACATGCTGAGTAGATTTATTAAGTCAACTTGTTAATATATCACATGAATTTGGATGTGCTATATAAGTATACATTATGCATCCCTGCTGAAACAGTTATCAAGGTCAAATAAAGGACGATAAAGGTCACAGGTCAACGTGGCATGTTGAAAATTATTTTTTATCATTCTACTTCATCTAAGCTTTAAATAGAGTGGTCACACGACTATGCTTAACCATTTATCAAATAGGTCATTACTCAGGTCATTATGTCAACAGGTAACTATGACCAAATTAGGGGTCGCTAGTAATATTTTTAGCACCATCATTTTGTTTGAAGATTTTGGGAAGTACTTTAACGTAGAAATCCAACATTAAACCAAGGGTGTCATCAATAAAAATTTAAATCGAAATGTTCAACCCCCAAAATTATAATCCCAATCATCCCTTAACTATGAAGAAATCCGCAATTCCCCGTTGCCAGAATGTTAAGCCTAATGTTACCCCTATTTGGTAAAAATTTCAAGTTTCTATCACCAAACACCGAATTGTTTTGCCAATCAACCCTTCAAACCAGCAGGGGTAGGCAACATGCAATAACGGGTGCCTGCACGGGATATCACGATGGCTCCAAGGCAAAATTAGTAGGGTATGGTCCCTAGAACACGTGTGCCAAGTGCCTTGCTTGTATCAAAAAATGCAAGGTCAAGTCTCTTAACATCCGGACTATTTATATATAACCTTAATATAAGGGAAACTGGTTGTCTGTAATTTCTGGCGTTGCGCGGTTTTTTCCGTTAAACGGTACACAATTTGAAATTGTACCGGTGGGTGAAAAAAATCGCGCAACGCAAGAAACTATAGAAAACCATTAATCCTTTAATTTAGGTTCTAGATAAAGGAATGAAGAAACAATACACAAAAAACCGCTGCTCAAAATTAAATTTGATTTGGGTAATTTGAATAAAGTTGTTGATTCTGAAGCTATGTCCTGAAAAAAATTCTAAAATATATATAATTTGCTATTTTATTATGTCTCTCTTTCATTCAACTGACTTTTCAGATGTCTTTACTGCATTCTTTAAAAATCATATTTAGATCTAGGGATTCCCCTTTTAAGGAGGAATGAAAGGAACAAAACTCATATGATCTGCTTCAAACTCAAATCCTACACGACTTTGTGTATGTTCATGTATCTCATCGGACATCATCGGAAGCGAATAAAATACATTTACGACCAAACTTTGAATTCAAAATAAGAAACCGTTTAGATGGAATAGAAATAACAACATTACTACTAAAGTAGTATGTGGTATACAAGGGAAACATGGACGCTCCAAGCTCTGATTTCACCGGCATCTCCGCTAGAACTTAGCCCTGTTTTGGCCACCACTGGAAGCTAAAAACTACAATGCGAGTAATAATTCGCGGAGCCAGAAGTTGATCCGAGTGCACGAGGTGGGGGCGGGGGGGGGGCGGGGGGGAGACAAATTGCGGGCGGCGGCCGGGTCGTACACGGCGCTTCTCCCGGCAAGACAAATTCTCCGAGAAGACGGGAGGAGATGACACGGAAAATTGTCTAATGCTAATAAAGCTCATGCAACTCCATCATGTGATATCCTTCCCTAGACTTCCAGGCGGCCAGGGGTGGAACAATATAGTTCTCATGTCGACGAGCGAATGGCGGGGCGTGAGCGACCATGTGTTTAAATGAGCCTAACTTTGATCGCGAGGTTCTAGCCCTCTGATTGGTCTAGAACCTAATCGCTTGTAGTCCCTGGCCTGCATAAAAACGAGGCTTAAGGATCTCATACGACCAGGAGGTGCGAAAAACTATGCTCAGCCTTCTTAGGAAGCAGGGTTTTTTTTTTAACGCTCTACACTAATGTCTCTATGGAGAAATCAATGGCTACCAGGCTGCATGGTGAAATTTCTGAGTATTAATCAAATTTATTATTTTATTTTTTATTTTTTTCGACAAATCAAGCTACAAAGTACAAAGTACAGAGAATCAGAGAGAGCATAGCCCCATAGCAAGAATGCCTGATTCCCTTCATTAAAATTAATTAAAATAACTTAATGTTATTTGAAAAGAAAGGATAAAATAGTCAATAAATTAACATAATGTTGTAGTATCAAAATATGGTAGGCCTAATGTAGTATACCGACATATAAAAACAATTTAAATAAAATATTCTTTTATTCTATTCTTGAAATTTGGAGCATCTTTGATTTCTAGAGGAATAATATTCCATAAAGTAACAGCATTAAAAAAAATCAGCATTGCAATTTGCCACACATTCCAATGAAACCTACTGTAATAAGTAGTTCTTATAACTAAAGCTGTTCATACCAAATAGTATATTAAACTTTTTTTAAACCATGGACACGATAACTTTATGATGTTCTTACTACTGAACAATTAATTGTACTGAACACAATTATTAAATCTACTTGGATGAGCGTAATTGGTGCATTGAGCTGCCATGTGTTACGCGGATTTTCTGTTGTTCTGTGAAAAAATCATTACTTAGTCGAAGATTTTTTTTTAATTAAATTAAATTAAATTAAAAAATAACTTAATTTTTTTTAATTAATCGTAATTTTTAACAAAGAAAAAAAATCGTAAAATTGCAATTTTCATAAGAAATAAATATTCGATTGCGCTCAAATTTAACACGAATATATTAATTCATGAAATTAAGGTTCTGTGAAAAAATAATTACAATAGGATAAAGCATGTAGGTGTAATAAGTCAAAGAATTGTTTTAAAAAATAAAAAACCCGTAAAATTTCGATTTTCATGAGAAATAATTTTTCGATTACGCTCAAATTTCGCACGAATACCTTAATTCATGAAATTAAGGTTCTGTGAAAAAATCATTACAATCGGTTAAAGCATTTAGGTGTCATAAGTCGAAGAAAGTTTTTAAAAATCGAAAAAAAATCGTAAAATTGCGTTTTTTATGAGAAAAAATTTCCCGATTGCGCTCAAAAACGTGGAAGTTTTAAGTTCAGAGATTTCGAAGGCCTCCATGAAATTTCATCGCAATCGGAGTATCGGTTTTGCCGGAATCGTGTTAACAAACAGACAAAAATACAGAAAGAAAAAAAAAAACATTCCGGATTTTTTTCTCCAGTGTAGTGAAATGGAATCTTCGCTACGCTCGCTACGCTCATCCAATAAAGGGCGACTTAAAATCATGGTTAGATCAGCTAACCAATTGGATAGTTTTCTGAGTAAAATTCAACATTCCTCTACAGTATACGGTTTACTAAACGACTCTAGCAAGAACAGTATGGTGATCATCTGTGTTGCCAATTAGCCTTGATTTGCAGAGAATTCCAAGAGGGAAATGAGTCGTTTGCATACAATGCATTAAAACAAATCGTTTCTTCGGGCCGCTCGTCCTGTCTTCCGTGGCCCATTTAACCCGAACCAATTAACTGTGACAATTCATTAACTGTTTTAAACATTTCCGTACACGTATTTATCGCGACATTGTTAAACTTCTTGCCTCGGTGGAAATATCTTTTATTATCATTGTCCGTGTTCTTTGCCTCGTTAAGCACGCCCAACAAAACGAATAAGAAACGCAATTTACGAAATAACTCGCAAATCTAAAGTAGCTCATTATTACAGCTAGAAAAACTTCCCCGCTAAATTATGCGACATGTCACTTTATCTTTATTACTTCTAGTGACTAATCTCAGCCTAGTTCGGACCGAAGTTTAGAGCTACAGCACGACCGAAAGTACATGGGAGTTTCGGAGGAGGCAGGTCGTAAAACGGGGGTTTCTAAAACATGTGTCGTGGTTAGGTTTAGAGGGGCATTTTACAGCTGGTTTGTTATGGCCAAGCAACGAGTTGTTGTCAAATAAAAAGTATCTTTAAGTCCAAAGATGTGTTGGCCAACCAGCAGATATATTCTTGCACAATGGCACTTAAAATCAAAGCATCTCCCCGAATATAGTTTATTAGGTGTTAAAATCGCGATTTATTAAAACTTTATATTCTATTTTTACAAAGTTCTGCATTTACCATCAAGGTTGCCTGTAAGAAACAGAATATAAATTATAAGAAAAATACACATTAATGTACAGTTACATTTATACAACTAACGATTACAATTTTACAATATTCAAATTGGTAATAAATTATAAAATAGAATGAAGTGGACATGCAGTGGATTTGTAAAGTTAATGATTTTTTTTTAATATGATAACATAAAATATAAAAAGTGCGATTGTTATCTGGGTCAAAAACTACATAGACTTCAACCAATGAAATCGTGATTCTCGCCCCTACAATATTCCCGCTCTTGTCTTGATATAAACCCACCCACCACTGAGCTGTCGTTTACTTCTCCATCTGTAGAGAATTGGCTTTAAAGGCCGCGGCGTCGTTCAGCGCCACTTTCCGAGATGGTCTATCAGTTGGTATTAATGCGGATGAATAAAAAGATGAGCTGAGATTGGCTAGTTTCACAGCACGTCACCGTCGTTAGGTTGGTGTTGTCAGGCATTGTCTTCAAATGTCGAGTGAACACAAATTATTTATCAACCTGATGTTCGCCTAGGGGGGGGGGGGGGGTAAATCAAGCACAATCATTTCGTGATCTATTTCAATGCCAGTATTTATGTTAACTATATACGAGAAATGTTTTTTTTTTTTGCATCTTGGATGTGAATTTTGAACAGACTGCTCAAGTTTTTTTTAGACTCAATCAGACAGAGAGAAGAGTATAGTGACGTCGTGATTATACATCAAGCTTAATGTATGTTTTACGGACAAGGAAATACATTTGGATGAAGTTTTTATTCGAATATAGTCCGCACTTAAACCGCACTCAATTGTATCGGACGTAGCCAAACAGTCTAGTCAAGATGACGGTTAGCTCACTCACGATGGCGTGTAGCGCCAATTCGGAACAACATTCTGTGCATGAACTAAGTAATGTAATTCTGTTGTAATGTTATTCATAACTTTAAGTATATATATATATATATATATATATATATATAACACAAAAAATGTACCTAGCCAACATTGGATGACCACAGGGATACAATAGAACTAATCAGTAACAAGAACATATTTCAATATATTGAATGTTTTGTTCTAGTTTTGAACATTGTTGTAAATATGATCGACCCAAATTGATGTTTTATTTATTTAAAGTAAGGACGCGTCAACCGTTAGGTCATAATGCACCACTCTAGCCTAGGGGATATGGTGAGGAGAGGCCCATGCTGGTCAGAACCAGCCACGAATGAAGGGAAGGGGGGTTTCTCACGTAGCGGTCGTCATCGTATTTGTCAACGTCGTCGGGGAGGTTGAGCCACGATAAGATATATTGTTGTCACTCAATACGTTACATAACGTAGATTATAACCTTATTCTACAAAATCAGTAAACAAACCTGTTTTCATGTTTTAAAGGTTGCATGTCGCATGAAACAATTCAAAATGTGTGTTATATGGTAATACTGAAAGAGTTGCATAATGGTGTCACTCCATACTTCGTAAATGTTTATCTCCCGAACATGTGTTGATTACATAAGTGACGTCACGTGTCGCTAAGAGACCACGTGACCCCACGTGACGTCACACCCGCCAATCACAAGTAATTAGACTACTCACGTCGTCCCACCCGTGTGACAGTCGGACGACGCGTGTCAATAATACTTAGGACGTAACTCGCGCGGTCGTCATAACCGACTGGGCAGAAATACTCTTTGGATACGCAACGCTCGTCATAATCTGACAGTTCTCTTGCTCCCACACATGTGGAGAATATTACGTTAAAATGTTGTAATTAAGCTACTTGCCAAATTATTACCCTCTTAGAAATGTTACCCCATTCTGTCTCAACTGACGTGCCTACCCTTCCCACTCAGATGGGTTGATGATGAAGGTTTATCGGCGGACAGCTTCAGGAGCTATTTCCCTCCCTATTTTTTTAAAAGTAATATGCGTTGCAGTTTTATTTGCTTATGTACTAAGGATAGTATTTTAAGTTGTGCTAGGAAATGCAAACATTCAAACCAGAAGTCAGTGACGCGGACGTTCGAATTGTGAGTTTGAGCACAGTATAAACGGAACCTTGTACACCCGGCGGATGAAGTAAACCAAGGGCTGGGTATTGTAGATACAACGAGACCCCTTGATTTACTTCTGACGCCGAGTGTACATAAACGATTATTTGCTGTGTAGCAAGGGTACTATCAAAGTTGTGCTAGGAAATGCAAACATTACCGAATGCAGTAAAGACTTGTTGCTCTTGCATTCATATATTTTGAAATTTTGAAATTTTGAACAAATGTCTACTAAAGAATGTGGAAATACAGGGCTCTGCAGTAACACATTTCCAAATTTTGTTTTAAAATATTTTATAAAAAATAAATTAGTTTTCACGAATTTTGATTTTGTTAAAAATCAAAAATTGACTATATTCGGATTTTTTCTGGCTGATTAAGACAAAATTTTGAAAATCTATGACCGCAGGGCTGTCCATGTATGCTGCATTGACAACTTTGCATAGTTTCATATAAGTCGGATACATCTTGGCCTAGCGAATAGCTATTTGCTAACTGCCAAATGTGTCGCATTTAATATGTTAGTTAATTTGAAAAAGTGAATACAAAATATTATTAAAATAAAATAAATAAAATAAAGTTGTGCTAGGAAATGCAAACATAACCAAACCAGTAAAGACTGTGACGGCTTGTGAGATTGAGAAGAGTATGTTAGGGAACCTCGAGTATATACCATCGACCATAAGTAAATCAAGGAGTTTAGTTGTATCTATACCCCACCCATTTTGTAGCAGGTTTTTTCTAATTTTTTCCTGTTATTTTGTACATTAATTTTGGAGTATCTTTACATTTAAGTCTAATTTTTGCACCATTAATTTAAAGTAAAACCCAGGTATTTCTTGTGTAATTTATTTTTTGTGTAATGTTTCCAACTGTAAAATAAAGTATTTGTTTGTTTTTTAAAAATACCCCGCCCTTGAAAGCATAATACACCATCTGAGCGGTTTATCTATAGTAAATAGATTCGATTACTCCACATGAGGAAAGTCTGCAGGAAGGAAGATGCGAGAATCCCCGCTAGAAAAGTGTCCGTCAAACGGGATAGACGCATCCCGGCCAAGTGAAAGAAGAAAACCCTCTTCCGGATTGAGGGTTTAAGCCGGGGATCAATCCTACTCCTCCTGTGCTCTTGGTATTAGGGACCTAGTTTGTTAAATCGAGTATCATATCTGCTGACGAGGCCGTGCAGTCGTTCAGTGTAACTATACGGGGCCATGTGACGTCATCTGGCTTGGATACCAGAGTGGGTGGGAGAGGGGGGGTTTCAGTACGGGTTATCAATCCCACCCGCAGAATTGTTACTTAATTAAATCTTGAAAAGCGTAATTATATAGGTAAAAAATAATCACAACAACTCATTTAACACGGAAACGTGTATTATAAAACAACTCGGAACTCAACCTTGAGGAAGGAGACAGAGTCTCCGAAATATCGGGAATAAAAGTAAGTTACCCAGGTTAAAGTTCAGTTGAGTGGTTCTATAATAAAAGTTTTAGTTTTAAATCGAGTAGTGTTCATTTTACACCATTTAAAACATTTTAGTACATAGCAATTCTTTAAAGAACAGTGTTTTGTATATTACAGAGTTGCTTTCTACTCAAATACTTTAAATATTATTATAATTATATAGATCACGACAAGAATGCAATGAACGGGTGTAGAAAGTGTTAACTATCAAGAAAGTAGATAGTAAAGCCAAAAACGATGATCCGGGTCCCAATGTCATAAATTGGCGAACTAACCAAAAAGATGAATGTTAAACTGATCACTAACCCAACAGAAAATATAAGAATAATGGTTGTTAAATTAAAATGCGGGGCTTATCTATCAATAAAATGATAAATGGGTTTTTAAAATCATGTTGGCAGCGCAGAAAGACGTTACAGTTTTTAAAAAACTTTGCAGACATAACATGAACATTCGAGTGAAGTTTTTTTTACTTTGAGATGTTTTAGAAGTTATAGAAAAATAGTATGGAAAGGATTAAGTGATTTTCGATTTCTCTTGCAAAATATCCACTTACGTTTCTGTGGTGGTTTATGCCGAATCAAAATTACTTGTTGATAGACTACGACGATACGAGAGATAACATATTTTTCATTGACAATTATTAACCAGACCAAAATTAATCAAACCATCACTGGTTGCAAGAAATCCGCCAAAAAATTAAAATATTTTAAAACTTATACAAATTCAATTAGGCCTCACAGTCCCCGAAAAGTAAGCTTACTTGAGTATTTGTTGCATGATGAACGTAACGCATCAGACATTTTCGTTCAATAGGTTGACTTTCAGACTGATACTAGCACGGGCAATGTAAGTTTTCAGAGGTTGGTCAACCAATTCCTTGTTCTGGCAACTGTTTTCAGAGTTCTATTTATTCTGTACCAGCACAGAAAATAGTAATTCTCCACCGAGTCAATACACGTACATCAATATTGAACTAAGTCAAGTACTCTATAAACTAATTTCAAAGATTATATCCAGTGGGAAATAATTCACAAGAGCAAAGTTACTGATTTCCCATTCAAAAGCGAGTTGAATATGTTGAGTCCCTCTACATTCTGAACACGTCAAGCGAATGCAGATGTTCGTACGATCAACTGGCAAAGAAATATTGTACTTCGCGCGATTCATGGTCACTTTCAAGTGGACAATATGAGATAAATATATTAGAGACGACCATACATACTACAAGGCCGCTTCGCTAACGATTTTTCCAGTCGCGTTGATGGATGAACTTTTCTGGTGATAATCGTTGCCCTAAAAGTGCGATTTCTAAAAGAAATATTTCTTTGATTGTCCCTAAAATCATAATATATCTAAGTTCAGTGATTCAAATCGTTCACATAAAGTTTCAACATCGGAGTAGCTGTTTGCCCAGTCGCGGGCCAAATACCACAAAAATATCGTATTAAAAATCGGAAATAATCGTAAAAGTACGATATTCATGAGAAATATTTCTTCAATTGTACCAATAACGTAGCAAATCTAAGTTCAGAGATTTCGAATGTCCCCTCCAATTTCCTCCGAGATCGCATATGCCGTTTACCCGGTAGAGAGCAAACAAACAGACAAAAAAAACACCCGAGCTATTTTTCTCAGGGTATAAGTGAAATGGAAGTCTTCGCTTCGCTCATCCAACAATAAGGTCAATCAGGAAGATGATTGGCTATTGATGAATAATGAATCAAATCTAAAGCTGATAGTGACATGTGTATTCTTTATTGGTCAAAGGAAACTGACCCCTGAGGTGCAACATAAGTTAGTACCGATCAAGAACAAGAAGCAGAATAAGGAATGATGTTATGGATTGTAAGTAAAATGAAAAGAATAAGTCGTATAGTTGTGCAATGTGAGGCACGCAGCAATACTAAAGAATATCGTATTTAAGAGGAAGAGGGAGGGGGAGGGGGAATCGAGATTGTGCACCAAGATTGGAAAACGTAGAGGAGATAAACCAGGGCGGGATGTAATGGCGGTTGCGATATGAACCGACTGGCAGAAGTAATAGCGGGATGTTTAAACCAATCCACGGGTGAAAACGTGATCACAGGAAGAAGATAAAAAATATCCCGGAAAGCTCGATCGAAAAGTAAGAACCTATATTGCAAGAATATTGTTTAACGCTCGGATGTACAGTAGTCAGAGTAGAACTAAGGCATAGTTGAAACACTAAAAATATCTTCTTCATTTCATATGGCAACAATTAGTTATATGAATTAAATCTTTAACCTATCAGAGCATGCGTTCCACAACACGTCAATGGGTGACAAGGACTAGGGTTCGAATCCAGCACTAGTTTAAATTGCTATCGTCTAGCAGAGTCGTATTTCTCTCGCCGTCTCGTTGTCTTATATGACACACGTGATAATAAACTAGTAAACTTGGCGTCTCTAACATTATTACAGCGTATAACTCGGTGAAGTGACATCTCTTGGTAAAACTTAACGATTAGCAGAAGCATTAAGGTCTCTATGTGATTACTTGGATTAACATTGTATGGTCACAATCTATACTTCTTACACGTTTTTATATTACATACGTAATGTAAATCTGTTCTTTTGTAGTCACTATACTTACTCTTAACGTACTGTAATACTTAGTTTTAAGCCTTGTTGCATTAGTAAGCAGAAATTACTTTTAAAATGTGTACATGCATATTTAGGTCTATATATGGCCAATTAACATAACTAAATTTTGAATAGTGTGACAGAAGACAGTCTATTATGTTGATATCAAAATGAATAGTAAATGTCAAGTTTATTTAATAATATATTATTTGTTCCGCAACACATTCATTGATTAAATGTGTCATGAGGATGGCAGAATAGAGCTCCAAACACACTTTACAACATTAAAACAATCATTAGCAAACGTATCAAACATGGTCAAAATAAGGTTAAGAAATAAACACTTCAATAAATTATTATACAAATAATTCAGTGAAAAATTTACTGTTGAATTAATTTCGTATTGCGAAAACATGTGTACATTGTGTAACATGTGAGCGGGGAAGAGCATATATATGCTAATAGTCAATATATGGAAGCACACGCCCGCTCCGAACCCCCCAGCGTAAAGGAACTAGTGTATCAAGTTGTGCTTGGAGTCGTCAGAAGCGCTGTCTGATCCGAGGGGTCCAACCATCAGCTGTTGCCATATACGCAATGACAATGACATGGCAGACATTTGTCGTTGCGGGTTAGTTAATTAATTAATAATGATTAAATGTCAGAGACGTAGTTATCTTCTGTGTGATACAATGATCCCGAACACAAAGGCCAGACACGTGTACGAGCATAGAGTAGACATCACTACAGTCTTCAGAGGAAATATAACAATACAAAACATATTATTGTTAAGATGTAGTACTTATTAACCGGGTTATAATTATTATTATATTTTTAAAGTTATTTTTTTTATAATTATTATAAATTACAGATTTTTTAAAAAAAGGGGAAATGTATTTATTTTTTATAAACAAGTATTTAAAAGGAGGAGGATATGTTGATAGAAAAATAAAAGAGGCAGCAGTAGACAGTCATCCAAATGCAATCAGTCAACGAAGCTATCACTCACAAGTCATTTGGAATAAAATTTAGGTAAGGAAGTTGCTCAGTTTGAAAATAGAATATGTACAGAAAACCGGAAGGAGTAGCTTGGATTCTTTTAAATTAATAAATAAAACGTATGAAATACAATTACATATTATTTGAAAGTGACCATTTAATTTAAAACCTCTAGAAAAACACGAAACTTACAAGTGTATTATTCCGACTCAACTTAACATCACACCACGCAATAAACATTGTTGACGCGCGACTCTGATTCAGGAGGTCCCGGATTTCTCTCCCGTCGAGACCGGGGGTTTTCAGAGGTTTTCCTCAGTCGTTAATGCGAATGCAAGAAATTCAGTCCTTATAAATTGATAGTTAAATTGAAAACGAAATAATTTCATTCATTTCAATTTAACATATTGAGTCCTCTTAAACAGCCCTCATACATCCCTTCACAATTGTCCTATCCGACACATGAACCGACATGAATTGCACCCTGGCCGACATGAATTGCACCCTGGGCAGGCTTCCCACGAATTTATTTATTTGATATAATTTAATATTTTTCGGTTGGTTTGTAAACAACTGTCAGTACTTGTTTATAGATTCATTATGTAGACGTGTTGTAACCATACACATTTTGAAGACGACTCATTCATATTTTTCAAACCTGTGTATTGTTTCCTATTGTATATCGTAAACGATCTTGTCTGGTCTGTTTCTAGTATCAAAAATCAGAAAAAGCTCAAATAAAGTGACATGTTTGTTGAAACTCCGAACAAACAACACATCACCGTACAGAGTGATATTTCACTTGGTTTAGTTCACGTCACACAAACTCCATTTACGGAATCACAATTCGGGAGGGTATCGTAGAGCAGAATTACGATGAAATCATGAAAAGTTTGTTCCTCAATCTAAAGAGTATTTTTACGATACGGGAGAAAACCAATAAAACTGTAGCCAATATTTAATAGATCAAACGTGCTAAAGTTGTAAACTTTCTCTATATTGTTTGCAACTACTCACTAAGCAATCGAACAGTTTCTAGCATGCTTCTTTACGATCGCTAACAATAATAATGACGTCATGTGTACAACAAACTAAATCTTGACGCCCACATAAAACTTGGGCAGAAATTATTATATATTTTCTAACGGAGTAGTTATTCTTTGAAGCTAATAAAAATATTCCAGAGTTTTCACGTACAATCTTATTTGTAATACAATGTAAATCAGTTGTTTAACTGAATAGGATAGACGTTAAATAAATAAATAAAAATTCGAAAATAAGATCTTAAAAGATTTTTAGCTTGTTGTGCGATGATACGATAAAAAGCTATACATAGTTAATGCTCAAAATGAGATCTTTGCTAATAATTTAGGATGCAGAATTAGTACGGTACTAAAACAATATTAAGTTCCTTTCTCGAACCTTTTACTAAAATGCGCGTGGGTAAAACAAGATTGCAAAGTCTTAGTTTAAACTTGTAATGGCAATATACATAAACACAAAGACAACCTTAAATAAATTAACAAAAAATATTAAACTCGTATTTAGAGTCTACCCACTCAGTCATATAACTGATTTTCAGTGGGGGACATTAAACCAAAGCGACCAAGCCAACCCTGTAGGCCCCGACGCAATCGACGAGTGAGCGATAACCAACCAAAGATCGATATTTTTTAAATAAATATAGCAATCAGTGGTATGGACAGTGCGACAATGCATGTCAGTCTGCACACATAGTGCACAACGAGTATATATTATTATTTACACAAATATAAAGCTGTGTGAAAACAAAAACAACAAATTACATACTTTAGAATCGCGATTTCGTAAAACAATGAACAATTACTATGTATTATAAAACAAGTGTTTCAGACAGCAAGAGTTCCATGATCACCGTTGTACAGCTGATGCAATGTCCGACCATCAAGCGTTTACGCGGTCGAGTGGAGCCCTTCAGAAGCAAAACAAAGACCAGTTAAAACCCGAACTAGGCCAGTCATTAGGGTGATTGTTGTTCGGTAGCCATTGCCATAAACGTGGAAATTCACAAAAGCTAATTGAAAAATCGCCGACCGCATAACGACAAACTACCCATGCAGCTGTAACAATTAACCGTAATCCTTGCTATCGTGCGGGATAAAACCGCAACAAATTGCGCTCGTGGTTACACCGTTCACCGGTTCGACGTGCGAGTCATGTGACACAGGGGCAAACTATATACAAATGTGCGGTTTCCCTCGTGAAATTTAGTTTGATTTTAAGTGGTTGCGATATAACATTCGGTGACGTGTTAAAGTGATTATGATAGAAGTTTCCCCTAACTGGGATTTGTGCTGGGTATTCTTATCATTAAAGCTGTCAGGGTCATGTGTACAAATAAATATTATTTATACATGTTGTGTGATATTTTGTACCATTGTACCCTTCCTCTTTGAAATAGGGTATTTTTAATCATGAATGATTCAACTTCCGTATATGAAATTAAGTAAATGAATGTATTCTGTCACTTAAGAAGAGGCCACATGAAAAGTCACTGGATTGGTATCGAAATGTTCATACTGAAGAAAGTAATAGTAAGAATTGATAATTGATTTATATTACGTTTTGATAACTAAACTTGTCAATACAATTTATTAATGTTGGGAATACTTCAATTTTTTAGGTTCAAGACGAATGGTTATGACAGAATAGATCGCTTTTTCAGACAAGTCTATAGAGTTCATAAACCCGATTTGAGTTGTTTTTCTGTTATTGTCCAGCATTGTGACACGTATAAAAAATGTTTCTCATTGGCAGCGTCTAAGGATTGAAGGTCTACGCACTTAGTTATAAAAGATAAATATGTCTACTCTAAAATACGAATCCTTAGCTCAAAAACTTGATAAGTGTGTCGAGCTCACGACATTAATTCTATGATCCAAACAGAGAATGCGCTAGCGACAATGCTCTCTTGTGATTGGCCAGCACTTCGGCTATCCTCGGCCCGCCACCGAAGTGACCCAAGAGAACGTAGACTCATGCAAAGTGCAAACCGCAACACACCAATGTTTTGCACAGACAGACGTGCGGCGCGTATGTCGAGCTCACGACATTAATTCTATGATCCAAACAGAGAATGCGCTAGCGACAATGCTCTCTTGTGATTGGCCAGCACTTCGGCTATCCTCGGCCCGCCACCGAAGTGACCCGAGACTCATGCAAACCGCAACACGCCTATGTTTTGCACAGCCAGACGTGCGGAGCGGAGAGATGCAAGTTAGTTTCGGGACTCCGGTCATACGTCATTGGCCGCAGCCCTCGCGTGACGTCACAACCACTGTAACTCAGACCCCCGGACGAAGTTTGGTCAAACAAGAACAACGACTTGACTCGGTTTTATCCGGCTGACGACCGCGGGAGCGAAGAAACAACAGGAAATACTTGAACGTCCGAGCTGAGAATGCTCTACATTACGCACATATTTCATGATACAGTATGCCTTAAGTGTGAGCAAAATCCGAAATATATTCCTCCCATACCACGCACTGCTTAATCCAAATTTAAAAATGGAAATAGTTATAACAATGTATTTTGGGTTAAGCGAGCAGTCAGTAAATTCGCGTTTTAATAAACATAGACCCACTATCGAAAATTGACCATCCAGATTTTTCATAGTACTTTTTGGTGTGTTTAAATAATTAAACCAACCACGATATGGTTACACATTGGTGTATATCACGTCAGACACTCAAAATATACATAGTTGGGACGTTCCTAGGACTAGATAATCATGCTATAAAGTACATATTATCTTTGTTTGTACCCCCAAAAAGTTCCTAATTACAGGCCGACAAAATTGAAAGAAAATCTTCAACAGAATGACACAGACAACAAAATAAGCATAACACTGGCGTCAACAACCATTACGCTCACCACACGCGGCGGGACTTAACGATACATGATTGGGTTAAAAGCAGGCAAGTAAATTCCTTTTAATTAAACATTGTCAATCAAAACATCTCGGATTTATCATAAGTACAGTGTGTAAATAAATTAAAGCCCCACACACATATGTTACACATGGCATTCACGTGACACTCAAAAACAGTTGGACGTAGACTAGAGATCACTAAAGTACAATCGTAAGTCACATCCAATACGACTACACACGAATACCACAATACATCTAATCTTCATAGTAGTCTGTTGCCCCATAAGTCGCGCGGGCCTGTGTGTAAACGATGAATGAATTCGGAACTAAATAGAAACCGCCAGGACGAATGTAAAGCTGCCTATTTCTAAACAGTTGCTCAATACTAATTTAGATCGATTCCGGTAGGGTGGTTCTGTAATCAGGGTCACATACAAAGACGTGGGGTAACGAGTAAAAGCCTCCGTCCACCGTAAGCCTGTATATAGTCACGAGCCTAGGTATTGTAGCCCTTGATTACAATATACGCATCGCGTGCACGCACATGTGAACACAGTTACAGACCGGAAGCACATCACAAGCGAACAATCGCACACTCTCACATAGACTCAACAAACACGCGCAAATACCGACGAATACATTGCACGATATGAATTTACAATACCGGTTTCTCGTTGGTAATTGTTCGCGCGTCGATGGTGTCAAAACCGACTATAGGTTCGCTTTAAAATTGAAGTCCCCTTTACTGAAATTAGTTGTAGGACTGCATGAGTATAGACTCTAAACACTAATGTATTTATTAAATTACGTACACGTGTTACGGTCACCCTAGGGTCAAAACCTTAAAAGTCCATGAAAGTAGGCTAAATGAAAGAGTGCCTTTAATAAAATAGCAAAAAAGCTTTTTTTTTATTTTGCGGGACATAGCATAAGTAAAAATAGATGTCTGGAAAAAACAGTTAGTGTACGATTTTTTTTAGATGGTACCTACTCCAAAAAAATTGTATTTGTACCGTGTAGCACAAAAAATCGTACAACAACTGCGTTATTATTCAACTTTCCTCATACTTAGATGGAAGCTAATTGTGTTAAGAAACTATATCCAGAAAAACGATTCCCAAAATTTGTTTTTGCACTAGACGTGCAGGCTACATTATAGTAAAAAATCGACATATAAGGCCTATAGTGAGGTTGTCCCGCAAAAAATGCTGTTTTATTAAAAGTGCTCTTTCATCAGCCAACTTTTAATGGACTTTTAAGGTTTTGAACCTTGGGTGGATACAATCGTCTTAACATTGTAGCACACACATCAACGAATACACACACACACCCGACAACGTGAGAGCGACTAGACAACGCCCCCCCCCCCGCCGCCCTTCAGTTCGGTATAGGAAGCTATTGGAAATCGCTTCCAGTCCTCACATCCGCAAGGCTGCGCGAGACCCACGCCACACGCAGTCGTTCAACGGCTACGGCGGCTCAGACCGACTTTCAGTTAGACCCGCAGCCGTAAGAAGTAACGCGCTCTAGAACACATCAAAGGATTTATCCAAATTCGACGAAATGAATCCCCCCGGATTATTGGAGCGGCGCTCCTCGTTCTTCTCGACAGACCGGGGTTTTTACTTCGCGGCTGCAAGTTCACTTCATTGGGCTCACCCCGGCCAAACCGAACACATCTGCATTACGTTAATATGCTGCTTAACGAAGCGTCCGACCCAGGCCAGCCATCTTGCAGACACAGGCCTTAATTCCGATAACTGAGCCATTTGCAAGATTGTTTTTTAATAAAACCCTGCATATATCCATTAGGAAACGAACGCTTAATTTTATATAGTGGAATTATATCTCCCGCATTGAGACTTACAGAAATAACTAAACTAAACATTAAAAAATTGAACGTTATTTTTATCATCAGCTTGCATATTACTAACACTTGCAGTGCATTTGCATTTGTATTTTATTAATTAACACCCAAATGAGACTAATGACAATTTAAAATTCTTGTTCTTTCTTTGTTGGAAAGGAATATTAGAGGCACTAGTTGCAAAATGTTAATACAATTTGTAGCGTACCGAAAACCTGGCAATTTATCTATATATAACTATACGTTACCCGGCACCTCCACCAAACCCACAGAATATTATATAATATATATAAATAATCAATTTGTGTGCTATAGATAAATTACAAACCGTGTCTATAGTGACTATTTTTAAGTAAGATACCGAAATGACCCGGCACCTCCACCAAATCTAAACACATAATTCGTTTTTTGCTCTCGATACTTCACAAACAGTGTCTAGAAAACTGACAAACCCGGCACCTCCACCAAACATACAAAATATTTAATTTTTATACTATAGATAAATTACCAACCGTGCCTAGTGACTACTTTAATTAATTACCGACAAACCCGGCACCTCCACCAAATCTAAACACATATTTCGTTTCTATGCTCTAGATACTTAACCAACCGTGTCTAGAGAACCGACAAACTAAGCACGTCCACCAAACTTATAACAATATTCCGTTCTTCAAAGGCTGCATAATGCAAAACTACGAACGAAAGCGTAACTAAAGTTTAATTTGTTGCAAAAATAAGAAATTGTTGCGTGACCCGATGAGTGGGATTTTCTCGCCATCTCGTGAATGTTCTCTCATTTGAAAAACAAATTATATTTACGAAACTCGTATCCGAAACTTTGACAATGTGTTCCGCAAGCAAATTCCAACACTTCTGGAGATTGCTTTTCACAAGAGACAATATCATGAGAGAGGGAGGGAGGGAGGGAGAAAGCTGAAAATTATTCAAGTTGTGAAACACTTGCACTAAATCTGAAGTATCGAAACGGTATTGTATCGACAAAGCCAATTAGGCCGACATTGTTCTAACATAGAGTAGCGATGAAAAGAAGGAGATTTATGTGTAACAAGTTCACTCAATACAAGCGAGTGAAAACGATGAATGAATTGTGTAAAATTACCGGCAAGTTAAGTGCTCTATGCAGAGCAAGTCCACTCAAACATGTGGTATAGTAGCTATAAAGAAGTGTTTGCAAGATGGTAACTTATTATGTATTGTTGTTGTAATATTAATATTTTAAACTTTGCTTAATTACATTTTCATTTTTTTCAATACACTTCTGCACTTAATTTTATTGAGTTCACCTTTGAAAATCAGTAATACAACTTAAATAAATAAAAATAAATAAAGTGAACGACAACACAAAGTTCATGCGGCTTCCTCTATCCATGTAGTTGGATGAGTACTATTTATAACTCCATGCTCTATCGTTGATCGTGTATTATACCAAGGTCCCCTGAATCTACGGCAATTTAGTGTAGATTTAGAAGACCTTGGTTTCTTGCCGCTACCGTGTACCTGTATAAAGACCGTGTCTGACATTTTTTATTTATTTTATTAAGTTATGTTATTAATAGTTTTGTGGTTTGAATAATAAGGAAACACTTGAATGTATTGTCTACCACATATTCTATATAACAACAACAATCTAAAAAGCACATTGCAAACACAAATATTGAAATTGATTTTGCACAATTAATTGAAGATTTCAGCTCTATATAGAATGCAACTCGCATAGGCCTAAATTAGGATTTATATTATGACATCCGGAATTGAAATAAAATGCGCATAGTTATTCCTAATAAATACCGACACTGATTTTAGAATTGATGTTATTACTCACTCGTCCCGTATCAAGTGCACATTAAGAATTAGTTATCACGTGAAAAGCGAAATACGGACTTTAAAAACAGGTGATTTCATTTAATTTCGTCGTCATGTTATTCACACGTTAAATGGTGAGGGTATTCTCGCGTGCGAAGAACAATATTCATAAAGTGCATGTTACATGCATACAATCCAACATGAAAACTCTGTATCCAGTCTCCATCATAACATTCCTCCCTTCAGCATTCAAACTTGTACAAGTGAAAAACAATGGTGAGTAGTGGGAATAGTCGATTACTTCATTGTCCCAACGTTCCACACTCTACACCTACATTGTCCTAGAATTCATTTTGCGTTTTTCATCTTCATATATCACCCACTCATCGTCTCGGCGTCCCCTATCTACACTCATCGCGGCTGCAAGGTGTTGAGAACTCTGTACACGAACAGGTTTCAAAGAGATCCCCCACAATGCAATACACTCAGACTCAACACCGCCGCCCGCGTTCATTCGTGGTCGCGTATATTACACCGCATTCGCTCGCCAGGTTCGTTCCAACCACCTTTATCCTTTACAGCAAAGATTATTCTTTCAAGAGATTAACCCACGTTGTATCATGTTTAATTCCACTTTTTAATACGATTTCATTGTTTTGTACATACTTTTCGTTAACATTTCTTTGAATAAAAACAATCCGAGGATCATTGGATTATTCTTACCACACCACACTATTGTTCACGAGTAACAGAAAGAGCATTAAAAAGTTATTTTCTAAAGCTAGGTTGGAATATTGTTTTCATTCAAATTGTAAAACTTGTGTTGAGTACAATTTTATTTTCTTCGAGCAAGATTTTAACTGCGATCTGATAGAAATGTTGAACAATACAAATCCAAATAACCGCCAACGAAACTGTGTGAGCTTCTTGCGCTATACGAGCCGTATAACGTTGACGCGTAACTGCTAACAAAGTCGTATGGGATAAAAACAGTTATGATTAGTTTATAGGGAGGGTGTGGGATTTAATAAAAACCCGAGTTATGTGTCTGGGCGTCTAAGTACGTCCTTACAGACGGGTAGACTTGCAACCAACCAAGTAAGTATAAGTCACATCACTCTTTTCCGGAACCTGAACTCTTAAAGAAGTGTACATAGGACTAAAATTTGCACAAACTACTATATTTAAAGCAATAGTTGCAAATAAAATATTGTCTAGATTTGCAAGGTAACAATCACATGGTAAAGTGAATTTATGAATAAAGAGTGTGTAAATGGAGAAGGGTATATAGCGTTTTGTGAATAGATGCTATAAGCGCTATTTTTTCAGTTAAAACTATGGTTTTCCAGTCCAATTTTATTTTACATAGAACCTATAATTTGTTTATAAACATTTTTATTCAGTTGATATTAATTCAACCTTAGTGATATAATTTTAAAATAAAAATATGAAAAAACTTCATACACAAGATTTTGAAAGTGGATAAAAAATAGATGCCACAAAACGCTACACTTGAAAATGCTGTATACACGTATCACTTAAGTTTGTATTGCTTGGCTGTCTATTCACAAGTTTTTTATATGTGTAGATACAATAAGTGACATATGCTATAAAAGTTGTATCAAGCAGGCACCATCATTCAGGGCAGTGTCGGCATCTTGCATGGAGTCCGTGCCAATAACGACAATATGTCGGTCGACAGTGACAACTTTGTATATAGAATAACTCATGCGACAACTTATCGATCTGCAAGAGCAACTTACAAAACTTAATCTCATGGCTGACATTTGCTTTAGAGACACGCGATAATATGAGACCATCGCGCTGCGCCTATATTATTCCACTTGCTAAGTGGTCACTGTCGATCGACAAGTTGTCGTTCCACTTATTAAATAGAGGATTGGTTAGTGAGTCTAGTTGTCTATTTACTAAGTGACAGTGTAAGTGACAGCGACAAATGACAATAAACGACAAACACGACAACTTTAGTGACAATAGTCACGCATCTGCCAACAAGCTTAAGCTGTGTATAGGTAACAATTTACACATTTAACAGTTTTTAAGTCATCTGCCAATGTTTCTTTAACATAATAAACAACTGCATACAGCAAATGTAAGTAATTACTATTTTATGTGATTTGATGAAAATTGGGGGCGGCAGTTCTTACTTGCTCTTCTCACTAAAGTTGTCGCTGTCGCAATTAGTAAATAGACCCCCAGGAGAAGTTAATCATTAATATTTAATACATTTCAGAAGTTAAAAAATCCATCCCGATCGGGATTCGATCCCGAGTCTCACACATTCCAGTTAGGCGCCTTAACCAACTAGACCACCGAGACGGTAACTATTTAACTTCTGAATTGTAGTTGCATTATAGATCTGAATGGATGGAACAGTACTATATCCAGAAGTTAAATAGTTACCGTCTCGGTGGTCTAGTTGGCTAAAACGCCTACCTGGAATGTGGTAGACTCGGGTTTCAGAATGGATATTTTAACTTCTGAATTGTATGAAATATTAACAATGCCACCTACGGGAGTGTTTCCCGACTAACCAAATCGAGAAAAGTTTATTATTGTCGAACTTTCAGCGCGTGTGACTTTTTAGTCCGAGACAATCAACACACCCAACCAGTCTTCCGCGTAGCAAGACGCTCATTGGCCAACTTCAGCACCGCAGCGCCATGCGTATCTCTCTCCCGCGTCGCAGTGTTAGTGTTCCTCAGAGAGAAACATGTTACCAACCCAAGAAAACAAAACACAACCCACTCCGATCACGTTTCAAGCGCGTATTTCTCGGACGTCTTCAGTTTAATCGTCGCGAAGCCCCGCGAGAGTTAATAACACACGACACGCCGCCCGGATGGAAGTGACAGAGGTGACAAATGAAGGTGCGATAGAAATATTACCGACTTCATCTGGCGACGGCGTCGCGACGCTGACCGACGGTCGCCTGGGACGCTTCTCGGCAGCGTCGAGAGCTCAATTAGTCGGTGCAAAGCTGGCTGTGGTTTAGGAAGGCCATGCAGTGTGCGCTAGGCGGCATGTTGTGTGACCGCGTGGTAATACTAATAACACGAACCTGGATACAGACGCGTGGAAGGATGAGTGTTCTTGAAAAAAAGTGAAAAATGCTTATGACTAAAATCGTAATGAAAATTAAAGTGTAACAAGTACAAATTTTACGAATACATAGACTATATTACAACGGTTAACAGTCTGAATGTTGTATCAGTGCGCGGACTTCAGACAGTCACGTGGTCTCTCGTGGACGATACTGGATTGTGATTGGTTGTTGACGAGAGTGCTACGAGTGTGGACAGACCACAGGCTGAACATTGTCTTAGTGAGAACACACTACACTTCGCTCCATACAGTGAACGATACGAGAATGTGATTTGTTAAGAGGGTGCTTCGAGTTACACGTAACCTGATGTTATATAGATAAACGAAACACGTTCTCAAGCAAATTACTCCCTACAGATTAGAGATAGCGTAAGCAGTTCGTGCATAATGCTTTGATCTTTGCCAGTAACCAATTAAGCTATGATTTAAAAGTGCGTTATCATAAGCAATAACTCAAAAAAACGTGCAATATTAACAAGTTGAATCTTTAATAACCGCATACTAGAAATCTAACAGATGATACGTTAAACAAAAGGCACGGTGTCATAATATCTAGCCTACTATCGTATCGTGTAACGTCAGCTAATAAGCAATTTATAGTATGCATAAATCTAAACTGGAAGCTCTGCATACTTCAAAACTCGAATAAGAATAAAGACTTCTTGATCTAACACTCTGCTTTCACTTCTCATACTCCATACAAATAATGTGTGACTGTCTTCCTCGCTTGAGCAATTCTCGTCGTGTGTTCAAATCATCCAATGTATATTCACCCAGTTTTTAACGTGAACAGTCAGAATGTAGATTCGAATTGACAAGATACGACCAAACGACTCCGTCCCCAGCGAAGGGAGCGTCAAGCGTGTCAATTTGCGAGTGCATATTCCCAGCACCTCGTTCCTCTATCGCATTGGCACAAGCGTATATCTAAACGGCCTATTATGCCCACGGGTCGACCGCCGTACTGCGTCTAGCACGCTGTTGTGACGTTGTGAGGTGTTGTGATAGGCCGGGTCGAGATCTTAAATACTGTCGATTGGTGAGGTGCGGGTCAATACTTGTACGTTGTGAGGTTTGTGAGGTGCCGGTCGAGATATTTATATTACTAGGTCGATTGGTGGAGGTGCGGGTCAACACTTGTGACGTTGAGGTAGTTTGGTGGAGGTGCCGGGTCACACTTGTGACGTCATGAGGTTATATGGTGGAGTTTATATTACTAAGTCGATTGATGGAGGTGCCGGTTCTAACAACTGTGAATTCATAACGTATATTGGTGGAGGTGCCGGTTCTTACAACTGTGACTTCATAACGTATATTGGTGGAGGTGCCGGTTCGAAAACAGCACTACTCAACACACAGTTTGGATGTGCCGTCAATGGTTCATCCGTGGAGGTGCCAGGCCAGAGGGTATTAAGATAAATGTATAGAAAAACAATCACTTGAACGGATCACAGCCAATGCGCGTACGTCACGACGTAACAGCGTACCAACGTCACGCTGATAAACTATCAGAAAAGAAAAGTACTGAGAAAGCAATATAACTTTGAAAAGAGTAAAGATATGAACCGTCTGGAAAATGAACATACGATATTTGAAGGCATGCAAAAACAATCACTTTGAAACGGATCACAGCGAACCGGGTTACGTTGATTAAAAAAGTTGCAGCACGCTATATTTACGACCGATCTTGAAGGCGAGACATTTCTTCACTTTGATAAAGGGCTCGTATTAAATGTTCCGTCTGCAGAACCATCAATCATCCCTTCTCCGGCTCACGTCGACTACGAGAAAACTCTCGCCAAATACGAGATTACGTAGCAGGAGGTCGCGGACTCGGTTCCAGGGCACGTCAGCGTCCTCTGAGCCAGCTCACATCGGTGACATACTCTCGACACAAGATCCCACGTGTTCTCTCTTCACACTTCTTGAACCAAGTTATTAGACTAGTTATTAGAATAGTGAGTGGTAATATAAGTTCTAGTGTTACTTTTATTAGGTTTCGGTGTTGGGTGTACGATATACATATATTCTTTTTTTTAATGTTACAGAAGGTGCAGTCTCTTTGTAGAAGTATTTAACGAGTTAAGATGTATTCATAAGGAGTCAAGTTCCTCTGTAAGAATCACGTTTCTGTCCGTCTGTGCGTGTGTCACTTCTCACGATTAAAACCGATTGACGTGCAATTTTTTGTTCCCATTTCCCTTGAACAAGGATTATACTGTGTTCGGTAGCCCTTGAGATAAAGGGGGAGTATTAATTTTTCCCTAGTCGTCACCATCACCAAGGATTTCAATGCACAACAGATTTTATTTTTATCTTCTTCGACAATCTGATAAGTCGCTTCGCTCGCCATTTTGAGTACTTCCGTATCCGAACTTATACACATATTATTAATTAGAATGACAATAAACCCGGCAAAGTACGAAGTGAATAAACACTGCACGCTACATTAGAACTCACGCCCCTCGGTTCCATACTTCGTACCTAACCCCAACCGTATGATACACCTCAGCGACTAACATAAACCATTTATTTTACTAGGAAGCTTCGCAAACGCTTTTTTTAGTCGCGTTGATGGATGAGCTTTTTTAAGTTTGCGTGGGATATCTTTACTTTTGCAAGTGCTTTGCTTTTCTGCCTACGCATTGTAGGTGATCGTTATCAAGTTTCTATTGTTACTTGTCAATTGTTATTATTTACCGAAAAAAAAAACATATTAAAAGCTTTATTTCTATGGATTCTGGCTAACTTTTTCAACTTTTTCTTTCAAAAGGTAATACATCACCATAACCTTAATGTCCATGTATAATATGAACGTTGTAGCCCCACCCGTTTGGTCATAATTGGCCCGAATGGCACGAATGGCACGAAAATATCGCACAAAAAAACGGAAAAAATCGTAAAAGTACGATATTCAAGAGAAATATTTCTTCGATTGTACCCAAAAACAATACACCTCTAAGTTCTGAGATTTCGAAGGTCCCCTCCAATTTTCATCAAGATCGGATATGCCGTTTGCCCAGTAGAGAGCGAAAAAAAAAAAAAAAAACCGAGCAAATTTGTTTGTGGGTCAGTGAAATTGAAGTCTTCGCTTCGCTCATCCAATTAATTCTTAAATTATGATATATAATTATGTGACATGAATGAAATTATAATATACGTTGATGATGTAGAAATACTTCCCCAACATATTTCCTCAAACTCGACTTCCAGGGGGCATTTGATTGACCTTCAAAGTGCCGCCTTCCATTCTCGATTTTAAGCTGCTGCTGCAGCTTACATACCAAACATCCTTCCCGGACGTGTATTACGTGTTCACGACGCGACGTGACCTAATAACCGTACAAGTATAAAATAAAATAACTACCATTTTATAAATTAAACATAAAAACGTCTCGGATCAAGGTAACAGGTGGATGTAGCACGACTGGCTACCTGGCAATAAGCCCCTCTACAAATCCCGTAGTACGGTTTTAATATCCTCGCGCTCGAGACGGTTGGAGCGAGACTAGCGCTCGGCGGGGTTTAGGAGAACTAATTAACACGGTGGCTCTACAAGAATGTTACGTTGGCGCGGTCATTAAATATTTCCACGGTGAGGGATGGGAGTAATCTTCTTGGGGGTGTGATGAGGCGACGATCATTGAAGTCGTTACTTGGAAGTGTTGAAGGTTTCACGTGGGTGTTACAGGTCTTAAGACGATCTAACGTGAAGGTAATTCCAGAGCGAATTAATACCTCATTAAAGTTGTTCGGTTTTACCGGGAATTGTTAAATAGTGGTTTCAAACTCAAAACGTTCCCCGCGCAAATATACGTTGTTATAACAAAATGTTAACAATATTAACAGTTATATATTTTAAAGGTGTATAAGAACCAAGCGAGATTCTAGCTGGTAGGTTTCGCCTCCGGATACATTCGATTCCTACAATCCCGAATCTGACAGAAATTTCGTCCATGACCTTAAGAAATAACAAGAATTCTAACAAGTGTCCTTTAAAATGCCGTAATGGTCACACGGGGTAAGATGTGTGCATGCCCTTCTGCAAGTATTCGCACAACAAATAACGTTCATTAGAAATGTATTTAAAGAAAATTAGGTCAACTATAGGTTGAAAATTATTTAAAAGTTAGATGAGAAATGGTTACCTACTATATAAAAATACATGTCTAACGAAAAGAGTTTTTTTTAATGTATTACATTTTGAAGACAAGGATTTTGATGCGGGACTAAAGCCCGGGTCCCCCTAAGAGTTTAAGAGGACGTGACGGGACTAGAGCCCGGGTCCCCCTAAGAGTTAAGAGTACGTGACGGGACTAGAGCCCGGGTCCCCCTAAGAGTTAAGAGGACGTGACGGGACTAAAGCCCGGGTCCAAGGGTCACGTCGTCTACGTAGCACGTGCGCGGGAAGATTGAAAGCCGATTCATTACGCGCGAGTGTCACGAGCAGGTAGAGGACGCACGTGTGTTACACAACGAGGCGGGGGCGGTGACGTAGTGCAGCCTACACCAGGGAACTAGGGTACACCAGGAGCAAGTGGGAATACAATTCCAAGGAGTTGTATCACAAACATTCCCATGTAAGAATTACAACGCCAAAACCATGCACTTTTACAAAAAGCTGGGCATATTTTATTATTTACCTTATATAAGGTGCAAAACGAACAACAAACCTACCCTTAAGTGCCTTAAACCTCTTGAAAAGCCAAGTAGCTAAGTAGAGTGAAAATTAAACATGCTACATACATAAGTATTTTGCTGTTGTCCCTCAGTGCCAAGTCCCATAACTCCAAGTTGATGTGTGATTAAAATATATCATTGACATAGCTCCTCTGATTATTAACAAGCGCAGCTCCCACATAAGCATCACTTTTCTGTCCGTCCGTCTGGGCGTATGTCACGTGTCACGGGAAACCGAACACGGCGTCCAATTAACATGAGGCTTCAACAAAGACGGTATGTATATAATATGTGTTTGGTGACCCTAAGGGTGAGCGAAGGTGACTAGCCCCCAAGGAAAGTTTGAAAATGTATGACACGGCGCCTCCACCATTTTGAATGAGAAAACGAGATAAACTGTTTTAAAATGGTAAGCTTACCCGGCAACGCCACCAAAAAATAACGCACAGCGAGTTATTTAAGTTTTTATTCTTCTTCGACGATCTAGTGATTAAATAGCATCGCTTCGTTTTGTATACTCCTTGCCTGTACTAGTTCACATGTTATCCCGAATGCCATACTTAAAATGTGCACCGTACTTTATCGTGACGCGCAGTGGTGAGGTTAACACCCTCACATGCAGATATTACACCTAGCAGACCCGGACAAGGCAAGAGGAAATGAAAGGATGACGACACGAGAAGAGCGAAGGACGGATTACTACTTCGTACAGCTGAGAGGAGACGGGTACCATCTGAGTCACCTGATTACATGACTCTCAGTGGTGTACTGGGAGCTATACAGCGTATACCCAAAGATAATTATATATAGGCCTACCCCTCCGTAAACCTTTAAAAATTTAAAGTTTACTCAGAAACGCTGCATACTGTGTATACTCTTGGTACAAAATGCACAGAACATAATATAAATTTTTCTGTCAAACAATCAACACAAATTAACCACCAGCAAATGGTATCAAAAACATGTCTAAGACTCGTTAAAATACTCCAGTTCAAGCAAAGAATCGAAAAGAAATCCAGGACTGTGCGTTCCGGGACCACATTGGCTGGGGGGCATTTCCCACAGACCCCTTATAAGAACAAGGTCTTGTACATTAATTAGAAAATAACGTATACCAATAAATAATTTGTGAATTACACCCGTGTAACTTTTACTGGTTATATTCAGATTTAAATCCATATTTTATCGAACGGTTCAAAATCTTTAAAAAATTACCGTTCGTTTCTTGAACAATTTGAATAGAACAATTTGTTCTTTAAAGCTACATGTATTAACCAAAATGGTAATAAAATAATACAATTTTCATTATATTTTTTATTGGGGGAAAATAACCGTTTCCCCGAACTTCCGCCTCTGTTCCTGTTCTAATCATAATCATCAATCAATCATAATGAGCAAAGGGAAGTAAAAAATAATAATAAAAATTGTGCAGGCTAAATTTCCAATCAGCGGACAATACTTCTGAAAATGTTATTTTACATTAACTAAAGTGTTCCCATGGCCATGCGTATTGTAGTCAAGTTTACACCGTATTATTTAAATTTGTGCTGCAAATTCCAATGAACTAATTTTATTAAACCAAAACGACATAATTTACCAATAGACGTGCTAGAAAGTTAGCTTCTGAAAAAAAATACTCCAGGGAGTATTTTCAAACTAAAAGTACTTCAAACTTGATATGAAGTTGTTATTTTTCCGCGACTCCAAGATTAAACAATGGACGTTCTCTCTTGGTGAGGTTTTTGCTACGAGTACAAAACAAACCTAGCATAATTTCGCTCTTCAATGTTGGCACCAGTGGTTTTGAATACCCTGCCGGTTGTTTTATGGTCGTTTCTGGCATTTCGTTGGTATTTCGCGCTTGCACGTGGTACGTGGCCATGGTCGATAAACTGCTTGTCTAATAAACCGCCCATTGAATTCGGGCTGCGCATACTAATTGAGGGCGGGCATGCCATCTGGCGCTGCTGTCTTTATGCATCACCCGCTCTCTCGTCTTGATTAGCCTCGTTGGGGTTGATTAGAGACAGAGGAAACGATAAATATTTCAAATGTCTAAGGAACAGCTCAACATTAAGAGATGACAAAGTATATTATTTTTGGACAAACGCAATCAATGTCATTCGACACTAAAATGTTATTTACATAAATAAAAGATAAATAAAATTGTGTTATTTATTTTTTGTTCTATTTTTTTTTACAAAAAAAAATAATAATAAAGAAAATTTAGACTATTTTTTGTAAATAATGTTTAAGTGTCAAATAAAAAATTAATTGTCTAATCTAAAAATAAAAAACGTAAAAATTATACAACAAGTTAATAGAAGTGTGTTTAAGAATTAAGAGATCTCCACTCACAAATTACAAACCGTAAGGTGGGTGGATAAAATAAAAGTTACAAACATTTTACAGTTTTTGTAGGAAGCAAGAGATAAAAACCGCTAATGATCGGTTTACAAAACATACCACATGAATAAAAGTAAAACAAAACTGATATAATAATCAGAATCACATAACCTTATCTGTGTTTACGATGTTTTTGTTATAAAGTTATCACGATAAGCAATAAACTATACAACTACAAATGACTTTTAAGAAAACCGACTCAAATTAGAAACTTATCAGAAAAACGTAAATTATTATTCCAAGATAGATTCCTATGTTTCGAATTCTGTCTCGAAATCAAACGATGAAAAAGAACAAACTACGGGATGTTGCTTGTGTTAGAGAAGGATACTTTCATTAATCACAGTATCTACAAGAAAAGTCAGACGTGTGTGCAGGTTTTGGGGGGACTAAGTGCAGACGGTCGACAACTCTATCCCTCCATTCAGGGTGTGCTTTCAGTGTGTCCAATGAAAAGCTGACAACTTTACAAATTTAGACTCCCGCCTTTTTTCTGAACACGAGAAATCACGATTATATCTACATTTTAAGAAGTTGACACTATGATGTTCTAAATCCAGCGTACAGCTTTAGTTACAAAATGTATTAATAACAGATATGAAAGGGGAGATCAATTAATTATTAACCTAATAAACTCAAGATTGAGCTATTATGAAAGAACGAAAAATTTCCAATTAATCTAGTCCAGTTTGCATCAGTCTTCTGCTAACCCGCAATATTTTTTGACCTCCCACTTTGGATAACCATGGGGCCCAAAGTTACCAGTATAATTTTTGTAGACCATCAAAAACGAAGAGGAGAACATTTCCTATAAGACTGAGAATGAAAAATTAGTATCACATTTTGCACTATTCTGCCATTTTTGGCTCCACGTGCCCTCACAACACGAGTTTATTCACAGAGCAGAATATGTTACTACATATTGAGCTAGTATTTCATTAAAATTAGAAAAGAAATTGTGATTTTCCTTTAAAAAAAGCAAGAATTTGTGAAAATAAATAAGAATAATACGTCAATATTACCGCAAGAGGGAAAAATGCATAAACACAATCGAATTTCCACAAGAGTACACTACGTGTTCCTGCATTTATTTTATTTTACGAGCCACACGCGCTCATCGCATCGATTAGACTAGTTCCATAAATAAACACCCACCATAGTCTTTCCTACCTAGATACGTCGCTAGAAACCAAGATAAGACGGCCGAGAGGAAGCAACTATAATACAGAAAGTATCGCCAGGGTTGAAAGTAATAAATAGCCGAGGTAATTACTATTCCTAGTTTCAACTTGTAATTATAATTACGTGGGATTTACAACGGCGCTATCTCGAACAAAGGAATATTTAGTCGAGTAGAGTTGAGAGCTCCACGAGCAACGACTACCTTGGGGAGGCTCTGGGAGAGATACTACCGCATTAGAGCCATGCGGAGTGCACGTAAGATATAATATAAACAACCTTATTAGAATATAATACGGCTGGGAGAGTCGATGGGAAGAGTTTCAACAAACCGTGGTGAGCATATAACCCCGAGAATATATAAAAAAAAAAAAAACAATAATTATTAGGTGAAAAATCTTGAAATGTGTTCTGATTGCGCCTTGCGCTCATCCTTTACAAACAACATGACAAAATTCAAATTTTTGGGTGAGAAGTGGAGGTCGAAAAGTGATCCAGGACATTAGATAGATTTGCGGATACAGTGAATTTTTAAATGGATATCTAACATTGTAAATTAGTTGCAGCTCAAACAACGGTCTTTTTTGGTTCAGTCCAGCCCAGGATTCAATACCGGTCAATGCTTTTATATTTAAACTATTGAAAAGGACTTCAGTCTATCAATATCATGACTAAATAATTAACCATACATCATTTAATACTATAATGAGTCGTAAATGAAAATAATTTAGTAGAAAGAGATATCAATAGCCGAAGCATATCTTAAAATTAAAAGTATTTTGAATTAATCTGAATAGTGCTCACAAAATACGATACACTTTAATTAAGGAATCATCCCGCGGGTGAAAATAACCAAAGGCTTACGGAGAAGTTTAATTAAAAATTAAAAACACCCTAGTAGAAGATTCCCGCGTAGTTTTAGGAAAGGGTTGTACTCGTCATGCGAGATTAGGCTGTCTGTGGTAATGAATAAATTAGTTGACGACTTCTAGCAGAGTTTAAGACCAGGGGGTCGTGGCGGGGGGGGGGGGGTATTACACCAGGGTAAACACAAGCAAGATATAATAAACATAAATACGACGCAATTTATAATCATATGAACATTGAACATGAACTTAGTAAAAGCATTGAGTATTAATAGGGCAAGAAGATTACACGTGAGAAAATAATATAACATCTAACTCACCCGGAATTTGAAACCACTTCCTTTTGTGTCTGACGGCTTAGACACATGTCTACCCGCGTCTCCCGTTGAAAAACAGAAGTTGAGCAGTTAAGGATAGAATATGGTAAATAAATAAATAGATAAAATAAAAATAATAACAACATACCTTGTATGTATATTTAATGACTATAAATACAAACGACTATTTATACTGTAGCCATTCAGCCAATGATGCAGAGACTAAATAACACATGACTAGAGATACGTTTCCTTGGCATTTAAAATAAGAATATATCTAGCATTATTTCTTTTTCTTTTTTTTTAGTTTAGCATTTTGTAGCATCTATTTTTTTCCTTTTCGTCAAAATCCTAAATGTGGTGTGTTTCTCTCACTTCTAATAGTAAATGATGAATTATAGGAACATTCCAATTAAATATAGCCACATAAAATGTTATGATACTTTGCTACAGTTCTTATAGGTATGAAAAAAATTAATTTAAGTAAAATTTGCATTTTGTAGCGTTTTGCTTTATATTAGGTTCACCGACTTAGCAAATTAAAACGATAAAAAAAAAGTATCTCCACAGATGACACGAATACGTAACACAAGGTGATCGAGATGTCACGAAAAACAAAATAATGCAAAATAATAAGTGTATCGTCAAGGTTCTGAACACGTGTCTTATTCACTTGCACGTGTTCTCCAGCACGTGTCTAAAATAACGTAGATTATCATAGCTTCAGCCGGGCGGCAGCTTATGACAGTGGAATATGAAAACCATTATTGGCCTGATGAATATTTATGCGCGGCGTACCGAAACGGAATTCTAAATCACCCTTTTGAGCAATATTGGGGCCCATCAAACGTCTACGCTATTCAAGTAGTAAATAGAAAATGTATGAGTCGGTCTAGTTTTGGAATTCATTCCCCTTGAAGTAACCTCTTGATAGTCATATAGCTATACGAGTTTCAGGAAGGCTTTGGGGATGCAGTATCTGCTAACTTTGGGCGACTGGTAGCCAACGAATTCAATTTTAATATGGCTTTGATAGGCGCAGAGGAAAAAATCACGTATTTTTCATCGTCTACACTGATTTAAAAATTTGAACGATACAAAATGTCAATAAATCGGATAGATAATGTTCTTCCAATATTATTGAAATACTTTGTTAGTCACGTATAACGAAAAAACAGAGCTTCAATATCGATAGTTTCCTTGCTGAAACGTTTACAACAGATAATAGAATAAGTACTCGATTGGTTTGCACCGCCAAATGCCATGCAGCTTCGAGGAATGTTCAATAAAATGCACCCTATTAAAATTCGTTTAGATAGCGTTAAGGTAATTTTTCCCGCCAGTCGGCCATGACAGTTGGTGCGACGTCATCTGAAACTCTCGCTGAAGCTACGAGGGATAGGAAGACAACCTGCGGCGTCCTAGAAGATATTAATATGTTTGATAACTTATGAACAAACTAGCATATACACGAACACAAACCTACATGTAAAATAGATTGGCGAAGGCGTTTTATATTTTAATTTTTATGTATTCAAAAATGATTTATAAAACTAACGGCGACAATTAATGAGAGATGTAAAGAAAGTAATAAAGTAATTTTATGTTTAATTAATTAATTAATATTGCAACTGAACTAAGCAATCACCAAAACCTTGCATTTAAAGTAAAGTACTTTCATCAAAACATTGTTCTTACATTCAAAACAATAGTGGAGCTTGGTTAAGAGGCTGAGATATACCTCGATAAACACTTCAGTCAGGATTGCCGGTCACGACGGGAGGATCGAATCAGAGTCAAACGCTTAGGACTCGAGCCAACACTGTCGGTAAAGAGATTATGCGGTACTCTAATCTTGTACAATGAGCGGCGCAGTGACGTAGGCACGCTACCCCAGCTCCCAGGAGCCTCGCATGTTGACAACCGTTCAGTGGATGGCTGCACCACACATGACTTGTTGCATCGCGGGATTAGCCTGCTGTAGCATCACTGTCCCCACAAGCCGACGGATTATAGTTGTTCCGAAGCAAGTAAGCAGATGCTGACGTCACCGGCGGTGGACTGCAGCCAATCAGCGGTCCCCGATTTAAAATACTGGTCGCTCATTGGCCCGCCGAATCCGCGCGCATCTGCTTACTTGCTTTGGAGCAACTATAAGAAGGTCTTGTCCATGTAATTTATATCTCGTAAAACACACTCTCGCAAAATAGATCTAACTGATGAACGATTCAAGAAAGCCATTGTACTTTATACGAGATTCCTTATTAGGTTTACATCTGTGCTAGCGTGCTCTGTAGAAGTTTATTTATAAACAAATTTGTTTTTAAAAAATACACAAAACATATTTAAAATATTGTAAAACTGCCATTTTTTAAAAAATTCCCATAAAAACGCATTCAAAAGAACTGAAAGTTGAGTAGCATAGATGTAGCTTTCCTTTACAATCCAGTGTTTACTTGTGTCTTCTGACTATTAGTTTGGCAATCAGAACTTATTCCGTGAGCAACGTTTTGTGCCCAGTTCTGGTTGGGAAGTGCCCTCTTAACATAAGGATGTATTTTTATTGCCCTGGAAAACTAAACCTATGCAACTGTATTGATTGATTGGATATTGCTAAACGTCTCATATTAATGCGCTTTGGCTATTCGAGACGATGAGTGGTGATAGATGAGGATGAAGCATGAACAGAAGAGATAAGGGGAAACCCGGTACCGGCACGTAGCCTACTCCTTTCAAAAAGTACCAAGGGGACCAACGGCTTAACGCCCTATCCGAAAGGACGGTGTAACCTTGATAGATATATAGGTTCCTCCACTAACCCGGACTGCCGAGCAGACGTCGAGAATAACGAAGCCGTTACACTGGCTCTCGAACCCTCCACCTTCTCTAACCAGCGGTATACGTGAGTTTCAGGGCATAGCGGTCACCCACTCTACCCCTGACCACGCCCGAAAGCTGTCTTTGAGTGGGAACCGGTTAAACGACCTCGGCTAGACCGCTGGCTTATATAACTAAGTGAAAAACGCCGGCTGTACTGTGTGACCTCTCTGTAGACATGATATACACTTTTCAGACCGCATCATTCACAAGCTTGTAGTATGTAACGGGAGGCTACTTACCACCTCACAGACCGCACTGTCGACACCTTACACCGCCCACACACTTACCTAGAACAGAAAGAACATACAGTCAGGCATTGAATACAACACATAGATTTGACTGCACATCTACGTCATAAGCTACCCAATAAAATCAAACAATTAAATTATAGTATTAATAACTGTTCGAGATGAAGTGAAAAATAAAGACAAGGAAGTAAACCAGGTGTAAGATTAAGATTGATTGTTAGGTGTAAGAAATGGGATATGCAGTTCGATACCAATTTTAACGGGAAATAATTGGATGAGCGTAGCGAGCGTAGCGAGCGAAGCGAAGATTCCATTTCACTACACTGGAGAAAAAAATCCGGAATGTTTTTTTTTTTTTTTTTTTTTCTGTATTTTTGTCTGTTTGTCCACACGATTCCGGCTAAACCGATAATCCGATTGCGATGAAATTTTATGGAGACCTTCGAAATCTCTGAACTTAGAACTGCCAAGTTTTTGAGCGCAATCGGAAAAATTTTTCTCATGAAAATCGCAATTTTACGATTTTTTTCGATTTTTTTAAAAATTTCTTCGACTTATAACACCTACATGCTTTATTCGATTTTAATGATTTTTGCACAGAACCTTTATTTTATGAATTAAGATACTCGTGTGAAATTTGAGCGCAATTGAAAAAATATTTATCATAAAAATCGAAATTTTACAGGTTTTTTTCTTTTTTTAAACAATTCTTTGACTTATAACACCTACATGTTTTATCCGATTGTAATGATTTTTTCACAGAACCCTTATTTTATGAATTAATAGATAAGTGTTAAATTTGAGCGCAATCGAGAAGTTATTTCTTATAAAAATTAAAAAATTAAAGTTAATTTTTAATTTAATTTAATTTAATTTAAAAAATTTCAATTATGTAATGATTTTGCCACAGAACAACAAAAAATTCGCATAACACATGGCTGCTCAATGCACCAATTACGCTCATCCAACAACGCGGCGGGACTTAAGCGTTTTCCTAGTTTAAATACATTACTGATTGGTATTAATTTTAAGTGAGAGATATTAGATAATTTATGCTGTGCTTGGTTGCTAGGAGGGTTCCATAGTAACCGTTTACATTTACCATGACATCCAACTGAATGGCTAGGGCCGATGTCAGAATATGTCAAAATATTCACAAGAGTGAAAACCGGGATATGAACCCGAGACCTTCTGCATTGGAATCAGAAATGAACCCAGGGACCACCTACAATCGGCGATGCAAAGATCGAAGTTGTTAACGATTGCGTTGTCTAGGTCTATAACTGTGTAGAGGCCGAGCTATAGTCGGTCATAGCACGGCACAAAGGTCAAAGAAGAAGAAGAAGAAGAATAAGAGCCAGCGTTTAGATTTGACGGCCCATAAAGCATCACAACGGTATATTCAACGGAATCGAGAGTAGCCTATAGCGACGCTGATTGCCGGCTCAAAGCAGCACAGACGCCGCTTCAAAAGGAAGTATTTCCTGGCATCAATATTTATGAAAAACAACCCCCTCTTCCGGTTAGATCGGGGTGTATTACCGGGGCCTAGTTGCCGGGCAACGCGGTAGAGAGCGATAGAAACAGGATAGAAGTCCTAGTTTTATTTCCACAAATCCATTCCAGTAGGTTCGGTAAATGTATTTGACAGGTTAATTCTTTCTTTAATTTATTTCCTGTGCATTATTTACTTGTCCCCATTCTCTATCCCGTTTGTATTCACTCGTCTTCTATTCAAATAAGTAACTTTAAAAAATTAAATTATTGGTCTCGGCAGCCAACGCTGATTAATAGACACTTTAATGTGCTTTTAATATTAAAACGACTTATTGAAGGTCGTTATACGAAAATGCAATCAAACCTTTTTTTGAGATATACTTGCATTTGGAAGATGTTTGTCAATTTTTAATAAACCAAAAAATGTATGTTGCAAAAACAAAATTCACACTCTTCACAGTCAGCCTAACAGGCGATCCGAATAAATGGTGATCGCTGAGTTAATTAATGTATTAAATGTACACAAAAATGTAGTGTTATTTGGTCTGGAATGTCGTCAAGTGTAGCAGTAAAATTATTGCCGTGGGTGTCGTACGTTTTCCCGTGAAGAAAACTTTGTTAGTAATTGCTATCATGACACGTTAAGTATATACCGCAAAGCTGGTACACCAGCGAAATCAAAATTACAAAACTTTCGAAAAGCTTTCCCGAGCTTGCAGGGTAATCTAAGGGAAAGGGGTGAGGTTATTTTGAGTTCAACCAAGTTCTATTTGCAAAGTTCGCGTTTGTCATAGTTACATTATTTGGAAAGCTTAATTACTGTGACTTCATGAAAATGCACAATTAAATGTTTAGAGTAGCTATTAGTGCGGCCTAGTGCTTATCCGTAAGTTGGGTAATACGGGTTGTATGGGACATATGTAAGTTTTAACGGGTCTGGATATTAGGCCAGACCGTAATAGAGTAACTTGGGTCATAACGTTATCCTTTGCAAGGTTGGTCTGAGATATATAAGGAGCCTTGGTCAAACTACGTGGAATAGCGTTACTTGGTTCCTCGGCGGTGGATTAGTCAGTCATTCTGAGGGGGTATTGAGGGACCGACCGACGTGGTTGGTACTACGCACACACGCCACACGCACACACGCTGCAGAACAACGCACATGCACACGCACACGTCAACCAACATATCTCAAACTATGGGATAGCTCTTACTTTTCCCGTCTCGTGTGTGGAGTCAGCATTTCTTGAGGTGCGGTGTTGAGGGACGTACCGTTGTGGAGTACAAGTTGTAGCATCACCGCACACACACACGCACACGCACCACACGCTGCCATGTATACATCGCACATGTGCACACGCACACGGCACACAACATATCCATAACACGGTGATAGCTTTACCTCCGAGTCTCGTGGTGGCAGTCAGCATTTTGCTGTAGGGGGTTTGATGGACGACCGTGTGGAGACACAAAAAAGGTAGCACATACGGCACACACGCAAACAAACACGCACACGTCACACGAACACGAAACACTCGGACAAAGGACACGGACACGGCACTGGACAAGGACACGTGAAACGGACACGGGGACACGGGACACGGACACGAAAACGGACCACGGACACGGACCACGAACTACGCACACGCACACGAACCTGAACACGCAACACGAACACGATATCACGAACACGAACAGATAGATACACGAAAACTACGAACATCGAACACGAAACATCGATACAGAACCGATCACGAGACACGAATACGAATCATCACTACGATACATTCGTGGACACGCCGATATGCACACGAATGTACACATCCGGTGAACGATAAAATACACGATATGTTTAAATTCAAATTTCGTCATTACATCACATTGAATTACGTCAACAACATAAAAACTTATGAATACAATAAATATGGACAGAAACATGAACAATCATGTTTTCTAAACGAACGAAATAAAGTCATTGAACTTCATGCGGCATAAAGTTTGCTGTAGGCCTAAATGTACTGGAGAACTGTCATCCATGTGGCTAACGTACTAGAAATATAGTGTTGAAACACAAGAGCAAAATCTTATTACTCCACATTTACACCGTGTACTGTGATAATATTCTATGTATGCACTATGTAACGTGCCAGAGTGCATATTATAAAATGTGATTTCGAGTATTCAGTTTCTCACTTTGTGAATCCAATATGCACTATGTTGCACGTGCCATGGGGAATACCTGTACCTCGAGAGTACTTCATCTCTGCAAAGCTACTCTCTAGGTAAGACCAGTCGAGTTATGCAAATTTGGTTTTTGTTTCTTTTTTTCTCTGCCAGGGTAAGGAATGAGAGCGAATTATGTGAAAAGACTATTTTGAATAACTTACTTTGCATTGTTCTTTACCCCGTTCGCGCTCTATTTTTCTTTCTTTTAGATGTAATAAATTTACTTTACTGTCAAATAACTTAAAACCTTATAAATGGCTAATTTTGAAATAACAAAAGAGTTTTCTCTCATGTTCTCAACAATACGGCTCATGCTAATGTATTTGAGTTTTTTACCCTCTTATATAATATTATGTCAATATAAATAGTTTCAACATGAATTAGTATTTTGGTCTTAAACGAAATTTTATGCAGATAATCTAACATTTGGAATGTGTGATTAAACAGACGAGAATAACAAACGTGTCATGTGATTTGTAGTAATCATTTGAAAGATAAAAAAATGAAATTGTTGAAAAATTCTTAAATTTGGTGGAGGTGCCGGGTCTTGCATTATTTCTGAAAATGCGTCTTAAATTGATAATAAACGTATTAAAGATTTGATATAATGTAAGGATCTTAATGTCAACTAAGAAATATTAACATACACATAAATGTGATCGCATTGTTTTTAAAGTTAAGCCAGCTGTAAGGACATAAATATAAATAAACATGGATGTAATTGATTTTTATACATGTTATTTTATGGAAATAGAGTTGTACGGATTGCGCTAATTCTTAAACTTGGTGGAGGTGCCGGTCCTGCACTTTTCTTTGAGATAATAAAGGACGTGATATATTCTACATTATAAGGATCCTAATGATAACTTCGATAAGAAATATGAACGTAAACATAAATGTGGTTACTTTGTTTTAAACTTAAGCCAGCTTTAAGGACATAACATAAACTATAAACATAACAGACGAAATTTTGTAAATGTTTATTTTGTTTATATATATGAATTTATTATAATACTAAATTTTGGGGGAATATTTTAATGTTTCCACCAATAACCAGGTGTCGATTTTCGCCTGGCAGAAAACGATATTTTTCCGCAAAATATCATTAAAAAGCGCACACAATAGTGAACCCCAAGTTGCAAAGAAAAGTGGTAGAAATGCCCTCCACAATGAGAGCATGTGTGCTCAGCTGAGACATCCCCTACTCTTAAAGCTCGGCGAGCTGCAGTAATGTGTGACGTCAAGAATGCCGACGTGACGTAGTTTCTCATACCGAGGGCTCTATCCTCGTATCACCCGGAGCACGAGTAATTCCTCGCAGCCTAGGAGGTGAGAATACACGCTGAATACTCTTAAAGCTCGGCGAGCTGCAGTAATATGGTGACGTCAAGAATGCCGACGTGACGTAGTTTCTCATACCGAGGGCTCTATCCTCGTATCACCCGGAGCACGAGTTAATTTCACTCGCATATGCCCTCAGAGGTGAGGTGAATACACGTCGAATACTCTAAAGCTCGGCGCAGTTGCAGTATATATGTGACGTCAGAATGCACGACGTGTACCGTAGTTTTCTCATACCGAGGGCCTATCCGTATCACCCGGTAGTAAATCCTCGCAGCTAGGAGGTGAGTATATACACACGTGAATACTCTTAAAGCTCGGCGAGCTGCAGTAATATGTGACGTCAAGAATGCCGAAGACGTGAAGTCTCGTAGTCATAGTATCTCATAACCGAGGGTTCTATCCTCGTATGCCACCCGGAGTTTAATTCCTCGCCGCCTATGGAGGGTGAGAATACCACGCATGAATACTCTTGAAAGTCGGCGAAGCTGCTAATATGGTGACGTCTACGAATGCCGACGTGGACGGTTAGTTCTCATACCGAGGGCTTCTTATCTGGTATCACCGGTAGTAATTACTCTCGCAGGCCATAGGAGGTGAGAATATACAACGCCTGGATATACTCTTAAAGCTCGCGCAGTAGACTGGCAGTAAGGGGGATCAGTACAGAACATGCCACGACGTGACGTAGTTGCTCATTACCGCAGCGGCGTCCTACCTTTCGTACTCAGCCCGGTAATCCCACGAGTAATTCCTCGCAGCCCAGGAGGTGAGAATACACGGTGAATACTCTTAAAGCTCGGCGAGCTGCAGTAATATGTGACGTCAAGAATGCCGACGTGACGTAGTTTCTCATACGCGGGATCATACTTCGTATCATCCCGGAAGCACGCTTGTATATCACCTTAGACAGCCTGTAGGACGGTGAGAATACATGCTGAATACTCTTAAAGCTCGGCGAGCTGCAGTAATGTGTGACGTCAAGAATGCCGACGTGACGTAGTTTCTCATACCGAGGGCTCTATCCTCGTATCACCCGGAGTAATTCCTTGCAGCCTAGGAGGTGAGAATACACGCTGAATCGCTAATGCTGACGTGGTAACCGGGTTATTCCGTCTCATATCAACTCACAGTGTGGAGGTTACACATTCGTGAGCGGCATAAACCAAATCGAGTTGTGACGTCGTGTATCAAACGTTGGCACGAGACGAGGATACACAGAACTCATAATGCAAAATTGTGTTGTGAAAGCTACCGAGGATTGGCATCCGACCAACGTATATATGTGCGCATCACTTGTTGGAGGTGTGTCACTAACAGCGATGAAAGTGACAAACTAAATATGTGAACTACTCTCAGAACATTTAATAAGAACACATGGTATGAAATATTTAAAGAACAAGATGATTTGCAGAATCTTGAATAATAAAGTGACATTGTGGTGGATCGGTGCCTGGGGTTAGAAGTTAGAAAAAATATACCTTGTGTGGGTATGTGAAAACCTATATTCGCAATGACCCATTATAATATAAAGATGTATCCTGAATCCCCTTGCATTTTATATTCTCAAATAAATTAAATTAGTTCTGAAATCACCGAAGTCAGTCACAGCACGTGCAGACTGATAAGCCGCGCTCAAAAGGGCTTCCTAATGGTAGGCTAGCACTTTAATTGTAAAGCACGTAAACATATATTCATTTAAAGATATAAATGAAAGGTAGAATGGTAACACATATCAGTCACAACTGCTATAAATGTCATATTTCTACACCATTGCTACTTTAATTACAATTGGGTTCTCATTTCAATTAGCATACAGTCACACTATGTTGATTATGTCTCTCATAGTACAAATGAATATTCTGCACCGTTATATGTCAATCAGGCATAAAATTAGTACAGTAAAACCAGTCAAAACTACATTATCATATAATACTCAGGGCATAGTCTATCGTTTCCTTAATAGTCTGCTCGTAAGTCACAGCGCGCTTACTACTAACCAGCAGTCTAAATATTGGACATACCAATTATCTGCGGAATCGTTATTATGCTCATCTCAGTTTGAACAGAAGCACACACACGAGAGATGAACGTGAGAAATGGGTTCACCTCAATGTGCATAAATTCCACGTCGAATTAGACAGGTGATTTGTAAAATATCACGCACAAATATTTCTCGTACGAAGATGATATGACATGCCGAGGTTTCCCGACTATGAAAAATGCTCCAACCCAGGACTCTGTCGTATGCAAGTTATTTTACATTGAACACAACTCACAATCAGTACTAGAACAATTATATCCGACAATCGCACTCGGAATAACGAAAGCATAGTGATTTGAGCACTGTTTTGTGACGTTCTAGGTGTGTTGTTATTTCTCATTAGATAACGGTTCGACAGGTGGAGGGGTGGGGGGGGGGGGGGGCGTGCTATGAATGATAACAATGAGCACAAGAAATAACACAGACTGGGTTAGTTGGAAAAACTCGGCGATCGGGGGGATGGAAAAAGTCCGGGACTATTTATCACATTCCCGTGTCCCCAGGGAATATACGGTACTTCCTTGCCTTACGTATCTGTCCACGGAGGCCAAACCGGGTCAATCGCTTTTTTTTACTGTAATCGGGGTAGGAAATGATTGGGGGGCAGAAAGGGAGTCTGGACTAGGACGAACAGTTCTACATTTTAATTTATTTTATTCGCCTTCTTAGCAATAAAACTACAGAGAAGGTATTTTGCAGATCTAGTACTACACTGCGAGAGTTTCCCAAAAGTTGACACGTAGTAATCAATCCCACAAGCTTTGAGTCTCCTCAAGGCAAAGTATCTCTAAAATAGAGACTTTGCTTTTCATCAAGCCACTACCTGTTGGTTTAAATTTTAGAATTGTATATGTGCAATTGAATGCCATTGCTGTTAGTTTACGATATGTTTTTAAGCCATCTGTACGTGGTTCGTGCATAAGTACATAGTCAAACCCTAGCTAGGGTTTTCCCACAGTACCTGGTCAAAATCAATTACCATCAGGATTCACAATAATGTGTTGGTTGTTCACTTGACTCGGGTGGCCAAGAAGTAGGGTCCGGTCAGGCTAGCGTTAGAATCCTAGCTTGGGCTTGAGTATAGAAATGTTAGTTTGTAGTAAATTGGTTCTCCTAATAAATTCAGTGCCATGACTCAATAGAGTAAAATATTGCAATAGAGTAGAGAATTTTTATGAATACTGAATATACAAAAATCTTTGCATTATCACGTGAAGCGAGTCCTAGGCCGTATTGTTCCATTCAGTTGCAATTAATATGCTAGACAGTTGTGATGAGTGGGTAATATAATGATCGTGTGTTGAAAAGGTATTTCTGTTGACCATTAAAGATGCTACGAAAAGACATTATGCATAGACCCACTTGGGCACCTCCACCAAATTAAGGATTTGCTAAACTATTAAAAAGACGCAGATCACATAAAGAATATGCAAGACCTTGGCAACCTCCACCAAAATTTAAGGATTTTAAACTATAAAGACGCAGAGGAAAAGTAATTCAATGCAAGATCCGGCACATCCACCAAATTAAGATCTTTCTAAACTATTAAAGACGCAGAGTCAAAGAATTATGCCACAGACCCTCGGCAACTCACCAAATTAAGGATTGTCTAAATAATTAAAAGACGCAGATCCAGAAGAATTTTATGCTAAGACCCGGCACCTCCACCAAATTTAAGGATTTCTAACCATTTAAGACGCAGATCAAAAAATCATGCAAGCCCCGGGCACCTCCCCCAAAATTTTAAGGTTTTTCTAAAAACTATTAAAGCCCCGGGAGATCAAAAAATTAGAAGACCCGGCACATCCCCCAAAATTTTAAAGGTTTTCAAACTTTTAAAGCGCAGACAAAGAATCATGCAAGCCCCGGCTCCCCCAAAATTTTTAAGGGATTTCTAAACATTAAAGCGCAGATCAAAGATAACGCAAAACCCCGGGCCCTCCCCCAAATTAAGGATTTCTAAACCTGTTAAGCCAGATCAAAAAATTGCAACCCCCCGGGCACCTCCACCAATTTTTAAAGGATTTCTAACCCATTTAAGACGAAAAACAAAAAATAAAGAAAAACCCCGCCCTCCCCCCAAAATCTAAGGTTTTTCTAAACATTAAGACGCAGACCAAGAAAAAAGCAAGACCCGGCACCTACGTCAAAAAAAGGATTTCCTGGTAGAAACATATCAAAGAATAATGAATAACCGGCACACCAAACAAATTCAAGGATATTCAAACCATTTTATAGTCACATCATAGAATATTGAAGATCGACACCTAGGCTAGTTTAAGAATGTGTTAATCATTAAGACTCATACAAAAGAATAATGAAGACCGGCCCTACCACCAAACCAGGGCAGATTCATGAAACATCGGAATAACATATCAGCTAGACGCTATTATCCTACCCGGAGTTTCTCCACACGTACCGGCGGTATAGTTCGATATTTCAGGAGCTGTGTAGGACGGGGATAACGTGCGGGTAGGCCCCCGGTATAAAGTGTGGTATAGCTCGACAATATCACAGCTATCGGTAAATCTTAGAATAGTGAGTCACGCCTACAAAAATTTTTGTCGCTGCTGCAATGAAGCGCGATTTCAGGCTGCACCGAGAAGAAGAATGCTATTTCTCTCTGTTCAACACATCAAACCTGTTGTGATGTTAAACAACCAAGCAAGTGTAGTGAAACCGATGTAAAGTCCCACTGGGGCTAGCAATCATCGTAAGCTTTATTTGACGAAATATGAAACCGAAGCTGCTATGATAGGGCCTACTAAAGGTTTTAGCCTGTTGGTGCCCATTTTTACATTAAAAGCTGGACCCGAGAGGGATTTCCTCTGGTCCTGTTAATCCATCCACAGGACCGGACGTAAGAGCGATTCCAACGTAAGTGGCCCTTGTATTTATAAACAACTGTGATGTTGAATTGCAGATAGAGGGGGTCTAGGGCCCTAGCCGGAATTTTTACCCAGAGTTAGCCTGAGGCCCTAGGGGCTAGGCTATGTCAATGGTTATTTTGTCAGGCTAGGGCTAAGCCCTAGGCTTAGGTATTATTGGATAGCCTACCAAGGCATATGGGCTAGGCCTAGCTAGGACCTAGCCTAGGACATGTACAGCAAAACCATGGTGAATTAGACATAGCATGGTTGAGTGGTGTAGGAACCTAAGGCTAAACTAAAACAACACAGTCTGGAATACTCGATTTTGATTTTTTACAGAGTAAAATACCTGAAGCAGCATACAAGGACAAAGGAGTCTGCTAGGCCTAGCTCACAATGTAAAAAGAAGAGGACAGGAGTGGGGCTTGGAGAAAATGACCTGAAAATTATTCCTGAAATCTGAAACGGCTATGGCACCTACCCGGTAGTGGGCAACATGATTGCCTGGGCCTCAGGCAACAAGTGTATGCTTCTGAACGATACATTAATGTTCCCTATTGCTGGCACTGGGATGTGGTCGATTTGCATAATATAGTGCATGGGCTGGAACAGGAGACAGTATGCTTGATTTAGTCAGAATAGCCCTACTGTCCATCCCATTGCAGGACTCAACGATACTTTCGATAGGTTTATGCAAATTACGCTCTTCAATTACCATAATATATATTAAAAATAGATTGTAGGCGATAGTACAGAATATGAAGCAGTGGTACCGGTAGACTCAAGAGTTGTTAAACGTCTCAATGTGAATGTGGCTAATTTAGTATTAGCATTAACATTGACAAATAAATAAACAATGTCCGTATGCAAAGTACCTAGAGGCCCTATCTAGTTAGCAGGATCTATGTGTAATATGTATGACAATAACAATTATTCAATACATGCATAATATGCCCTTGAGTTGATATGTCTACAAAGACCCTGTTTACATTCCTAGGATACATAGCCTATTACTCGAGGTAGGCTTGGGTAATTGTAGCTATGTGGCTATGAACACGTTTGAAAGTTGCCATGTAGCTGGTACATATTAATTAAAAAGCAGGTAATTTTCGCAAGGTTACTCGCGTACTGGAATATTGTACAGGTAACATTTTAACCACACAAAGTTCAAGCTACGTTGACCTGTTGCATTAGGCCTGCATGTGAAATAAAGTATTCCAGGTCAATATTTTTTAACGTACCAGTAAAACGTATTCTCACGATGTTGGTGTGCTAATTTTATTTAGCCTAATGTAGGCTATTTATAAGTCTATCCAATGCTAGACCGTCTGTCCGAAAATAAGCTGCCCTTTTCATTAGTTCAAGTCTCTCCCTTAGCCAGCTAATATTTGCATCTGCTTGCATATGTTTTTAAATATTTCAACAGGAAAAAGTGGGGGTCGGTATAGTTCAGGGTCGGCTATAAAATTTTTTTTCCGGTATTCGGCACAAACGCATTTACTATTTTAAATGTCAGTTCTGAATTACAATCCCTTTGGCTTAAGGGTTCTGTTCTTTCAGAGTCGTAACATCTTCTCCCCCTACACCCCTACCTTCCCCCCTTTCTCCTGACTCATCACACGCGCTCAGCACACCCTCAACGTGAAAGTAGCGTAATACGTTACAGGAGATTACAATGGGTATCTTCCCCCAAGTGCCGTGTGGATAATGAGGGTTACCGGTTAATGTAGCCTATCAGCATAGTAAATGTACATAGGGGAAAATGTAAATCCTTCACAGCCAAGATCGTTACAAAGTGGTGGCCGTCAATACCATAGGATCTAGCTAACTGAACCAATCCACGAACCGTGTTACCACTCACCAGCTGCATCCCTTGCCACCCAATCTACTGCATGACCAGTGCAAATGTAAACATGTCAATATGAGCAGTAAGAGAAGTGGGTGGATAAAAAGAGCATGCCCACATAACTATTCACTAATCACTAGTGACTGATGGAATAGTTTCAAAAGTGTTTTGACTGAAAAATTACAACAACAAAAAAATGTTTAGTAGGACTATATGTTATTGTTATGCTAAGTGGGCTAGTTAGACCTAATGAAAAAAAAATGGTTTTGAATTGTCATGCTTTAAAACAATAATGATTCCCTGCCCTAGAACATTATGCCTACACTACGCTATGGTTGCACTTTGTATTGCGGGGTAACATGGCCAACTATATTTTATATATATCATAGGTTGTCATAGGACCAACCAATAACCGATCCACTGTATCAGCCAGCTGATATACACACACATGTGCCATGTTATTGTATTAATCATTTATAACAATAATTGCCACTTAAAATTTTCTAAAAAAGCCCATAGGGTAGGCCTACAATGTTATTAGGCATACTGTAATGACAAAATACCGGAAACCACGTGGTTTTTCCTGTAATGTATTTGACAATGTATGACTATAGTGAAAATAGCCAATTTGACTTTACAATGAATATAATCAACAAGTAAACTATAGGTGATTGACCAATAATCACCATACATTGTTTACAAACAACAAGTCTTGTGGACCACTAGATATTAAATCTTTTAAACAAAAAAAAATGTGTTAAAGTCTACCCACTCAGTTATGTAACTGATGTTTCAGTGGGGGACATTAAAAAAAGCGACACCGACACGCCATAACACCTGGACCAGACCAAGATCTTTTAAATTTTAAATTCTAATTGTTAATGGTTAATACCATATACCAATTAAATTGACTTGATAAAATTCATTTGATTTTATCAATAATTTGTAATAGAACTTGGAAAAAGTATGAGATCCAACATAAAACAAGAAACTTGTAAAAAGCAGCCAAACCGTACCACAATAAAAAGACAATGAGATCTAAAGAACTGCAAATTATGTACCCTCCAAATTTTTGCACTCTGAATACATAAATTCACTTGCCCTTGACACTGCATCCTTGCAAAGCTTGACAGATAAATTGAACCAGACTTTTACATTTAAAACAATAGTTGCAAATAAAAGTTTGCCACGACCCACCCCTTATGCAAGGAATGCATGTCACTAGGACAATGTGAATTTAGTATTATTATTATGTATTATTATTATTATTATTAATTCCACTAAAGACTTAGTAGGCAGGTTGGCAGAAAAAGGGGCAGTATGCCCCAAGGGCACAAGTGTGTATGCCAGCCTCACACAAACATAATTGTGATAATCAAACAAGCTTAACAAACATAGAATATAGAAAACCATACATAAACAACATAAAACAAAAACATAAAGAAACATAGAGAGGACAAAATTAACAAAACACAATAACAATTCAATGAATTCATTAATCAAAAAAGCAATCCTAATGTAGAAGACTTAATCGTCTATTGAAAGGCGACATGCCCAAGTCCATTGGATATTTCTTCAGATAGCGGGAGTAGTTCCAAATTGTGTGCAGTCGGCAGTAGGGAACCCCACTTATGTTACGCGGCTGGTTCGGGCAAATGGTGGCGTGATGGACTGGGCCTGGTGACGTCTTGAATCCCGAAGGTATCCAAGACACCGAGGGAATGGGTCGAGTTCCACACAGCCAGTCAACATCTTTTTATGAAGAACAAAAACGTCCACTTGCTCATGAGTTGGTCAATTGTGATAAGGCGACATTGACACGACGTGTAGAAAAGGCACTAGGCTCTTGAACCCATAATATGTCTGGTGTGGCACGATTTGAATTCTTTCCAACTTGCACATAGTGTCCTGTTGTTGGAATGCACGCTGGTAGGCCTCATGAGTGGATAATGGCCTAACCAGAGCTAGTTATGCACAGGTTGCGAAGGGTTCTTGGCTTGCCACCATTTAGAGCAGAGCGCGATTACAAATCATAAAAGTTTTAGACGACTCTGTTTCGACATACTCACAATGTAGATTCCACCGCAGATCACAAGTAAACATATTCCAAGTAGTTTGACTTTTGGCAACACGGTATGATATCTCCATTATGCTTATAACCACGATGTTTATGCTGCCCGGTCTGAATCGAGGGTGATTCACGAAGTAACTGTGACTATGCTAAAATAAGTGACATTGGTTGTTTTCACACCAAACTTGGATATGTTTAGTTCATCTTGTAGAGACTTGAGTCTCTGAAGTAGATTATATTTCTGTACAAAGTTGTGTATCTCAGGCATATTGGAGAAATACTGGACGTTACAACATCTGGTAGGTCTATCATGTAAATATGGTAAAAAAACAAAGGACCAAGTACAGATCCCTGCGGAACCCAGAAGTCAACGTCAATTATAATGATGATGAGGCTCCATCATGCAGTACATCGTGAGACCTGCCCTTTAAAAATGATGTAAATCCAAATAAGAAGCTCACTTGAATCCATAATTGTGGTAGCTATGTAGAAGTCTCTGCGGTGGCACACTGTCAAATGCCTTACTCCAGTCACACAATGCAATACGCAGTCAATTTGCGCTTGTCTTTCCTTGGTCAAGCGTATATGCTTGCCAGTCATCAAGTAGCCTTAGCAACATAGTTGTGCATGATCGACGAGGTAAAAACCATGCTGCGTTAGGCGGTATCAGACTGTTCACTTCCAACGTGCGTATAAAGGCGAAGTAACTAGACGCTCACCATTACCTTGCAAACCTATGTTAAGTGATATTGGCCTGTTAGTTAGATACATGACTGACCTATTCTTCGCTTTGTTAGACAGGCACAACGTTAGCTACTTTCCAATCGTAGGAACAAACTCCGGACTCGTTAGACAGTTAAACAGTTGCAGTGAGGGGTGAATGGAGCAAAGCGAAGAAGCCACACTGGTGAAGAATTGAGTAGGGATTCCATCAGGGACCACTAGCGCACCAAGGACCGAGTGTTAGAGAAGTACTCTGTCTCACCTCGTTGACTGAGAAAGAGAGTTTTGTAAGAGCGCTTTTGAAGACGGATTTCCTAGAAATAATTGTCGTACCAGTTTGTCGTTAATGGAGTATAAAGTTTCTGAACTTTTGAGTAAATGCCATTGGCAATTTACTTTGGCATCAGTTAAAACTTTACCATTTGCTGAGAAGTGAGAAGGAGACGCACGGCACTCTTATAGAACGAATAAATTTTCCAGATCCTTATAGGAATTGCTCCCTAAGTCCAAAAATGGTTGTTGCTGAGGCATGTCGGATTGTTGTGTTTTCACCTTGATTACGAAACTTTCTGTAAGAGCTCCATAAATCATCAAGACTGTAGCATCTTACAATTGAAGAAGAGTTTGGTCACGCTTTTTTAATCAATTTCAGAAGATCCGAAAGTAATCCAAGTGAGTGCCCGGCGTTGAACCACATTCATTATTAAGCTTTGAATTGCATCTCAACACGAACTCCAAACATACCGAAACCCCATCTTTCCACATCAGATTACGTCATGCCTGCTGAGTTAATATTGTAAGGCGATCTACGAAATGAGGTTCTAGTAGCAGCCAATCAGCCCTTTTATATTCCATTACAGATTTGTTAATGTATTTGGTTCTAGAACAGTGAAGTTTTAGAATTAGCGCATACTGCCAAATGGTTCACGAACACCTGGAATAACACTCGGTCTTTAATAATATTTTGGGTCATTGAACAGCAATAGGTCAATGATAGATCGCGAAGTATCTGTTACCGAGTAGGTTCGGTTGGACTGTTTGGTGAAAGAGAGCTCGTGGTGGGAACGCAGATAAATAAAAGATAGGCAGTCAGCATCGTTAGGAATCGGAGCTACAGAATCCCCAAGTTATATTCAGATTAAAAATCTCCATCACAAAACACTATTGCGGATACTTGTTACACTTGTCAACACGCATAAAGATTCGATTAGATCCTTGTCTGAGATCATGACAGTCGAATACACACGGCCTGGAAGCCGACCCACGTAACAGTTTTTTATTTCACCGCCATGTTATCTCCACCCAGATGATTCTGCATTAAGTTGTAGATAGTTCAGGTACGTTCACCGGCTTAAGCTCAGGTTTTGCTGCTATGAGAAACCTCCACATCATGATCGGAGCATCTCGGGGTCTTCCTAAATACCATCATAAGAACTTCGTGGGCAATATTTCCACGAATCTCGTACACTGCATCGAGCCACGTTTCAACAGACGAAAAATAATGAGGGGTAAAGCGCTTCAATCCACGGGTATGAATGTATGGTTGAGAGGTTTCGAATGTTAAGACTACGAGCGTTGAAAGATAGTAATTGTATACCAGAATTATTGATCCAGAATCGCTATTGGTCTTTGGTTAAGTGGAAGCGCAATCCTACAGCAATTGAAAAGAATCATTAACAGCGGCACACGTGCACTACCCAGCACGCCAGTCTGTGTATACCCATTACAACGCGCCTGTGCAAGGATGGCAGTTATTTTGACTGCATGTATTGTGGAACGGTCTCTAACATTCAGAAGCACATTGTAAAAAAGTTGGTTTTTACGCCCCACTCAGTGTTTACAATGATGGCACAACGCTTGTTATCTGCCCGTTGACTGGACCAGATTACTTCACATATCCACACAAAAGCAGAAGGAGAGTAAATGAATCCATCGGGCGATACAGGGTGGTTCTGCATGCGTCACTGGCAAGCGAATGATCATCAGTAGACACACTGCAACAGGACCAGGGTTTAGCTTCCACATCCCCAGAAAGAGCAATAAGCACACAGGAAAATGCGCAAATGTTACGTCAAAATACTCTGGCCATTGTGCTAGTTCGTCGCCTTCTTGTCCGTTGAGTTACACGACCGTCCCAAACATCAGTCAATGCAGACCGTGTATTTATTTTTCTTAGAAATACTTCCACACCGACTTCCGGAGGAAAAAGCCCAGCATCATTATGAAACCAATTCAATTTCAAAGGGATGCCATAGACCTGGCTACATTTAGTTGGATTAAGTCGTGTACCAATTGCAATTTAGCATATCCACTAAATTCGATCATTCTAAATGTCAGAAAAGAAACAATTGTAAACAAGCCACAAACACACGAAACCTTATCTGGCCCATTCGTCTTCTCGACTAGCCTCCGCCCTAGAAATTGGCATCTCGCGATCACTAACAGCCATAGTATATGTTTCTGATTAAATATTCGTCAATCTTACCTCTTGCCGAATCAGGTTCTTCTTAACTCAAAAAGATAGGAATGTCAAACTATCACGTTAAATGATTGTATATTGAGGATGCAAAAAAATGTCGGATGGTACATAAGGCTTGGCATTTCTTTTAGATCTCATGCTTTTTGATTGTGTAAGGTTGGCCCCTGTTTGTTTTTTTATTGCAAATTTTTTGTTATTATGTTGGAGATTACAGTAGTACTACTATTGACCAAGAAATAATACAAAAATTAAAATTTCCAATCTTGTTGAAATCTTTAGTTCTGGAGATATGTGAACTTCACCGATCAGGCTTCTAAACAAGTCAACCTATCACAATGGAAAATTTCTTGATCGTGACGCGTGAGCGTTTGAGTAGGACCTCGACAAGTGCCCAAATAAAGAGATATGCGGTGATAGTGAATATCTAGACGCATAAGTAGGGGGTCCCTACCCCAAAGATGGGTACAGAGCTCTTCTTTTGCAGGTTAGTAGCGGACTTTTTGATAAGACGATGCAAAGGACCAGGAAGTTTGTTAGGGAAACGACATAAGGATTATAGATACTCTCCACTTCACAAAATGCTCCACCTGTTTGTGTTGTCCGGGGAGAGACGGTTTAAAGATCGTTAGGTTTGTGATGAGGAAGGCACCAACACACGGAGTTCAAAGCACAATTATGTGTTCGTTCGAGTAAGTGCGATTTGGTTAGTGCTTGTAGGTTTCCCTAGACTGGCTTGTGGAAATCCGCACTGTGTTTAACATCAAGGAAAGTGGAACATTGAGTATTGGGACTGCTTTTTCCTTGTCCTCGGCCACGCCACCCAGAACACCCACCCCTATTGTTCCAATCAATTTCGCCCAAGCTCTCACCTAAAGGAAATTACTGGAGACAGAAAACATTCAGGCCATCTATCTACCTCACCAACAGTCAGGCGAGAACCGAACGTGTGCTCGATCCCGTCATGTGTGTGCGATGTTGTGGTCCTAGGTAGGTTAGGAGTGATAATTTATTGGAATCTAAGCATAGGGCTAAAACGGCCGATAACTAGCACCTACGGATACAGCAATAATCTACTAGATTTTTTTTTTTCGGTAAATTTGCGCTCACCGCATAATCAAAAATAGTTATTATCGTAAATATTATAGGTCGTAAATCAGGAGCCAATAGTAATCCAAAGATTTTTTTTTTTTTTTTTCTTTTGTTTTTTTATGTGTTTGTTCTTACGGGAAAAAGACGCGGGTTCCTTTATTACTTAAAACTCTCGACCGACAACCTCGGAAGTCACATGCATCTTGCTGTGTCAAATATCTTACCTTGATGTGAGATCGATCAGCGTGACAGTTTTTTCGACCTAGGGAAAACACTTATATTATAAAAATATTATTCATTATTATTGTATTGCCGCACCAAATGGCTCTTGGAAAGTATCAACATTTTATTTAGATGGACGGGTTGATCATGAATACCTCGCCCCCCAAGTTTGCATCATCTCGTATAGTACAGTATTTTTGCCATATTACTTTCTCAATTGTGTTATGCTATGCAAAAATTGGGTACGTTTGATATTGCATAGCACACTTTGTTGTTTTCTATTTATCGATGTAACCGGAGGACCGATACCTCCAACCACACACTTTTTTTCATCATTGTGCAATCCTTACTCTAAACGTGCCAAGTATTATATGAGAGGGCTATGAGATAATATAGGCTTCTCTTAAGCGCAAACAGGCTATGAGATCTTTAGAGAGTTTTGTATTAAAAAAAAAAGTAGTTGATTGGGGGTGTGATAAAGTGGTCCTACATATAATTAATAAGCAATAAAATATGAAATATGAAAAAAATTTTAAGTTTTTGCACAAAATAATTTAATGGACAAGCATAGTATTTAAATGGATAACAGTCCAAGCCGAATAGGGTATTTGTGGCACAATTGCACAAGAGTTCGTCGTAGGTCATGTTCCATCTGCCTGTGTGCTGCCGGAGGTGGAAAATATACGACGGTTGGTCAGGGTGGAGATAGATAGTGCGGTGGTATCGTGGCCAAGGAGAGAAAAAAAGTCAAGCGCTGCCGCCTCCCCCCCCCCCCCCCACGAGATACAAAAACCCCCACCGAACCGCTGAGAGTGGAGAAACAATGTCAGGCCACTTCTCAGCATGTCATGTCATTATCTGTTCGCGAAAATAATTAGGATTCCATAAATAGTACTGCATATTCGGAAGGGGAAGATAAAACACTATTTTTGCATAGTTAGACACCTCTAGATTTATGGGGACGAGGGGCCCCCCTACCGCTCACTCTACTGGGACAAAACAACACTTGATGCGTGGCAAATTGAATATGTATTACTGTAACTATACTGCTGTCACTAGCTAAGTGGACACAACACAGTACCTATAGTATATGCAACGATCCTGCTACCGTCTAAGTTGGCACCGAAGATCCCGCTACCGACCGGCACATGGGGAGGATCCGGATGAGACTCAGTAGAAGCGCCAGGGATCGATACATCAGTCGAGATGGATTTATACTTTTCTGGATCTGATTACATATGCCTATGAATTCTGCTACGCTACAGGCTACAATTAAAGAACCAGTGGTTAGTGTGTATCCTCAGAGTGACGCTTTTAACTTTTACCGAAGAACACGGACAAATACTTATAATTAAGGACAGTCGGTGATCTAAAAGGTTAGGCACTAAACTATCGTAAGCTGTAGTACAACCAACTACCCATCCCGATTTACAGACTTGACATATAGATACCAATGCTAGCCTATTAAGTGGTTTTTACCGTACAGGTAGGCCCCTACAATAAATGTGCACTTGATCAACAGTAAGAGTCAAAATTTGTTACGATTTGTGGACTTAGGCACCACTTACAAAACAAACGACTTGTGATTGGTTTCTAACTTTAATGTTAGAAGGTTTGTTACAGATTGACAGGGAAAGTATATTATTAACACGGGGGGGGGGGGGGGACCTAGGTAGGCTAGCCCTTATGACATAACTTGATATGTCAATGTGAAAATCAAAGGAAATAAGGTGAATTTAAAAACATTAGATCTAGCACCTATCCTTCACTACATTGACACAGTTCAACACGAAACAGTGAACTTTGGGGTGTCTTTATCTCGAGTTGCCTGTAGCTGTAGGCCTACCGTATACATCCAGAAAGTGTAGGCTAGGTTTCAGTTCTTAAAAGCTAGGTTGTGTGAGTTCATCTCACTTTCCCTCAGGCTACATAACTAGCCCTAGACTAGGCCCTGACGATGGACTATGAAGACTAGACACAAGTCACACTACACTTTGAAGAAAGCATCGTAAACAAGACTAGGGCTTGGTGCTGGTCTTGAGCCTTGTTCATCACGCGTTCTTATCCTAGGACCTAGGCTAGGTCTAGAGCTATAGGCCTAGAAGCAGTTGTAGGCCTAGCACATAGTATGGCGTCAGCTTTTTACTCGTTTGGCAGAGCTAGGATAGATTAGGCTAGCCTTAGCCTATCTAGCTGTACCTCTACTGCACTACGCCAATAAGCAGGCAGGACCATGGCTCTTTGTAAGGCCTTTGAATTACCAAATAAGTCTAGGCTTAGCTAGGGATCTTGGCCTAGGCTTTGGGTTTTGTGCTAGGGCTAGGCCTAGGCATAGGGATGGGCTAGGCCTCTAGGCCTAGGGCCTAGTAGGGTATTGAAAGCATAGTGCCTACCCTAGCTAGGGCCTAGTGTGGCCCAGAGCCCTAACTAATCTAGGCCTACCTTTAAATTCTTGGCCAAATATGCTTCTAATATGATTACGAAGGCCTAGCCTAAGCTTGCAATTAATTATTAAACCATAGACGGACTTAAAAATAAGAAATAAAAACCTTTAGAGGTTAGGTTACAAACAGTGCTGGGTTTACGTCACCTTGCCTACGGGCCCTGTACTTCTTCTTCTTTTGCTGCAGGTTTTTGATGTCGAACCAAAAAAACACTTCTCACACAGACGGCGCAATATTTGAATTTTGCGATATATTTATAATTATAATATAAACCAATGTATTAATATGTAATATTATCAATGTAAAAGTGTCCAAGAAACCCGTATTTAGCGAAATACAAGATGTCCGCCATCAAATTTAGTTATCCTCTGCCTAACCCCCGAGGTAGCTGGGGTTAAAGTTATACCAGAGTTATTTCCGGTTATAGTGGCGGTATAAGTCTTCTGAATACCAAATCCCGAGTTAACCAGGATAACTTGACTTATCCCGCTTATACCTGGTATAAATATGTACATGAATCGGGGCCCAGGGGTTTATAAACTATTAAATACGCATACCAAGAGTGAAGTAAATATGCCGAGGTAAACACTAATAACGCGTCATTCTCGCGAGTAATGGCGATATTTTTAAAACCTCGATAATCGATCTGATTTTTCATATCGCTCGACATCTCAACTCTCCCGTCTCTTGTAACCGTCTGGATATCGATAAAACTCTCGAAATATTCATCACTCTTCGCATCACGCGCTCGGTAAACCCTGAATAGTCGACATTTTATGAAAATCTACGCCGTCCATTTAAACCTAGCCAAGAAAAATATTGGATTTTACCATCGACATTCGATGTCTGTATATTTGTGAGTGGCGTTGCAGATTGTTGCGCAACGCGTTACGATATGGACAGGTAATTCCGTGTTCTGACGTTGTGCCATCACTCTTGGCAAATACCCCCAATAAAACCCTTCTAGACGGAATCGCGCCTGCAACGACAACAACACGGTACTTCAATTCCATTTCCCATCCAGGGCCGACTGTTGATTATAACTTTTTGTCGTCGTGTTTCGCTTCTTTTCGCTCGCGATGAATTGTGTGCGATATTTCCACTTCCAGCTCTTGAAACTACTTGCTCTTGTCCCGTAGCAGCCGGAAGTATACACACTGTAGCTTCCATTCACGCAAACAGCGAGACTCTTCTCTCGTACCGGGCGAGACTGCTGAATGTTCACTGCAGAAACATGCCGTACCACTACACTAACTACTAAAATATATGTACAATAACAATGTACAATAAGGTCATTTTCTTAGGGCACTCTTACATTTAACTAGCAAGTCGTTAAAAAGACGGGAAACAAAACATAATATAATAAAAATATACAAAAACATAATACTGTCACGCAAAGGTAATTATGAACTCAATAGTAAAACTTTGTACTATACAGGCATCTTATACGTAGAAGGATATTGCATGACATATAAGGAAACATACATAACAGCATAACAGGAAAATAATAAAATAATAAATGAAGAAAAAAACAAATTTGGACCAAAAAATGAAGAATCAAATTACAGATCAAAAAAGTGAATTGATTTTCTTGATTTAAGTATTGTATTAGTACATTTCTTGGCAATATTCAATTTAATAATTGATGAAAATCCAAGGTTGTTGTATAGTGTATAGTGGACACAACACAGATCATTCCTTGCTAAGGATAGTCTGGATCAAGTCCCTGGTTCGAGCGTGCGCGCGCACCACCAATGAAGTCGTGTCAGGGGATATAGCCAGAGAGTAGACCTTTACTTTTCGATGCAACCTACGTGCATTAACAGGTAGCTATGTCTGAACGAGTATATAAGACTTTGCAAACACAGTGGCGTCAAAACCGTTTCAACATCAACACACGTCTAGGTGTCGTGATGAGTATGTAAACTTGTCTCTAAGTGCCGCTGAGTGAGTACTCGCTACCTCGGGACATTGCACAGAGCTAACAGACAGAGCTGCACTCTATCAAAGCCTTCACATGCACGTGCTCGCTACTTTTGTGACGTCACATCAAACCAAGAAATGGTAAAACCTAGAAGAAAAACGAGGATCTACCTCGCATGTTTCCATTGTAAGTTTTCTATGACGTCTCGAGTTGTTCGTGTCATAACTCGAAGTTCGACCTAGTTTACTTTAGCAATTGCGGATGTGGGATTGCAGAATAATTTTAAATAAGTGGTCGGCCATCTCTTAATATTTCGCGGCGCATGAGAATCGAGTACCCACCATTGCAAGTCGGCTACAAGGATACCTGCCCAGTCAAGTGCCCTAGATAGCTTGAATGGGAAAGTTGGTCATAAAAGTAAGATCTATGCTTGAATGATATTCAAGTTATACAGTGCATTTGAACGCGTTTTACGTTTTAATTTGAGTTTTTGTGAAACGGAATGTTAAGTCATATTTCTCTCATATTGGAGTCTTTTGCAGAAAATAATTATTCATTAATCAGACATTAAAAGACGTCCTACATCTTTCTGCATAAAATAAAAATCCCTGAAACAGAATGTTTATCCCATAATTAGCATGAGAAAGATGGGAATAGCATTGAGCGAGAAGCGAATACAAAAATAATTGTATACTTAGCTTTAGCTTCAAGGTATTAATCATACCTTGTGCACGGATGTCACGTTGTGTTTTCAGCTCCATAGAATCTACCCTACTCATCGTATGTATCATCACGGTTGCAAAATATGGGACATAAACCCCAAAGAACACCCATTCTACGCTTCTAGAACGGGTTGAAAAGACCGTTCATTCACTGGATAATCATACCGTTGTATTTTTATTAAAAAATTGATAGCACATTCCATTTTATTTTCGCGAGAACCATTTTAGATCAAGAGGCGGAATTCAATCACCTCAATAATTCTCCCCGTTTCATAACGTCGGTCGCGACTCTTAAGGGTTCACGCCCACGGGTCAGACAATGGCGTTCATTGTGTCCCACCAAACACACATTTCCTCTTTGCCCGAGCATCCCCTGTTTTTACAGCATATTTCCAATTTCGTTTGATTCACGTGGCAAAACTCGCGGGTAATAAGCTGTCACAAAGGAAACCGAACGTACGGTGCGTCCACTCACGGTATAGCGCCGCCAGCGCTGCGGCCGGCGCCACAAAGAACCACCACCACCTCAATTCATCGGGAAATTGAGATGAGATTCTTGAAAAATATGTGATAAATTACTAGCCAATACAAATACATCAAACTCCTGTCTTCTTTTATCTCGACGCCATTAATCATGCAAGATAGAATGAGCGAGAGCGTGTCTTTCATATCAAGCTGGCGAACAATACGTCAGACTTTGCATCCTGAACATCGGCCAATGGGATGCCGACAATACCGCGCGAGTCTGGCGGACAGTTGCCTACTAGACGGCGCGAGATGAATAGCCAGGAAACGGTATTTATCTTCGGATGAAGCTGAATTTTCAATAGAAGTATTGTTAGCAAACCACAAAGCAACAAAACAATTGTTTTCAAATCATAGATACAAGAATTCAGTGAATAGTTAAATTCATAAAGTCAAGGGCTTGTAATTTAGCTTGGAAAAAGTCATCGTATTTTGTTATCATGAAGGAAATAGGCTACCTTTAAAAATATAACAATTCGTGTGTTAGAGTGCAATGTAGATACCGGTACTACAAGAATTTATGATAATGACATTGACAAAAACTGGCAACTTTTCTATTTTCTATAAAAGTGAGTTGCACACTAGATAATTAAATTTAAAATCAAAGTAAGCAGAAACATGAGTGGGAAAGAACTCATGAATGTTGTAAACGAACTTGTGCATGAAACAGAGGTAGGCCCTACATCATGCTGGCATCGATTTCATTACATAAATACCATTCGTTATGCGATGAAACATTGAAGATGAAAAGATTGTGTTTTTGAGATTCAATGCACGACAATAGTCTGGTATTTTTCAAAAGTCTGGGAAGTATATAAAAAACGAGGATAGATATAATTTTCCGTTGGCAAATAGGTACTTCAGTAATTTTCTGCAAGATCGAAAAATAACACTCGTATTGCCATCTAAAAAAAGGTAGGCCTATAACCACTAGCAAGAAAAAAAAGAACGAAATAGGGAATCGTATCTACATGAAAGTTGATTTAGAGAAGTATATTATTTAAAAGACATAACTTAGTTCAAAACACTGAAGCGAAGAAAACCCAGTCGTGGTGTCACTTAGCGACCTCGTTGACGCGTCTGTCAACATGAAATTTACCTTATCGCCGGCGAAACTGGGCTTCAACATGAGGGGGGTGGGGTAAAGGGAAGAGCCGGAGGGGGATATTATTAAGGCACCTATGGTGGAGACGTCTAATTAAGTACCAAGGTTGAGCGGACCGCCTAGATATATTACTACCAGAGATTTAAATGCAGATAAATTGACCTTCATGTTTTTGACAAACCATTTTAACTGCGTCAACTATTGTAAAGTAAACGAAAGTGACTTCAAAAAGACTTGAAAACAATTAATGTGGTCTACAACACACTACAACTGTTTTATGTCTGTTTCAATCCACATTTGTTTACGGCAGTTGGCGAAACTAAAAAGTGATTTTGCAAAAACATGGCGGCCGGAAGCACTGTATGTCGCTCTCTGGTGGTAACTTATCTAAGGTTTAAGCGCACCGCAGCGCCACCTACGTCCGGGAGTCGTAGTTAGTTACGAGGCCGGACGCTAGATGGCTCTCCTCGCACGTAGGAATTAACATGGCGGCCGGAAGCTAATATGACACCGGGCCGACTTGGCTAACCTTTCCCCTCTCTGTCTAGCGTGGCGCGCGCACCATGCTAACCCGTCTCAGTATGCGCGCGCATCACATAAGTCTGCCGCTCAGTTCAAAGAAATAGTTAACCTTTTTGACTGAGGAAATAAAATAAAAAACCTTCAAAACCTTAACGTTCTATTTGAAATATAAAGGACTTTTACCCGGAAAGTAGTTCTATTAACTATTATTAAAAAATAAAGAAAAAAATACCTCCAAAACCTTTAACGTTACTATTTAAAAAATAAATTACTTTTACCCGGAAAGGAGTTCTATTAACTATTATTTAAAAATAAACAAAAAATACCTTCTAAATCTTTAACATTTCTATAAAAAAAAAAAAAACATTGTTGGGGGTTTGAACTAGCGCAGAGCGAACCCTACCTTAGCAGTCCCATCTGTTACCACCCTGCTACGGCGCACTGTGTATGTTGTCCGCCTATAAAACGTATATAGTTGCATCGCAAGCGAGCCGTGAGCGCGCGGTGGTGGGGAAGGTTAGCAAATCGGCCTTTAGATTCAACCGCCGGAAGCACTGTATGTCGCTCTCTGGTGGTAACTTATCTAAGGTAGAGCGCACCGCAGCGCCACCTACGTCCGGGAGTCGTAGTTAGTTACGAGGCCGGACGCTAGATGGCTCTCCTCGCACGTAGGAATTAACATGGCTACGGAAATCTAGCTCACAGTAGATTTTTAATATAAACTATAAAACCCAATTACTTGTGACCACACGGGCAAAGTTGTTATAATATATACACGACTGGTCCCTGGGTGATTCGCATTCGAACTAATACAAAATAAGGTCAGTGCTTCCACTAAGTAGGAAATGTATGTACCACACGAAGCGAGAACCTATCCACCCGTGGGAACTATGGCAACGTTGCCTCGTCGCAGTGTTGTCAACTTCCTTCCGAGGTTGGAAAAAGTTTAAAACGCGTTTAAGTTAGAAAGATACGGCAACGCTGTACGTGTTTGTCGACGTAGCGGTGAGTTAGTTGAAATTGCTCGTAACAATACTTGAGTTGAGATAACATTAGTGTGATATATACAAAAAAAGCATATACTTGAAAATCTAATTCATTTTGCGGTAGTTTCAGTTCAATGCACAAAGCTGCACAGGACACGAAGTAACACTCTTAAATGTTGACTCCAGACAACCAATCAACGCCAACATCGTTCACTCACTTCATCACCAAGACAGTGAAGAAGTTGTAGCGCTGGCTCTACCTACCGGCTGGGCGTCACACTTCAAAGGTGTAACATTTAGCCTAACCTTCACTCAAAGATCTCTACACCCAGGCACGTAGGAACTTTTTATTCTGAAGTTGGGAGGAGGGGGACACAGAAAAAGTGGGGAGAGATTACCCCCATTAACTCCATGTACACCCTAAGAAAAAGTATTCTTCAACAAGAGAAAAACTGTTACATCCTAAATGAATTAAGACTGTGTTTCAACTACAACCAACCGTCGCACGTTGCAACGCTGGCGCTACCTATCGTCGGGGTGTCATACTTCTAAGATGTGATATTAGCCTCTCTGATTTCTAAAGTCTTAACCACATTCAAAGCAACCTAAGTTGCAAAGTATTCTAAGGCCTAGAGTATCCTAGTCTGAACACTTAGAAAGCAACAACCAGCACACGAGTGAATGCAGGTGAGAGATTCAATGACTGCGCTTCCTAGAGGCTTAGTCAAGCACTTTCAAGATGTTATATCTTACTTTATATCTAAACCGTGTGTTCAGGTTCAGAGAGCAATACAGACGTTAACAAGCCGAAGAAAAGTCTTCTCAGCCAACGAAGAAACGCTCGAAAACATGGCCTACAATAAGCATCAATTTCATCGTAAACAGACTGTATAAGGAAGGGGTATGCCGTTCTTGAGTTTCTAGCAAGCTATCTTCCATAAAGTAAAACAACAACAAAAAATGCGGTAACGTTCTTTGCTGTAAGATAAGATGGAAGTTTTTCGTATACATTTTTCCTCGTCGTTTTCCCAATAGAGATCGCACGATGCGTCGTCGTAGGCACCGACGCCGAAAACCCGTTTATATTTATGAACCTTAAGAATTTCATCGCTTTTTAGTGGTGGCTTCCGCTTCGGAAGTGTTATGATAATAACCGAACACGCGGGATGCCGGATCGCTAATTGGGCCACTACAACCGCGGGGGGGGGGGGGGGGGGGGTAAACCGAGCCGGCATTACGCGACGCACTTCTTCGAGCACCCTCGAGGCGCTGTCTTTACGAGACTCCCGTCAATGAAACCTCGTTGTCGAGGACTCTTAATCTCGTGTAACCAACTCGTGTAGCTAATAAGTTACCTTTCAGCTAAGATATTGTATGACAACCAAGGGAAAGATGAGTAACCGTACTACAAGGGCGTACACTTAATTACTTATGACTAATGTTGCTAAAAAATAAAAATTATGATGATTGCTTTATTTCCATTATATGAAGGCGCCCATAGTTTTTATATGAACAAACTGACCCTTGAGATAATTATTTTAATTTAATTTTGTAACAAAGATACAATTAGGTTTTTTAACTTACGAGTGATTTTTTAATTTTTTAATACGAGCGTAAGTATTAAGTTCCATGTTTCGAAAGATCAATAAAAATCAAAAAGAACTCGTAAAAGTGAAGTTATTACATTGAAGAAATAACGCTAATCGAGGAAATAACTTGTAGCCCCCCCCCCCCCCCCCCAAACTGAGTTACAGCCGCACACACATTCACAGGGCAGCCAACTTATGGGATTTCAAACTACCTCGATCAAATTTCTCAGAGTCCACTAACACGGAGCGAAAACAAGGGCACTGAATAAATAGGGGCCATTTTCACTGATCGCCGACCCGCGACGTTTTGCCAGCAGGAGGGAGGGGGGGGGACAAGTTCCACCTTTATCTCCTCTCTTTCCCTTAGCAATGATTAATGCGTGTACTTTGTTACCGTCGTCCACTCTAAATCAGTCTCGTGATGTAAGTGGATAGAGATACAATCACCGCCGCTGATAACTTGTGGCGTTGATGTATTGTGCAGCCAGCACAACACGACGTAGCACGTGGGACCTATTACAGCGACTATGATCTGAGATAACACATATACTTAATGTCTACCTAATCATGAATTACAAGCACTGATTTCGGTATAAAACAAATAATTGTGACCTTTTTTTATGAAAATGGAAAATGTATACATGAAAAAAAATGGAATTTCGATACGATTTAGATATGAGAAAATATTTTCAAAATCAATGTCGAGACTCCAAATCGAAATATCGAAAATATAAACAAATGGTGGAGGTGCCGGGTCATTAAACGCGAGTGTGGGAAAATAACCATAATTACGCATTTTTTGCGATATCTTATCAACCTATTTTAGCCACATATTATTAATAATATACCCACTCTTTCGATACACATATTTTGTAATTTTTAATTTGAAAAAAAAAGATTTGGCCCAAATAATCAAATTTTGATACATCGATAAGTTAATGATGTCATAGACTAAGTCTACTTTTCTGCTTGTATGGCTTCAATTAAAACATAAAATCTAGACATTTATGAATTAAAGTTAATTTCAAAAGTTACGAAACCTGGAGAAAACACCGCTTGAGTTAAAAGAAGGATGGAAAAACGGATATTGATGCCTAGAAGACATTGAGCCTCGTGTAGCATTGAAAACATTGACGTTTTAATCTTGTTTTTTGGTTTGTTTTGTAATAAACATTAATTTCTAAGATCCCAGGAGTTTTGACTAAATAATGTATAATTTTTTTTATTCATTTTTGTTCAAATGTTTAACTGGAAACAGTAAAGAGCGCTAAGAACGTTGTCCTAAAACAACATGTCTAAAAACTTGATTGGCATTTTTAAAGAGTAAAAACTAATTACAAGCTTGTATAATCTCAGAATTATTACACTGAAGTCATGGTATATTAATTTAAGCACTCCTCAAGTCTATACTGCAGAAACCTTCACCAGGGGCAGGCAACGTGCGACGATGACGAGCCTAGGCCACGCCACGTCCCTCAACCGCAGCGTTCAAGAAAGCTAATAATGTTCTTGTCAATAGCGCCAGCAGGGCTGATGGATGAGGCAAAGAAATTATGTTTAGAAAAGTTTCGACGTCGAAGTTTCTCGGCATGGAGCTCGACGGTGAAAAAGAGGAATCGACAATTGCTGCAGATTCAAGTAGAACGTGCCCCGTTGCGTGTCGTGTATACACGGCTACTAAGTGCTCGAGCCAGGGTAGAACATGGAGTTTTATCGGGATCGGTTTCAAAATGCAAATTAAGAGCTTGATGAAAAACTTGTCAATATTTCACTGGAGCCCGTGGTTAACATATTTAGCACACTCCCTCTACCTTTAATTACGTAATGAGATAAGTGACACGCTTAGTAGACGAGTGACATGCTTAGCAGACAGGTTACATGCTTAGTAGACCGGTGATATGCTAAGTAGACAAGTGATACACTTGGTAGACAGGTTAAACGCTTTGTAGAGACGTGACACGCTTAACAGACAAGTGACACGCTTAGTAGAGACGTGACACGCTTAATAGACAAGTGACACGCTTAGTAGACAGGTTTCATCTTAAATCAGTAATTTTGATAATCAGTATTGTGTAGGTACCTTTAAATATAGGATAGACGTAAACACTAATACCAGAAGGGCCTATGAGAGCACATACATAACGTCTTCACGCAGGCGGCAGGAATGAGCTTCACGACCTCGTTTCGCGTCCACGAGCCTTCAGGCCTCTACCCCGCTTCAAACCCTTATCCGCCTTTTGCCTTTCTCGTCGACTAACTATATAAATGTCATGTTCTCTTGTTGTCTTTGTTGTAATGTTAATCTGAACTTGTAACTTTGTAATCACTCTGTCAGGCTACAAACGGCCACACTTGCCCTGCATTAGCCTTCCTGCCCTATGGGCAGATAAAGTTCATTAAAATTAAAATAATACAACCAAACAGAGGTCATATCGAAATAGAAAATTAATAAAATAAACAAACTCAATTTCAGTAACTTATATTTAGTGGGTGTCATTTCACACAATTTATTGTGTGCTTCGTCCCTAGGACGACGCCAAAATTATAGTTTACATTATACCCGTACATCACATTCACGCATTAAAATCCATTTCACAATCTATAGATCTTTGTTTTTTAATCGGGATTTCAATTCCCGCTTTAGGCAGACTTGTTACCCTCTGATGCGGACTAAGTCCATCAATTATACTTCACTTTGGAATATGTAAACGGTGACTTTGGAGCTGTCCTAGCAAACGAGGCACACAATAAATCCTAATACGGTTCAGAATCAGCCTTGTTGATTCTGGCGCTGTCTGCTAGTGGAATCGTGTCCAGCTTGATTGATCGGTGTTTCCTACTTAAATTTGCTGGTCTGTTTTTGTCATTGTTCGCTCGTCGATGGTATCGGCGCCTACAGAGTTGGCTTGGTCGGCTTTAAATTAAATTTCTCGATTTGGTTAGTCGGGAAACACTCCTGTAGGTGGAATTGTTAATATTTAATACAATTCAGAAGTTAAAAAATCCATCCCGATCGGAGCTAACTTCTAAATTGTATTAAATATTTTGAATTTAATGTCCCCCACTAAAAATGAGTTCCGTGACTGAGTGGGTAGACTCTAAACACGAATTATTTTTATTTTATTTTTTATTTAAGACTTGGAACTGTACGAAACTAACGATCTGAATTTAATAAGATTCGTTGGCGACCTTTGTAACGGATACGAGTGACGTGAACAAAAACCATTAGATTCTTTGAGCTGAGCGTCTCAACTCTTATTTATACATTCCTGTCCTGAAACTGCGCTCGGTACAGCTGGCTCAGGCTCTTTTGTGAAGCAAGCTCTAACGAGTACCCGTCTAGTCTTTGAATTATCTGCACGACTTGCCGCTATACGACTTGTTAAATAATGAATTTTATATTCAAAGTAGCAGACAATGCGATTTCTTCTCTAGCTAGAAGAATAGTTTACGTGTACTATTCTATTCTTGCGCGATGCTGAGCGACGGAAAGTTAATGCTAAACTGATGAATATCTCGACAGAATCTAAATCAGGAACGTAACAGTTTTTTTTTATTTGTGTGTTATGTAGTAAATTTCAGCAAACGGCCTCCATTGAATAGCTTGTCAAGCTTTAATATCGCGTGATTTGTTCTTCAGTGTTGTGCAATTTACCTTTTTAATGTAATGCTGGTATAATTGCTTTATATTTTGCATATAGGCCTGTATTGCAAAATTATTTAATTGGGGCTTGTCAAATTAAATATTTCCAAATTAATTAAAAACAGACAGAAGTTTCAACAGCGGCATCAAAGATAAGGCTACTTTGATATGATGTAGTACTGTTTTGTTAGTTTCTGTGGCATGTTTTGTTTAGTTTTTGTATGGACTTTATAAAATAAATGTATGTTTTATTTGATACAGTATTTAAGTTGGACATTGTATTATATTATAAATTGTATTAGAGGGTGACATGTACTCACGTACTATGGGACAGATCCAATTTCTGTCATTCTCGCATTCATTTTTATAATGCCATGTTTAAATGTGGCAAATCAGTATGCAAATATTTATTTATAAATAAATAAATAATCGTATTATATTGAACTGTTTAACTAGTTAGGTATACACACATATTTATTTGACTCACGAACAAGAAATATTTCATAGATTGTACTAGAAACATTGAATATGCCACGTCTAACTTCAGAGATTTCAAAGGTGCCCTCAAAGTTATAATGGTAGTTTTCACTACGCTTACTACGCTCATCCAAAATATGAGTAGTCAGAGAAAAGCTATTATGAGTCAAAACATACACTACAGTGTATTTTGCTCGAGCGAGTGAACTAGCCTGATCAGATCTTACTGTTTGGGTTTACTCACAGTACCAGACTAAAGTATCACTATCGGTTTGTTCCGTTCTGTTTTAATCTTCATTACGTTACAATAAAGAAAACATAATTAAATATGAGCAATATTGTAACAAGTTGTGCGGAATGCGAGTCTTTTATTGAAGAAGCGACAGCTGGAACCGAGAAACAATGTGGGGTCCTAATAGGCTGCTGTTTCCACATGACAATAATATTATAGGTTGGAATCAGTGGCGGCTCGTGGACATTATAACAGGTAATGCTTATATACAGCAAACGTAAATCATGCATATGGGTTATGTGTGACAGGGAAGGAGGGGTGTGTGAGGTTGTCACAATACCCACCTCCTCCACACAAATAAAAATAATTGAATAACAATTATTAAACTGCAATCAATTTAAATTTAACAACAATTACCTACAGCGACTGTTGTAGGGTTGAAGACTGCAGACGACTGATGAGTGAAGTGATTGCAAGGGTGCGTGGCTAGCGGGCGAACCTATACAGAGCCCGAGTGCGCGAGTCCCGATAGCACCAGAAGACCGGTTTGCGTTTCGTTTTACCCGTGTTATTCCCTGTCGTTGCGTGCTAAAAGGGCTTAAAAGTCGTCGAATTCGGTGCGGAGCACATCGCAGATTTCTACATATGCTTGGTTCAAAACCATTACCACCATATACTACGCGGTATGAAAAAGTTGACCATACGGCCGCGGATACTTTTGAATACCTACTTAATTTTACAATATACATACACATTGAACTTATCAAAAAATCAGTTTAATGGCGATGGATGATTTATGGTGGTGGTGCTACAGCACCAGCGCACAATAGCACGAGTCGCCACTGGTTGGAATAGCGAGGGAGAAATAGCAAAGTACAACTATAAACACGGCTTTAAACTGATTTCCACAATTTGGTAGCATCATTCAGAAGTTTAATTATTACTCTTCGCGGGACATTAAGAGTATTATGGTCATATTATCTTAATTGACATAAAGTATTCGCATAAAATTAATATAATCACAGTAGTTGCTTTTAATACGCCATAACAATTAAAAATGATTAAGTCCCGTCTTTATTGAAGTGATTAGTAAGTGAATTGTATACAATGTGGCGTCGTGACGTCGACGTCGAGGAAGTAGAAAGTCATTGGGCGCACACGGAGGCGCGTTCGGAAAGTTTTAATGGCACAAGACTGGTCCACAAGGAAAGCCATCCATTGGGGTTGATGGACCATGCGTGCAGCCATTTGTTTCGTCGGAGTATAGCCACTTCGAATTAAATGAAAATATTCATTAGAAAGGGATCCCCAACTAGCAGTTAGGGGCGCTGATTACCATACGTCACAGTTGTAATTCTGCTCGCGGTTGACAATGTTAACCGACCATTGATGAATAGCGTTGGCTGAGCTTAGTGTGGCTCTATTATGCAATGGTGCTATTTAGTTAGAGACGATACTCACAGTGGCTGTTTGCTTCCCAACTGTGAGAGTGGAGAGGAATTAGTAAACATAATAGTAATTAGAGATGAGTGTCATGTTGTATTGCGTTATAGTTGGTAAATAGCAAGTTGACGTTGTTAGAAAACGTCACAAAATAAACTTTTACTAAGACTTAGGTTTGCGCTACACAAATAGGGCATTAATTACTCTATTTTGTCCACTTGATGTGGGTGACGTAAAATACTTGATTGGTGTAAGTAAACTTTATGAAAACTGATTTACAAGGAGGACACTAAATAAAGTTAGGCTCACACAATGTAAACGTACAAAACTATTAGAATGATTTACTAAATAATAATTCCATACCGCTCTCAATGTATACGCGTATACGTCTACAATTTAATATAAGAACATTTCTTTCAAAACAATGTTTGAACCAAAAAGCAAACATTTAATGGAATGTAAATTTAACATAACTCCAAAAAATATTTAAATAAGGTTCAATTCAGAATAATTATGAATAATTATGTAACCAAATTTAAACGCCAATGATGCTCTTTTTACGGCATAAGAAAAATTCAATTAATTGATGGGGTCATAATCAACGAAAGTAAAGTACTGTTCGCACTGCTTGTTTCCTGCTTATGTGTGAAGGTATGTACTAATTGGTAAGAGAAACATCTTCAGATCACTAAATTGGTTCTAAATAGGTGTTTGATTGAGGTGCTTCGGGCGCCTGGGTCTTAAATAAACCTCGATTGAAATATTCCCCGCACGGACAGAGTGCGCCTACCGCGACGTGCGTTGGGCTCTAATACCAGGATCAATCCCAAGAATTCCAACCACTGACGACAATCCAGTGTAATTAGGAAAACCACTTAAATATTTTCCAAGACAAACAGAAAAGTTTTTCATTTTCTTTCTAAGACCCAGGATATTATATCAACCGTCAGTATATGTAAAGAATTTAAAAGAGGATACATAAACTCGCTTTGAAGTTGTAATGCATGTGATGAAATAATTGAACGATGTAATAGCGTTAAAATAAAACATCATTTAATTTCAACTGGTTATGGTTCAAACTGGTTGACGTTATTCATCTACGTTCCTATTTAGTCTCCATTATCTGATATAGTTTTATGCACTTCAACTTTCTCTGTTTAGAATATTACAAATAAATCAATTATTTACGTATTGTGACAATTTTGTTAGCACTATTATTGGCCGCATTATAGCAGGACGCAAACACGTCCCACAAGACACATGTGACAGTTGGCAAATAGCTATGCGCTAGGCCGGGAAGAATCCGATGTATATGAAACTTTACATATAGTTGTCAATAAAGCATATATGGACAGCCCTACACTCGTAGGATTATCAATATATTCTGTTAATCCGCCAAGATCAATCCACGAATATGGTTGATTTTAGACTTTTTAACAAAATCCACAATTATGAATATAATTTTTTTATTATTTAAAAGCACATTTGGTTTTAAATATTAATGTAGAGCCCTATATTTCCGCATCCGTGAGAACTACCCAAAATTTTCAAACATCTGTGGTGTCAGTCCTATGGTCGAAGAACAAACAAATAATATTGCAACTTGCATTGAAATCTCTTACAGACTAGTTGCCGAGGACACAAAAATAAAATGTCCTGCATTGATATATCTCGTGCTGTAGGAGACGAACACACTAAAATTATCATAAACCGGTCACCAATAATCGTTAACTTCGCCACTGAACAACGTTCTACGTAGAATATTATAACAAGAAGTCAGTCTAAATATTTTCTAGATTCAACCGAAATAAAAGTAGAGTTTTCCTTATAAACTCGCAGAGCCGAGAGGCAAAGTTCACCAAGAAAGCAATAATAGCTCCTACATTACCCAGAGGTTAGGCAGGCTACAACACGAAGAATGAAGACCATCCCTTAAAGTCCAATGGATTTATAAATGATATTACATTTGAAATTCAAATGAGTCTACCTCGGTGATGACTCGAACTAGGAAAGCCTTGGGATCCAGATAATCATGTAATTATATGCAATGCAAAGTTGTTGCAAAACACACAGCTGAAACGAAAGAGTAATAGCCGAGCGCATTTAAAAGTAAAAACAGTGCCATGTAACGAAGCCCCTAGAAAGAGTTATAACATTTGATTACCTCTGCTTTGAAAGATGTTTTCCGCTCTATATAATTCATTTCCCTATCAGCATATACATAGTAAGCAACAAGAAATCCACGGGAAGCTTTCTAGGAGACAGTTAATGTAGAATAGTCGAGTCGAGCAGTGAGCGAGTAGATCCTTGTTTACCGGGTGTGCGCCCAAGGGGGGGGGGGGTACAGCCCCCACAACCGCCAAGAAGCACCATAACGTTACCGTGTAATGCTAGGATAACTGCGGATGTATAAACTAAACAATATTCTAATGCGAATTCAAATATATTTGTCTTACACGACAATGCTTTGAAAATAACTTATTTCGCTAGTTTTAGGTTTATTTTGTGGCGCGTCAACCGTTAGGCTATAGAGCACCACTCGAGCCTAGACACTGTTCGAGGAAATTATCCTTGGTGGTCAGAAAACAAATCTGCGATGTATGTCGATATTGAACTTCTGTACATATTTGATTCGTTGTTAACAAGAAAAAAGAAGACGAAATTGTTCACGACTGCAGGAATAAGATATGACAAACGTCAAAGTCAGTCCTATGATTTTACGACCAATCTCTACCTCACACAGCTACTAAAAATACGTATAGGCTACATCTAATATTACAATAGAACGAATATGTATCGAGTAATAGATACATAAATATAAAGACTGAAACAAAATGAGCAAATCCATAGTGAAATGTGAATTAGTCTACACATCATCTGGCCGCTAGATAATGTTTAGAGTAGTCCATCAAAGGTGAACGGATGACACTACACTGTACTGATAATATTGAGTCCATTATCAGATTCGCCACCTGCAATATTCCAAAAGGGTAATGGCGGCTTCTATACGTGGGTGTCGTTGGTGCGACAGAGGCCCTCGGTAACTCATCGAGCTCTCGCGAGAGACACCCTAGTTAAGCCAAGGGTGGGTTCAGGCATGGCATTACTCAGAAGACAGCCTTATAGCGGTCAGTGTGTGAGAAACAAATGAGTTTTCAATTGTCTAAAATATTGAAATAACGTTGATAACTTAATGGATAAGGATAATGGTATATTTTAGTTGTTATTTCATGACAACTGCTACCACATTATATGAACATATCAATCAAAATTGTCATTGATCAATATTTAAACATTAAAATTTTATTATATTTATACCTTCTTATAATAATCTGATTTTCTAATAAATAAAAGGTATATGCTATTTGTCAAACAAAATTATTACAATATTACATAATTATGCTTTTTTACGTTCTATAAAAACAAGTACACCCCAAAAACCACTCCGTTAATCGTATTCAGAATTAACTCATTCACGTCATGTTTATCATAGTTAATATACTAGTCAGCATATACCATCAAATGCACGTATATGGAACAAATATACAAAATAAAAGATACACTATTCGAATAGTAAACAAAATGATAACACAAATTAGCCATTAATGTACAAATTGTTTCTAATTTAAATAATGAACTAATAATGACACAAATACAAAGTGATTTCAAATAAATTGAATCGGATTAATGACCTATAGATAAACCAAATCGACAAACAACATATCTCGTCGCATAATCCCTCTCTCTTCCACTCTATCGTAATCATCCCCGATTATCGCAATGCATCGCACTACAATGGACGACTCGGCCGTTCTAGTGCAGCAGGAGATCCGCTCAGCTAACGCCGCCCAATCACGTCCGAGGGCCTAACGCGCGCCGAAATGAGTCGTGAATAGTAGAGTGTGTTATCCGCGTTCAGGGGCCGCCGCGATTTATGGACGAGATTTCAACAGGAGGATCAAAGCTACTTAATTCACGATGAACAGCGGTCGAACGGTCACAAGTGAAAAACTACGGGGTTCGAAGCCCCGACTAGGCGCGACCGAGGTGATACAGACGTCAATTTGTCGAACACGACGAGGTACACTGAGTTGTGGGGAGTTTAATACACCATTTACAATATAATTTCTGTGTAGACCAAAGTGAACGATCGACACTATAGAGGGGGTATAGTGACTTAGAAAGTATATTTTATAAGATCAATCTGGATATTGTTTTGTTTATTTATTTATTGCCACTAACAATAGAGTAACCTTCGCAAGTGCGATATAGGTTTTTACAAAAAATTAATTAAATACTAAAGCACAAAAATAAAAAAATATACCAAAAAATTAAACATCTAAATAGATCTACTCAATTGCACAAAAAAAATTATACTTTGCGAAATGCAAATAGAAAACTATGACGATTACAATGTTTGTTTGTTTTACAACTATTTGTGTTAAAACATTTTAAAAGGGGTAATATTTAAGGGGGTACTTCCCGACCAGCATTGAACACAAAACATTGCTCAGGAAAAAAGGTCCGATGTCCAAACGAATAGAGCAACAAAAATTAAGTTAACTCAGAATCGTAAAGAAAAGCAAGATCTATGCTACTATAGCTATTCAATTTCCATCACCTTTGAATCTGTTTTTATGTGAATTTTTACAAAGATTAATTTTTGATCATATTTTACGCAATTCAGTGATTTTTTTTATATAAATAAACTGTTTATAAATCATACTTTTAAGGCCATTCAAGCATAGATATAATCTTTAAAAATAACCTCATGCACAGGTTTCACGAGTTATATTGAATCGTTCGGCAGTCCGATCTTTTTTACCGGAGTATGTTTTTAGACAAATAACATGGACGAGATGGGGAAACAACACAACACAGTCAAGTTACACTGATAAATGAAAAATTTAAAATTGTTTTTTTTTAATGTGAGCCGGAAAAGAGAACCGACCGTTAGGCCCAGTTCCCACAACCGTGTTTTAGTTTAAAGAAATTGTTTTTGTTATAAGAAATCCGATATCCTGATTGGATAGCAATGTTTTAGTGACCTGTCATAATGAAGTTACTCCTTTGCATTGGTCGCCGTAAGGATTATTGACGTCTGATTGGCCCATTCTAAAGATTTTGTTTTTGTGATAACAAATTTCTTACGACTAAAACAATAATATTTTAACTTGTATATCCTATCCCCTTATAATAAAACCAATTATTGGGAACTGGGCCTTAGGTCCTAGGATGCAAACTAAATTGCTAGGCAACATGCAAAAACAGCCAACAATATGTAAAAGTTGATTTTCATTTTATGACTTTATTACGTAGCCTAGAAGTTCTATGTAGTAACTTATTTACAAATTTGTTTTAAATTTTGACAACAGATGTTGTAAAATCGTTTTTATGGCCGTTTGCACGGGTTATCTTTTATTTAAAACATTTTTTTGTTAACTTTGACTAAAATGTGGATAGATTTGCCAATTTGTGTCCAATTTTATATAATTTTGCACCAAAATGTTCAGAATTTTATAACCCCAAGAAAATGTGAAAACATGAATTTCAAAACGTTTATCCTAAGGGTTGGTTCTCCTTTCCGGACGACAAATATTATTTTAAATTTACTAGTTTGTTGTACATTTTAGCCGCATGTTTTTCACCTGGCCCTACCACATCTCATAACGTCGGCGTGCTTGGCCGGACAATAATAGGTCAGGCCCAAACGAACCTCTTTTCTACCGAGGCGCGCTCTACACTACAAGAGAAAATAATCTGTCGGCTTCAAAGCACTCCGGCGTTATTGCATCCACTTCTACAAACCAATACGCGGCCTAGAGAAATCACCTCCTTTCTCTCGTAATAAGCGAGACAGAAATACGAGATGATTTTCTTTCTTAACTCCTCACTTGGTTCCGTTACGTGTTCTAGCTAGGCCGGGATTATAGCTTGGGATGTAATCTTTGTACCGGCTCCTTTATACATGGTCATATTCGTGTTGGTAGAGAACTAACCAATGTGCAGCAACAAAACGATTTAGAATTCGAAATAAATTTACAAGTGCAAATAACCCATTTTCTGATATGACTTCTACAATCAATCGTCATGCACATTATGAATATTCACACAGAATAACATAGAGATTCTAAGTGAGTAGATGCAAAATTTGCCTTATCCACTTTAACTTTTGTTTTATATAATTTCTGAAATTGTTGAGGAACTGAATAAAACTGTTAGTTTGTTGCACCATACCGGTAGTACAATAAACTAGTTTTGATATTATCAATATTAATATCAGGAATCATTTAATGTGGCACCCATAAGTATGAAATAATAAGTGAATGCTGCATGGATAAGGCAAGTTTTTAAAATAAAGTCGACTTTTTACTACTGGATAAAGACACTGTTGTTGAAATATTTTATTTGAGATACATGCGTCTCGAAAAGACGAAGAAAATGGTGTACCCAGCTCATTCTGAGCAAAAAGTGGATAAGGGGAGTTTGCATATGCAACTCATTCTTACTTCGCACAGAAATAAATCCGAATCGTAAGAACATACTGAAGGGAATTGTAAAGTGGATTTCCCAAGGCAGTGACTTCAGTGGCTTGAAGAGAGATAGTATCATACATTCTTAGCCACTCTTCACATAATATAATATAACATCATACTTCATACTACATTGGCCATCTTTGTGACGTCAACAAATAACAATCAGAGAAAATCGAATCACAACAAAAGATATTAAATCGGTGGTCGTGGACATACACGGAAAGACACGACCAATTGTACGAGAGTACTTTGTAATAATATGTCGAACACACACACACACACTTTGGTGCACATCCCAAAACAGATTTGAGACAAGAACACAATCTTCGCGCTGTCACATTACAAATAAATCTCCTCTCCTCTAGACACCTTAAACTCATATCCTCACAATTTCGACATTTCCTCAAGAATGGTGTATATGTCCCCATCCCATAGAACATTCATCTAACTAATAGGGCTCGGATGTCTAGGACCTTTGAAAGAGACCAAAAGGCAGGCAAATAGCACCTTAAAACACATGAAAAAACGACATCAAATGTGTATGTTATTTCCTAATTTAAGTTATTACTTAATAGTTTCGTTACACTTAATAATGGTGATTGGTTTTAAGGACGTCTCCGGAGGCAGCATATAAGAACTACACCAGGGGTTGAGGGAGAGATAGAAAGTGAGAGGGACAAACAAATTTCTTGAAATATGCTCATTCTCCGCATAGTTGGAGTTAGCTCTGCTCCTCATTGCGCTCAAAGTCGAGCGTTCTGTATCGTTTACACCAAATTATAGCGAAATAGTACAATTAATTGTACTTTTAAAAGGTTTTTAAAAAAGGACCTAATTTAGAAAAAGTACTTAAAAATGCCTTTTCAGGCATCAGTAACACATAAAAAATATTAAAATAGACATTTTTTTAGGCAAGTCAAAGTATGTATTTTTGGCACCAGTAGCACTTAAAAAGTATTAAAAAAGGCATTTTGGGCAAGTTAAAGTATGTATTTTTGGCATCAGTAACACTTGAAGTGTACTTATTTGAGGCGATGTATTTACCAATAGAGATAATAGGAGATGTCTGGGACATCATAGAACAACTTATTAAGTCCTCTTTGAGAACATTCCACGCCTCTTGGTGTTAGTACACCTAGTTAACAGAGTAATATCAAAATGGTGCAATCTTGCACCAGTGCACGCCCGAGCCCACGAAGCGACACTTTATGACCAGACTGATATATTGACTTCGGTCTTGACATTTCAGTTCATGCACCGCGAGGCTTCTGTGCAGAGCGACTTGTGTTTCACCCGTAGAACCATCTCCGGTAAACAATAGCAAGGCGAGTACGACACTGCATTCTACGACAGTGAATGCGACAAAGTTATTCGTTCAAACCATAGCAGGGGAATGTAATGTGACAGCCTGAACATAACGCTCTATCTACAAGACATTTCCCATGGTAATACCACAATGTACACGACTATACGACGCACCTCTGTAAAGGAGAATATTCATAGGACCGCTGTAATGTACGCAAACTATCACAGTGGCACATTCACATTAATTATTAGAGGTTGTAGTTTTAGGGCGTTTTAAGAGTCAGCAATACCAGTGATATTTTTATGGAACTTTTACTGAATCAAGATTTTAACAGATTGTTACCAGTTTTTGTAGATAAGTTATGGTCATGTTTATACCGTCCTCTACAGACGCACATTTTTTTTAAACCATAAAAAACTAAATAATTAGGATTTTGAATTTTTGTAAAATCATCAAAATTGGTAAATAAAGGAATTTATTTGTGCGTAATGCGTAATAATATTTAGGAATCTTTGACTATAGAAGAGTGGCCATATCATTGCTTGACAATTACGCAAAATTGCATATCGATAGAATGACAACTGGAAGTAGGGAGAGTTCCCCAAAAAAGTTTCAAATCGGTATAGTTGACTATTCACGTCTCGGAGAGCTTAAAACCCGTTTAAAAAATACGTAAAATTAGCTTAAAGCATGACGTTATTGTCATATATAAAATATTGCCAAGGGCGACGTATTATGAAAAGCAATCACGGCAGTGGACGCTCAGAGCACAAAGGCGGCCAGCATTGGTGGTGAAGAGTAGAGAATATGAAAAAGTAAAAAATTGAAATTGTTATCGAGAAAAAATGCGTGTGGAAATCGTGAGAATGTTTGCATGAGAGCCTTATTTGTGGTATTCTGTCACCTCAAGGGGCCCACAACGACTGCCTCTTTTATCGCCTCTTACGATGAACCGAAAAGGAATGCTACCCCGGGCCTAGACGTGAAATTTCAAATATCAAGTTTAATGCATAATAAGGAATATCTTTCCTAAAGAAGGTGCCCTGATAGATCCCGGGTCTACGTCGGTGTGTATTTCCTCTGACCACTTGTTATGGCACGTAGGTACGTATTGTGTTATTGAAATGCCTCGGGGTTGAAGTTGAGGGCGGCTTGACCCAAGAGATGGTGGTTAGGTTAGAATCTCAATCTACGACACCACTCGTGGCGCTTCTCTTCCCCCGAGGAATATGATGCTCATCTCGGAACCCTACACGTATTTGAACACAATCGTCGAGTACGTGGGAGTATTGAAAACTCAAACACACGAGACCCAACTAGCGCCAGACATTGAGCCACTGCCCTCTCTCTCTCTCTCTCTCTCTCTCTCTCTCTCCTCTCTCTCTCTCTCTCTCTCTCTCTCTCTCTCTCTCTCTCTCTCTCTCTCTCTCTCTCCTACTACTTCCTATTATTTCAAATTCTTCAAATACTAATGATAACTGTACAAACAACACACAATAAATAATCCCAAAACATCCCAAATAAGCAAATAAATTACATATTAATATGCTCGGTTACCTGTGTTACTCTATTTTACGAGGACGCCTTCTTTGTTATTGTAAGGAAACTGTATGAAAGCGATGGATGAATGCGGAGAATGAAAGGCTAGCTTTACAAATTGTTTACCAGAATTTCAAATGTTTATGTTTTCAATTAATTGTGTGGAATTTTCATCAGGCCAATTACTTTGTGTTCTAATTATCTATTATTTTCATTAGGCCTTCATTATCATTATTATTATTATCATGATTATTATTATTATTATTATTATTATTTCACAAGTTATACTAATTATTATTTTATTATTAGTTAATACATAGGATTGCTATGTAAGATTATTATTATTATTAGTAGTAGTAGTAGTATAGTATATTACCAACACCATACAAAATGAAATGTAATGTACCTCCTTAAAGGTTGGATGGAAGATAAGGTTTCACTAGCCTTAATCCCGCCTTAAAATAAAGACCTGAATCAATCAATCAATCAATCTCTCTCTCTCTCACTCTCACTCTCACTCTCACTCTCTCTCTCTCTCTCTCTCTCTCTCTCTCTCTCTCTTGGATCATTCAGACCGTATGATACGGGTGAGAATAGTCTCCGAGAGGGCAGGGGGGTTGAGGGAGCCCCCCCCCCCCCAGGCAAAGCCGACTATCACTATCATCCATCATGGCATTTTGGATTTTTAAACATGTTTTTAGACTTTTGACGAATATTGTAACTATAACAAAAATAGAGGTTAAGCACCTGACCAGTATTTGATAAGAGACCCGGATTCGATACACGGATGAGATGGATTTTTGTAATATCTGTATTTTTTTTTTGTATTTTATAATTTCATAAAAATCACAATGTTAAATGATTTCCATTTTTAATAGACTTTTTAAAGTTGCAAATCTTAAGTGGATACGGGGCGCTCACTAGCGGTTGGATCTTTGCCCGAGACACCTTACTAATTTTGCTCCCTCATCGTCAATTCCTGGATACACTTCTGTTTCCAATGTCCGTTCGAAAATTAGGGAATAAAACAAATATAGGTAATTTATCATAAAATATGTATGTACATCGCTGGGACCATCCCCGATATTGCTTCCTCTCAACAAACTAAAAACTAAAAAAGACTGGACTCTCTCAGACGGTTTGAGTGGGATTGAAAAGTGAAGATATCGAATGGCAGGGGAACGGAACCTTTTCAAAGAGTATTTCGAGGCAATTGTGATGTGAATGGAAAAGCAAAACAGACAAGTAAAGCTAGTGATATTGGACCGGTCAATGTATAATGTAGGTCTTGAGATTTTGGCATGAATCAGTGACCACTTGATATACATCGACTTCTCAACATTGGCATGTTACAATATACAATACAATACAATACAATACAGCTAGTATTTGAAACTCTTTTAAATTAATAAATTTAAAATTTAAAATTTAACTTTATCAGACCACGCGTTCATTATAACGGACATGAGAATTATGATTTTTTTACATGTGAATTACAGTTTTTCCAATTTGGCCAAAAAGAAATTTTAAAAAATTGTGGAGTTCGAATTCACATGTTTATCTCATTTTGATAGGACGAATAGTAGGCTACCTTTTTTAGAGAAGATTGAAAATAGAATTCTGCAAAAACGGGCAAAAAAAGTTTTTTTTGTTTTTTTGCCGGAAATTAAATGTATAACTAGTATTGCTAGTATTTGAGACACAAAAAATAAAAAATATGCAAAACTTTGGGGGAAAAATAGTTTAAGAAATGCACTATCCAACATAAAATGTTGCTTTTATCCAAAATCCAAAATTTCACATAATTCCTTAAATATTACGATGAAAAATATATTTAGGTAAATAAAAAAAAAACTCCGAAAAAAACGGAATGCTAATTTTTAGGTTAAAATAACCAAATTTGAGCGTCTGAATGAGATAATGGTCCAAAATAACGAACAATAAAACTATAATTAAGACTTTTTGAAAATATGTTTACTAAAATCTCTGTCGTTATAGTGTAGTTGTTAAATCCCCGATCCCAGTCACGTTACACTGTCACTGGTTAACAGTAAGTCTGCAATACACGCAATCATCATGCCCGACGAGTTAGTTCATCGCCTAATCCTCGGCGCATCGTGTAACTTTATGTCAGCCCAAACAACCGCCTACAGCTGTGCACTATAGTTACATTATACGGCAGTCAATATAGTTAGTCAAAGGCAAACTCGAACAACAAACTAAACTCTCATATACCCTCGCGGCTTACAATAGAGAACAAAGTAATTGGGTTGTATTTTAGTAAGGAGAATTTCATTTAGCATTGTTCATTTGGCAAGTTTTCCATTCGTAGTAATAACTCTGGTAATCATTACCCTCCATCATTTCTAAATTTAATTAGTCTGGAAATAACCCTGTAGGCGATATTGATAATTTTCAATCACCTGGATTACGAAATTTATAAATTGTATTAAATATTTCTCCATTTTATCTAGTGCATACCATACCGTCGGCTCCGTACATTACAATTTCGGCCTACCTATACAGATTTTTTCCTTCTACCTTCGCTTCAATTATGGTCCTTAATATTCGTCCGCGTCTCAAAATGTGTCTTAAGAAGCGACCTCGCCTTTTCATTAAACTCGTCAGTAATCCTCTTTTCTCATTTGGTCTAAAGCACCTCCTCCGTTTGAGGCCATCCATCCACGCAATGAATCTTCCACATTCATCAGTGAAGTCACATCTACAACTCTGCAAAACATTCTATTCCACCGTCCAAGCTTGATACAGTCTTATTGGACAGACATGCCACCTCAATGCGGTAAGTGATTACACCAAAATGTGTTTGAGCTTTAAAAAATATATATAAAATTGTATGTGATGTTAGAGGTGTTTGTTTTTCGAAAATAGCTTAAAAATTTAAGTCGAAATTTATGTTTACAACCTTTTATGTCGAAATTTATGTTAAAAGCTAAATGAAATCGAAATGTATATGTTTATGAAAGATACATTGATTTTGCAATTTTTGTCCAAGAGTGTTTATATAACACATTTTTAGGTCTGCTTCGCAGTAAATTTGTTTGTATTTGCTGCAATATACATCTCGCGGGCTATCGGTCAATTTGCACACAGGAAATAATTATGCAAAAACTGCTATGAAGTTAGGTTTCTTTTATGGGAGAAAATCGAAACATCGAATCTAAAAATCTAAAAGTTAAATGTGGCAAAAATTTAAACCATTTTCAAACATCTCTAAGTGTGTGTGTATGGAAATAACTTACATTTTAAAAAACTTAACTTGAAGTTGAAAAATACGGTAGAAATGAGCAAATGACTTGGACCCGGCACCTCCACCAAAATACGAATGAAAACTGTGAATAATCTAATGTCATTGCGAAACATCCTGCTTGTCATGTACTTTAGTAGTTTTAGGGCGCTTCAACGGCAAAGATTATTCGCTTGTCATGTAGCTTTAGGGAATTAATGATAACGAATACTTGGCAGGTAAAATAAGAGAGTATTGATGGCATGGATCAAATAAAATAAAGTAAAATAAATAATAGTTTGGGGGAAAAAATTAAACTCATCATTATTTATCACTGTGAATTGAACCTTTTCAGCGATCTTGTGATGAAAATAGTTTTAGTAATATCTGCCAGTTGAAGGAAAACGATATCTTCCGAAATGTCGCATTATTAAACCATCTTCTTCACATAAACAGTGAAAATTTTCCATTCAAACTCATAAATATTTGGTTCGCTGGAATGATTCCACTATGTAGTTAAGCGATCACTTCAAGCGACTAGGTTAATGTGAAGACATATGGTATAACCTCCGATGAACAGGTAGGTCGCATTACAGAAGGATTGATGAAGGTACCGGGTACAATCATGAAGAGGACTCGCTCGTGCGCTATCTTTAAAAGATCAGATGTTCCTTATATTGAATATGTAAAGCAGGCGAGAACGTAATTTCCTTCCATTGCGATCCAACAAGATTTCTTGTCAAGAATATAATTTATAATAATATATTCCACGTTTAAAACTTTAAGAAAAATGTATACGCCGCAATGGTTTCTTAGTGTAGTGTGTATCATGTAGCCTAGTGGTATAGCGTATAGTAAAACACAATGAAATATTGCAATCTAAAGCTAGTGCTATAATTTTATAAAATGTTATTGATGTCATACATGTCATACCCAGATCAATTAGTTACTTAGTTATTTGTTCTTAATTTGCTGTCAGATTCATCAATTGTTTAAACAAATTAAACAACTGAACTTGATGTTTACTTCGCCGCAAGCGTCTAGGGTGATAGCCTATCAGGATACTTTCCTACCTAGCATCCATCTAAACATCACTATAATTGTTTAATGTTTAATACAATTCAGAAATTACAAAATGCATCGCGACCGAGGTTCGAACCCGGGTCTCCCACATTCCAGGTAGGCGCCTTAGCCAATTGAATACGTTTGTCTACGAATCAAGTAATAACAAAAGATATTTTTAGGGCAGGTTTATAAAAGGTGACTTTCTAACAACAAAGCGGAGATGTTCAATCAAGAATGATTGCTCTTTCACCTAAACCAGTGATTTAAATAATATAATATTAAAAAATGTAACATTTAGAAACTTGAGGGTAACAATAATGTACATAAAGTGTCAATAACAAGCATTTATTTCCATACTCAAACATTCTTGATATTTTATTAAATTCTACCCAAGTTGATGTATTCACCTCAACGACAGTGTGTTTGCAATCAGACGGTACTTGGTGACATGTAAGGTGATCGATTACACCTGATATAAGGGCGCATTAATACAGCGCCGCGCGTCGAGGGAGTGCTGTAGATACGGATTTGGACAGGCCTACACTACTAATACTAACAGCCCACGATGAATAGCCTCGATAATCACATTCCCAGAAACTACGCGGAAGCCGGGACAACTTGGAACAATAAACAGACATCCCATAATAATCCGTTGCCAGAATCAATACGCAGTGTTTCAAACCCGGAGCAAGTTTTCGCAAGTAAACGAACAGAACGAGAGGGTAGAGAAGTTTTTACAGTTCTACCAACTTGATAAACTCGTTTAGAGTAATTAGCGAGAGAGCGCGCAGTTGAAAAACACCCGCGCTAAACGGGAGTGCAGCTAAGGGCTCTTCCGCGCGTCGAACCGGCGACCCCTAATAAAAACCCCTCCAGAGGTGCACAAGAGCGTTTAGTTTGCAAATTTATTTGGATAATTAGCGGCTGTCGTCGCGACTCGAAGGAAAAACTTGGGATATTAAATCTGTGTTGAGAATACCCATTCCCAGTCGAGCGCGCTAAGGGGAAGAAAAAGGAAAAAAATACATTTTCGGGGTTTATTACCCTGCATTATATGGGGAAGACACACCCTGAGTATCAAGTGAATCCCTGATAATACTATCAATAAACCCTCCCACACAACACACAGCATTACCAAGTCAACCGCAAGGAAAAAATGCAAACTACATTAGGGAGGTGAATGGAAATCAATTAGTCAATGGCTTCCAAATCCATCCCGAGCTCTCGAAGCCAAAGAGCTTTGACATCGGGATGCTAATGGAGCCTTCACCTCGAACCTGATTAGCACGATATTATGACGTCAGAGCCATCACAAGTCCGTGAGCTTTGGTGGAACAATGAAAGGGTTATAGCGATATTGTCCAGGATTAATTAGTTAATTATTTGTAGGCGACGCGATTGCCAACGATAATTTGAGTGCCGTTGATGCCAAAATATTTCGGAAAATTATGTTTATCCTATTTTAAATGTGATGACTACGCACACATATTTATGTGTACGTTTATCAATAACAATAAAAGGAATCACTAAAGTATATTGCGTTATAATGTTATTCAAATATTTTCCAAACATATTTCCAAAATTCCAAAATTCAAATGTAATGCAGAGAATTTAAACTTTATCTTACATTTTGATCTGTCATCTTGTTGTGCTTAATGATTTTCACGTGTCTGTGCGTGTTGGCATCTGACGCAGAAAGAATGGGAATGAAATGTTAGGAGTGGTTTTTATGTTAATAAATATTCATTTACAATACTTAAAATCATTATTAACTTATACAGCAATACTATTATAACATTAAATTATATTTCATTGAGGGGTATTCGGTTAATAAAATCAAGATCGTTGGTAATGGCAGGTAAAATTAAAATTTATAAATGCGTATATTAACATACGTCGGCTAGCTGTTTAAGTAGTAACAAAGATTTTGTGTGTGATAAACGATTGGGTGTTTTAGCAGAGTAATGTCACTCATTTCCAACAATTTTGGGGTTAATAAATTTTAATAATTGAAATATTATTTTCACATGGCAAAATGGCCACATTTTTCTTTCAAACAAAGAGGTCAATTAATTACCGAAAGATGATCGCCTACTCCTAACGTAAGCCCGCGAGTGGGGGGGGAGGGGTAATCGCCACTCGTCGGCGACTTCTCGCCAGCCGGCCCCGAGGCAAATGGGGCCCACAAATCTCCGGCCCGGGCGCGGTAAAAACTATCCCGGACCCTCCACCGAGCGAGTAGGCCCGGCTCGAGAGTAGAGACGCTGCTGACAACGTGGCCTTGATTTATATGAGGAGACGCTTCTTGCGAGCGCGAATAAATCCTCTCGGTTGCACCTTCTACCCCCGGCAGAGACTGGGGTGTGGGGGGGGGTGGCTAAACACATCACGGGGCGGGGGGAACACACGATGCAGGAATTATGTTAATTATTCACGGCTTGGATAATGTACAAAATTGCACAGTAAGGAAGAGCGTAGCCCGTGGGTTCTGGGTGGGGAGGGTGGGGGGGGATATAGGTCGGTTACGAAGATGACATAGTGAGTTTGAGTCGCACAGTATACTCCACTCAGAGTACTCCAGTGTATTTCCTCACACTATGAAACTGGCTGCAAACTGCAAGAATGTCACGGATTCTGGGCACGAATAACACAAAACAAACGTTGACTGACTGAGATTCTTAAAATGGGGGCTATCATATTTTACGGTATATCCGCTGCAACTATAAAGTTGAATATAAATATTTTTTGCTAACAATTCAGAATAAAGAATCAAAATACGTACACCGGATTAAAACAAACTTTTGTATTCTGTCAAAAAGTTAATGAAGAATATGAAAATAAGTCAGCATTTTATTATTTATCTAGGCCAGCTAATAAAATGCCCGCTACTTGTTGTACACAAGGGAGTTAAGTTTTGGGGAGTTATTTATTATTCAACAACCATTCAGTGTGCCCAAAACCTACATTATTTCAGGTTTTATAGCTAAGTGAGTAGGTAATGACACTATATTGTAATCATCACCTTTGCTATTCATACTTGAACAACAAAAATGGTCAACGATAAAAGGGTTTTTTGTTGGTTTAAAACGTGTATTATTTTAAACCTGTGTAAAACAAGACGCAAGACAGACAATGCAAATAGCATTGAAGCCATCTTTGGTGGAGGTGCCGGGTAAAGGACGACGATGCAAACATTTCATGACACACCAAACCGTTTTGGATTACGTTTGGGCGAATCATTTTCGTTTCTATTTACGGCTAGGATATCCTGAATTCAATAGTGCCAACATAGGAAATAAGCCAACCACAACTGTAACATGAATCCTACATATCTACTTTCTGCAACGTGCCTAGACCGCTACACACATAGTCTGCGTGGGCAATTAGCGCCTATGCATGTACATTTAAAACAGTTGTAGGCTTCCTCGGTATAAGGGAGGGGTGAGTAAGGGTGGGAGGGAGGGGGGGGGCAAACATTCGAAGAGTTTGTTTCAGTATACATAAAATAGCAAGACGAGAAACAACAGAATTTAATATTAGACTTTACCGAACGTTTATATACAATCAACTGGGAATATTCCGGGGGTTATTACTAACGTTTTCAAACGCGTTCTTCCCAAGATGGTCGTTCGGGAAATAAAGCGAATAGAGTAAAAATTTAACTTTACTTAATTTGCTTAAGTTCGACATGTTTTCATAATATTTGCATTCGTTCCAAAAATGAATCAGAGATTGGACTGCGGTTCCCATATACACCCCCGTCACTCTCAATATGTAGTACACCATATAGTAGTTGTTTACATGCGTCATTCGCGCACTAAATGTTTTCATAAGGTATTTCTATCACAACCCCTTATATCTTAAACTGTGTGTTATCCATCGTCTCACTTTCTCATTGTCATTATTATTTAGATGGGGTAGGGTTTTTGTAAAATTCTGTTATTGAAGTACACGACTAGTGATGATAAATAAATAAATTCAGTACACATAAAGATATAACATTATTCTGATTTCTGACCAAGGGCACCGATTGTTGTACATTTTCTTGCCTCTTACCTTCTACTAATCCATAACCTTTAACCCCGTGATAACCGCAACCAATCATCATTCAGCTAAAGTCAACAATATTCGTTTGTGTGATTGTTATTTTCTGTATCTTATATTTTAGTTAATTACTATTGGACAAACCAGAATACAAACAATTAGTCAATTCGACATTGACAAAAATATACGAAAGATTACACAGAATTCATCGTCTATTGCCCTATCTAGCGTTGCCCCTGCAGATCCAAATGCTGTATCGTTGGTAATTATAGCCCCCCTATAGGTATTGGGAGTACAGTTTTTACGTTCAACCCCTTACTACGCTTAACCAAGGGTTAAAGTGTCACGGCCCCTCTGACCGTATTTTGAGCTGAGTCTCTGACTTTTCCAATCGAACCCAATCGCTTTGATATTAAATTATCATCATCTTAGATTGGCAATCCTGCAATCTCATCTTGGCCACCCTTGTACACACACACACACACGAACATATCTTTGTCAAGTGCAGCCAACCGCTAAAGTAACATGATTTACGCCTCGTTATTGAAAGCAGGTCGACGGCGCGATCTAGATCGGCGCATGCGCGCCGCCCGCAGCAACGTATTTACAAATTCTCCGCCCGGCTCGTGAACTCGAACCATTACGACAAAGGCCTGATAATGCGAAGGAACAAGAAGGCCGCGCGTGATCGCAATACCGAACACTCTGCAGCGAGACCTCGGGGAAAATAAAATCTCGCCATTATAAATCATCGGATTATTGATAGAAGTTTTTGGCCACATTTTCGAATAGTAATATCGTTCGTAGTTATCCGGGGAGAATTCGGCACGGAATGTTTTGTTTATGGGTCGTGTTTTGGAGAGCGTGAAGAAGTTTTAGAGGGGTCCGATCACAGAACCGAGCCGTCTTCTAGATAGGACTTCAAAAATGATTTAGTGAACGATTTGTTGTATCTAATATTAAGGCCAAAGTGCAGTAAGAACCTTAAATCGCGACGTTTGACCTGCCACAAAGGTAAAGCCTTAGCTAGGGCAGTTGGCAGTTGTGGAGTGAATGTGTTTTTTAGACTAGAGCCTCGTTTTCATGCTGGCGAGCGAATATACAGTAGAATAGGTTCTAGACCAATCAGAAGTCTAGGACCACGCGACCAACGAACGGCGCGACCAAAGTTGAGAACATTTTCACATGTCGTCGCTCGCGCCACGCCACACGCTCTTCGACATGAAAACTAGGCTTAGAGAATGAAATCCATGGAGATATTGTCCTCAATTACAAATCACTTTTAAAAACTGCATACGAATATGTAGAATATAAACCCAGGCATTTCACTTTCATACTTTTGGATTGTGCCCAAAATTTAAAAAAGGGAGATACTGATTATTTTCTAAAAGTATCCAATCCTAATTTTGTTCATAACTTTAAAATATACTTAAACTTTAAATATAAGTACATTTGTACATAAAGATTGAGAGACTTTGTAAAATATTTAATTAATTGAGGTATAAAAGCACACAACTTTCCGATAATTAGTTCCCGTGGCCAAGTCTTTAATTATGTCAACTAGACATCACGTTATCGGACAATCGTTTTGAGGATGGAACCGTAAGCGGTTTGGAACTACTTGCATATATGTAAACGCCAACGCCATGGCGGAATAAACCACCACGTACATATTTTTAACTCTAATCCCTATAACTTTGCCTAAATAGTAATTACGTACACTTAATAAAGTCTCGCCCGTCCCCGGGTCAGGTCTGGCCGATACAACGATCCACACAGACCATTACCCGAGATCAACCCGTACGTAGTCAAAGGTTAAGTTCAACATCGTTAGCCTATCACCCCCATCGCTCATTGTCCAGATTACAACGCGATATCAATCAATCTAGCTAATGTTTTGTAACGTTTTACTGCAGAGTCCAGAAAACGTGAAAAATACTCTAGAACAAGAATTCCGTTTGTAAGTACCACAAGGGAATTTAATGATGTATATAAGAAAAGCAATGTAGCAAAAAAACAAAAACAGATTTGTAAAAGCTAACTAAGTTAGATCAACTGAGTTACGTTAAAATCGAAAAAGCTCTCGGACTTTAAACAACAAGTATAAAGAAAACGTAAAATAGAAAGCGAATCAAAAACGTTACCTGTAATTTAAGAGCGTTTAAGAACGTATTACGGTTAATCGGTTCTTGTAACTTAAGCTGTACTTTACCAGCGTGTGTGAGTTGTTACTCTAAAGGGGTGACCATCTTCGTGACTAACTATAGGTTACTAAGGTTTTAAGGAAGCCTAATTGTAAAGGGAATGTAAAAGAGCTTTTAAAGGAGACTAAATCTCAGTATTCGCCTTAAACCTGAAGAAAACAGCGGATTACCAGAGATGGGATTCAGACCCATGCCCTGTAGAATCAGAGTCTCAGGTGTTAAGCATGAGCTACATCAATCCAGAGTTTATTCCACAGCGTGAACTAGTCATAGTAACAACACAACACTATTCCAGATGTCACTCTCTTTGTCTTACAATGTTTAACAAAATTCCAACTTATACAAAAGTATTAACATCCGCAATATATTTCAAAATCATGCTCAAAGAATTCCTATTATCAAAATCATACTGCAGTTTTAAAGAATTCTTGACAACTACATTGTTTTATGTAAAGCGTACTTTAAGTCGTCCGCTCACTCATACAAATACAATTGCAGCGCAGGCCCACAGCGTGTAACTTTTGGAGGACCTAAGTTCGAGTCGTGTATAAGGCATGTATTTTTGTGGTTGTGATTTGAGATATTAGCAACAAAAATCATATTCGTATTTTTTAAATGTTTTCCATCTTTCATCTCCCATCATAATATGTTTGTAAACCATATTTTATAAAATTAATTTACGATGTATAAATATCCTCTCTATCACATAAATCCATACGATGTACTAATGAAAAGAAGCGAAACAAACATCAGTCATGAGGCAAATGTAACTAGTATGTTCCCTTGGTCAGACGAGCCGTACAGTTTGGCTGAATCCCACCATCAGCGCAATGTTTACCCCTAGTTGTTGGAGGATGCTAAACTAAATAACCGATATTCCAATTAAATACGGCGATCCAATACTATAAATAACCCCGAGGCGGTCGATCTAATTGCTAACGGTGGTGTAGCGACCTGCGTGCGTGGCTGACGGGTTGCCGCTCGCTGCACAGTTTGTTGCCGGCGACAATACAAGCCGAGTTGCCAGCACGTAGCCAGATAAATCTGTATGCAACGTGTTGCACAAGTTACATAGAGGAAAGTTCTTATTGGATCATTTACTTGGACTATTTATATAACGTGACTAATTACTTATGTGACGCCAATCTATTCACTGCGTCGGCTATCGTAATATTGCAGGCATACAAATTCGTTCACTAAGAGATATCCGTTAAAATAAGACAAATTTATTTGCAATATTTTATTATGGTTCATTTAAAATCTGAATGGTTTATAAAGGTTTTAAAAACACAAAAGACCAAGAAAGAAAAGTTGTTAGAAAAGTGTCAATTACTGACTAAACTTGAAAAAAGTCGATATTTATGATAAAAGATTAAAAACGTGATGCTAATAGGAAGATTGTATTAATCGTATTAATCACAATAACAAAATAGTTTTATGGTACAGTACACGTTTTAATATTTTTTTTTGCCTGCTGCCTAAATAATGTCCAACAATCTACTACGTTTTCAATCTTTATCTCATTTTACTTGTATAACGACCACTTTCTCATTATACAATTTTACTTGTTTATTTATTGTTTGTATTTGTTTTATTATTATTGTTACTTGGCTTAGCTAAATATTTCAACGCTCCTCCACAAATGTCAGTAACAAGACGTCAAACGTAACAATATTCACTCTGATGCCACTTCGGGTATTCGCACTTGTACCAACCCAGAACATCAACAACATTCTTCACCAATACACCTATTGCCGCAGTATGTGATAAGCCTCCCAACACTCATATAACACCGAGATATTTATATCCCAAGATGAAATAATACCATAATGTCTCTGGTTAATACTGATATCGTTTTAATAACAGGCAACGCATTTAGCCTCCCCTCATATTAGTACCTCAAAGTGTTTCGTCATAAGAAACTGTTATTCAAACGGAAGTATTAAATTGAGACATGCATGCAAACACAAAATTACTGTAATTTAGAGATGGACACAAAAACTGAGAAATTTAACTAATAAATACAAATAGGTTTAGAAATTAAGAGTGGACAACAAAAACATCGTGTATGAAAATAACTAACGTTGATAAAACACGTTACTTGAAAGGGAAAAGAAATAGAAAGTGCTCAAATCTCGGACCCGGCACCTCCACCAAAATACGAATGAAAACTGGATTATGATGATTTTTGTTGCTTTGACTCATTTTAACGAGACGATGAGTGACGATAAAGGACGATTACAAAAAGAACACGCCTTATGCGGGATTCAAACCCACTTCCTCGTGAAGCCATACGCTTCGGACCGGATCGTAAGTGCCACCGCGCACGGCATGAAAACTGTGAGTAATCTAATTGTCATGTGGCTTTAGGCAACTAAGGATATTGAAGAGTTGATCGGTGAAATGAGGTATCTCCAGAACGTGGGAACCAAATTTACAAGTCTGGATTAGAGCATGAGTATTCTCCCAAGATACTAAGTACGATTGCTAAAGGGAATACAGTGTAATGTGTGATCAAACGGGACCAAAATTTGAAAATTTCGAATTTCTATTAAATAAGAATTTTGAATTTGAATTTAAGACAAATCATGTGCGAGTATGCAGAACAAAATGAATCTTGATATTGAAGTGATGAAAAAGAACGAACATTCATTTTCGGCAACAATCGTGGCATTCTCTTGCTAATTCGTACTTCGTGTAAGTCCAGAATATCATGTCCAGTTACTAGGAAAACGCTTAAGTCCCGCCGCGTTGTTGGATGAGCGTAATTGGTGCATTGAGCTGCCATGTGTTATGTGAATTTTCTGTTCTGTGAAAAAATCATTACTAAGTTGATGATTTTTTTAAAATAATTTAAAATAAATAAAAAATAAACTTTAATTTTTAATTTTTTTAATTAATCGTAATTTTAAAAAAGAAAAAAATCGTAAAATTTCGATTTCCATAAGAAATAATTATTTGATTGTGCTCAAATTTTACACGAATATATGAATTCATAAAATTAAGGTTCTGTGAAAAAATCATTACAATCGGATAAAGAATGTAGGTGTTATTTGTCAAAGAATTGTTTTAAAAAAGAAAAACCCCGTAAAATTGCGATTTTTTATGAGAAATAATTATTTGATTGCGCTTAAATTTTCCACGAATATATAAATTCATAAAATAAAGGTTCTGTGAAAAAATCATTACAATCGGACAAAGCGTGTAGGTATTATAAATCGAAGAAATTTTTTAAAAATCGAAAAAAATCGTAAAATTGCGATTTTTATGGGAATTTTTTTTTCGATTGTGCTCAAAAACGTGGCAGTTCTAAGTTCAGAGATTTCGAAGGTCTCAATAAAATTTCATCGCAATCGGAGAGTATCGGTTTAGCCGGAATCGTGCTAACAAACAGACAAAAATACAAAAAAAAAAAAAAAACATTCGGATTTTTTCTCCAGTGTAGTGAAATGGAATCTTCGCTTCGCTCGCTACGCTCATCCAAAAATGTATACGTCTGTAACATTCCAATTTTTAAAAAAAGCTTCTGGTGGTTGATATAGTGATAGCAAACTACTTAGCAGTTAATTTTAGATGCCACTTTACTACACATAGATATAAATCAATGGATTGGTTCACAATTAATTATTTAAAAGTACTTAAAATAGAATAGTTTTTTTTACATTACATTGTTATTTTTAAATATTTAAATGTGATATTTCGACCTTTCCACAAAGGTATTTTTCTAACAACTAGAGTTAAAAACTAGATGTGAATAGAGTTTCACCATGGATTTAAAGTAGTACCGTCGTTCAAGCTGTTGGCTAATCCAGGAAGCTCTGAGCGTAGAGAGTACGTGCACTCATCTAGGTGGCCGTGACAGAGAACGCGTAACGTGCGCGACCCGCGTAAATCAAGCCCGGCGTAATATTCACCAGCCACCGCACCGCCGTTGATAAGAAAGAAAAATGTCCCGGGCGTAATAAATAAGCGGATAAGATACCAGGTGAAGGAGAAGGACTTACAAGACGGATGAAGGAGGAAGATGAGAACGGTACAAGGCCGGAATGAATATTTCAACGTGGATTGTCTGTAGTCGGGAGAAGACAAGACTTGAAGGCGAGAGATTGAGAGTTCGAATCTCGTCCGGGCAGGTTTCGACAAAAGACACAAGGGGCGTGACCTACGATCAAATATAGAAATAAACCGTAAGATATTTTTTGAACTTGGATTTTTGTTGCTGTACGTCTCATATTTATGCACTAAGGCTATATTCGAAAAAATGAGTGGTAATAGTGACGATGTATAGGGAGATTACAGAAAACCCATGCCTTATGCGGTACTCGAACTCACGTCCTCGTAGAGTCATATGCTTCGGACCAGCGCCCTAAACGTATGTACCACCGCGGTATACAAGCAGTCAATGTATGTCAAAGAGAATAAAGCATTATCATTATCATTATCATTATCACGGTTCGACGTAATGTTGGACTATCTCGGACCAACTTCTTTTACAATGGTAAATGCCCATTAGAAAATCAGTCCATCGCCAATTCCTAGCAAATTTCACATAAGTTCTCCTCTAAATCACTTTCTGACATCCAATTTTTACCTGAATTTTTTATGCGTACGATGAAATCAGAGAATATTACAAACACAAGCTTTGGAAATTAAACAAAAAATCTCAGAGTGGTCAATTTACAGTCAGCTACTAAAAAAACTAACCCACATTTTGAAAGTGTGATGTGATCGTGCCATACACAATGTTGGAAACCACAACCCATAGGACCATACACAATGTTGGAAACCACAACCCTTCAAATCCCTAAAAACTTCATTAAAGCCTGGTTTGACCGAGTTCATCCAGCAGTATTTTCAAAAGAAAATGAGAAAATATACATTACAAATTACTGATAATTGAATGAATGTACTTGTATAATCCTCATGAGGCATCAAAGCATTGCGGCAATACAGCTGTTACTTTAAAGAGGATACGTATGCATATTCGCACGGCAGAAACGAAATAAATCCGCGTGGAGCTTGGCAACCCGCCACCTGCATACAGCCGAGGCCAGACAACAATGGGCGCCCCTGTTATTATAAAACGCACGTACCACTCACTATAGGTAATGAAGTTACGAGACACACGTAAGCGTTATGAAGTACAGTAATTACTAGTACGGTAATTACCGGAGACTAACGAGATCATATTACGAATAAATTGGGAGTGTACATATACATATGTGTACGAATTAAATCTGGCAATCAATTGAACCGTGTGTTGGTGCAGCAAGTGCTCTCATAGCGAGATGACCAGTACACGCAAGACGGCATTGACTTATTAAAGTTATGTTTAATGTTATTAATTAAGGTTCTAAAAGTGTTAAAATTGTGTTTTTAAGTATTTGCGTAGTTGTTTAATTAGAATGTATCATTAGTTAAACAAATCATAATGTTGTTATTTTTGGCTTTTGTGTTTGTGATGATAATATATGTAAAATGCGTAAACAAATATACAAATACAAATACATGATAACTAGCCTATAATTTGTAAATCAATAAAATTGGTAGTTTTACACAATTTGCATGTATATTATTCTATTTTTTAAAGTTTCGAGTTAATTTTTATATTACATCAATCTTGTTATGACCTGTATTATAACTATTATTGTATTGTATTGTATTGTATTGTATTGTTACTGTTGTATTACGATTAAAGTATATTGCACTTGTAGGACTACGGTCTCCTTGTCAATAAAGATCAAATTATTATGTAAGTTTTTAAGAATTCAACTGTGTACAAAACATATATGTATGGAAAATAGGAATGCTGAACTAGATTGAATATCATTAAAATGTGTTGAAAAGAAAGCTAATTTAAGGTAAAAAAATCTTATTTTATTTTTAATCGGAAACATGCTTACAAACCATATCTTTCTAAAAGGTCACTTTTTAATTTGATGAGAAACCAAGATCGTGCAATACAAGTGGAGTACGAATTAATTCCCATTCTAATGCAGTTGATATAACCCGGGGAAAAGAAAAAATAGTAGGGTGCCGTTTTCAGGGTTTTCGAAAAAAAAAGTGACAAATCGTTTAAAATAAATGTATATTTTTCTATTTGTGAATTTTAGTGCTGTATGTTGTTAATCAACTGTGTGGCACAAAAAAACAGGTGGATATTCAACCCCTCACCCAACCTATGTTGGAATGGGGAGTTTTGAAATATATAGTCATTGAACAAACCTTTTACAATTTGAATATTTCCAAATTCTTATTTATAATACTTTTTTCGCACTTCCTTGATTAGCGCTAAAAAAATGTTAAATCTTTTACAGTGTTTTACTCTAAGCAGACAACGCAATGAACAGTCTGCTTTATCATGTGGGTTGTTTAATGAAAAACTCAACAGATTTTTTTAGACGGGCAAACTTTCTGAACCATGTGCCTCATCGCCTCACAACACAAGCCTTTCAGTAAATAAACTACAGTAAATTGGTATGACTCTAGTTTTAGTATACAAAAGTACTCAGTTGGTATGCATGCAACAAAGGAATATTATGTGAATATGGACTGAATATGTATCCAGTCAGATATAAATAAACGCATCCCACTTACAAGCACTAAACACATACAGATTTTTTTTATCGTGGGAAACCTGTTATAGGGTGCAATTAGCCCCTCTTCAGGTGAACTAGGTATGTGCGGATAGGAAATTGTGAAGGGATGTCCGAGGGCTGTTTAAGAGGACTCAATCCCTTGCATTCGCCTTAACGACTGAGGAAAACCTCGGAAAAAAACTTCAGTCAGGATTGCCGGTCTCGACGGGATTCGATCCCGGGACCTCCCGAATCAGAGTCGAGCGCTTAGCGCCCGAGCCAACACTGTCGGTACATACAGATAGATAGACACACACAACTTTACAAACCAACATCAATGCACAATATTACGAAAGTGTATGGTCGAGCTGTAAACAGCGCTAGACAAAACGAGGCACAGAACTAAATAGATCCACACAGCGTGTAAATACCACGAGTAGAATATAACACATCATTGTATTGGTATTGATGCTAAAGGTGTGCAGTCAGATAGCAATATACAGGGGAACAAAGCATCATACAGAGCAATTGTACGCGCTAATTAACTGAACGATTCAACGGCTAGTCGTGAGTAATGATGACACGCCTCAGCTGACAACTAGCTGACATAATTGTGCTAAGTGACCGCAGTGGCTGGTTAGCGGGCAGGGTATGTCTACGACTCGGCGACCAATGTGAACCGAGAAGGGATCAAAGGAGTAGAAAGACGATTAATTTCAAATGAATGGGTTTTTTCGAAGACAATATTTCGTTTAAAAATTCATTTCCTGCCAGTATTTTATTTCATTATTAGAAATATTTATCTATACACAACTGGATGAGTATTCATTTTCAATTTATTATTTTCGTGTACTAACTTTCAATAGAATTCATATTCATATTCAATTTAAAAGTATTTTCTAATAAATAGTGGTTACATTTATTTTAGTATTGTGTAATCATAAAATAGTTAGATTATATACTAGTTAAAACAGTTGCTCAAAGTAGTTCACATTTTATATTTGGCTGTAGTAAGAACTCAGTAAATGTGTAAGTATGATTATTGTAAATACACAAGTAGTATTGCTAAAAGCAATTTATGTGACATCTATTAAAACAAGCAGTAAACTCCACACTGAAATCGCACATCAAAGAATACACCAAGTGTTCGACAAAGGTAATTTAAGTCGTAAGAGATGCCCCCCCGCTTACCACCCGTCTAAGATAACAAGTACATCACACACAAGTTGTACAAAACTCAACCCCTCACATGTAAATCTGTCGCGTATTCGCCTCGTCAGCTTCGCCGCCATTAATCAACTCTTCGACACCACTGCCGCTTACTAAGACTGCGTCAACATCAGATCTAAACCACTCGATTAAACCACTGATCACGAGCGCTGATCACGACTTAGGCGGGGAATCGGGACTTGAGGAGGACGTTTGATTGTTAAAATATAAATAAATAACAAAACTTTTTCAGATCGAAATTGATTACTTCAATTAACGGACCTAATTCTTGGACGACGACGACGACGACGACGTGAGAAACTAGGGCGCTTCGACAATGAGTATAAATGGTGTGTTTGATGATTATATTGTTTTATAAATGTATATATAAGAAAAGAAAATTATGGTGATGATAGTAATCGCAAAACAAAAGTTATTTGAATGGAAATAAATAAATAAAGGAATGTGTACGATGTGAATTAAATTTTGCTTAATAAATTACTATGAATAAGTTCAGAAAGTTTGTTGTTTTATCATAATATGATAGAAGTTCTTCATATGATTGGGAGAGATCAAATTGGGTGCGCAAGGTATCATATATTACATAGAACTCTGCTTCAAGGCAAAAATTACATATTTATTTGTTTAAAATAATAATACCAGTTAACATTATAATAAACATAAGTAGATCCACTACCGCAGACTCTTAAGCATATCGTCTAATGAGCGTCATTTAATATAAGACACGTAATCCCAAGAAAATCAATCAATGTTGCAAATTATAAGCAGGTACCCAAGTCTTGATGGAGAAATGTTCAGCTTAAAATGTCAGCGTCTAACCTTTACTTGACGTCATTCCAAGCATTAAGGGCCAATCAAAGTCTAGAGAACCGTGCTTGAGGATACCAAAACTTGTCGAACAACGTGATGTTAGTCTGTGAGGTGAAAATCGGCATTGTCAAAAACTTTTTTTCATGCGTTGTAAAACAAGGTTTTGATCAAATGGGCACTTAAAAGTTACTGCACTGGACGCTTAAAATGTTTTTGAGTGTTGTATCAAGAATTGGATCTTTTGTAAGAAACATATAAATCCAATACAATCGTTTCCTTTTCCATATCTACAGAGATTCGAATATTATACTGAAGGAAAGCTATATATGGGTGATATGTTTTAATATATAAGTTGTCACAATTTGAAGGAGTATTTCAATGGCAAGACAGTCTACATAACAAAAGTCTTCTGATAAAAAAATCTTCTGATAGCAGAAGGCCCGTGCGTATCATTATTAAGGATCAATTTATCATACACCTTAAATATTGAAATTCGTATTTAGTTAAATCTGTCTCAAAAGAATAGTACTGAAGTTGACAAGCAACTGACAAAAAATATCACATTTCATATTTTCATGTCAGTTCTCCTTTAAAATGTGAGCTTGTAAAACAATAAAGCAACGTTTTTTACAAAACACTCCCACCAAACATTTTCGGAATTCCGGGGTAATGTAAACTGTAAGAAAACAAGATTATGACGGTTGCATGACTTGCCTTCGTTACCAGACATTCAGTTAGCCTCGGCTTGGGGAGTTATCTGTTATCAGTTATCACTATCTAGCCCGCAAGAAACATGACTTGTAACAGCGGACTATGTTCGTTATTAACGTTGTTAGGGACGTATATTTTATAAATTCAAAAATGTGGATCATTTTGCTCTACATGACCTACCATGATGTCGTTGGAAGTGCGGAACATAGTGAGGAATTCTGAAATTTATGTAATTAGTGGATTATTCTACTTAATTAAATAGTGACGTATAACACGCGTTTTTATATTCTGGTTTTGTTATATGTTCTATGTAAACAAGTATTTCTAAACAATAATTCGAAAAAATACACAATAAGAATTTTAAAATAATTATTTTAACATCCAAGAATTTTTACAATTTTACATAAAGGGTTGAACGTTATGCGCGCAAGAAGAGTTCTTTGGCGTTTAAAAGACATTTACAAATATTATTTTAATTTGTTGATTGATTGGATAAAGCTTAATTTGTAACTAGTCAACGGTTTGAAGTTCGGAAAACAAACAGTGTCATACAATCTTTACATACTAAAACAACAATTACACTTACGGGAGTGTTTCCCGACTAACCAAATCGAGAAAGAAACACATGTGGTGGTAATAGACACAGCGTGATGCCTAATGCGACAAACAACCGTGGAAACCTTTGGAAGATATATTATGTATACGACTTTGAAAATTAATTTCTGTTTAAAAATATAATCTAGCATTTGCGAGTCATTATTCCCATTAAATAAGACAAATGGTCAAGAATAGTCGTGTGTCAAAGGTGGGAGCGGTGGGGTAACGAGAGCTTATTTCCCTGTACGCAATTTAAAAAGTTACGCAATTTATAGCTTGTTGTTGTGACGACAAGGAGTCTCTTCAGAGAATTTAAACCGTAGTTGATAGTTATCTCGGAAAGTAACTTAAAGTTAAGTTACTGGCCAGAAATACCTTGAAAACATGTTGTGATCATAATTCCTTGGTTAAGTGGGTGCTACTCCTTGCTGACATAAAATATAGTGTTTACTTAGGTATAAATCAGCAGCATTTCTGTAGGTTCAGAAGGTAGTTCGAAATAATGAGCCAATAAAATACTATATATATAACATCAACAATAATTCTCAATTTTTGTTAAAAGGTCGTTGTCCTCATTTGAAAATCAGTTTTTAACTGAATAGGATAGACGTTAAACAAATAAATAGTAAAACAATAAAAAAAATTTATCGGAAAACACTCCCGTAGATGTAATTGATTATGGAAGTCAATCCAGAAAATAGAAAATCCATCTAAGCGGGGTATCGAACCCCTGTCTCCCAATTACCGGTCGGGTGCTTTACCCCTAAGCTACCGAGACGGTTAACTTAATAACTTCTGTATTGTTGGCCTGTCAAAGTAGCTTAGGGGTATAAAGCACCCAAACTCAATTGGGAGACTGGGGTTCGATACCCCACTGAGATGGATTTTGTATTTTCTGGATTGATTTCCATTTGATCAACAGTGTTATAGGCGAGAGTGTCGCTGTGTCAGGCTACAGAGGGCCACACTTGCCCTGCATTAGCCTTCCTGTCCGATGGGCAGGTAAAATTCATTAAAATAATAATATATGTGTTGATTCCTGGGCTTGTCATGAGTAGGTCAGTATGTCTACTCATCTAGACTCGCCTACGGATCGTGAAAGTGTGTTACAAGTGCTTCAAAAAAGCATAAACTGAGTATGTAAGGAATCGGGAAAATTTATGAAAAATACGCGATTTCTACCGTAAACCTTGAGGAGGAAAGATAACCTGATGTTTTAAAAACATATTTGTTCCAACTTTATTATGTCCGAGTAAATATTTACAAAGCTCGAAGGAATCTATCCAATATCACACAGGACTTCACTTCACTTCTTTAAACACGACCTACTTACGAGAGGAACGTGCATTACGGTAGTTAGTAGCCGAACAAAGTACGGAAGCAGCCGAGGAGGTGCGGAAGTACACGAAGCTAGTATACGGAAGTACGGAAAGCAAGTACGGAAGTCGAGTTCTGCGGGGAAGAATTCAACAGATGACGTGATAGAACAGGAGGAAAGCATCGTTAATATCAGAGATGTTTTGTAATAGCATGAAACTCGCTATGAAACGAGAATGTTCCCCGTAAGCGGTGGTATAACACAGAAATTAACCATTTAAAGAAAAATATTTGGAATGAACACTTTTATAAGATATATTATATTTTGGTAATATTATAATTCTTTTAAAAAAGCCTATCTCAAAATGAAATGAAATAGTTCCAAGGCCGTTTTGATATTTTATTTGAATTGTTAAATAGTTTATTTTGTTCAACATTTAGTTTTGAGAAAGGGATAGAACAGTGTTCAGTCCAAATATTTTCATTTTAATGATCAAATTACCTGTGACTAGTTTCTTATTTATTCAAAATTTAACAACATATTGTATTCGCTTGGTAATCTGCTGTGCCCGAAAATCACTATATGTACAAAATTAATTAACACTCTAGAAAACAATAAGCTGAGTGCGAATAGGTGTGCAATATAGTGCTGGGCTTCCTCAAAATAGAACACTTGTTCAAAAATCAAATCCAAACCGTTTAATTCTATTCGATGTTAATAATTTTAAATTATACTAAGAATTATTGATTATTTACAGGTAGTACGTATTTTGTTTTATGATGTATGCTAAGCTTATTATAATTTGCGCTTGTAGAATTTAGAACAAACTGAAATTCGACAAGTCCATCCGTTTGTCATTTTCAGGAATTCCACAATGCTTTGAAAAAAATAAAAAATAGAGTTTTTTTAATATATACAATAGTCAGGGACAGTAGGCCTACTAAACATCCTAGAGAGAATAAAATACAAACACGTTTATTTTCCTAAGAGAATAATCATTCAATGAAAGATGCCTCTTTAAACTTCGCATTTCACTAATTTGAACTAAAACTTCGAAGCAAAACTATGTATTGACGTTCGCAAGAATTACAATTTCAATCAACTAATTGAGCATTGTAAGAAATCATTTCAAAAGGAAAATAAACTGACGATTCGTTTAGCCTGGCATTATTTATAAGTAACCTATCAGAAAATACTGTAAAGTGTCAAATCGGTCATTATTTCGAAAAACATTAAAAAATATAAAAACTTTTTGGTTTACCGTTCGAACCAATTTAAAAATCAAAGATAAATTTACCAATTTGTACAAATAGTATGTATAAGAAAAACTTTTCATATTAATTCGATACTGTTTTGTAACCAACTGTAAAACAACAGACGCCATGAATTTATATATTCAGAGAAGTCTTGAAACCTATTGTACACCGTATAATCTTGTAATTCCTCGCCATGCACCTAGCCACAGACAAGCCGTTCCCGGGTAATGACGTATGGCTAGCTGCTAATTATTAGCAAACTGCCAACAACGCAGATTTATCGCACCTGGCCGGGTGTTTGTACGGGGGCTTGCGGTCGGGGGACATGGCCTGTGGCGGCGAGGATACCAGCCCAGACCGAGCAGTCTACACTGTACAGGCGGGTTGGATTACCAGTGCGGCTAGGCTGCAGGTAGGCTGTAAGAGGAGCAGGAGTCTGCCACCTGACTAGCTTAGTCTGTAGGTAAGGAGGGGCAAGGGAGGCAGTTGCCCCTCCCCCCTGCAATGTGACGAGAACTGACTTTATAATGCAAAGTAAAGTCAAAAGATGACCATTATTAACGTCAAGGGTACTTCATATTTCCATCAAATCTCTGTCAAAATCCGCCTTGAGGATACAATATAGTGACTTTTTTTTAGAAATATAGATATTGAAACCTAAATTGGAATTTTTTCAAACTCAAATAGCAAAATTATCTGAAGTCAAAAAATGGCAACAATATATTTATTTTTAACGTCTAGGTCACTTCATCTTTACTTTCAAACTAATCCCTCAGAATCAGATCATTGTAAAAGTCGTCTTGAGGACAAAATAACTCGCAATTTTTTTAGCCTCCGCCGGCTGGGGCGTTCGCCCCAGAACCCTTGAGGTTCTGATGTCAGTTTCCCACTTACGAAAAATCCTGAGGACGCCCATGTCTGTATGTAAGAACTCTCTATGTGAATACTTAGCTCCTATAGAGGAGAATGGGATTTGGAAATATAATGGAGATAAAAATATAATAAATAAAGATCTGATAGAGACCAGTTTAAAACAAAAATTCTGTTGATTAAGTGTTTCTTTAAACTCACTTGACAAAGTCACTGAGAGTCACAAAAATGAGGTGACCCTGGTCAAAATTTCGCGGAGTAAGGAGAAAAACAACTAATTTGATAGGTGAGTTTTAAGAAACACTCTATAGACATTAAAAATACGGGTGAAAAAGCTAGCGAACTAATATCACAAAAATACTGATATAATAATTGCCTATTCCGCAATTTGGTCAACTACACACAGATTCAATCAAAGTTAATTATAACTAAGCAATTAAGTAATTTCTATAAGAGAAATCAAATAAATAACTCTGTATTTATTGTTTACTCGTTAAGTTATAAGAACTGGTTTTCAATGGGGAACATTAGTACACAATTAATGATATGCCTTGTTGCTGTGACGGCTCTTACATAACATTTCGAAGGAAGGATAGAAGTTCAATTCAGAAGTTACAGAACCCCTCCCTATCCAGAACCTTAAATTAAGCATTGGACCGTTTTCATTTAAGATAAGCGTTAAATAAATAAAAATACAAAATAAGCAGATATAAAAACGTACAAGAAGAAGCGAGTGACACATTAGATATTGTGCGAATATTTCCTTCGTAAGAACAGTTTTTAGATTGAGGATCATCTCGATGATCCTCGCTGTTGTTACTGCGACGATCAATCAACCAATAAAATGTAGATTATCTTAACTTGCATCACTTTCTAAAATGCGTCGAACGCGAAGACGGAAAAGTAACATTGATTGATACATTTGGTGGAGGTGCCGGGTCGGGACACGCCATAACATGTAGGCCTCGGATTGGGCATAGACAGATAAGTCTAATTTTTTGTATACGTCTGTTAAAAAACTTAGAGAAATATTAAGTAAACTTAATTAAGTCCAATCAAATATTTAAGTATGATAGCTATTTGGGCTCAGGGCACAAGACGTTACCAGCGTTTATAAGAATTATCATAGTTTCTTACAACATATAACAAATTGAAAACAGTGATTTGCGCTACCAACGCACAAATTCTGAAGAGCATCAATGGTCAACATTATTTCTTAAACACCTTGATGATTGATTGATTGATTGATTGATTGATTGATTGATTGATTGATTGATTTACTTGCTTGTTTATTCGTGAATAATAATTCCACAACGAATAAGTTTAGATTGTATTTTAAACCAGATGGTAAATTGTAGGTGTAAAAGCGTTAGAATTCACGACTCCGTAATATATTTTATTAATAATTAAAAGGTCGGAAATCAATGATTTTCAGTTTAATCTAAAAAATATATAAATATATAAATGAGTAGAACATATCATACACAGGATAAACAATAGGCAAATCAAAGCTATCGTACGCGAGTGTTTCTTCTAAAATGATTTTATCGAACTGAATATAATCCAAAAATTACAATTCACAGATGAAAAATTTTGTATCTCAACCTGCACTAATATTGAATTATCTTCAACCATTCTGTTAATCTAATGACACAATTTACTCTGGTTATTATTATGGAATATGCTACTTTTGTATAATATATTAAACAAAAAGAACATTTTATCGTTGCCGCTCATTTATTATGTTACAAAATATAATGCCGTTGTAAAATAAAACAATGACGCCACTGGTCATAATAAATCTTACGTTACGTCATGGACGGAATTCCTTTTTATAAACCGTTGTAAATTTTGCTCGGGCGCTTGATTCTCGTCCGTCGTGAGTTATGCTCGTGTGAGATATTCGCTTCGAAACGAGAGCTCGTTGCATATATAGTGGCGTATTTAGGTGATAGATCAAAACTATAGTCTGCTATACGGGATCAGTGCGCGATTGCATGCTTCCACAGGCGAGACTGATTTGGTAGCTCAAACTATGGAACATTATTGACGGGTTTGTCGGTTTCAATCTTAAATTATTTTTTTAAATCTTTTTTAAAGTTATTTGTACTCACATCTATGCACATTTTATTAGGGAACCGGGTTAATCAGAATTAAGAAAACTGTGGCTTTAAGAAATAACTTTTTGATTCTATGAGAGTATGACAATATTTAAAAATTATTCAGGCCTACAAAATTTACAAAATCTCCATAAACATAACAATTTTAACGACCAAAATTTGATAATCTCGATTATAAAAGTTCTGACGGCAAATTATTGAAGATGTATTAAGCGAGAGCCTATTACATATTCGATCGTAGTAGAATATTATGTTCGTCCAATTCACAAGCAAGTCGTATAAAGTCTAGATTACTCCCCCGAGAAAAGCAACTGCGACTTATCGAGCCAAGTTCTTTCATTTCGAGTTTCTAATAAGTGTCGCATATGGTACGGGATGACAGATGCCCGCGAGACTTGTCGTGACGATGCAAATATCTTGATAATATCTGCAGTGCAGTGCATAGTGCATATACTATAGATTTTATTAATAATCTATTGGATGAAGCACAAAGAAATTATACGTCCTCAAGTTTTTTTTTAATTCCAATGGTTTTATAGAGAACTGTACCAGCTCTATAATTAAACCCTAAAGCAAAATTTAAATTACTAAAAAAAACATTTATTTTCCCATTGTTTGCCGTTCGCGTTCAACGCAAACAGAAGCTTGTGTGCAGAAATACGAGTAATGAAAATGTATTTTTTTTTTATTAAACACAATATTTACATTATTCGTTATGATAGGCAACCTATCTCGTCCCTGGGGCGTTGATGTACTTCATTGTGTATTACATAGCATGTAATAATATTCAAGGTAATTTAAAGTTAAACGTCCACGTGAAATTGTCGGTGATTATTATAATGTTAATTATTCCCTGATTTGCTAACTGATTTTTAGCAAAATTCGTTTGAGGGGGAACGTCTAATAAAACAGGTAAATTTTTTAAATTTCTTTTTAACAATTTTATAAATTAATATTTAATAATTTAAATTTTCTATATTTCACGTTTGTAATACACTATTTGAATTTAAATATGATTTGAATATTATAAATTGTTGTAATAAGATTATTTAAACATTTGCTTAAACACAAACCATTATTTTTGTGTGTATTTATATACCCTACAAACTTTTATGTATTGTTCTCGTTTGTAAATCAGTTTTAATAACTGAATTGGATAGACGTTTAATAAATAAATACGTACATAAATAAATACTAAGGAACTGTTAACTTTCCTTTCATTTATGAGTAAACCTGACTGAAACATCTACCTCGCCTTGCTAAAACGGCAGCTAGCTCATATTATTAAACCTATGACCTATTATTGGGCTCAGCTTGGATCTGAATAGAGCGGCGAACAGCATTCATCACTTGCCCTGTTTACCATATAGACACGCGCATTTATATCGTGGATTAACGTCTCATATGCGAACCACCAAGCTAATCGAGACACGCTGTGATTAATGATTATTGTGGTGAGGAAAGCGAGGAAGCCGATACCAATACGCCTACGTAGTGGTTCCTATCAAAACCAATAGGGGGTGGCTTTCTAAAAGAATTTTATAGCTTGAAGCAATAAATACAAGATTGCTTGTATCTGTGCAAAATCAATGGAAAAGAGAACAAGACGTAACTGATACTCAGTTCAAAAATAAATTCAATTCCCGATGGATTTTTTTTTTACTATTTTTAAAAATCATATCTTTATATTATTTGTATATAATCTTGAAAAAAGAAGTCAAAAGATTGTTTTCTTTCAAATTGATGGACCGTAATTTTATCGATTCTAACGGTGTTCTGTCATACCCGTCATTTTTCGGAATATGTATAGAAAACAAATAACTCGTAGATAGCATGTATATAAAAATATTTCACTTTCTGATAGAAAACAAGTGTCGAATTTTGTGTGACTCAGTTAGCAAAATGCGCGTCGTACTTAAATTAATACACCAAATGTTTCAAACACTAATTGAAAATGCATATATTCTCAAACAAAATTTTATAAATGTTAAACGTTTCGGAATGGGTGGCAATAAAAGTGAAAAGGGAAATATGAAAAGATTGGTCACGTGTAGTGGATATTATCTATTAGTTAAGTCCAATGACATGTTGCAAGCGGGCTAATGGCTCACACAAATCAACATAGGAACCACGAGAAAAAATGAAATGAAAGCAAAAATTTAAATTCGAGAATGCATCCTTCACTGTCATTGCGACGACTTCGAAAAGGCGGCTAGACTACATTTCCGTCGCAGACATATTCTAAAGAAGGCCAGACGAGGCGCGCTTGCCAAGTCGCTGTAAACTTCAGCGCCGAGGACAAAGCGTACCAACTTGGAAACGCTCCCGTCAACTGCATGCTAGTGTTTTAACACAACTAGGCAAACTTACACAATAAAGGGGATAATCAACGCCGCTATTAATTAACTCGCCACATGAATGCAGTGGGCGACACTTGGCAACAGCGCGTACATGGTGCCTCGACTGGGGCTCGAACCAAGATCAACAACCAGAGACAACACTATGGGTGAAATATTACCCTTGCCTTGCGACCCAACCCAAGTAGTTCGAGCCAAGGGTACGAATCAAGTAAAGGCGACCAAGCCAACCCTGTAGGGGCCGACACTATCGACGAGCGAACAATGACTAACTAGAGACCGGCATATCTAGGTAAGAAACACTGATCAATCAGGCTGGACACGATACCATCAGCGGACAGCGCCAGAATCAACAAGGCTGATTCGGAACAACCTTACAATTCATTATGTGCTTTATTGCTTGATTGCCAAGACCTGAATGGACTCAAGTCCCATCAGAAGTTAAAAAACTAAGCAAACAAAAACTTAAAATGCCAGAACACATACAGCAAATTATGCCGTTTGGCGTGTTATTATGATTGATTTACGTTATTTTAACGTCTCTATTATTGCACTACTGCTATTAGAGAAGATGAGTGGTGATCTATAGATGAGGGTAAAGGAAAATTACGAAACCCAGCCTATGCGGATCGAACCCACACCCGTGATCATACGTTAGGAGCGGCCCTAATCCATTCCACCGCAGGTGACCAATCCAGACTTTCCAGATTACAATTT